>WNWU01000006.1:39176915-39243219 GCA_012654045.1 Ptyas mucosa | reverse complement strand
GATAGATAGATAGATAGATAGATAGATAGATAGATAGATAGATAGATAGATGAGATAGACAGAGAGAGAGAGAGGTTGATAGATGGATGATAGATTTGTGTGTTCAAATTTGTGTTATACTGAATACAGGAAAAGGAAATAGATCAAATTTGATATCTGTGTCCCATATTAGCCCTATAGATTAATCAAGGACCTCTGAAAAACTAGAACCACATTGTGAATGATGATTATTTCCTTTCACTGTGCTTACAAAACTCATAAGTAGGACATCCAAACAAGATAGACCAAGTCTGAGGTTCAGGCAATGTTTCATACTTTCATATGAGTGGCATAATATGAGCTACACAAATTGTGGGTGGGACAGGAATAATTTTTTTGGGTTCCTTATGGGGAAATAGCTTCATTTTGTTTGTTTGTTTATTTATTTATTAAACAGCATTGAGCCTATTTGGAGGCTCTACTACAGATTCCATGTGTTTTCTGCCCTGAAATAGCAAGAAATCATGTAACTGATTTTCACCAATATCATGACATTGGATATTGAATCCCATTGCATGAAATTGTTTCAGAAACTGGACCCCACCCACAGGAACTGTGGGATATTTATTCTTGCTTGAAGCAAAGTGTGTGGAAAAATAAGAGTCTTAAGTATGAAGATGTAAATCTTGATAACTGTCTGATACTTTAAAATTTCCCCAACCATTTTGTACTTTGTAATCCTAAATTACTGAAAATTCCCTCTCTCCCCCTCTTCCTCTTCCTCTCCGTCTCCCTCCCTCCCTCCCTCTCTCTTTTTCTTACAGGTGCACAGGTGGAGACATATACACATGCATGCAGACACGAGTTCTACTAGGCAAAGGACAAATGACAAATGACAAATGTTCAGGAATTAGGCTGCTTTGAGAGTGAAATTCTTTTGAACAAAAGTTGAACTCACACCTGCTCCTATCATTCTGTATACCCAGAATTTATTTGCAATGTGAGGACTGATCCAATTAATAATGAACATATGAATAATTCTGCACTTTCACCTTTGAATTGCCATTTCCCTGGTTCTCATGTTTCAGATCTAAATGCTAATAATTAGGTAGCCATACTCACGTTCTGGAAGAAAAAAAATAAATGGCTCAAGAGAGCTCTGAAGGTTGCAGGAATTTTGTTCGCCTTCTTTTTCTTTTTAATATATATATCCTACTTCTAGCTCAAAAGCATAAGAATGAGAGTCTTAGGAAATTTATGGATCCAGTTGGTTTCTGATGTACTCTTGAAGATTTTTCAGTGATCTGCTGGGTGAATCCATCTATTATTTCTAGAATGAGCTCAGCCATTTGCAAGCTAGATCCTCACCCATTTGATTTCTTTAGGAATTTGTGGGATGGGATCAGTGGTGAAATTCAAATTTTTTTACTACTGGTTCTGTGGGCATGGTTTGGTAGCCGTGGCTTGGTCAACGTGGCAGGGGAAGGATACTGCAAAATCCCCATCCCACCCCACTGTGGCTAGCCAAGAGATGGTATTTGCCGGTTCTCCGAACTACTCAAAATTTCCACTACTGGTTCTCCAGAACCTGTCAGAACTTGCTGAATTTCACCCCTGGATGGGATCAGCAAGAGGTTGATAATGCTTTGTGACAGTCTTGAAAGAAGCTATGGTACGCTTCCTTCTTAAGAGACTCAGTCTGGATGTGGAAACATTAGATGAGTACTATCATTCCAACTGTCGATTCCTAAACTGCTTTCTAAACTGCCTTCTCTTATTAAGGTTCAGGACTTCTGTCTCTCTTCATCAGACATATTTCCCAAGCAGAACAAATAAGGGGACATTGTCTTTGCTGTTTTTTTCCCTCAGATTGAAGAAGGTTGTAAAAGACTCTCCAATTTACAAGTGCTCTGGGAAGACCTTTCCAGCTATTTTTAGAGCAATAGCACCACATTGAGGAACAGAACAGGAATCAAAACAGGTTGCATCAAATGGCAGAATGGACTTCTGTGACATGGCAGCTAATAGAGTCTGCTGTGATTTAATTGGCAACCTGTGAGCAAGATTTCATTCTTTAGTATTTCTATCCATGATTTTCATGGAACTCTCCTCAGGGAGAGTTTGCATATGAGTTTGGGGTGTACATATTGTGTGCTTTATTTTCATTGATTTTTAAATGTCTTTTAATGAGCCCGTAATCTCTTGCATTGGGGTGGAGTCAGGGCAACTGAATGGAGCTGAGTATTTACTGGCCGGATGCCCTTCCTGTCATCAATGCAGAGTTTGCAGCAGATGTTTTCTCAGAGAGAAAAATATGAGCCGCTACCTAGGAACAAACTCACAGCCTCCTGATTGTGAGGAGAGAGCTCCAACGCTAGGCCACAGTAGCACTCCTTGCTTTATTTTCATTGATAATGGTTTTAAAACCTGCAAAGGCAATCAATTTTCTGAAAGCAAGCCAAGACACTAGAATAGCAGCAAAATGTTTGGAAAGGTTCTGTATGTTATCCCAAACTAAACTGAGCTTTAAAAGTTCATAAACCATTCCCATTTCAGAATCCTCTAGGTTGTAACATCTGCTCATTTCATTCCCAATTCTGAGACAGGATCACTTAAGAAATATTAAGACACATATTTTCTTGAGAGTGTTTCAGTTTTGCTCTAAATAATGTTGGCTTCAATAGTGTGCATAGCCAGTGATGGAATTCAGCCAGTTCACACCACTTCGGGAGAACCGGTTGTTAACTTTCTGAGCAGTTTGGCAAACTGGTTGTTGGAAGAAATAATTAGGGCAGAGAACCGGTTGTTAAATTACTTGAATCCCACCACTGTGTATAGCATATATGTCAGGAAAGGTTGCCCGATAAAGGAGATGGAGATAATTATTATGAAAACCAATTGTTCATAACAATAACTTCTAGACTGTGTAGAATATGCAGGATTTATTATTTTGCATAAACTCACACTTAAAAAGGAAGGAGAAGCAGTCTAGTATGGCAGAAGCCACAGAAAATTGTAGCTCAATAGGTATTTTTGCTGCATTTGTTCCTTTGTGTGGCCCAACCAGTGGTGGGTTTCCCCCGGTTCGGACCGGTTCGCAAGTAAAACTGGTGGGAGGCTCCGCCCACTGACCCAGACATCATCAGAACTGATCTGCGCATGCGTGCAGGCACGATGCGAATCTGTAGTAAAGGTAGTAAAGGTAAGTAGAACCCACCCCTGGGCCCAACCTATTTCATAACCTGCCAGAGGAAAAATAGGGGATAAACTCAATTGCTGTGAAAACAGTGTGTTCGTATATACGTACACATAAAGAAATGTATCTATTTGCGTTTTTCTTCAAAGAGGCTAGAGTTTTAAGTATGGTTGAAAAATGATATTTCCATGCCTTTAATAAAGCGTTGAGAAGGCTATAAAATATCCAAGGATAGCTTTGCTTCAAAATGTTTCTGGGGCAACTTCAGAGCTTGGAATACATCACAGAGAAAACATTATAAGATCCTTATTGAATTTTAGAAAACTTTTAGCACTTTAAAAAGTGTGAGAGGTGATTCCTGCCATATGATCCCCTTCCTCTAAAACAGTGAGAGGAGAATTTTTCAACTTTTGTTTTTTACAGGATTGATTATAGATTATACACCTTCAAGTCATTGTCGACTTCTAGCAACCATATAAATAGTTTTTCTCTATTACAATGTACCTCTAAGTTTGTCAGTCAGGTCTTTTTTGTTTTTTATTAAAGTTTTTTATTTATTTTCCATTTTTAAAAAATATTAACATTTCATCTCTCCTTCAGCAGTGTGTCGTCTGGGTACAAATATTTCTGTGCAACATCCTTCCACAAATTATATATATTGAACAATTATACATTGTGTAACTCTTCATTTCCTTCATAACATATCTTACAATAATAACATTAAACATGGTTATTCTCATCATACTCATTTTATCAATTTCCATTTTATTCTTATCTCCATCTTAACATATTTTCTATTCTTTTTATTGTCTTCTTCCTTTATTTCCAATTTCCTTTTTTATTCTCTAACCATTGGTAAAATGCTTCCCATATCATATAATAATCAGTTTGTTCTTTCTCCTTAATTGCTAGTGTTAGTCTGTTCATTTCTGCACATTCCAATATTTTTCTAATCACCTTCTCTTCAGTAGGAATCTCTTCACTTTTCCAGTATTGTACAAATACAATTCTAGCTGCTGTTAATACATGAATAATTAAATATATATTTTCTTTGTTATAGTCAGGCCTTTGAATGGTGTTTTACAGGATACATCTTTACAAACCAAATAATCTACAGGAGGAGGGATTTAAAATTCCCATAAATATTTATGGGAGTTTATGGCAGTTTATGGCAGTTTCCTGTCGACCTGAGGAAGTAGAAACATTATAAAAGAGAGTTTCTTTGAAAACCTTTTTCTCTCTTTCAATCTCTTTTTAATCTTTCCCATACAAAACACCCACAAATGTTGGTATTTTTGTGGGGAATAAAACAAAGAAAGCTCATAAATAACACCCGGAATATGACTTCATGAAATTAGTAGACTGACTTTTCATGGTTGGATCCCTGATTTTAATTCTGTAAAAAGAGAGAGGGCGGGAGGAAGGGAAGGAGGGAGGGAGAAAGAGAGAGAGAGATCTGACAATGTATCTGACAATGTGCTCTTTTAAATACTGCACAGGTATTTCCATTTCAAAATTCAGTCTTCCTCCAACAGAGCTCAAGGCAATAAACACGTTTCTTGTCTGAGAAATGTGACACACCATAATTAAGATAAAGATGATGACAAGAACAAACTTTTTTTGCTGGTCAGAAAGAGTAGGACTGTATTACTATGAGGGTAGCTGGGGAAGGTGCTCCTACTTTTCAATATATTAAAAATAAATACTTAAGAATAAATAAGCAAGTAGAAGTTAGTATACTGCACAGCAAAATACCAACATGCAGCATTATACATTCTATTTCCATTATGTCTTCTGGGCTTCACTTTTGAATATTCTTCAAAAAATAAAGCAAGAGGGGGAGATTTTTCACACCAAAGGAATGGTAAGAAAGAATTCTGCTAATTTAGCTTTAGCCAAATACATGCTTAGCCTCTTGCTGTGCCCTCTATTTCATTTTTTATTACTGTGTTTTTGTACAAACATCACATTGTTTTGATGCAACGATGTTTATATAATCATTTGAACCACATCGGCATGTATTTTTGTGAAAGCAGACAAGGCATGCTCCCCAAATCCCAAATATTGATTGCCTTGACATCCTCTATCATAAATCAATTTCATCTCATCTACTGTACCGATTTTGCAATGACATTTATAAATCCAGCCTTTCTTCTTGTAAGCAGCTTATGACATTGTAGTTGCCCCTTAAGTTTGGAAATTCCTGCTGTATTTCATCTGCAAGTTGGAGCCAGATATGGCCATTCTTGGGATTAGGGATTAATTGCACTTAAAAGAGAGAAATCAGACTTCCGTTGATTTCAGTAGGTTGGCTCTAAGTATGACCAAAGCTTGACCACATTCAGTATATAGAAAGGTTGCAAAATCCTATGGCATCTTTCATCTGACAATGTATTTATTCTTTTTGACAGGAGGTAAGTAACACTAGAGAGCCAGTTTGGTGTAGTGGTTAAGACACCAGGCTAGAAACTGGGAGACAGTGAGTTCTGGTCACGTGTTGGGCACAAAGCCAACTGATTAACCTTTAGACAATAATTTTCTCTCAGCCCTAGGAAGAGGCAATGGCAAACCACTTCTGAAAGACCTTGCCAACGAAATTTCAAGGACTTGTCTGGGCAGTCTCTAAGAATTGGACATGTATGAATGAAAGAAAAACAAATGCAACATTAGAAAGCTGGACCAAAAGATATTTCAAGTTTTAAAAATTGATACTATGTTGACAGATTTCACCTTGTTAAGTTGGTCTCCATGTTAAATTGGTGCACAACTGAGAATGAATTGGTCACAAATTAGATATGCACAAGGCACTAAGTATTTTCTTCAACTGCATGCTATAGGACTACAGAGTGAACCCCCTATTTGGTTTTTGTAACAGTTACATTATGGTGCAGTCCTTGACAATTGTAACTGCATCCCTTGAATTTTTTTTCCAGAAATAAGCACTGTGTAGTGCTTATTTAGGAGCACACATGGACAGAATCACACTGTAAGGCAGGGGTTGTGCACCTTTGTGCATTCAGGAACTACAACCCAGCTTCCCGACCTTTTAGAGTGCTTTAGAGAGTGATCAGGTGATCAATATAGACTCATAAGGCTAAAGGACCTTGGAGGTCTTCTTGAATGTTATGTGATACATTTCTTTTCAGTCTTTTGATGATCCCTCTGAAAGTAACTAAGTTATGGAATGGGAGCAAGTGAGCTCATAGAAGCAAATTGCAATTATATCTATCCCTTAATCCTTCCCAAAGCTTCCAACTGGTACATTTTAGATTCTTACAATGATTCTCAAGAGCTTTAATGAAAAGAAAATGTGAGCGGGTGTTGCCAAAGAGGGAAAACAATTTTTTTCCCCAAAGTACTGGAAATTATCCTTTTTTGAACAATTGAATTTCTTCCATTTTGCTGCCACCTTTTGGTGATGTGATTTCAGTCTGCGGAGCCATAAATGTGATGCTGGGAGACCCACCCTACCCTTCTTTGAAATCTAGTCCTTTTTTGGAACATATAAGATAACATCATCCCAAAGATTTCAGCCTGAATGACTTTCTCTGGATCTTACATGGAAGACCACAAGACTGAAGATTTCTAAATAAACATGTTATAAATGAGCAGATAGGAGTATCAAGCATCCGCCATTCTTTGTGTTAAAGAAATCTATACTTAGCTTATTCATAATAGTCATTTTTTAGCTTTTCTGCACTCCATATATAACACCTTAGCAAAAACTAATGGTAAGAGACCATTACTGTATCATTCCTCTTACTATTCTGTTTGATTTTTCTTTAAATTTTTCTGTAGCACTTAGAACATTTTAGATGCATTGTAAGTTTTAAATAAACCCTATATTTATACATTGCATATCTGTGACACATACCATATTAAAATACATGTATATTTCAGAGATGTCATTTGTGAATGGAGTTTAATTGTGTATTAGGAAAAAAAAGAGAGGGGGCAGATTGTGCCCTTGTTAGCAAAGTCAAGTGCTTGTGTGTTTCTACTTGTGTTTATTTTTTGGAGTGAAGTGATATCCTGTTTCCAAGGTCTGTAGGAAAATGAACTCCAAGCAAATACTTAGCATGATCCAAAGCTTTGATCTCAGCCCAGTGTATAGTTTGTACTACTTAAGAATGCTGCGTTATTCCAGGGGACTGTTTTTGTTTGTCATTTGTCCAGATGCAGGCAATATCTTGTTATCAAAATGATTTACTTGGAATCAACAGAAAGCATAACTTTCTGCTATGAATATGCACTTGTCATTTTCCTTTGCTTGCCATTAACAGAAAGAATGCCAGCAAACTGTTTTCAGAGACTGATAGTCTTATCAAACTGAAAGATATTCTCACAGGATTTACTGATTCCAATAGAAGGGATTATCTGTAGCTTGGGGCTGAACTGTGCAGTCCTTGGTACTCTTTGAGGTAGGTTCAGTGGTGGGTTGCTCCTGGTTCGGTCCGGTTCTTGTGAACTGGTAGTAATGGTGGCGGGAGGCTTTGCCCACCTGCCTGGATGTCATTATGGATGATCTGTGCATATGCAGAAGCTTCTGCGCACGCTGCCATTGCAAACTGGTAGTAAAGGTAAGTGGAACCCACCCCTGGGTAGGTTGTTTGCTTGCAGACATTGCCCAACTAATTGTTGTTGTCGTCATCACCATCACCATCACCATCACCATCGCCATCGCCATCACCATCACCATCACCATCACCTTCATGTATTAAATTCACTCACTCTCCCAAACCAAACTATTTTAGCTAATGATTTTTTTGATCCCCTATCCCTTACCCAAACATACTTAGAGCTAGTCTATTCATGCTCTATTCAGATTTTGATGTTGTACTCAGTTCCTTGACCACCAAGTCCAACAATTCTGAAGGTTACACACATTTTTCATCTCATGTCTCTTCCAGGTGACCGGCCAATATATCACCCAAATCTTCTGATTCCACACAACCAAGGCTGATCCAAGTTATTTTAACTGTTTTCAGATCCTTGCAACTATTCCTGGGAAGACAGTAGATCGGGCAAAGATGATATGGCACAAGATTTGTGCCATATCATCTTTGTAGGTGATCAAGTGGCCTGTAAAGAGCCTAGTTGATCAAAATTTTCTTTTTATAAGCATCTGTCTCGAAATCTCTTATTACTGAAACAAATTGGGAAACAATAAGAATATTATTTTTTTTTAGTCCTGTTAACATCCAGATATATATATATATATATATTTTACAAATACTTTATTAAGTTTCAAAATTAAAAGAAAACTAAAAAGTTTACAAGGTCTCTTTTGTTATCCGGAGGTACAGTGTTCTTATAAATTAAATATCATATATCTAATCTACTTTGTCTTAAGCTATCATTTTTCCCATCATTATATTTACATTCTATAAGTACATAGTCGTGTTTCACAGTATCTATTCACAGAAAAAAAACAGGTCATCGTCTTTTTCTATTATCTAGCCAGTTATACCAATTTTCCCATCCTTCATAATATTTAGATATCTCATCATCCATTAGCAGACTCGTTAACTTTGCCATTTCTGCACACTCTAATATTTTGTTTATTAACATTTCTTCTGGGGGTTGAGTTTTACTCTTCCAGGATTTCGCAAATACCAATCTAGCCGCAGTTAATACTTGGGTTATAAGCTGGGTTTTATTATTTTTTAGGCCGTCACCCACTATACCTAAAAGGAAGAGTTCTGGAGATAAGATTACATCTTGCTCTAACATTTTGCAGAGCCATTGTCTTACTTTTGTCCAGAACCTTTTGGCTACTGGGCAGGACCACCACATATGGTAATACGTGCCGATTTCTTTCTCGCATTTCCAACACGTGGGTGAGAGATTTGGAAACATTTTTGCTAACCTAGCAGGCGCTAGATGCCATCTATGTAGCATTTTATAATGGTTCTCTCGGAATGTTGCTGCTTTTGTCATTTTATTTTTATATCTGGATATATGGCCAAGTGAAAATATGCATTCATATCTTCAACTAGCAATGTGTAACTAATGTGTAACATATAGTCAGTCAAACTGTCTGTCTGTCTGTCTGTCTGTCTGTCTCTCTCTCTCTCTCTCTCTCTCTATCCATCCATCCATCCATCCATCCATCCATCCATCCATCTATTTATCTATCCCAAGGATTAAGGACTTCTCGCTATGAGCATGAGAAGGGGGAAAAGCAAAATTATTTAGAAAACCTGGAAACATAAAGAAAAACATATTGCCATTTGTTAACATATAACCTCTTATTTGTTATGACACTACATGGATCTTCATGGACATTGTTATTTTACAATACCTTTAACTAGGCTTATTAGCCCATAAATATCCTTGGACATACAGTGTGGCCTCAGTGTTGTACATCTTTTGTATTTTATTATACCTTATTTATCCTTTTAGTCCAGAAAGAAACCACATTGCTTCCACAATTGCCAGACAGGCAGAATTATTCTGGGGATGTGATCTCAGCCAAGCTGAGCCCTTTTAGAAGTCTCATTTATGAAGCAGTGACAGGTTTATTTGCTTTTAAAAGAGCAATCTGTTTGCAATGAGCTTCCCCATAAATAGTGAAGACTATTTTCTTTTTGCTATAGCCTTGGCTTATTGGACGGGTGAAAGTAGTGAATATACCTAGGTCTCCTGCCTCCTATTTTACCTGCACCAACAATCCTGTGTGTTAAGCTGAAAGTGACTGGCTAGAAGTCAACCAGCCAGCTTTCATGCCTAAAGTGAGACTAGAACTTAATCTTCTGTTTTCTAGGCAAGCAATTTCACCACTATACCAACTGGCTCTCATAAATAGTGGGTTCTTATTTAGCTCAAAAGGGATCATCCACAAAGAAGACAAGGAGGGAGACTAAATGCTGTGGATTTATAAAAAGAATCACCAAAACCAGGAAAGCCTTGAACAAACCGTAAAACAAAACACATCTCCCAAAGAGAGAGAGAAAACCTACCTTAAAATGAATCAAACATGCTCAGCAGAAGGTCCCCTACTGGTTTGCAAGGAGGGAATGGAATGGAGTACCCAGGAAGGAGGCACATCTGGATCAACTGAAACTGCATTCTGTTATGTTTCCTATTTGATAACAACTATAATATGTTTGTTTCTAAGGCGTAAAACTTTCATTTTGATCTATCAGTAACTTGGAATGAATGAGGCAGCAGTGAAACCCACTTACCTTCGCTACTGGTTTGGGAATGGGAGTGTGCTATGCGTGCGTGCCTCCTCTGCGCAAGCGCAAAACCTTCTGCACATGCACAGATGACAAAAAACCAGGACTTAATGGCATCCTGGCAGGTGTGTGGAGCCTCCCGCCGCCAGCACTACCAGTTTGGTGAGTCAGCTAGAACAGGCTGGAATGAGGGTATAATACATCGGTGTCAAACTTGATCGCATCACATGATGTATCACAATGTTTTTTTGCCTTTGCGGAGCTGGGGTGGGCGTAGTCTGTGCATGATGCATCCGGCCCGCAGGCCACCAGTTTGACACCCCTGGTATAGTAAATTGGAAATATGGAAGACTGTCCTGCTTAAAGAAGGCAGTGAGTGAGCAAGAGGGAATGAGATTCGATGTAGCCAATATCAGTGACTATGCAATTAAATTCCCCCTAATGCAAATTTTGCTTTAATTAGCAATTTATTCAGTGACTTCTAACAATCTATGCCATTATCCTCTTTAGTCCTGACTTACATCTGCATCATGTGGAAAATATTTAACCTTGGCTTAGTTTCTTGAATGGCATGTAGATCACTGGGAAAACTTTAATAAAGATCTTCAAGTATTGAAGGTCTTACTTGAGGAAAAGATTCTGATAGCATTGTTCTAGGAGTAACAAAGCTTCTAGTCTCAGAGTTTCTTCCAAACTTGATGTCAAAAAAAGAATTTGCAGATGTCAGTACTTCATGAAATGAAGCACGGTTCTTTTAACTATCTCCTCTACTGCCATAAATTGATGACTGGACTAGTTATACAATGAACATGTGATGCTGATTTAATAATTAGAGAGTAAACTATTGAGCCCTGTAGGATCATCGATGCCTACAGACAACAGACAGTTCAAAGCTCTTTGTGCCACCAGAACTCTTGAGGAGGAGAAGAAAACCACAGTTGAGGTTGATTTTCAAGCCAGCATGTTCACAGCTGGCAATCTACACCATCATTTGGAAAAGTAACCACCGTGCTTTTTACATGCCGCACTTTATACTTTAGACTGACCTTAAAACATACCCATGGGTTTAATCTCCCAATGGTCTGATTTGATGCAAGGGTGAGGAGGAATGTCTACACTTTAATTTAAGAAACCCAGCATCCCCTGTACTTCCTTTTCAGATTTTGATTTATTGATAATACTTTCATCTTGAAAATATAGAAATAAGCAGATTGTACCATATTGGAAAAATTGAACAAGAATATAGAGGAAAATGCTGATGAATGTAGATAAAAAAAACAACAACTAAAAAATCAAGTGGAAATTGCAATATGTGCAATTCCTCCTGTTCATTTCTTTCTCGTGACTTATCAATTCGCATTTAGTCATTAATATACACTTCAACATCATCAGGATTCTACTAATTTTTGAGCAGCATTTTACTAATGTGCAATTTTACAATCTATGTGTGGGCAACGAAAAGTAAACAACCCTAAATATCATTCCCATCTTACATATCTTACTAGGAAATCTTTTGTTCATCAGAAAGATGAGCCAAGAGGAAAGAGTTAATTCCATCTCTTGGAGTCAGAAAACAGGGCCTTTTGCCCTCCCTGGAACAATTTCTCCTCTTCCAGCATATGCTCTGACTTCTGTTGCAAGCTCTTGTTTTAAACATAATGGCAGGAGTGTAATGGTGTGGGATGCAACCTCTGCCCTTTATGACTGGGCTTGTTACATTGCAATGCACATAAAAAAAGAATGGAGCTTGTATTCAAATGCCACAATGCTGCTGAAATCATTCTGACATTACCTTGATCGCCCCCTCCCCGTTATTGATTTCAGTCAATAAAGTTCATTAATCAAGTAAATAGACAAAGATGTGCCACTGGCGTAAGAAAAAAGAGATGCCAGCCTACATCCTGGAATAAATCAATCTTAACAATACTAATGTTAAGGAAGTAATAGACACATTATTTCTTATTCTCAAGTATAAATTAGCTTCTGTCTATTACTCTTGGGGGAATCTATTGGGATCATATTTGTTTGTTTGTTTGTTTGTTTGTTGAGTATGTATTAGATAATATATATAAATATAAGCATGAATTGAATACATAAAATGAATACAATTAAAGGGAACATTAGGACAGGGATAGTAGGCATGCTGGTGCTCTTATGCACGCCCCTTACAGACCTCTTAGGAATGGGGTGAGGTCAACAGTAGACAGTCTAAGGTTAAAATTTGGGGGGTTTTGGGATGAAACCACAGAGTCAGGTAGTGCATTCCAAGCACTGACCACTCTGTTGCTGAAGTCATCTTTTCTGCAATCGAGTTGGTTCACTTTAAGTTTGTATCTATTGTGTGCTCGTGTATTGTTGTGGTTGAAGCTGAAGTAGTCATTGACAGGTAGGACATTGTAGCAGATGATTTTTAGTAGCAGACATCTTTTTAGTAACCAGAAGGGAACTTTGCAGTAAGTCCAACTAACAATCTCAGTCACTGGAGATATAGCTGAGAGGGAAGGGATATCCTACAATATTCCCAGGTGGCCTAGCCAACGTTAATGTGCCTTGTCATACCTACTAGTATTCCACCTGACAAGAGTTGCTAAAATAGCCCATTCTGATGGGAGTGGGCTCTGGGAGGTGGAAAGAAACAATTTATTGCTGGCTGAGGAGGCCAGTGTGATGTATTCTTGGCTCACCGATGAATAGCAAATTATGTTACTCTTCTCCCAAGGATGTCTCTTTAGAGAGCCAAATAGACCATTTGATCAATATTCCTCTAGGCCGAAGATGATGCTTAGTGCCTTGTATATATCTAATTTGTATCAAATTCATTCCTCGGCTTGGACATAAAATTTTGAAATATAGCATGTTGCGCGTAATGAAATGTTCAACTAATCTTGGACATAAAGCAAAAATCTGACCGTAGCACCACCTTGTCTTGGTGGAGTAGGTCTTCTCTCCTCGTTCTGGCTGAGGTTAGAGCATCAGAAAGGCTGCTTTCCACAGGAGGGTGTTGAAGGGCTCCACTGCTGAATTTGAAAAGCTGCCAGAAAGTCAAGGAAAAGCTGTCAAGCACCAGGAGATCCAGGCATTTCAAATAAGTGTAAACATTTATTGTAAACTTAAGCTCTCTACAAGAATCTGAACTACTAATGGTCAAGGAAAATTAGCAGGAGTTAAGAATAGAAAGACATTCAAGGTGGGCTTAGATCTCTTGTGGGTATAAAGAGACTCATGACTGATGACACATTTGACCCTCGGGCTCAACCTGGTCATCTTCTACACTGATTGGGAGATGCTTCTGCCCAATTTCCAAATGCAAAGTTGTAGCTATTCTTGGGATGAGGTTGTGCCTTGTTTAAAGATGTCTAGGCATTATGGTGCCTTCTTCATGTCTGTTAGGGCAAAAAAGAAATCCTGACAGAGTTCTTTCCACATGGATGGCAGAATCACTTGAGCATATTAATAAGTGTGAGAGTGAACATCCCGTTCTTTGGTGTGTGTGTGTTTTTTTAACATTCCAGGGGAATTTTGTAAAAAAGAAAGAAACCACATTTTTTGCAATAAAAGAAACTAAAAATCTGAAATATGTTAGGTGAAATACATTACTTTAAAATAATTATTCCAAGTATGAAAAAATATGCTGCTGAGGAGGCAACTCTCCCTCCCCCAGCCACCCTCTGGAACGCACACATATATTGATCCCCTTCTAATTAAATCATTACTTTTATGTATCCTGCAGACAAAGTTCTGTAATTCATCTGCATTCACACGTAGATGTTTCAACTAGGACTGGATTGTTCCTGCAAGTTTACTTTGATTAAGTGTAAATGCAGAACTTACACATATATTTCTTACTATGGTTTATGCATAGCCCCAAAGAACTTAAAAATAAACACACATGCATAAATATTGCACTTCATGTTATCTAAATGTACTGTATGTATGATTACATTGTGTAGGCATATTAATTTAAACATCCTGTTGATATTACCACAACCTCCCCATGGGGTTATTGTTTTATTAGTATATTTTTCTGTTTGGAGGGTCCCCTTGTTTTGCACTGTGTTTGCTTTGGCCTCACAGCCAAGCTACCAATGCATGATATGATTAGGAAGTTTTGTTTTTCAGTCATCTTGTCAAAGAACCTGATACTTATCTGGGCTGACAGGGAGTGACTGGTTCAACATGGCTGCCATGTTTAAGAGAAGACAAGAACTTGGATCTCCCTACTCTGTCTTAGTAACTTAACCTCTGGCTTCATGCTGGCTCTTTTATATGCCACTCCTCCCATCCCACCCCCAGTCTTTATATTAAATAAAGATTCCATTCAATGATGCAAGTTTAATTAAACCATTTATTTGAAGCAAAATAAAACAGACAGTTGGGATTACATAGAAATACAAATTTCAACCAAAGCACTAAACTGTTTTCTTTAAAAATGTAATTTCTTGCTGCATTAATTTAGATGTTCTTGGACTGATTTTGATCAATTAGATTACATTTAGCAATTTGCAAATCAAGTTCCATAAAAATCAGTAAAATAATGATTTAAAATGTGCAAATATTTTCTGAATGTTCTCCTACATCCGTTGTAAATGGCCCCTAAATATATGCTTATTACGTAAAGCTTTCTTCATGATAAAAATACAAATTCTATTTGTTTAAAAAAGCCATTAATATGGCTACTAAACATCCTTGTTGTACAAACTGCAAAATACTATTTGATGGACAAAATTATAGATGCGTCTCTCTATAATACAGAGCCTATTCTACTCATTAGTGATCTCATATATATCTATATTGACAGGCACAAGGGCCAACATCCAAAGAGTCATTTTCTATTTTCTCTTATTCCCAATGGCTCTGTTTCGTCTCACCCCGCCCATCACCCCATAAAATAATGGGAGCCTTCTGGATTGGCATTTAATAAGATGGGAGGAACTGTAGCCAGAAGGGAAGTAGGAAACCAGACGCACTGTAGAAATGCATTCCATCCTCTTTGGATTCAGAGCATAGATATAGATATACATGCAAATACAAAAGAAGAACCAAATAATAAAGGAAGACTTAACACAAATCAGAGTATAGGAAAGACTCAGTAAGGCTATACAGCTATACAGCTGTCTAATTTTAAGCATGTAAAGAATTCCAGGTTATCTAGACATCTGCTTAAGTATTTTGTAAGATTGGAACAAAGCTTTAAAAGGTAAATGCCATTGCATAAATGTTTTCTTTTTATGTTGTGAATACGTATGTAAACCTTGCAATATAACATAAAAAACTATTCTTTTGCAAACCAAGTACCGGACCATTAGGGTGTTTTCCCCTGAAAAATAAAGTGAGCAAAATAATTTCTTATGTTTCTTTCCCATTTCTCCTGAGCACTTCTCTTTATCGTTCTTTATATATAAAAAGCATTTCCCCCCGTCTTCTTTACAGTGAACGGCTCCTTACAAGAGAGAAAAACTTTCCCAGAAAGGTAAACAATTTTTTGTACATGTTGAATACACTGTTGGTAAAAATGGAAAAAAAAATGAACAAGGAACTTAATTTATGAATACAAAGAAATGCACAACCAAAATTTCATTTATTGCTATGCAGAGACAAAGTAGTACATTATCTCAGTAATAAGCTCCCTTGCAGAAGTTATAAACCTATCATCTTCCTTCATTAAGAACCTACCTTAAATTCTTTTATCTTGATTCCTTGTGTGATATTCATTTGTAATTTTTGCATTAGGATGCAAAATGAAACTATTTATCCATTTGTCACCTGTCTATTCCAAGTGGTTTGAACAGAATTATCAGGTGACAATCCTGGGCAGGTTAAATCCAAACAATCAATGGCCTCAGATCACTTTCCAAACTATGTGTGGCATTTTTGAATGCCATCACTATTGCAATGGAATCCTTGCAATTAAAGTGAGATGTTGCCATTTACATAGCAATTTAACATGCACCACAAGCAGTGCCCTTAGCATGCGCACTTTTAATTAACCTTCACAGTAGGATTTTCAAATAATTATGTTGAGAAATACCATGTTGGGCCTTGATTCTAAAAATAGAGTGGGTAACATTGGGAATGTTTCTATGTACACATGGATGTGTTTGAGTGTGTTCAAAATAGCTAGTTATTGTATGACGTACTGAAAATTTCAGTTCTTGTGTATAAATTTCCAAGTACCCTCTGGAATGTGAAAAATCTAATCAAAGTTTTATACATCTTTAGGGATTGCTTTTTAAACTACAAAATAATAGAAAATAATTGGTATATTAATATTTGGCATAGAGGTTAGATATCGCAATTGTAAAAATATTAATCTATTTCATTTAGTAGATGCATGTTAAATACGATGCACCTGAAAAGCATAGAGGCTGCCTTTAACATTTACTTCTAAGACAGAAATGCTGTGCACTCACAAAATTAACATAAATTGGGGGCACTGCAGATCATTAGAAACCTAGCTTGATTTGTGGCCCTTAATAACAATTTATTAGGAAGCTATGCTATATAAATTCAGATTGTATAGTCTGGATCTATGGTTTTCAGTCTCACTGTAATTGTTTACAGGAATGTGTAAGTACATTACATTTTTAAATTATTTATTAAATTTGTTTGCTGCCTATTTCACTGTGAGGTGACTCTGGGTGGTTTACGACCTTATTTCATATTGGCAACAGTATTTGTGTGGAATTAAGAAAGCAATTGTGGGGATTTTATTTTAAAAGTTGTTCTTTTCAATCATAGTTCCATATGCTTGTTTGTTATCTGAAAGTGGTGTGCAAAAAAGTTTTAAAAGACTTCTCACAGGATACGATGGGTTCCCATGTTGTACAAGTGAGTTGCCAAAAGATACAAAGAATGACTTGCAAAATATGGAAGACAGAAAAAACAAACAGCAGTGTCATTTCATTTTAGCTTACTGTACATGAGTAAATTTTCATTTTACAGGAATAATACTGCAACTTATCTGGAGTTTTGAAGAAGCAAATCTCACAGAAGATAATATGTTGAGAAACATTTTTGGCACATCAATAATATTTGTAATACATTTTAAATTTTTGTAAAAAGAAATAAAGAAAGATAATATATTTTTAAATGTCTATTCCTGACAATCAGCACTTGCTGTCCAGAGGATCAAGGCAAAACACTGTGCCTTCCAGAGTCAGTCCCATTTTGAACCCCTCCTGGAACAAAGGAAGAACAAAGAATAAAGTTAAGACACCATAACTCAGTTTTAAAAAAATATATAATCTCATGTAATATCAGATCTAAAACATTTGCAATGTTCTGATTTACATATATGTTTCTCTTGGTTATTAGGTAGATGATTACCTATGTCCCATACTTTGCACAATGCATTTGGAGAGAAAGGATATCCCTCCAGATACATTTTGACTTCATGATGGTTATGCTTGCTTTCAAGCCAGATTAGATTGTTCCAAAGGTTTTAAGAAATTGGAATCTATTCTTATAATAGACTATTTGACCATTATATTGCATCAAGATATGTAGATTTTCAACTATAAGGCAGAATTTTTACTGTATATGATTTGCTATAGTAGCCAACAGTCTTCTTTATTTTGCTCTTTATTGCTAATCATATTCTAATGCACCATTCCTATGGCTGGGGATGGGTTGGATAACAACTCTGCAAATGCCTACACAATTAGCAATGTGGTTAATTATTAATATATTGGGGAATGGTGAACCATGTAACTTGCTATGTATCTTTCCATTCCTATTCATCTAGGCTAAGAGGCAGAAGCACATGGGAAATACTGTCATATCACATGCTGTGTGTAATGGATGCTATTTAGAATAGAAGCAAAAGTCTTTTTGTATTAACTAACCCTAAGTCATCTATCTGTCCAAATTCTGGAAAAGTCTATATTGAAAAATTTAATATATTTATTTATAGACATCTATTGACATGCGAGACAAAAATGGCACAAGTCCCAAATAATACATGTATGCATATGAAACACATGGTGCAAATCTTCAAAGTGATGTTTTGAATGAAACTAATTTTCAAAGCTGCATCTCTACATTTTGCCGCTTCCTCATTGGTGAGGAGGGCTGTCCAGCCATCTCGTTTTCAGCAGAATACTATACTTGCATGAAAACTATCCCCATTGCCAGTTCCTTTCCTACCTCTTTTCTAATTCCCTGTATTCAGGTGAGATCATGGATGGCTATGTCCTGGTTTTCTATTTCAACTATTGGTTGAGCTATGTATTCTTTGAAAATGCTTGTAAAATAAGTGCTTGCAGGAACGAAACACCTCTCTAATGCTCAGTTAACCTGCTCCTCATTTTTCAGACCTCCTTATGAACTTGAAGAAAAAAGCACTTCTATTTTAACATGGGCTCTGGGCAGTGTACAAAACTAGAAAAAGCGAACACCATTAAAAACAGAAAAACGCATTCAACCAAATGGAAGCCCATACTGAAATAATCTTAAAAAGAACAAAAATCAAGCGGCCTTAGACCAGGGCTATCAAACTCCCGGCCTGCGGGCTGTATGGGTCATGTGCTAGCCACGCTCATGCCCGGTTTAGTGAAGGGGAAAAAAGTTCCGATAGGTCACGTGACACCGCCATGATGACGTGAGTTTGACACTCCTGCCTTAGACAAACAATAATCCATCAACTCCAGGCTTGGGTTTAAAGCCAAGTTTTCACAACTTTCTGGAATCCTAGGAGAGGATATGCTGGCCCATTTCCTCCATCCCATCAGGTGACAAAGTTTGATTGAGGGGACCAGGAATGCACCCACCATGTTGGAATGTACTGGGTGGGCAGAACCAACTGAAGAGAAGCAACCTCTCAGATACCTCTACTTAATGCTCTAATATGGCAATGTGTCCTGCACCAGAATTAGCCAAGGAGTTTTTTGCAAAGTGATTTTCAAGATACAAAATCATTCAATAAAGATGCTTCAGGAACAATTCATTTATGTCAATATTTTTTTAAATATACACGAAGAAAAGGTATCATGGAGAGATCTTATTTTGAAAGAGTTGTCCTATTCTTTTACAACTGAAATACTACCCAGAGCTAAAGAGCACAGAAATATTATTTACACAATGAAAGGGAAAGAATAAAGGATATACCTTTTGACTTCATCCTAAAAATATGTAGAGTTATATTTGGATATCAGCTTATATAGTATATTTCCCAGGAAAGAACAGGAAAAGATACTATATGCCTTCTAAAAATGATATTATATTGGTAAGTAAAAAGTACATTATACCTGAGATGTACACATGTACAGTGATCCTTTACACAAGAAAATTTTATATTAGTTTTCAAATCAGGTCTCAAGAGGCTATTTATTCAGTCAAGGAAAAAGTTAATATTAGAAAAAGGAAGTGAGCAAGATATTTCCCAGGTTTACTCTCAGTGATTTAACCCAAAATTTTAACAACATAAATTTGTTACATATATATAACAGAAACATTTAACCGGATTCAGGTAAGAACTTCAGTACCAACTCACATACTGCAAATGCCATCATTATAACAAAATGTATAATATGGTGTAACTTAGCAGAAATGAATTGAAATGTATGGAGAAAATAATATACCAACCATCGTTGACGCTGCATATCCATGAAAGCACAAAGAAGAAATATTAGAATTATTGCTAGTAATATCAATATAATGTACAGATATATAAAATACATTTAACAGGTAATTAAATTTAGCACTGGAAAATATATAAGGAATATTTTATTGTGCTTTTATTGTATTCCTTCTATCATAAAAGCATTATAAAATACAGTATATGTAGGTAATATAAAAATGTATAGAATTATTATATATATTTAATGGATAATTAAATTTAGCACTAAAACATGTAAGGAACATTTTATTGTATTTTTATTATACTCCCTCTTTTATAAAAAGACTATAAAATATATGTAGTTATAACATATAAACGGGGGTGGGGATGTTGGTTAAGTTTTTTTCTGCCTTAAATTTACACATTTCCCCCAGCATTCACAGCTGATATTTACATAATTGTAAATATTTGGAATTACCTGCATCTCATCTAGCTTAGATTGGATGTCTGGAGGGAAATCTCCTGCTCCGCAGCTGAATGGATCAAAAGGTTCTGCTCCAAAAAGGTCTCGCTCTAGAAAGAATAAAACATAGTCAACCAAAAATGATGGGAGGATTACTTCTGATCCTTAAGAACTTAAATATCTTAAGTTAAGCAGAATAACAGAGTTGGGAGGGACCTTGGAAGTCTTCTAGTCCAACCCCCTGGTTAGGCAGGAAACCCTACACTACTTCAGACAAATGGTTATCCAGTATCTTCTTAAAAATTTCCAGTGTTGGAGGATTCACAACTTCTAGAGGCAAGTTGTTCCACTGATTAATTGTTCTAACTGTCAGGAAATTTCTCCTTAGTTCTGGGTTGCTTCTGTCCTTGATTAGTTTCCATCCATCCTTCTTGTCCTGCCCTCAGGTGCTTTGGAGAATAGCTAGACTCCCTCTTCTTTGTGACAACCCCTTAGATATTGGAACCCTGCTATAATGTCACCCCTAGTCCTTCTTTTCATCAAACTAGATATGCCCAATTTCAGCAACTGTTCTTTATATGTTTTAGCTTCCAGTCCCCTAACCATCTTTGTTGCTCTTCTCTGCACTCTTTCTAGAGTCTCCACATCTTTTTTACATTGTGGCGACCAAAACTGGATGCAATATTCCAAATGTGGCCTTACCAAGGCATTATAAAGTGGTATTAACACTTCACGTGATCTTGATTCTATCCCTGTTTATGCAGCCTAGAACTGTGTTGGCTTTTTTGTCAGCTGCTGCACACTGCTGGCTTGGAGAGGGACTCTCAGTGTTACTACTATTGAGCAAGGTACCACATATACTGTACCTGTGCATTTTGTTTTTCTTGCCTAAATGTAGAACCTTACTTTTTCACCATTGAATTTCATTTTGTTAGATAGCACTCAATGTTCAAATCTGTCAAGATCAATTTTGCACTGAGCAATATCCTGTATTCTGAAAGGGCAAACTATAAAAAGTTCTTCTGAGCTTGTAATTTTAGAGCACTGCCTTTGATCCTGGGACTGATTTAAGTTTCATTTTCTTGTTTTTCCCTGAAATGCATATCCAGGACGCAACTTTAGTAAGATGACCAAGTCTCCATTGGCTAGCTTGTTGGTTTAGGCAATGACAGTAGGCATAATTTCTTTAGGTTACATCAAAGCATTCCAGAACTTACTGATCTCTGAAGATCTACTGGGCACTGGTGGAGGCTGGGTGCCATTGCGAGTAGGTGTTGATGGCTTTGGGGAGATGGGAGAAAATGGAACCATATCAAATATGTCGGTGGAAGGAGATTTTGGTGTAACACTGCCTGCCTACAATAAGGAAAATAAATTGGGGTAATAGTTCATAATACTAAACAGTGTTGAGTTTGCATGCAGAAAGGAAAAAAGTAACATTATCCAAAAAAGGCACATTAGAAACAAAAGGTTGAGACTGGATAAATAGCATTTGTAGCCCAAGTTTTATGAAACGTGCACAAACAACAATTAAAGTATTTCACATTTTGAACTTGTCCTGGGTTTCCTGAATGAAATGAGTTTTAAAAATAAAAAAAAATTGCAAAAGAGAGTATAAACTTGTTTTGAAATAAGACAGAGATGCTCTTTATTGGGGCAAGAGATTATCTTCTTTTATTAATTCCATATTCTGTAATAGTACCATTAGTATTTTGCCAATCTGATAGGGTAATTTTAAATGCTAGAAAAATATTATGTTGAAATAATACTTGAAAATCATTGGCATTGATGAAATCACTATCAGTCATTTACAAAAGGCAGCTTTACTTGGAACAACAACAGTATGTTTAACAGCATCATGGGAAGTTCTTGGGAAGGACTCAATAAGTGGATAAAAATGTCAAATTCAGCCTAAACATCAAGCTGCCTGGGCAATCAATCATAATATATTTAAAATGATATGTCACCTGACTCCCACCAATTCTGAATGGTCACTGTAATCTGGAGACTTACATATTAATGTCAATGAAAATATGAATCCATTTATTTATGCTTAATATTCCAAGATCACATTACTACATAAAACTTAAGGGTATATTTAGGTTCAGCTAAATTACATTTTTCTGCAATCTCTCTCTGATTATGATTAATTATTACATTTGATATTTACTTTCCCCCTTATTCTCAGATAACATCTTGAATAATGATGAACGCAAAGCAAGAAAGAAATGTGTAGCAGAAAATCAAAGCCAATAGAGATCTAAAATACAAAATAGGAAATCACCCAAATTGTTTTTCAAAATACTTTGCAAAACTTTCAGTTATAAATTTCATAATAGGATAAGAGTTACAGGATCTATAATATCTGTATAATAATGGAACATATAAGATGCATACAACTTCCCAGTTACCATGTGGGGATGAAGAGATACTATATTTTGATTAGACGGTAAGTGTGTTCAGGATTTTCCTTTGTGGGTCCCACATATTGCTATAGAGAGCTCTAGATTTTATCCAATGGTGCTTTGCTATGTGTATAAGGAATCTTTTCATTTCTGGGAACTTTATGATTATAGTGAAGGCTGCTTCTGGTGAAAGACATTGGATTGATGGATTTTGATTAATTCTCCTTCTATCCTCTGACTTCTTTGTGACCATTCATGTTATTCAGATAATCAACAATTATTTGTAAAGGAGGAACAGGAGAAAAAAATAACTTTTCCCTTACTTGATGGGGAGAATCTTTTTATTTTATTTATTCATTAAATAAAATGTATAACAACCCAATAAAACAACAAACAAACTTTTATTTAGCATTTATAAAACAGTTTATAATCCAGTACTTTATGCCATGTACTTTAAACAGGATGGTTACATCCACCAATGTATCAAAACTCTTCACTGAAATGATTAAGGGACTGCCTTCCATTTGCACCTGAGTCTTGGGGAAAGATTCAGATTCATTAGGCAGCATATTAATTAATGTTTACAAGGTAAATTGTAAAAAAATAAATATTTTAAAAACGCTTGAACTTTTATAGTAGTTTCTAAACTCTTTAGAGAAACTGAATAACTCTTGAAGGGCAATCTGACAAAGTAGCATGGAAAACTGATTTTCTTTCCACATAATGGATAAGCATTGTTTACTAGTTCCACACAAAACAAGCCATTATACAGTAGAATAAGCACAACTCTATTTTGTACCTCAGTTCATGCACATATGCACAAACCATTCTAAATCATAAATTTGCTACATTTTTCTCAATGGTAATGTTAGACTGATGAAAGCTATGTGTGTGATCTAATCTGTTACTTTTCCATGTCTTTTCCCTTCCACCAGAAAAGCAAGTTTCTGAAAAATGGCCCAGCCTCATCCAAATTAATCTCCATATCCCATGGGGCTGACAACATTTTAAATCAGCTTCTTCTAATCCACTTATATTCTTAGATATACATCCAATATATGAAATTTCAGTCATTTCCTTTGAGCCAAGTGTAAGCCTTAGCATTATATTATCATGAATATCAGTAGTAAATAGTAGAAATTAGATTTATTTGCAGTTTTATGTTATTTAAAAGGGTGATCTAAACTGTATTTTAAAAGGCAGAACAAATCTGATTATAAACAGATGCTTTATTTTACTATTAGATAATGCACAGGAAATTAAGGAGAATTAAAATCCGCTTATATACAGGTAGTTCCCAGTTTAAGAATAGGTTTCATTCCCAAGGTCTGCCCTTAGGTCAATTTTGCATTTAAACTGAAATAGTATTATTGTAAAATACTGCATAAGTAGTACGACGTAATGAACTTGAATCATTGTGTAACTTGAATCATTACTTATTCAATTTGAATTTTCTTGTCCTCACATCTTTCTCTCCTGCTCATTCTGCTCCAATTACTTCTGACTGGATCAACATTTCATCCTTTGCTATGATCTTGGTAAGTTTCTTCCTCTGGTTATTCATTCAATATTTGCCAAGGATAGCCAACTGCTGATTGCAAATGAAACTTACGTGAATGAAACCCCCATTTCTCTCAGCCCATTTCTGAATTACTTAAGCATGTTGCAGCTCATCAGTGGAACAAATGGCCTTCTTCTTCATTTAGAGATAAAATGAATTTCACTAATGACTTTCCAGGAAAATATATGTTTATCAAATTGAGTTCACTAGGGGTTTAGATCAGGTACCCACTTTTAGGTTGGGTTTATATGGACAGAGCTCATACTATGTTTCATTTTGTGAAAAATACTTCTTTTTATATAAACATGTCATTTTCATTCCACGTTAAAGGCCTTAACATAAACTTTAAGAAGTAACTAGTTTTAAATTTTGTGAGCTTTATTTTTATATCTGTGTAGTAAGGGCGGAAGTGTAATAACTACATTTACTCCCACAACATAATCTGCCAACCCAAACACAGTAATATACAGTAGCAAAACCTTAATCGATAAACATTTTAAGAACAAGTTCACATTTTACAGCATTATTTTAGGCCAACCATGTAGGATGATTTGAATTCTCAAAATGTTCATATTTTCTTAAGTATATGTAAAGTATCCGGTCTGTTTTCAACTAAATGCTGCAAAAAGCAGCATTTTGATACAATTTAAATCAAAAACCAAAACACCCAGAACAGTTCAAATATGAATAAATACACAAATATTACTACAGGATTCACAAGCTAAGCTAAGGTTTTTGATGCAGGAATATACTGATATGTTACAGCTCAGGATATGGGAAACAAAGGCTTCAGCAATGAGGGGGACCCACAGATTAAACATAGGATGAGCTAATTGTCAATGCGCCCCAAGGTCTTTGCCTGCATTAATCCAGTTAATCCAGCATTAATCCAGTTTGAATTAGCTGGAAGGCTTGAGGAATTGTAGCAAATATGGGCTGGAAGATAAGATGCCAGTATTCTCTTCCTTTCCTTCTCACATATCCACCCACACATCAGAAGTTGAATTTTTGCATCTGGGAATCCAAAGAAATTTGCAACATTTTGCAATAGATCTCAAAGGCTGGATCGACCAGAATTAAAATTCCACACTTAATCATTCCTGTTTAGGCTAAGGCTCAAGGCTCAAAATAACACTAGAATACTGCTGTAGCCCTTGGTTTGGCTTTCACGTGACAGGAAATTTCACTTAATTCTCTATTGTACACAACTACCCAACCTGAAGAGACTATTGATAACCAGCTTTTATGTCTAGGAAAAATGCTTGGTGTGCAGCTTGGTATGTAGCAACAGATTAACAGAGTTGGAAGGGATTTTGTATGTCTTCTAGTCCAACCCCCTGCCCAAGCAGGAGACCCTACACCATTTCTGACAAATGGCAGTCCAGTCTCTTCTTGAAAGCTTCCAGTGATAAAGCTCCCACAACTTCTGAAGGCAAGCTGTTGCAGTGATTGTACTCACTGTCAGAAAATTTCTCCTTATTTCCAGATTGAATCTCTCCTTATCAGTTTCCATCCATTATTCCTTGTCTGGCCTGCGGGTGCTTTGGAAAATATCTTGACCCCCTCTCCTCTTTGTGGCAGCCCCTCAAATATTGGAACACTGCTATCATGTCTCCCCTGGTCCTTCTCTTTACTAGACTAGCCATGCCGAGCACTTGCTACCATTCAATGTATGTTTTAGCCTCCAGTCCCCTAATCATTTTGGTTACTCTTCTCTGCACTTTTTCTAGAGTCCCAATGTCTTTTTTATAATGCGGTGACCAAAACTGGATGCAGTATTCTAGGTGTAGCACGAAGCACGCGATGACCAAACCTGTTGCTAAACTGGAAGGATCCCATCACTGCCATAATTACATGAATATAAACTTCCCAGGAGTTTAACAGTTTAACAATCTTAACCCCTCCTCTCCCCCATTCATTATCTCTCAAGAGATTTATTCAATTTATTGCTTCCATTTTATAATAAACTTTGGGTGGCTTATATTAACTAAGCAAACTATCCCTATATCTTTGTAATGGTACAGAGCCTAGTCTTTCATGAGTTCTGCACAATGAATCTTATTCCTGGAGCACAGGTTTCAGAAAAGAGTTCCTACTAATGTTAAATACACAATTAGTCTGCCTAAAGAAATGTATTGAAAACTCCTCCACAATCAGTCCTCCTTGCATTTTTTTGTAAAAACAAAATACACAGCCCAGCATCTTGGCTCTCATTTCTCCAATTACTACCATCAATACCTTCTTCCATTTATTTCTAAAATCTTTATGATTGCAGAAAAGTAAAGGTCTTTACCATTTATCTTTGTATCTATGGAAGTTTGTGTGCATGTATCCATCCATGCATCTATTCATGCTTCTATCCATGCTTCCATCCATCTGTCCATGCATCTATGCTATCGAAGCTGGGCATATTGGAGATCTCAGTTTTTGTGACATGTAACCTCATGATAAAGATTATATCAAGGGTACTGTTTCTTTATCAGCACTTATTGTGGTAACAAGCTTCATATCTGCAAATCTCTAATTTCTTGCATTCTGTCCTTTGCCCACAAGAAATTGGTCTAAATTTGGATTTAATAATTGACACACCATGTGTTAAAAGTCTGGACATCACTCTAGTGTTAATAAAAGTTTGTCCACATTATTCCCAGTCATGTTCTTTCACAGTTCCCTTGTCTATTCATTCAACAAGTTCTATATGTTTCTGCAATCAACTAGTCTCTGACAGAGTCCATAATTCAGGATATATTTTTGAAAAGCTCTTTTTCAATTATTGGATAGTAAGTTCCAGCTGTCCTCTGCCCATCATCCACAACTGGAGATGACCAAGAAGATAGAGGCCATCTTCAATGAATACCCATAATGCCACCTAAACTGCCATCAAGACAATTGGCCTCACCTCTTAACTGTGACTGAGTTTATTTATAACTCCCCTTTCCATCTTATAGCTATCATACACACCTATAACATTTTCTGAACCTCTCTATTCCATAAACTCTTATTAGCTATAGGAATTTCAGACCATACAGTATCTCCATAAGAGATAGTATCAAAACATCTTCGTTGATTTTCACTATCAGAATGGCACTCCTGGAAATCAACCTATCATTCCTTTTTCAACAAACATAGATTAATTTGAAGTATTGTGTGATTAACAATAATTCTAAGCATGTAGAGCTATACATCCCCCTTTTATGACAGATATATATTTAAAATTCCCTCTGTTCCCTATGATATGGTTTATAAAACAAGCCCACTGTGGATATATGTAATATCAGAACTCTTGTTCAGCAGAAATGTTTTGCATTGTAGCAATATCTTTTGTAATGAGAATTTCCAAACTTTCATCTTATAAACTGCTCCTAACTTTTACTTCCTTATGACATGCACCAAGGATTAGGGAAAGCTGCAAGAGTTAGGACATGGATGCATTTTAAAGTTGTGGAACTGTGGGAATTACCTATAACTGATAGGTAATTGTGCCTATCCTTACCTTCTAAAACAACTTTTACAGTGAGAACTTTGCTGTGAGGTTCCCCTTAAATAGCACACTGACAGCAAATAGATTGGACATCTGATATGAGTTCAGATGTTGGTAAAAAAGTAATTACAGAAAGCTTTGGTAAAGTTTTGTAGTTATCTATGTGGAAAAAAAATTATGCTTACTGGGTTCCATGGCTACCATATGAGGTTTGTGTGCCTGTGCACATAGGTATGTGTTTGTGAGATAGAATAAGAACATGGGCAATAGGAATGAAACATTGATTATGAACCTCAAATAAGGCACTGTATTACAACATAGACATTCTTTGCTTTCCATATGTAGCTGCAACATTAATAATGCTATTATTAATGAAAGCAGGAGACTGTGAGTTATAGTCCCACTTTAGGCATAAAAGCCAAGTAGGTGACGACGCTCTCTCAGCCAACTCACCTCACAGGGTTGTTGTTTTGTGGGGGTAAACAAGAGAAGGAAGGAGTATTAGTTATCTTAGTCACCTTGAGTTATTTATAAAGTAATAAAGGTACCATCAAGACTCGCTTTGTAAAGAGAGATGAGAAATTTAATATATATACATTTAATGAATTTAATAAACATTTCTCTATTAGAGTAATTTTTATAATTCAATGCTGGTTTATGATGGAAATAAAACAAAAATTGAAAATAGAAACATAAATTGCTAAGAGAAACATTTTTGCTCAGCGTACTTACTGGAAATGTATGTACTTCGGTTATTCTTAACTGGTTCTCCAAATCTTGCACCTTATTTTTTAGCTCCAGATTTTCTGTTTCTAATTCATTAATCTGAAAAATATGCATATATTAAAAAAAAATCAGAGAAATAATGTCAACTTAAGAAAAAAATCATACATTATCAGAACTACATTTAATAAGCCTAGAAAAATAAATCATCGTGGAACAAGGCATTTATCATTCGTAAATTAGTCTACAAAAACAAGATGTATTTCTGGTGTTAACATCGTCATTAAAAGAGTCTCCAAATTTGTATTGTACAGAGTGACAAGAATTGGATACCATCCATTCCGTGTGTAAGCTTAAATTTAACCCATGTTCTTTTATACAAACAGGTTATTCTCCCATATCCTATAGTGAAGCATTCCACTGGTTTCTTATTGCCATTTTTGTTTTATTTTTTATCAAGTTACCCTGTTCTTCATTTTCTGGTTTAGAGTTTATTTCTGGGACAGTTGTTTGTCTACAGCCATAACACCTAAAATTTCAATTTTGTAATTCAGTTGAATCCATTTAAATATAAGTCAAATATAACTCAAATATAATGAACGGGACTTCAAATGACATATCCCCCATTAATAAATCTCCTATAAAATAACTAAGATTTTTATTCCATATATGGAATAGCAATGACTGTTTTTTTTAAATTAAAAAAAGCCTATGTAAGACATTTATTAAATTGAGACAGACTATGGAACTTACTCTTTTCTGTAATCCAGCAATCTGTTTTCGTGTTTCAACATCCTTGCCTCCTGATTCTAGGAACTTTCTGTAAGCAAGGTCAAATGCTTGGCCAATAGTTAAAGTTATCTCTTCTGCCTTGAAATAAAACAAGTCTTACCATTAGCATGCAATGGTAATGTTGCAAAAAATAAAAGCTTGTACTGATTCGCCATCTATAATATTAAGGAAACTATTAATACCAAAAAAAATCACAACTGGCTCAAAAATGTTCATGCCAATAAAATATGAAAATAAAAATAGAAGAAAAAACAAATTATTACACAATTCCACTGAAAGGGCTTGATGTACTGAAATCAGGCCCTGTCATAAGTGGATCTCTCATATTAAATAAAAATACATGAGGAATATATTTCTAAGGAAATAAAAACATGAATTTGGTATGATTTACCAAGTAATTGCTGCATTTTGGTTATTTTGCGCAATATAGTTTAAGTGGAGGAAAAATACAATACAAAAATTATAATATATTAACTTGCTTTAAACATAATTAAGATGTCTCTGATAGTAAAAGTAATAGCAGACCATACTAAAGAGCACATAATCTTCATAAAGTTTCAGGTACAGATACAAATAAATATTGATATGGGACAAAGATTTGGTCATATTTGTTACACGTGTACCAAATATTGTACAAGTAAGCACATCAGAACATTAAAACTGGTTAGCTCTATGTTTATTCTAGACAGCTAAGAACCTAATTGGTGTATGCATTTGGATTGTTATCTGACAAGTAAGCACAAACAACTTTAAGCTAGGTATCACTTTTATTCAGTGTAGAATTGGATCTCTTAGCAATGGACTGATTCTGTGATATTCAAACATATATGTGTGTACTATATTGGCAAAGAACAACAGAAAGTATAGAGAAAAGAAGTTTTAACCAAAAAGAAAAACCATCAATTTACTTTAGTTATTATTTTGCAAAAAAAAAAAAAAAGAGGGGGGGAGCTCTTACAAAAAACGGGGGGGGGGGCGGGGGCGTGAGACAACTTTTCAATATAAAAGAACAACAAATTCAACCAGTTTTAAAGTCTGTGTGTACTTACACATTTTTCACTGTCAAAGACATAACACAAGTGTTTATTTGATTCAGAATCTTTGCATATGAAAGTGAATATTCTTTTGTCGGTTTTGTCATCAGCACAAAACGATATCCTGTGGAGCTGGCAGTTATGCTGGACTTCCTGCAAATAACAAATGTGCAATTACCTCTCGGAATTACATTTTGACTGCTGAATACTATTTATTCAAGACGCCCAGGATGAAGCAGAGGCCTCTTAACAAAACAACAAAACAGAATATGTTTTAGTCTTGTACTCCTTAATACTGATTTTAATACTGAATTTATATATTTTTGTACACAGTGGTGTCTGCACAGGGAGTCAAATGGTCAGTCTGATGAAAACAGGATTGTATTGTAACAACTCTCCTTTTGTCCTAAGGAAAACAGCAGAAGCTGTGGATGTCAATGTTACTCCAGCTGCATTGTTTGTGCAAAGATAATCTGGGTTTAATTTTCAGTTTCATAAGACAAGGAAACAAAAACACAAGATTCTCTATTATAGATACTTGAGAACATTCAACTCTATTCACAGGATATTTTTGCTGTATGATATTCAAGTTCCTGCATTGATAATTATACAGTTTTACTGTACATCATATTTTCGCAATTGACAAAAATTTTCAGTGTAAAATATTGCAGAAGTAAATCATGCCATCCCAGTTTAACCATTTATAAAGTAATCAAAATAAGTATTTTGGTTACCTTTTGAGAAGAATATGAGACCGTTAATTATCAATGCATTCTAAATAGCTTTGACTATAGCAGCATTTCAGGCAGTGGTTTACATGTTCACTGTCTGCTTTCAGATGTGGGACTCTACCTTTTAGTAACCACTATTGTTTTTCCACAGTAAAAATTGAATGTGCAATCAGGCTTGGGAATCTCAAGGAAGTATGGAGCTCATTAAATGCTTATATTGTATATAGTGCCTTCCCCTCTGGTTTTTTTTGTTATTGCATTTTAAGGTAGCTTTTAATTTTTAAATTGTTTCTAATTGTAGAAGATTCTGATTTGACCTGTGTTTGGACTGTAGATACTGCCCAGCATCACATGAAAATGAGATAGGGGAGTATATAAATTTAATAAATACATAACAATAACAACAACAATAGTAATGACTCAGGGTATTCTAGTAATCAGTTATACAACGCTACATATTTTTTCATTTTCTGAAAGAAACAAAAATGGTTTCATATCAGATATCTGAACTTTTATTTCATTTTTAACAAACTTAGAATAAATGATAACTTATTGGATGAAAATAAAAAAGATATAGTTGTACCCACATTATGGTATGGTTGATCTTGCCTTGGCTAGAATTTTAAGGGGTAAAGAGAAATAAGAAGACTCTTACCTTTGTTTTTGGATCAAGAATCTTTACGCCATATATGGAAATCTGTAACTCAACTTTTGGTGTTTTTTGGCCTTCAGACTTCTTAATATGTCTTGCAAACTAAAGACCAGAGAAAAATAATCATAAAGAATATTTTAAGATCCTACTTATATTATGTTCATATTGTACTATCAATTTTCCTTACACTGGGATTTTCCAGAGTTTAAAATACTTATTGTCATTTTTTACTTATGATTTAATTTCTATTCTGCATTTTTGCTTATTCCAACATTTACTAAATTCTCTTATACTTAGTTTCTTTAAAGTATTCTTTTTAGGAAAGAGGGTTTAGTTATCAATGTGTCTTTCTTTCAGCCACAACTCCTGGGATTGGTAGTTCACTGGCTCCCTGTCTCTTTCGAAAATGTTCACTTTGCAAACCTATAGTGGCCACTGCCAAATCAGAACATGTCATGGCCAGAAATGAATTTCTGGATATATCGTAAACAGGATAGATTGAAACTATTAAAAAATATTGCTTCAGGGTTCAATCCTACCAGATATTCCAGAAGGATAGCATGATTATCAAAACTATCAAGGGATCTCAAGACATTAAAGTTTGTACGTGACAGTACAAACAAGAAGCACATTCAGAAGTATTAGGTCTCCTTTATTCTAAGATTGCCTTAATAGAATCTTGCAACTCTCAAAATACACCTTCTACCACCACCATCCTCCCACTTTTACAGTCCAAGAAGCTTGGGAGGGTCCCTTCTAAGATGTTTGCCACGCCCACATTCCTTCCACAGACTTAAATTTCATTTTTCATGTCATTATATAGTTTGTTTAGTCCTAACCATCTTTCTCTCAAACCCATTCACACACACACACACACACAAATCTACTGTATATATTTGGGAGTTTTGTATGTACATAGGTATATATGTTTGTGATATGAGTTCATATGTTTTAGATATTATTCCTTAGTATGATTGGAACTTCTTGTGAGGACAGCAAATTCTAGTTGCCAAGTGTTTCCAGAAAAAGGAGAGGCAATCCTCGTGAATACAATCTTGACAACAGATGAGAATGTCTAGTAGAAATAAGTCAGATATTGTTGGGAAATCAAGGAGCCAACTGAGGTCTGGTAGAGAGAAGAAATTTTGGCCAGGCCATTTGTATATTCCTCAGATCAGCCAGAACTCCAACAGCATTTATAACAGATAATTTGTTAGCTCTAATATGTCAGCTCTTCCACGATTTATTTAAAGAATGTATATTTCTGCCTATCTCATAGTCTTAGGCATCTTGCAGCAATTAATAAAAGACATATTACATATTGTAATCTCCTCACCAGGAAACCATAACAAGACAGATTAATCACCACTTGACTTAATCCCATCCTAGCTCAATGTTTGCAGGAAGAGCCAAGTTTTCGTGACCTTCTGAAAGGGTAAAAATGGGAGACTATTTCAAAGGCATTGGTAGCTAAAGAGAAAGCATGCCTCCAAGATCTCAGTAGATGATACTTGAGAGAAGGGAGGTTGGCCACGTCAGGAAATTACTGGAACTCTATTAAAGAGTGTAAAGATACAATCTTGCCAACCTAATAGAGATTCTCTTTCTCTCTCACTCTCTCTCCCCCCCCCCCGGCCCCCCATAACAAAGAAAATCAAGGTGGGACAACCTTGATTTTGTTTCTCACTTATTCCTCCCGTCCAGGGACAACCTGTGTTTACTTAGACTTTGAATTCCAACTTTAAGACCATCTCCATGAATTTTCATTGAATTTGTTTACTGTCTTTGCAATTTAGTAATTAATCAGTGAACTAAATTCATTATAAGGGATTACTTCCCTATGCTTAGAATTTGGCTTAGTCCAATTGCTGAGTTGTGATGGCAATACAAACATAAATGTATCCTTATAATCTGGTACATAAGAAGGATTGTACTGGCAAGGTTCTATTGCAGAAAATGTTTCCCAAAATTTAATAAAGTACAAAAATGTTCTAATGTCATAGATGTTGTAACATCCTATATTAATTACCAACAAAGGAAAGTTGATGTTACAACCGATGCCAAATTATTGTTACTGATCCTTTTCCGTTGTTTCCAATTATCTCTTGAAGCTGATTTATTTTCCAAGCCTTTCCCTTAAGTAGTGGAAAGTAAAACAATATGCAGAAATGTTACTGCCGTCTTTTATACTGCAAAGAGAAAAAATCATTTGGAAAAAGGAGGGAAAGCAACGTATCAGCAGGCTTCCTGTTTCTGAAAGTTGCCTCTGAATGATAGCAGATCAGCAAAGAAAGAAATTAGAGGTAATCGAATCTCCTTCAGATGCCATGGACTTCATTTCTCAACAATCCCAGAGAGGTGATGGAATCTGTGGTATAAAACATCTGGAGAATTCCAGTTTGTCTATACTTGTGCTAGTTTCAAAATGTATTCCTTTAACTGGGCTAAATATGTGGGCTATACCCAGAGGTGAGCGTCACATACTGTAACAACTGATTCACCCAGCACCAGAAATGTGAGCGTGCACGCTTCACTCGCACGCTATCTGCACATGTGTGTGGCATCAAAAAACATGGCATTTTGCTTGTGTGCGCCTTCCGCACATGCGTGCGTGCTCAAAAACACAGTACCCGGGTAGTAGTGGGTTGCCCCTGGTTCGCACCGGCTCTATAGAACCGGTAGTAAAACCGGCAGGAGGCTCCGCCCACTGACCCCGACGTTACTAAAACGCTTCTGCACATGTGCAGAAGAGAGTGCACACGGCCCCACTGCAAACCGGTAGTAAAGGTAAGTAGAACCCACCCCTGACCACTGGCTATACCATGTGCCTTTCTGTATTTTTCCAAACATTAAAACTTATCACCTGCAGCCAAACTATCTCTCTAATTTGCAGCTGGGGTAAGTTTCACTTGGAAATATTTTAAGAAAACAATTTTAGATATCCTGTTTTAGGTATTTAATATTTAAAATTATGGAAAATATTACTTCAGAAAGATGGACTACTTTGGAAACACTTATGGAACTACTATGGCCCCCTGATTTTTATGATTTATACTCTGTATACATTTTCTCCTTATACAGAGAAAAATTCTTTTTGTACAGAAAAAATAGAAAGTATTCCAAGTAAAACTGAATATTCCAGCCGGAGGATGGTAGATTATGCAATAAGACTTTGCAAGGAACTAAGCAATTTCTGGTGCAATATAATAAATGAAATGCTGATTATTTAAGACAAATTAAAATTTGGAAAAGAAATTGAAAAAACAATTTTTCCTCAGACTCTTTTTTGCTGCGGAACACCAGCCCCACCTGCTGGTAAAAATAAAAATGCAAAGTACTTTTATGTTTTTATACTGAAGTAATAGTGTAAATGAAGTGTGTGTGTGTGTGTGTGTGTGTGTATACACACATCATGTTTTTATATATTTAACTTGTTTATCTCTGAGTGTAGAACTAAATTAATTATAAGGGATTATGGCACACCTAATTATAAACACAATGCAGTCATAACTGAACAATGCTTCAGCAAATTCAAAATATCATAGCCATTTTAACAAAAGTTAAGAACATGTAAGCATCTCTTGATATGTATTCAGCTCTTTGAAGCATCATATCCTTTATTGAAACAGATGTTTTAAGTGGATAAAAAGTCCAAAAGTACTAAACACTTTTTTAAAAGGTAAAAATGATACAACATTTAAATGGACTCTAGAACTATAATTAATTCCCTTTGATTAATAAAGTTCTATGCTTTTAATTTAATTGAAATTTCCTTTTCTAGTTTAGAAAATTAAAAGTGAGCTACTTTAACACAAACCAATTTTTGTGCTTTGTTCTTCAGTTGCATCCCCAGGTCCAAGATTATTAACGTTACGGTTTAATTTAATAGTTCAAATCCTTACATATTCGTTTCCCAATTTCTGTGGACTTCCAGCCATGCAACCATGTATACAAGTATTGCCAAACATAAATTAGTTCACAGAATTCAAACACCTACAAGGAAAGTTTCATAATATTTGGGATTCCATTTTTCTGTTATTAGATCAACTGACAACTTCTTAATAATATAAATAGAGTATACCGTTTACTGCCCATTTACTGCCCAAATGTAAATATTCTTTGCTTTTATTTTATATATAGCCTTTATTATTTTTATAAGTAACTCAAGGCAGTGAACATACTCCTCTTCTTCCTCCTATTTTTCCCACAACAACATCCCTGTGAAGTGGATTGAGCTTAGAGAGAGAGTGATTGGCCCAAAGTCATCCAGCTAGCTTTCATAAATGTTATACAAAACTGTAATAGTTTTACAATACCACCAACACTTTTATTTAGGTTGTCTCTCTATTGTTCCACTTAAAGTGATATTAAAATAAAGTTGTATCGGATTTTATCTAATCAGATTTGCATGCTGTCTTGATGGACTGCAGCATTGATTAGAGTTATATTGGATTGTTGATCGGTTTTACCTGTGCTTGTTATGAAAGTTCTCTATGCCAAGAGCTCTGCCTCTAGTTTGGATCCTTGCCTTTTTTGGCTGTTTTTTGCAGCCAGAAAGTGAATGGATCTGAGTTTTTTTTTTTTTTAATTTGATTTATATGCCGCCCTTCTCCGGAGACTCAGGGCGGCTTACAATGCACTAAGCAATAGCCTTCATACTTTTGTATATATTTTATACAAAGTCAGCTTATTGCCCCCACAAACTGGGTCCTCAATTTACCTACCTTAGAAAGGATGGAAGGCTGAGTCAACCTTGAGCCTGGTGAGATTCGAACCTGCAATAATTGCAGGCAGCTGGTGTTAATAACAGGGTGCTTTAGACCACTGTACTACCAAGGCTTTTTCAAGTGGCAAATGGTTACCTTGACAGTGCATGCAACATGCATCACTTCTACAAAACCTTAATCTTTGATCTAGCCAATATGAACAACTTCTGCCCATCTAAATCTTTCTTTCCTGGGGAAAGTGTTGGAGAAGATAGTGTGATAACAATTATAGAAGGTCTTGAATGATGCAGTTCAGGGACAGAAAAGTTTAACAAGAGTACCCTACAAATATTGACTTACTGTTTCAAAGCTTGGGAGATTGAGGAGAAAGAGATTTAGCATCAATTCTGACAAGATATGAGAGCGGGTGATTCAGAAGCTTTCCTAAATAGGTACATAGCTGACTCTGGATGGGATTATAGGAACGTAATCCTTGTTGAATGACCACTCATTCAGTGACCATTCAAAGTTTTGATGGCATTGAATGAGGTGATTTACTTCTTTGAAGCATCCTCATAGTCGTGTTCTGAATGCTTGGAAATCAGCTTGCAGTTATGACAGTCACAATGTCCTGTGGTCATGTGATCAGCATTTGGAACCTTAACTACTAGCTTCTGACAAGCAAAGTCAATGGGAGTTGGCAAGAAGTCACTGTTGTGGTCCACCAGCAGCCTGTGGAGCTGGCAGCAGAGTTGTACAGGTTGGGGAAGACTATGGGCCAGTCCTGGAGTCTGGGGAAGGCTACGTCAGAGGCAGAGAAAGGGCCAGAAAGGTATGTGCTGCCTCCGGAGCATCCAAAGTTGGACCTCAGCAAGGCAGAGGAACAGGGGGAGCCTGTTCCCAGTGCGCGCATGCACAGAACTGCCAGAAGGCAAGAAGAGTTAAAACAAAAGGGATGACTCAGGAGTAGGGCTGGGAGATGATTGGCCCCTCCCATAAGACTTAAAAGAGGAGCAAAGGCACGTGGACCTTTGCAGGAAGCAACGTTTGTTAATTCGATTCAGCTTAAAGCCTGAAGCTCTGTTTGATTCTGGACTCTGTGTGGTCTTGTCAATTAGGTCTTTGGCAGCGTGTCAAGGGAGATAAAGGTGGATGATTATCCCGAAGGACTTCTCCCGAAGGACTCTTTATAACTAATTGGGACCCATCTGTGAATGAACAGAAATCACAGCTGTTGCAATAAAAGAGGTTTTTGGGACTACTTGTGTGTTTTAATGACTCAGGAAGCCTAGGTCAGAACAGTCACAACTGGTGAATACAAGACCATGGGATGCTGCAACCACATGGAATTTGCCTAACAATGGCAAGTGAGATTGCTGCAACTGCTGTTGTAAGTCACTGTGATCATATGCTGTTGGTTATACATTTGCTTCCAAGACCATTTCTGGGAACGGATCATTACTTATAAAACTTTACATGGCTTATCTATTTTGTAGAAGCTGCCTACTGAATACAAATTAGCAAAGTTGACATGTTGTAAGTCCTCTTCCTCTAGGACGGATGAAGTAGGAGCCTACAAAAGGATCTTCCCTGTTACGATCCCTTTCCCTTGGGACAATCTGCCCCTAAACTTGTTAGAGATTATTGTATTGCAAATAGAGGTTAATGGCAGATATATAATAATTTTTACTATTATGTACCAGGTGTTGCTTCAACTGCATGCCACACAATTAACCTTTAGTATTTTGGAATAAATGACTACTTATTATATTGCAATTACGACCTTTCAATGTTTTTTTAACCATTTGCAAAATGAAAAGAGAGAAAAAGAAAGGATTGACCTGAATAGTCATCACTTGGTTCTGTACATATATTTATATAATACTTTACAAGAACTTTATTTACATTATCAGGTAGACTGAGTAGGGAGAAAAATAAATACCAATAAATGAAAATATTTGTAGCTCAGGGTTGAAATGAGGGATCTTTGGTGCTCTCTGAGCTTGCTTGTTTTCTTGCAGACGTTTCATTACCCAAACAAGGTAACATCATCAGTGCTAGTTGATGTTATCTAGTTTGGATAATGAAATGTCTGCAAGAAAATAAGCAAGCTCAGAGAGCACCAAGGACCCCTCAGAAAAATAAATAAATAAAAGGGAGCTCAGGAAACAAGATAATCAACAGAGAAGGCTAGATTAGAAGAACAGCCAAGAGAATGTTTCCAACAGCAGAATCTTGCTGAAGTTCCCCTTGAAAGTGCTTCAGTCAACTTTATATTGACACAGAATATATGTCTTTCATCTTTGCAATCAATCTTTTTGCCATTGTAAGAGTAAGCAATCGACGCTTTCTTTATCCTGTGGTTATCAGTATACAGCGTAGGAAAAAAAAAATCCCATGTGCATCTACAAAAGCCAAACAATTTTCCAAACCAAAATTAAGATACAGGTAGTCCTCCACTTACAACAGTTCATTTAGTGACTGTTCGAAGTTACAACGGCACTGAAAAATTTGACTTATGACTATTTTTCACACTTATGACCATTGCAGCATCCCCATGGTCAGGTGATTTATGTTCGGATGCTTGACAAATGACTCAAATTTATGACGGTCCCCATTTGTGACCTTCTAACAAGCAAAGTCAACAGGGGAACCAGATTCGCTTAACAACTGTGTTATTAATGTAACAGCTGCAGTGATTCACTTAACAAATGAGGCAAGAAAAGTCATAAAATGGGGCAAAACTCGCTTAACAAGTTTTCACCTAGCAACATAAATTTGGGCTCAACTGTGGTCGTAAGTTGAGGTAGTAACTGCTAGCCAAAAAGGAACCACTATAGCACAAGACATCATAAATAACAATGCTGCTTTTTTGGAAGTCCACATTTCCAATAATAAACCGACATTTATCTACCGTAATAGATACAAAAAAATGGGTTATTTGATTATGGATGTGATTATTGGAATAATAATTGTTCATCTAGAAAAAGTGATTTAACGAATGTTAAAAGAATTTTCCATTGTCATAAATGGGTTAGATATTTTAATCCCTACTCCATGCTTGATTATATTCTTGAACGCCCCAAGTTGGATACTAACATAGTATAATTTAGCAAGGACTTACTAGGGTTATTTTGCTGTGTGTCTGTTAAAATTACTACAAAGGTGATTCTGAAACACTTAAGTTGAAGGCTAATATCTTAACATCATAAATTGTTTTATTTATAAAAATTTCCACAGTTATTTTTTTTTCAACTGATAAACAGGCTGTAGCAATTAATTGAACAACAGTATGCACTCCGCATTCCATTCACTCTCTCCCCTAAAATAGTGCTTTCCTATGTCCCCTTTCAGACCATAAAAATCAAAGTAGATGTCTCTCTGATAGCTCATGTAGAAGAAGGAGAATTCAATACTTTTACAAATAATTGGACCCTAAGGGACTTCCATTTATAAGACATGTCTGATATCAATGATCCCAAGATAGCTAAGAGTACACTTCCAATGACGAAGCTCATTGACCTGAGACAGAAGATACACCTTACTGAGTCTGAAAAATTAACATCTCTTTCTCTAAGAGGCAACAGGAGCTTCCTAACAGAGGAAACAACTTCTCAGATCCCCTAGAAGTTAAATTCATTTTTAGAAAATATATTTTAGAAATATATAGAGGAATGTTATATCAATACTGTAAATTATCCACAGCAAAGCTTTCTTTTTTAAAGGTAGGTAAATTTAGCGTAGAAGATGAGCAGTGTGACATTCTTTGATCATTTTAATAGAAGAATTAAAAGAAATTATTTTTTGTCCAGATTTTTCCCAACTGTTATAGGAGAAAATTATTTAGGTTTAGAAAGACTACCAGGCTCTGCAATTTGATCCTCAACTCAGTTAGTAGGAATCCCAAGAACATGTGTCAGGAAGAGGAAGAAACAGGAGATGAGAAATAGCAGCTGAAAAAGCAAAAGGTGAAACCCTTTTTATAGCTGCTCTAGCTGCTGTCTGGAACAAAATACATAATTCCTTCCAAGAATGTGGAATATATGATCCCTTCCCCTTCTTGAATTTTGCCCATGTCATTAATGTACATCCATATTAGAGGAACTAAATAGATGCAATGCTATTCACAAAAGGAGGGACTGTGTATGAATTTCAAAGCCTATATCAGGAATGTCAAATCCAAGGCTTAGGTCTGGCTGGTGGGGCTGCCTTGGAAACAGTGAAGGATTGGCCCATGGTGCCTCTGCAGTGAAAATGGACCTCCATTTTCGCTGGCAGAGGGTTGCAGGAGGCCGTCGCAGCTGAAAATGGAACTCAAGAGCCAGTGTGTGCTGGCAGTGTGTGTGCTGGCAGTGTGTGTGCTGGCAGTGTGTGTGCTGGCAGTGTGCTTGAGCCACCACAGGCGCCCCCAACACAAGTGATGTTGAACTGGCCACGCCACCCTGGCCACACCTACCCCAACCCCTCGAGGTCAAACACAACCCTGATGCGGCCCTCAATGAAATCAAGTTTGACACCCATGGCCTGTACTGTAGGCATGGGGTGGGGTAATTCCAGTTGGGGCGAATATTGAAATTTCAATCCCGATTCTTGCTAGAGTCCTAACTGAGATATTTCTATTGGAGGGGGAAATTCTTATTTGATCCTATTTGCTGCAATTAACTTTGCTTTGTTAATAGGTCTTCCTGTATGTTGGGGATAGAAAAAATAGATATATTTAAAAAATCACAGATTTGGTAATTCCACAATTTAAATAAGGAAGGTTGTGAACATACCTATGCTATTACAACATACAGTATTGATATTTTGGAACTGAACACAATGTACTTTGCAAATGAACGTAAACACACGTGTCCCAGGTTAATATTGTAGGATCCAATCTGAGTCAGTCAATGGGACCAAAGATTTATTCTTTCCAGCTTTCGGACTCGTTCTAGAGCCTATCCTCATGGAACTTTTCTGTCTGCAGAATGTGTCTCCATTCTGGAGAGAGAGAAATTTCCTCAAGAGGGACACCAGCACAAATCTAAAAACATGGAAAAATAAACCTTTAGTCCCAATGACCAACTCAGGTTGGATCCTATCATGTACTTCAGTTACAAACGGGCATTTAGAATGAGACTTTTTCCCCCATACATAAATATTGTATTTTAAAATTTTCCTTACCTTAAGTTTTCTCACAGCATCTCTTACAACCTCTGTGCCTTTGGGCTGTTCCACTTCTGTACTGCCAAGAAACTGAAATATTGTAATTTGTGAGAAAAATGTTTTAAGTCTTTAAAATAGCTAATCAGTATTTTAATGGCCAATAATTTATTTCTGTGTTTTTAAATCAGAAAGACTAAATTTTGGTTAAACTGAAATATTTTACCTAATTTGACATCTTTTTCTTTCATCGAATATGCTTTTGACCACTACTGCACAATGTGTACTTTCATAATTGTCTCCTCTGGCAAATCAATCTTGGAGAAATCCTTACTGAAGAAAACTTTCAGCCACAAATGACCTGCCACAATATTTGCAAAAACATTTTCAACTCTGCCTACAATTTGATCCTTTTCTAATGTTATCAACTTGTGGTGAACACTAACAGACCAATGTGAAATATGATGCACTAGCATAGAATTTAGGGCAAGACTTCATCATAAATTATGGTGCCATGTCAGAATTTATTACATTTGTTTTGGAACAAACATTCAGGATTAAGGTAAAAGGCAAACAGCACTCAGCAATACTCTCAGAGTGGCTTATAGTAATGCTGACTTGTAGAAATTTAAGTATTTCATTTAAACGATTGTTATTCATTTCAGAGGATAAGAACTGCTGCACTCAGTTAATCAATGAGGGACCACACTGAAGCATTGGTGAACAATTCAAGCAGCAATTTTGCAGTGGATGCAAAAAGGACTATGTGGTATGTTGTGGCACAAACCCAAGTCTGTATACACCCACTTGTCTTTCATGTATTATGCTGATAATATTTCCCAGCTCTGTAGACTGGATGGCAATAAAGATTAGATGGCCATAATAGAAGCTGATATAATATGCTGCTTTTTTATGTCTCTAAATTTGCACTAAGATTGGCAACCACCATCATAGTGAACTTTGGTGGTAGTGGTTAAAGTGCAGTATTGCAGGAGAACTCTACTCACAGTCTGGAGTTTGATCCTGATGGGGCTCAAGGTTGACTCAGCCTTCCATCTTTCCAAGGTCAGTAAAATGGGGACCCAGATTTGTTGGGGGCAATATGCTTACATTGTAAACTGCCCAGAAAGTGCTATAAAGTACTATAGGGTGGCATAAAAACCTAAATGATACCGCTATCATAGAACTTTTTCCTGATACAAATGATGATCAAAAAGGAAAATGCTTGGGCTATATTCTATCATGAACATTACACATTTTTATAGGAAGAAGTGCTGTAAATAAAGGCATATCATTCTTTTATATCAAACACATGGAACTTAGCTCATGTATGCTCCTTGCCCCCAAAAACAAAATTTAGCTCAAATCTTTTTGTAACCAGGGGTCCAGAGTAGCTCCTTTTTCCATGCAGTGAGAACAATCAAGTCCTCTTTGCTTGAAATAATGTTCTGTGGTTATTGCACAGACAATAAGGCAACAGGAATTTCTATTATCTTTTTCTGCATGGAGAAAGGGGCTATTGTGAGCTGCGAATTTGGCTCAGAGAGTAAGGCACCAGGGATGGATAGGCTTCCTCTCCTTGATGTATGCCCATTGTCACTTGGTCACTGGAGGTGTAGCCCTTACTGAAAATTGTTCTGCAAATCAACTTATACTTCATTAATGGCCATATGGGCAATGCTGAAATATAATATGCTTATATCTCCCAGACCTCCTGTTGTTAGGCAACTTTCAGAAAAATAGTTAGAATAGAATAGAATTCTTTATTGGCCAAGTGTGATTGGACACACAAGGAATTTATCTTTAGTGCATATGCTCTCAGTGTACATAAAAAGACAAGATACATTCATTAAGAATCATAAGGTACAACACTTAATGATAGTCATAGGGTACAAATAAGCAATCAAATCATACTAGGAAACAATCAATATAAATCGTAAGGACACAAGCAACAAAGGTATAGTCATGCAGTCATAAGTGGGAGGAGATGGGTGATAGGAACGATGAGAAGATTAATAGTAATAGTAATGCAGACTTAGTGAATAGTTTGATAGTGTTGAGGGGTTCATAAGTTGAAAGGTAAGTTTCTACTAGTATTTTTCACTTGCTGAATGTGGGTTCTTGTCCCTAAATCTGCTTTAGTGGCTAGAGATCCTGACCATATTGAATATTCTTTGGGACTAAATCTGTGAGTTTACACTACAAGGATTTAACTACTGAATTTTAAGCGCATTTGCAAGTACAGAAAATACCACTTCTGTACTCAGAAGTATTTCGGCTACTTGCTTAAAGTTAGCAGATTAATTTTACAGTAGTTTAATAGACCAAAGCAGAAGCGAGTAACTTTTGCTGAGCTGCAACTTCCAGTTTCTTCACCATTAGTCAGGCTAACTAGGACTGGAGAGAACTGTAGCTCAGCAGTACTTGGAAAGCTACAGACACCCTGCTCTGGAACTGTCTACCCCAATATATCTTATATTCAATACTTCTATCTGGAAATCTCTCTCTCTCTCTCTCTCTCTCTCTCTCTCTCTCTCTCTCTCTCTCTCTCCCCTCCCTCCCTCCCTCCTCTCTCTACACACACACACACACACACACACACACACACACAAAACCATAGTTTAAACTTGTCGATTTATAAACTAGCTTCTCATAATAAAACCACATTAAACGAGCAATTTGGATACCGAATCAGAATTACAGTTGTATCTTCAAGTTGAAAACATAAGTTTCCTGGAAAATAATTTAATCAGATATTTTTACTTTTAATGCATCCAACACTATTATGGCCAAATAGTGGACAATATAATTATCCTTAAAACCTTTGAAAAAACAGCAACTATAAGCAAGTTCTAGGGGCATAACACAACATTTTACTTTTCTTTTAATAATTTTAAAAAGCATATATTAAGATCATTCCCAAGAAGTCATGATACCTGAGCCCATTTATCTTTTTAGCACTTTGGTGAGATATAGGATAAAAATAAAAGTACTCAATAAGATTTATAATCATTTCATTTTTGATAATTTGGACCTCCTCTCCCCCCCCCCCCCGCCCCTGTCTTCAGATACTGGAATCACTTCATTGCACTGTCATACTACTCTGAAAACACAAAGTAGTTAAGAGTTTCTCTCTTGACAAATAGATCATTTAGATCTAAATATGTACTAGTAACATTGCTACAAAGTTAGAGGATGTTAAATGCATATATAGTCAGAACTGAAATTGTTACTGTAATTCCATGTTGTTTTTCTCCTTTATTCAGGACAGATCTTCTTGAGCCAATAGGTGTAGGTGAGGACTCACATACATTATTATTCATAACATTATAGTTTTCTATGTTCATACTAAAAACGTAGATCTTGATGAAATCCATTTTTAAAATTGTTTTACAATTTACAATTAAATCAGATATCTAACACATGTAAACCTTTCTCTTCCAGTAGAGAGCAGCATAGCATTTGTTATTATGCAGATCTTTTTTTTTATTTATTCCTATTGTACAACTTTTTTTAAAAAAAAATTCATGCATGACTTTTAATACCTTTGAATAATTGAGTGCTAATAAATACTTGGAATGCCATAGAATAATTGATGTGAATTCAAATGAACGAAACAGTATCCTCAGTTTGAAAATTAGACATATAAAAATACACCATTTATTTTTCTAAATGTATGTAAACAGTGGAGCTAAAATATATATACATTATAAATGCTGTGATATATTTGTATAGTCTGGGCAAAATTACCTTCTGATTAAGAGAGATTAAGATAGATAAGAAAGATGTTTGAATCCTGCTCAAGAAAAGTAATGTTAAATATGGATAAATGCCCTCTCCTTTCACTGCAGAAAATAAGAGTTAACTTTCTGACTGAAAAAGAAGTTGAATACCTCAGTCTTACAATACTAAAATAATGCATATGTACTAAAGAAATGACTCATTGTTAGAAACCAGTCCTGGAATGTGAAACAAATGCATATGTACTAAAGAAATGAAAGATATAGTTTAACGAGCCAGTTTGTTGTAGTGGTTAAGGCACCAAGCTAGAAAGTGGCAGACTCGGAGTTCTGAATAACAAGTAGTTAATACATTTGGTAAATCAAACTGAAATTTCGGCTGCATTTTTTGGATGAGAAATAACTGCTGTTAATTACAGACCTCATAGTCACTAAGCAGTGTAGAAATGTATATTAAGAGACAGCTTATTAATAGTTGTCTCTTGATTATCCCAAGGTTTGCACTGCTTTTAATTGATTCAATCAACAACTAGATGAATGCTGATGAAGTTACTTATTTTTCATTTTAATATTTTTTACATTCTTTGTTCATCATATTTTACCATGATATTTGAAAAAAATATCTAAATTTGTCTGGCATCCTTAGGTGAAACCATGCTAATATACCTAGTTCATATACAAATTTGTTAAAATACTTGTAAATAGAGAACATATCATCTCAAGTAAGGAAAAAGTAAATATGTGGTTTGAGAAGAATCCTCAAATTATTACTCCCTGTGAGGACATATATTTGGCTTTATTTCATATGCACTAATGTCTCTGACTTAGTTCCATTTTAATAAGAACCAATAAATTCTTAACAGATTAGATCAAATCACTCAAACAATGGATTCAGAGAGCCACAGACTTAATTGTTGTACAAATAATTATAATCAGTATATAAAATTCAATGCAGGTTTGGGTTAAAAAAAACAATTTTCCATGTGATCTAATCTGGCAATACAGGTGAATTAATAATGAAGGAAATATAACGGACATGGGAATATTATAGGAGGTGAGGTATGTTAGTTTATGATGGCAAAAAATCTGAAATCTGGTAGCACCTTTTCTCACCAAAATTTTATTAAGTCATAACTTTTTGTAGGCTACAGTTCACTTTATCAGATGTATGTCTCTTGGTTTCACAGCCCCATAATGCTACAAATCTGTGAGATCCTGTTTTTAATGATATTAGGCAATTGGTTTCTTAAGTACAAGTATTTTAAAACATTATTTATTAATTGTATTGTGTTTCAACTTAGAAAAAATATTTTTTTTTAGAATATTGCAAAGCCTCATTAGAACTTTAGTAATTCTTGCCTTTAAATGATGAGTAACCGCAGTTTTTCCCTCATTTTTTGTCTATTTTTTACAGTGAAAATGGATAGATCATAAGGTATTTTGTCTAAAGTTACTGATATATTAGGACAATGTGCTGGGAGCAACTTTGCCAATGTCTTTTGTGTAATTGATTAAGAACTAATTTATTATAAGCATAATTGAAAACTACCAGCAACCCAGGGCTGCAGGGCATTCTCTCTGCTATCAGCAGAAAAGGTGCCTGCACTTCTCTGTGTTCAGCTTGGAATATCATTTATATTAACATGATTGCATTATTTTCTGAGCCAATCACTTGTCGTTGATTCCATAAGGAGTTTGTATTGATTCCTGTACAACACACTTCTTAATTTATGATGCAACTACGCTCACTTTCCTGAACAGAGGAATTCAGTTTGATGACCTAAATTTAAAAGTATCTCAGATCACAATTTAGTCTCATAAAATTTTTATGGTTTACTTTCAGATTACACTTTTAATTTTCTTAGGTATCATTTTCTTATTTTTTCCCCATTCCTTTGCTGTAAATATGTGTGTGTGTGTGTGTGTGTGCACGCGCGCACACGTGCATATGTATACATGAACACACAAACCTTTGAATCAGTATTGATTCTACAGATACATGAATACATCCACCTTTGAATCATTGCTGACCTCTGGCTACTGCCTACACTTTTCTGGACAAAATCTCAGAAATGATTTGCTGCTTCCTTTTTCTTAGGGCTAAGAAAAAATGACTGGCCCAAAGTCACTCAGATGGTTTCATGCCTAAAACAGGACTAGAACTCACAGTCCCCTGGTTTCTAATCTGGTGTGTTGCCCATCACATCAATTTGATTCTTAATAACATATTTGCCACACTATTATTTAGGAGAATTGTGTTATCTGACAGTCTTAGATTTTATATTTATTTCCACATAAATGCAATAAATTAAAATATTTTTCTTTAGCATTACTTCGAAGCTCAGTTGTCAAATCAACTTTTCCTATGATTTTCAGTTAATCAATATGTCTTTCTAAGTAGATTTGATGCCATATATAACCACCCTTTAATCAATGTGGCATTTCACAACTAATAAACTGTCCCACTTCCATGCAAAAGTTTCTTGAAAAGTACCCAAGAGCCCTCCCTTTGGTCAAATAAATTATATTATTCTGTTTTCTATGGCAGAGGAAATAATTATATTTCTCCTGTATTCAAGTTAGGAGACTTTCCAAAACCACAACAAATAACCAAAAGATAAGATAGAATCTTAGAGAAAAAAGGAATCTAAGAGATCAAGTCCTGATTTATACTGATTTTGTAGGTTTTTATATTCTTAAATCTTAAATTTGAATTGGTATTCCCACGTTTAACTTTATTTATTGGATACTCTGTTTTAATTTGTCTTTTAACTTTTGTATTTTCTGTTTCTTATTGTTGTGAGCCGCACTGAGTCCTTCGGGAGAAGGGCAGCATATAAATCCAATCAATCAATCAATCAATCAATCCAACTTTCTGCACACTGCAGGATACACTACCCCATTCCTAATATATGACCACCCCACTTCTGCTTGAAAACCTCTAGAGAAGGGGAACAAATAACTCTATTCCTATTCCACTGATTGACAATTATTACTGTTGAGGGTTCTTCCTAAAGCAGAGCTCCCCAACCTTTGGGCTGTGGCCTATTCGCAACCAGGCCGTGTAACTTGTGAGTGCTCTTGCAGCCTGACCCATGTGAGTGGTGGGCGCCAGCACTTGCAGCCCCACTTGGGTGAGCAGTGGGTACTGGCACTCACAACCCTATTCATATGAGTGGTAAGTGCTGGTGCTTGCAGCGCAACTCATGCAAGGGGCAGGTGCACGAACCCACCATTCACACAAATGAAGCTGCATGTGTACATGCGTACGCGCCTGCTCCTTGCACAAAACCATCTCCTCTCCCCCTTGCTCTGGGCCTCCAATCCAAAAAGGTTGGAGAACACTGTCCTGAAATCTAATCTGTGCCTATATCATTCAAGTTTCATCCCATTATCTAGTCTCATTCTATGGAGCAAAGAAGAATGAGTCTGAACTTTCTACAATGTGACTGCCATTCAGATATTCAAAGACAACTATTGTGTCCTCTCAACTTCTTTTCTGCAAGCTTTAAATTACATTTTTTTATGGCTACCGTTATAGACTAAGCATTTTTGAATCTATTCCCTTTCCTCCCAAGTATTAGCCCTCTCTCCTGGCTTTGAATTGTCTGCAAATTTCGCAAGCATTTCCTCAATACCCTCACCCATATCAATTTATAAAAATGTAGAAAAGCAGAGTCCTGTGATATTCTACTCCATATGTCTTTCTAAGTAGATTTGATGCCATCTATAACTCCCCTTTAAGTATAATCCTTGAACTAGCTGTGGATCTACTTCACAGTTGAGTTGTTAAACTGATGTTAGATGGTTTTATGAGACTTTGGCAAAAGCCTTGTTGAAATCAAAATATACTATATCCACAACAATTCTCTAGCCATTCAGGCTAGTAATTCTTCCATAAAAGGACATAAAGTTAGTCTGGCATGACATGTTTACCAGAAATCCATGTTGGTTCCTGTTAAATATTTAATTCCTGTTTAAGTGCTTATAGATTGCTTGATAATTCATTAGACAACCTTTTTTTAAAAAAAGGTTTGCTTCCTGAAAAACTTTTGGTGGTTATGAGATCCCTTCACACTGAACAAAAATATAATTTTAGAATGACTATATCACATAGGAATTTTAAGAAATATGAAATTAACTTAAAATGACTATATTTAATCACATGATGTTTCTGACATGCTGCATGAGTTCCACTAAAAGTATTTTGCTGCTGATTTTTATTTGTACTCAGTGTCTGATGCATCTCACTGCAATGTCCAACAATAGTTAGCCAGCATTGATGGATTCCAGTTGCCCTGACACATTTTTCCACTGGGGCAATATCCTGATGAAAACTTTCACCATGTTCGTCACTGCATTTAGATTTTCAGGAAAGAAGTCCAAGTATGAATGAAAATGAATCTTCAGTGATGTATGCTGTAAGAAGTCTGTTAACCATTTGAATGTAGTTTGATGCTCTGTAGTTACCAAGAAAATTCTCAAAAACATCCTTGAATGCTTTCCAGGTGATTTTTTCTGGCCTCACTAACAGTTCTTCAAAGTGCTTATCATTGATGATGTATATGATCTGTGGACCAACAAAAATGCTTTCCGTAATCTTGGCATCAGTTATTCTTGGAAACATCTGTCTCAAATAATGAAAATCTTCATCTTCTTGGTTCGTTGCTTTCACAAAATTTTTCATCAATATAAGTTTTATGTGACGTGGATGCAAAAATATCTTTGTTTGGACAACAATTGCTTCATATGCTATCCAGCTGCCCCATGTACGTATGTAACAAAAATATTTGGTATTTCTGAGCTGCATTCCAAGCAGCAGAGCCATTACTTTTAAATCACTACAGATATTCCAGTTATACTTGGTGTACCAGATGTGCTTCATATGTTTGTATATGTTTCTTTCATGTGTGAAGCATAGCCAACAGGTACTGAAGGGTGTAAATTGCAAAAACAGCTTGCAGAAAGTTTTCTATAAAATGGTACATGATAAGTTAAATTATTATTTATGATTAGCAGCCAAAAAACCGTAAGATATACTCAAAAGTATTTAGGAAGCAACATCTTTTTTGTTCAGTGATCTGCTCAAGGACTTTGCCCGATATCAACAGCAAGCACATCAACCTGTAGTTTCCTAGGTGCTGCTTCTTCAGTTTTTGGAAAATAGGAACAACAATAGCCTTCTACTTGACCTGTTTTCTAGGAATTCTCAATGAGTACAGAGAATGGTTCTGCAATTACTTCTACTTTCATACCATAGAGCGTAGTTCTTGTGGCCCTGGAGGATTAAACTCATTTAGATTAGCTAAAAATGTCTTCATTTGTTCCTTGCCAATCTCAAGCTTCAGTTCACTCTCCCTCCCCTCATGGCCAAATGAAGGCAAACCAAGAGTTTGTTCACCTTCTGAAAGAAAACAGATGGAAAATAGAAATTGAAAAGTTCTGCCAGACTACAAGCTCTCTTCTTTTTCTTTGGTTTCTGACATACTTAAATACTTTTTCTTGTTGTTTTTGCTAGCCTAACCTTATACTGCACTTACCTCACATTAAAACTGCAATTTTTGCAAACTACTCTGGAAGAATTTCTATCAGGAGCAAAAATAATTGACACATCTAAACAGTGTCATTTACTTAGGTAAGTTCTAAGGCAGTGATGGCTAACCTTTTTGCCGTTGCGTGCCAAAAGCGGGGGGAGCATGGGGGGTCGCGAGTGTGTGTGCCCACATCCATAATTCAATGCGCCTCGCCCTCCCATGCATGCGCACGTGACCCCCACACACTTCACCCTGCTTTTGGCACCCGATGGCATGGTGGGCCTGGTAGGCCCGTTTTTCCCTCTCCCCAGACTCCAGAGGCTTTCTAGGAGCCTGGGGTGGGCAAAAACAGCCTTCTTCGTCCCCCCGGAGGACTTCCGGAGGCCGGAAACAGCCAGTTTCCCGACTTCTGGTGGGACCGGAAGGCCTGAAAATCAATTGGCCAGTGCGCGCGCGCGTGCTGGAGCTGAGCTAGGGCAACACTCGCGTGCCCACCAATATGGCTCTGCGTGCCACCTGTGGCACCCGTGCCATAGGTTCGCCATCACGGTTCTAAGGTATCACTGCTCAAGTAGACTGAATTGCTATTAAAGTTAGAAGGGATTTTAATAATTAGATATGATTTTTTTTTCCTTGTACAATGTACAGGAATCTTGTTTTTCTTCCAACTTTAGAAAAAGAACAACAAAAAACTCCATTTTATATAAAAAAATAAATCACTGAAAACATAATCTTGTAAAAATGTACTCAGAAATTTGACTCAGTTAAGATATATCTATATAAGACAACATAATCTTTCAGTAATCTGTTGATCTCTTAGGGTTCTTTTGTAAAATGAAAAGGAAATTGTAGTAGTAGTAGGATGGGCTAGTGATAATAGAAAAAAACAATAGTTTGTGTATTGTCTTTCTACTAGTGGTGGGTTGCTCCCGGTTCGGTCCGGTTCTATAGAACTGGTAGTAAAACCAGCAGGAGGCTCCATCCACCCGCCACGACATCATCATGGGTGATCTGTGCATGCACAGAAGCTTCTACGCAGGCACAGAAGCGTGCACGCTCCTGCTGCAAACCGGTAGTAAAGATAAGTGGAACCCATCCCTGCTTCCTATGGTATATAAGCAGTCATGTCATGGAGGAAAAACTGTTTTGTGACAATGTCTTATGTACGAATTCAGCCCTGAGTGGACTTTAAAATGTGTTCCATTATTCTAAAAAAACATATTTATGAAGACCCCCAAACATCTGTTGAGGTGAGCTCTTTCAGTAAGTTCGTTCTGATATATTTATGCACATTAACATTGCAAAGCAAGATATGCACTCTCTTTCACACATACATAAACTGTGGGTAACACAGGGCTACTAAGAAACTTAAGAGGGGGGAAAATGAAACCATCCATAATTAAAACTATTATCTTGAAAAGGCACTGGGCTTGAATCAATATTTTATACTGAATCTTCAAAAGCACTCTAATAATATCATAGAACCTACATGAGACATATTTCATGATGTGTCACGTACATAAATCTGCTTTTTCAACTGATATGCTTCCAGTGAGCAAAGGGAATCATTGAAGCTAAAGAACACGTGAAGAGAAAATATCCTGATTAAATATGATTTCAGCTTCAGGAATGATTCATGCATAGCAATAATTTAAAGTGTTATATGTGATAGGATCACCAGAGCCATGATATAGCTTCTAGGAAATTGATGGATATTAGTTTGGCTAAAATGAGAATACAACCAGTTTCAAAAGATGGCAAAGCAGTACTAAAGTTTTCAGGAAACAATAGCTGTATATATTTATGAAGCTCTATATCCCTTTTGTCTTCCTGTGAGTATATGTGAGGTTTTAAAAATATAAACTATAAAAAGAAAAATATCATTTGCTGTAGAATACTTTTTTGACAGGGTAAATAGCAATACATCAATGTTTTTGCTGAGAACAAATGCAATGTATATATAAAAACTGATAGTAAGAACTGAGCTTGCTTATAAGCAGCTTGTTAGCTTTGGAAGCCATATTAGGCTGGAAGCTTCCATGCTGTCACCTTCTCATGTGTGGGAAAGTAGTAGGGGGATTTAGTAGAGGGGTTGTCTGTAGACATAATAGCATTCTTCCTGTCCGTCAAGGTCAGGGCGATCCTGCATCTGGAGAAGGAGTGGTCGGAATGAGGTCTCGGGGCGGGACGGCAGTTGATCAGAGCATGTGATCGACTGAGGAGTGAGGGGATGGTTTTGGGGTTTTTGATTTACTGAGGGAAAACCCGAACCTATCAGATACGGGTTTTCCCAGATGTGCCAGTTTACCCATTCTAGTAAATAGAACTTTGAAAAATGCTTGCTTCAGAGTTTTTATTTGGAGTTGGGTTTTTTCTGGAATGCTGACACAGCTATAGATATACTGTTGATATAATTTTTTTATCTGTCAAATATAAACAAGCTCCAACAATATGCATCACTGGTATTAGGCACAGGTAGTCCTTGCTTAGAGAACATCAGCAGCCCTTAAATGAAACTGAGATTGTTCTTACAATCTTACTTCAGCTTTATTTTGTTTTACAGTCTTCAAAAGTTGTAAATGTGAGGATTTCTCACAAGGTTTTTGGTCATGGTTGCTAAAAAAGGTAGTTGCTAAACAAGGACTACCCTAAAAGTACAAGATACAGAACATTAGGTTACAATAGTTAAAAAATACAACTTAATTTAAAAATGTCATTTACATATTAAAGATTACTTGGATTTATTTCAGAATGATCTCTCATGGGAATTGTTGAGAAATATAAAATCATTCTGAACAATGAACAAGCATTTAGGTAATGATCATAATACATTTTGAGTTCATCCCTCTCAACCCAACTGAGAAAAGCACATGAACATCAGAATCAGAAATAGATTGTCTAACACCATGATGGCGAACTATGGCACGTGTGCCACAGGCGGCACATGGAGCCATATCTGTGGGCATGCAAGCATTTCCCTAGGTCAGCTCCAGCACGCATGTGCAAGCCGGCCAGCTGATTTTTGGGCCTTCCAGACCCACCAGAGGTTGGGAAACAGGCTGTTTCTGGCCTCCAGAGGGCCTCTGAGAAAATGGGGAAGGCAATTTTCACCCTCCCCAGGCTCCAAGAAAGCTTCTGGAGCCTGAAGAGGGTGAAAAACAAATCTACCGGGCCCACCAGTAATCTTTTTGTCCTCGCGTGCCAAAAGCTGGGGGAGTAGGGGGTCGTATGCGCATGTGTGGGGTGGCAGGGCACAAGCGGCATTGAATTATGGGTGTTGGCACACACATGCGTGACCCCACCGCGCTCCCCCTGCTTTTGGCACATGATGGCAAAAAGGTTAGCTCACTGGTTTAACACAATTCCCCCCCTCCCCGAGAACAATTACTGAAAAATCATTTCTGAACATAGTAGAGTTCAGAGAAACAATGGTGTTAATTTTAACAGAATAACAGAACAGAATAACAGAGTTGGAAGAGATCTTGCAGGTCTTCTAGTCCAATCCCCTGCTTAGGCCGGAAACCCTACCATTTCAGACAAATGGTTGTCCAATCTCTTCTTAAAAACTTCCAGGGTTGGAGCATTTACAACTTCTGGAGGTAGGTTGTTCCACTGATTAATTGTTCTGTCAAGAAATTTCTCTTTAGTTCTAGGTTGCTTCTCTCCTTGATTAGTTTCTATCCATTACTTCTTGTTGTGCCTTCAGGTGCTTTAGAATCTGCTATTTTTGTATTCTTCAATTCCAGATTCAATTCCATTCTTTGAACAGCTGCTTTTTAAACTTTGTTTCATCTGGGAACATTACCATGCTTGAAACACATGAATGGTAGTACAATTGATTTTGAATTAAGATTTCCAATTAGCTCCTTGCTGAACTTTTAAGGAGTAATGATTTTACAGCTTGATTTTATGGCACAGAATGTGGCATAGAACAGTGAACATTCTTTATTTTGTGCCAGACTACTGCAGAATATGGATGAAACACACTTTGGATATAAAGAGAAAACAAGTTTCTACCTTTGTCTGAACTTCAGCATTCTCTTCTTCCATTCCCAGAACTTTGGTGGTGGGATTGCAGGATGGAACCTGCTTTTCTAAGTTAACTACTATGTCGCAACTATATGGATTATTTTATAAAGTTATTAATACAAGAGATGCAAGTGGTAATTGAGTGTTTCAGAAAATCTGGACATAAAACAATTAAATGAGGTCCTTGTTAAAACAGAATAATGACCATAAGAACTGAATCCACATGGCTGCAGTACTATAATGCTTTTTCTTGAGTCCTTTCTGTGTCAGTAACTACCACCAAAATAGAGACAAAGGAACAGCAACAAAAAACGAGATAGGTTTCTATTTACCTAAAATGGAGGCTTAATCATGGAGTTCCAATCCAAAAATTGTCAGGCTATGACTAGCATTTTATTATTTGTGCCAAAATTAGCAAAGCCAATGCACAAAGCAACAAAAGTTTTGTCATGCTTATTGCTGATTTGCATAAAGTCCCTGTGATGGGGAAGGGAGTAAGAACTTGGATTAGTACTGTAACTAAGCATTCTCTTTATACATGCTGTCCAAATCAAAACCTGTGGGGCAAAAGAGAAAATCATAGACACAGGCCTTTCAGATACCAACTGAAGAACAAAGAAGGTCATCCAGAAATATTGAGCATGCATAGAAGAGGTATACTCCCTTTAATTTGTGAGTGCAAAGTTTACTCGTCATTTTTGAGAATACTATGGATGCTGCCTGAGCAGGGTGGCTGCTGTGCTCAAAAGAGTAAGAGATACCCATGACAGACAGCACTGGACTATACAGGTGCCCTGGTTTGGGAACCTCCAAGGTTGCTATTCCCAGAAAGGAAGGCCAGAAAAATATGAAAATAGAACCAATCAAATGGCTAGCATACCTCACCATTATAAAAATAGCTCATATGGCAGGAGGAGTTTGTTGAAGGCAGTCTGTACATCGCTCCATTAGATAAAGCTTGAGTACCCACCTGTTTAAATTGGTGTATTAAAAATAGAATTATGATTACAGTGTGTCTGCTGAGTCCTGAAGCACTTTCTCTGTTAAATGAGGGAAGAGAGGAAGTTGTGTCTAAGAGGAGATGGGATTTTAGCAGTTCACGTGGAGAATCTTCCCAAACAGAATGGGCTATTCTATTTGAGCCAAGCTCCAGATTCAGGAATGAGTCAAATAATCAGACTTATTTGGGGCTGTATAGTCTAATATCAGAATCTTGGATCTGGTCTTCGAAGTGAGTTAGACCACCTCTGAACAGCTCTAGTTACGCATCAAGGGTTCTCTAACTGGGTGACGATACCTCAGGTAGTTGCAACAAATTTACAGGTAAAAATCTAATCAGGTTTATGCAGGTAAAATTCTTTCTCGCCTTCCTTGCATTTGCTCACAACAGGTTTGTAAAAAAAAGTAGAGAGGAAAGCAAAAAAAAAAAAGGTGAGTTTTGAAACATGGATGTAGGCATACATTGACCATTTATCATGAACAGCTTTTTCATTACCATTATCTCATTCTGTCTCTCTCTCTCTCTCTCTTTCCATGAGGAGGCATAAAAATGTATTTATCATTTTAGGCAGGTTGTTATATTCCCAGGTTCAAGAAGCCCTGCTGTATGTATAAAGCTACTATGTCATTAAAAACAATGATATATTAGTTTTTGTGAAGCAAAATAACAGCCTAACACACTATTGATTTTAATGGGAGAGAGAAGCAGATGTTTAATGGTATTTAATTGACCAGTTTGTGGCTTAAAGTTACAGCCAATGTAACAAAGTTAAAAAATATTTTCCTGTACTGCAGTTACCTATCTGATTCACCATAGCACATTTGATTTTAGTGAATTTCAGCCAATTTAAGCCATCTAAACATCACTCTTAGTTACTGTATTGTGGAGGAATAGATAATAACTCCTAAATACAGGGAATGTTGTTTTATAAACAACATCTTTTATTTTTTTAATTGATATGAGTGAATAAAATGCTGGGCTATTATAAAATATCATAAAATATTTCCTATAACAAAATTCACTTTTAATCCTGTATAATAAATCAAAAGAAATTTAACAGCCTACAAAGACAGCCTTTGAATAACTAAAAATACCAAAAAGTATGAAATATAAATTCAGAATTCACAAGGTAGGTTTAAACCAGGGGTGAAATTCTCCTGATTCGGACTGGATTGCCGGATCTGGTAGCGATGGCGGAGGGTGGTTTGGAGAACTGGTAGCAAAAATCCCTGCCCACCCCCCATGCCCAGCTGAGCCACACGATCAACAGAAGCTTTTTTTATTATTATTTTTAAAAGCAATTTTTCTACAACCTCTTCGGCTGAAAAAGTGCTTTTAAAGGTAAAAAAAAAAAGCCTCTGATGATCGTGCAGCTCAGCTAGGATCGTCAGAGGCTTTTAAAAGCATTTTTTCTACAACCTCTTCAGCCAAAGTGGTTGTAGAAAAAGTGCTTTTAAAAGCCTCTGACGATCCCAGCTGAGTTGCCTGATCGTCAGAGGCTTTTAAAAGCATTTTTTTTTTACAATCACTTCAGCTGAAGAGGTTGTAGAAAAAAATATTTTTAAAAGAAAAAAGCTCTGATGATCAGGCAACTCATCTGTGATCATCAGAGGCTTTTAAAAGCATTTTTTTTACAACCTCTTTGGCTGAAGAGGTTGTAGAAAAAATGGTTTTAAAACAAAAACAAAAAAAGTTGGCCATGCCCACTCAGTCACATTAACCTCCCCCCCACCAAGCTACGCCCACAGAACCGGTAGTAACAAATTTACATTTTACCACTGGTTTAAACTTTCAGTAGTATTTGAACTAACACATATGGAAAGTGAAAATGTCTTTAGAAACTTGATTCCTATTGATTTTTTTTTTTTTACAATTGTTACTTCTGAAAAATAAAAGCCCTTTAGGTATAAACACATTATCATTTACATTAATTTAGGAGAATGTATGGAATGTCTGTGGATTTCCTTGAATACTATAGAGCAGGACTATCAAACTCCTGGCCTGCAGATCAGATGCGTCACACACTGGCCACACCCACTCCCGGTTTAGCAAAGGGGAAAAGAGTCCTGATACGTCACATGACAATGCTGTGATGACGCAAGTTTGACACCCCTGCTATAGAGAAATGAATTGTCTCATACACACACACACAAATACAATACAAATATACCAACACAAATATACAATAAAATATTTTTATGATCACATCTTTTTCCAACAACTATTAAATATCATTGATTTTGCAGATGAGGATTGAATAAATGAATCACATGCACATAGGATGCCACCAAAACTGCTTATTCCAGTTGTTCAATGTCTTGATAATGTCTTTGGCTAGAGACTAAACAGGCCAGATGTGGGAACTGGCATTTCTTTAATTCCATTCTAGAAACACACTTTAAAGACCAGAGAAGTAGTCCCATTGTGAACTTTTCCAGTGTAAATCCCAACCCACCCACCCCACTGTCATTAGTTTGACAGGAAAAGGATGGTGCTGGTGATGGAAAAATAACTGCAAGATTTCTTTCTTACATTGATCCATTTATTATGTGTATACTTTAATTAGAAGAAATAGTACAATGAAAAAAAAATTCAGCGTCTTCTTCATGTCATCCCCATTCTCTAAATTAAGATTGCAAAAGATTTGACTTCTAGGTTGTATGTAGCGTGGTAGGCCTTAGTGGTTCTCATCCCATTTTTTTCTTTTCCGCAGCCACCCATGGATTTTCCAGTTGTTCTCCATTTCATTTCTTCTGGAGTGTTTACTTACCAGTTTTCTTTGAGTCTTGTTTCTGCCTATATTCAGGAATATGATCCCTAAACTGTCATATAATGGAACTATATAGCCCTTAAGCAAATGAACGGTATACACTGCTTCTCCAAGCAGTGTACTCAATCTAAAGATTACTTTCCATTTGCTTCAAAGACTCCGAAATATTTGTGTTTCTTCAAGTCAATTTTTGCCTCTCAGCGATTGCCTGAACTAGTCCCTATGGTTTTCTTTGCAAGGTTTTTTTTCCAGAAATCGTTTGCCATTGTCCACTTCCTAGGGCTCAGCCTCAGAGGGAGTGACCTTAAGAGACTCCAAACTGGCTTCATACCTAAAGTGGGCCTAGAAATTATATTTCCCATGTTTAGTGTGATGCCTTAACCATACCCTACTAAAAACTGCCTCTCCTGAAGCATTTGAATCATCTACCGGTATTAATATCTCTATCCCACTGTAAATCAGAAGATACTCAAATAGATGATTCCCGAAATACTCAACCTTAGCTTTGACTAAAATGCTTTGACTAAAATGGAGAGAGGGAATTTGGACCCAATTTCCATATTTCCATGGAAAAATTGCTGGTCTTGACCATATGTTCTGATTCTGGACCTCAGTGAGAGCTAGTCTTTTGTCTGTTTATAAAATGCTCTAGCATGTTGTAAAGAATGGAGCTACAACCAATTCACCAAAAAGAAGAAATATGTCATTAGCAATTTATACTAAATGTCATTGTGAGAAAGGAACATACTGGACCAACACAGAATCAGAATGACTGTGTGATTGTTGAATGACCAATCATGGCACCTTAGAATACAGAGAAATCTTTGTGGTTAATACCTACAGTAAAGGTAAAGGTTCCCCTTGCACATATGTGCTAGTCGTTCCCGACTCTAGGGGGCGGTGCTCATCTCCATTTCAAAGCCGAAGAGCCAGCACTGTCCGAAGACCTCTCCATGGTCATGTGGCTGGCATGACTAAATGCCAAAGGTGCACGGAACGCTGTTACTTTCCCACCAAAGGTGGTTCCTATTTTTCTACTTGCATTTTTTACATGCTTTTGAACTGCTAGGTTGGTAGAAGCTGGGACAAGTAACAGGAGCTCACCCCATTACACGGAACTAGGGATTCGAACCACTGAATTGCCAAGCTTTCGATCGACAAGCTCAGCGTCTTGGCCACTGTGTCCCACATATACCTACAGTACATTCATACTTTTTTGCCTGTTTGTCACTCATGAGTCTATGCTGTATTTATTAGCTAAACTAACCTACTAAAATTTTTACTTTATATAAAAAGGTACCATCATCATTTATATTTCCATCTCATTCTCTTTCCCTATACATATTTCAGAAGGAGCACAATATTGAGGAGTCTTTATGCAAAGGAAACAATTCTTTTTGAAAACAATTGTTTCCTTTGCAATAAAAACTCCTCAATCTGTCTGTCTAAAACATATGGATCTTATTTCCCATAGGAACTACTATCACTGCAAATTTCTCCAAACTCTGTCCCCTGTGTACTGCTTCTAGAAATGTTTGCACATCTTATTCATATAGAGATCTGGTTTTCTCTTAATGTTAATCCTCTAACTTGGTGAAAAATAAGAAAACAGGTTTTAATTATTCTACACCCTTATCCCCTGTGTATAATCAAGCTCTTTATTCTTCATTACTTACCTCAAAGTTTGTTATCATATCTGGGGTTTGTAGCCCATCTTCAAAGTGATCTGACAAAAATGAGCTATTTCTGGAGTTCCAGACTAGGGCCCTGAACCAGATTGGACTGTTTCTGGCACACCAGTAATAATAAGTATTTTATGTAGCAATGCATTCAAATACTTACTTCTGTCTCTTATGTTGAAATGGTACAGTTGCAAAATGAATAAGTTTTATGAAGCTTCAAAATTAATTAAGCTTCATGACTAAATCTTACTTTGGCAGCAAAATATCCAATGAATGTTCATTGTACATTAACATTGTTCTTACCATCCAATCTCCTTTTCATTATAGTGTACTGTGCTTATGTCTGCCAAAATAATTGCAGCTTTATTTCTAAGTGCTTTCCAAGTACCAGATGTTGTTTGCCTGCAACCAATTTTCTATAAAAAGTCTATACAGACTTGTATTCTTTTCACAAAAAAATCCATCAAACCAAGATTGTTAGCATAATAGGTTGATTAAATCAGAAGCTAACCAACTATTTTGGGGCTCAATATAAATTTATAATGTGTACTTCCCAGAAACAGATCATGATTACATATGAAACATGCACTTTCATAAATTATAAATGTTAGCTTTGTCTTTAATTTGAAGACTGTATTTCTATATTTCTGAAGTTATACCTAAGGTTCCTATGATCCTAAATTTACAGTGCTTTATCCTATCGTTTATTCTTTTCTCCTGAACAAACATAGTGAACTTGAGGATTGACAGTTTTAAAAAGGCATGTTACACATGAAATCTATTTCTCTGTTTTATGAACTTAAAATTCTAGTTTAATTCTCTTGGATCTGGAGAAGTGTTGCATCCAGTGTCTGATCCAGTATCCCATAGTAAAATAGTTGCTCATTTTGCTGTAATACTATTTCTGATTGATTTCAGTGAACTTTAAAAATGAAGATAAAGGTGAAATATTATCGTATTTCCCCCTCATATCCTTAAAAAGAAAGAAGGATTTTTTTAAAAAAAGAATTCTACTTACTCATACATTACCTGTAAGGATACAGATATAAAATTTTACTTAGACCGGATGCGCAGACAGAAGAAAGGAAAAGCCATATAAATACAATGGATGAAACTGTTTTTAAAAAACAGTTATAGCAAAACAATGTGAAGAATTGTGAACTAAATCTATAAAACATACAAATTATAACCTAAAGGAATATTGGTACAAAATGTTCTACAGATTTTTGCAACTCTATAAATATTTAAGATAATAACAAATGTTGGAGGTGCCATGAAAGAGAAGGAACGTTTTATCACACATGGAAACGTAAATATAGCACAGGGCAGAATATTTTGGAATTAAAATTTGAAATGAAACCATAACTTTTCTTACTAGGTATACTCTCAGAAAAAATCAACAAGAAACAAGAAAATTTAACAAGACATTGCATGCACTCATACATTCAAGTTTATGGTCACTCACTTGGTCAACAGCCACACTCAAATCACTTTTGTATTAAAAAAGTCAAATATTTGTATCAATATCAATAAATAAAAGTCAATAATTTATATCAATAAATTGTAATTAATATTGATACAATATTTCTTTCCCTTTTCTTTATTTCAAAAACTCCAAATTATCTAAACAACACAATATTAATACTGTACAAATATTTTATTGAAATAATGGAATGTAGGAAGAGTTCTGTGAATTCTTGTGATTTCAAGCTCGTTAGCTGATCCTATATCTGTGGTTAGCTATCAGTTTCCAGATCTACAGTATGTGCAGATGGTTTCTATTGATGTTAATCAATATTCATGATATGTGCACAACAGAGAATACAGTCAATGAGATTTTTTTTCTTAATCTTCAAACAGGTAGTATTCCAGTGCTAACATATTTTATTGTCGTGCACATTTTTATTTATTGCAGTACCATTTCCAACATAATCAGCTAAAGGTCCATAAAGATTTTATACGCATGACATTTTCCTATCCAAGCATAGCATATAAGGAGGAAGAGACTGGAAATGAATCTTTAAAAGCTGGCTTTTAAAGACACTCTCCCTGCTGTAATGGAGAAAGTTAATTTCTCCCATGCAAACAGAAGACTGCACTTTCTTCCAGCTACCAAATAGTCTTGAAAGTTTTTGTTCTGTATACTAATAGACTCTTTGATGGTCAATTGAAGCTTCCTTGTTCTTCAACATTTTGATTATGAGGTTTATTTCTGTGCTTCAAACAGCAACAAAAAAAGAAGTTGAAATTCTGTCTCTACTCTGATAATCCTGATCAATAGCTTTTTCCTATTAATAGTAAGAAAACTATACTATTGATTGTATAGAAAGAACTACAGTGGAAAGGTCGGTAATTAAATTCTCTTCTGTCCAATGACTTTGAGCAGGGTAATTATTTATATACTGTGAAAGAGCAAACTATTGCTCATTCTGCCATCTGGATAGGCAATAGGAAGCACTGGGTCAAACGAGGACTAGTAATTCTTACAAAAGAGTAGACATATGAATCCATCAACCACATATTCAAGGGAATAAAATTCACAAGGGAAGAAGAAACAACAACGTGATACCCTTATCAGAGGAGGCAATGATGGCAAATTAGAAACATAAGTCTATTATAAAAGCACCCACACCAACCAAGTGCTCAATACCAAAGTAACAACCCAAACTCCCACAAGAGAAGCTCTGCAAGAACATTATTTAGGTGAATATAAACACACTGCAGCAACCCTGAACATCAGAAAAATAATCATCTATATATCTTCCAACAAAATGGATACTCACACCTCTTACTTAAAAGTGCCTGGCCATTAGCACACTACTGCACAACCAACCCAAGCTATTAAAAGGATAATATTGCCATACATCAAAAACATCTCAGAAAGCATCAACAGACTATTATAACTGCATATCATTAGTATAGCACACATACCAACAAAACCCTGAAAAACATCTTAAGTGAACCAAAAGACCTAGTAGCCTAGAACAAAAAACAAGAGTCATCTACAATCTACAGTATAAAGATTGTGACAACCACTATGTAAGACAGACTGGCAGAAATCAGCAGAGCGCATCCATGAACAGCAACTACCAGTAGCAATCAGAAGAGATGATGAAAACGTCTTAATTTCATGACAGATGGACAGACTTAACCATAGTTTCAACTGAGAAACTGTGAGCAACCTAGACTAAGCCACTCAGACCAAACCATTCAGATGGCACTTGGACAAATTTACCCTCAAATGGCCACATAGGGATAAATAACATCTACATACCATTCAAAAGAGACAAGTCAAAAAGGAATAAGGAAACTAAGACACCATTACACTCCTCACCAGCAATGAACACCCAGATAAGCAGAGAGTAATACCAATATTAATATTAGATTAATAATCAAACAGTAAATAATACCCCAATTAAGGGACTAACAGACAAACAATCAAACAGTAAACAACAACCCACTCTGGCTGTTCAGGGAACTGCCCAGACCATTCCCACCAAAACAGATAGGGCAAGCCACTTGTATATAAACAGAGCAAATCCTACTCTCTTTTAGCACTGATGATGTTGCCTAGTTGGGTAATGAAATGTCTGCAAGAAAGCAACCAAACTCAGAAAGCACAAAGTACTTCATATCTTACAAAAGAAAATGAAAAACGTCTGAATATTATGAATGGATAGTTCCTGGTCCTAGAAATAAATGTGGCCCTCAGCCTAATTTCAAAAGGCCTCAGCAATACCACTTCAAACTCTGATAAGAGCTACCTCAACTTCTCCCAGATTCTTTTATTGTTTAAAGGGGGGGGGAGAGATACCACTTGCACTTTGTTTCTCTTCTTTTACCATATGAACCCAACAAATTACCCCCTGAAAGAATGAAGTCCTTAGTAATTACAACAACAATCTGATTTAGACAATTGCTAGCTATCAGGTTAGTAGAAACAAGTTAGCAGACACACACCTCACCTTTGCATTGTAAGGAATATAGTGCTTTGATAAAGCTTCTGGAGTGTGCATCCATGTCTTATCTGCAAAAGGAAAAAAATACACATAATTAAGACTTAGTTACTAGACATGCACACAAGGAAAACACATACAATAGGTATTTGCATCTATATATACCAAAGCACAAAATATACCTATTACGTATTATATACCTATAAACACCTACCCTCACAGAAAATTCCCAGAGATTTCCAAAGACTCTTCAGTCTTCAATCTCCATCTATGCGTCACAATATCTAATTCCTGAAATGAGTATTCAATTGCTTGATACTTATTTAAAAGAGGTTAGTAGTGGTTGTTAAGCAAAGGTCATGCCCAAGACTTTATATACTTTTCTATATAAAGGTATATATATCAACCTTTCATTTTCTGTATCCAACTAATACTCTTTGGATCCTAACTGACAGGATAGATAAGAATGAATTTGTTACTGCGAGAAGGAAAGTAGGTAGATGGGGTTTATTGCTACTCCATATGCCCAGTATCACTGATTGACTCTTGTCCTTGTCCAATCAGAATTCTGCCAAATGCTTACTGGCTTCTTATGACCAAGAAAAACAAAAATTTCTAAACAACAGATTATACTCAGTTGTGTCCAACCACTAAGACACAAGTGGTTGGACACAACCAAGTCCAACTACTTGGGTAACAAATAGTTCTAACTAGTCCTGCAATTTGTTTATTGTGTGATGCAGCTTTTAAAAACAGAAATAGAAAATAGAAATAATCTCTGAAAAATATCACTATGATAGCTTTTACCACTGAGACTGCATCCTGGTTCTCCCTGATATTTTAAACTGACAAAGAATTCAGCTCAAAAACAGAAAAGGCAATTTCAATATCAGCTAAAGAGCCATTTGAATGCCACTTTATACAGACACAATCCAGTGAAAATAAATCTCAGTTTTAAGATAAGTCTTTCAAAGACAGAAAATCATATTTATTATGGCTGCATTATGTAATTCAAGCATTTTCATGAATAAATTATTTAAATATGAATTGATGTTATTTGTACAATTAACATTAAATTAAAAAAGAGCATGAGATCTCACTGCTTGCCCTTAATACAGAATAATTTGTAGATTTGATCTTCTCTTGATTTCTAATAGAATACATTCCTCTCTAACACTAAATCTTCTAGTGTGGCATAGCTGCAATTTATAAAATCTCTCTAGAAAAGCTGTAATGTCAGGAAGGCTAGCAGTCAGTATAAATGATGGATGACTGCATCTTAGAGAGCCAAGTCTAAATTATTGGCTTCCTGGTTTATTTATTCCTTTATTCCTTGTTAATCACTCAAAGCATATGTTTGAGTTGTGTGGCCATGTAAATTGAATAAATGAATAATACAAAACATATTGTCCAAGAATTAGCAGACCCAAGGCAATCAAGACATTAAAATGAAACATTTATGAGTGTGATACAATCAGTTTTATTTTTTTTGTAATTATTCTGATTTTTATAATTTTGCATACATACAAGTCTTCAAATAGATTTAAACCAATTTGAATGTAGAAATTCAGTTTAGTTTTGCTATCCTACTTTGATTTAGACAAATGAAACCCATTATTGATCAATGAAAGAACATGGTGATCTTTCAGATTTCACCAGGACATTGCCGCAATGAAAAAAATGATATCAGGGCAGTCATTAATGCTGGCTGACTATTATTGGACATTGCAACAAGAGCACAAACAAAAATCAGTAGCAAAACACTTTTAGCCCTGTTAAAGCCATGCCCCATGTCAGAACCTTTATGTGATTAAATATATTACAGTCATTAAAAAGTTAATTTAATATTTCTCAAGATTTCTATGTGATACACCCAGGAAGAAAAACTTTTGAAAAAAATCATAGTCCGGTGTTATTTTCTAATACTGTTGCAATGGTTCCAAAATCGTGATATGATATATCTGGAAAATTATATTTTGATTTTTTTT
>WNWU01000006.1:39165925-39176905 GCA_012654045.1 Ptyas mucosa | reverse complement strand
ATTGAGAAATCAGTTTGATATAAACATCTTTGAAGCTGAATGGGATAAAGAGTTGTAGATCCTCACTTTGTCTGAACCATAGAAAACTGTCTTACTATTTATGTAAAAAAATTCAATAGATCTTACACTATGGTTCATTCAACTGCAACAATATAATGTATTTTGGACACTGGCTTTCATTATTTTGCACAAAAAATTCACAAATCACTGTGTTGGAGATGAAATGAGCATAAATGCTTCATTAAAATGTCTCTTTGTCATGTCAAAGAATTGCTGTATTCTGAAAGGGAATCATTACTTTTATTAAATTAACTTTGAAATGAAATTTAATATTTTTGGATGTCCACATTCTTTTGAACTATTATCTTATAAATGGAAATTGTCATCTGAACAAGGAAAATAAACTCTCCATGCTATTTGTCCTCAAACAACGGAAAGATAAATTGTATGGTTTCAATCACTCAGTGGTTTAAAGACCTCACATTAACGTTATGAATGAGTTGCTTACAAATGTAAATTATGTAGAGACAATTATAATGAAATATGCTATTTTTTATTGAAACTATTGTATATTTCACATTCTTATCTAAATGTATGGGATGTTCTTGTATGTATGTGTATGTATGGGTCTGTTCTATTGTGCCTAATTTGATAATATTGCAGAGGCCTAATACAAATATGGTCCATCTTATATTGAAAAGGAATAGAACAAAACCTTACAGTTTATCTGCAAAAAACAATCAACCCACCAACCAAAAACCCTTAAGTATGTTTCTATAAAAGTATCTGATACAATGCAACTCTAGTGTAACAATGCTAAGTATCAAAACTACTATCATATATTGCCTCCAGCTGGTGAAACTGTGGTGGAAATATACAGGATCCTGTAGAACTTTGTTTTAGTTCACCCATTATTGTTAGCAAACTATGGCTAAGTTTATTTATCAATGATAAGCATAATTTGTATACAGGTTGTCCTCATCTTACAATCAATTGCTTAGAGGATGAAAAAAATAGTTACTTACAACCCGTTATCAAAGCTACGATTGTCCCATCACTCCCACAGTCACATGATCACTTTCTGGCAAAAAATATTCATTGGATAAGCTGCATTTGGACTTTCAACCATATGATTTGCTTAATGACATTCTAAAAACAGTCATAAAATTGAGTCTGGTCTGTTCTTGGTTGAAACATGGTTGTAAATCGAGGACTTCCCATAGTTTGTGCTTGTGGTTTGTACTACATCTTAATGTTATTCACTAAATTCTTATTGCTTAACTAATAATTATTTAAATGTTATTCTGTGCTATGAGGGAACTAGTATTCCTTTCTTCACTATGTGCTTAAAATCATAAACCATGAAAATAAACCATTGCCCATTTTTACAGGAATTTCAATGGCATAAATAAAAGGTACCAATTTTTTAATAGAATTTATAAAATGCAATTTACAATAAGACTCTAATGCATAAAATTGGTCACACACAATTTGAAAGTAGTTTAGAGTTTACAACAGCAACCTGAATTAATATTCCGGATTATAAATAATTTCTGCATCAAAATTGCAGAAAGTTGCATTCCAAAGTGCCAGTATGTCACCCCATCTCCCCACCTTGGTAAGTAGTGACTTTGACAAATAGATTAGATTAAAGTTCTCTTTTCTCAACACGTTGACCAGAACAGGAAACTGAGCCATTGTAACAATTAAATAAGTAAATAAATATTTGAATTTTTGTACAGATAGCCCTCACTTAATGACCACAAGTAGGACTGGCAGCTCTATCCCTCAGTAATGCGGTCACTAAGCAAAATATTGTGTGACAATAATGCATTTACAACTTCACTTCTGCTGCATTTGTAAAGGAAGCTATCAGGTGACCAGGACTTGACATTTTACTGCTAACGTAAAAAACAACTGAACATTTCCATTTGCAAAAAGTGGAAAACATTCAACTTCCTAGTCCTAAAGGTGATTTTTTTAGGAAGCAACTGAACTTTCTTGTTTTTTTATTTGAAGATGTTTCGCTTCTCATCCAAAAAGCTCCTTCAGCTCTGACTGGATGGTGGGGAATGAAAAGATTTATATTCCTTGCAGACAGCTGGTCATTTGCATTCTTTTAGAGGGTCTTTGAAGCATTTGGAGGTTTATCCATTATCGTCAGGGTCACCTGAGTAGTGGTAATGGTTCCTGAAGTCTGCAATTTTTTTCTCTGGAAATCCGTTCATATTCCCACACCATGCATACAAAGGGTTTTCATTCCAAATTGGATAGCTAAATGTCTATATGCCTAGATGACTGAAAATCTCTACATTCAACTTGCTATTGGCTATTCTAAGCCTAAAACATAGTGAAAATCTCTTCAATAACATCAAATTCCCTTAATGGTTTATTATTCAATTTTTTTCTGTATACTAATAATTTTAAAACACTGAGACAGAAGGTAGCCACAGCATTTTTCGTAACAAGTATTTTAATGACACTATCAGCAAAGAAGTACAACTTCACAAATTTTATGAAAGTAGGGATTCAATGTATGCATGGGCAACTTCACCAATTATAAACAATTTGCAGGGAAGTGCTTTCAGTGGGTATTTCCCACAATACATTCACCTTAAGAGAGACCCATGCTCATCCTTTTGCCAAGGCTCTAAAAGCCTTATCTTCCATGTGCAGATAACTGCTTCTTTTACAGAAGGCTAGCTTTTGTAAATGGATTTATGTGGCAGCTTATTAAAATGACAAAATGTTGTTAATTTAAGCACTGGCAACTGCTTATTGGATTCCTTGCTCATCTGGTTGTTTAGTGCTACAGTCGGATTTTTTAAGAAATCTGTATGTGTAACAAACTCTCACAGACTCAAAAGCTTCCACTGGCAAAATTAAATATGGGGTGATGGACGAATTCATACGTAAAAATACCTACTGATGAGATCCAAATTAATTCCTTCTCTTTGCCGATACATGAATTAGTCATGCAAATTATCTTCTATGCAGAATGTGAAGGATATTATATATAAAATACCTAGCAAACTTTTGAGATTTCAAAATCTCTGGATCCAGCAGAGCCTTCAGTAGCGTCACAAAGCATTAGGGATTAGACATCTTAGAAACAAAGTAGGTAAAATATAAGGTAAGATAAGGTAAAGTAAGGTAAGGTAGGTTAGGTAAGGTAGAGCTGCATCCCATTCATCTCTCAAATAACTTAGCATCACATTGTCCAAAATTATGATATCTTCCTTGGAAAGTCTCTTTATGACATTGGAACTGATAACAAGAGTCAGACAAGAATAAACAGGTCACAAGAGAGAAAACTGCCTTAGCATCTTTCATAATGTGCATCACGTTCAGCCAAGTTCTCAATCTTGAATTATCTCTGTTTCAAAAGATTTGTGGGTTTTCTACAGCTATGTTGGATCTACTGAAAATTTTATTACCAGTCTATACAGACACAGCTATATTCCATACTTTCTACTGAAGATATCCTATATAATTCCTTACTTCTTATATTAAATTGTAGTCACTGTCCCCTATTTTCACAAGTTTCTATAATTCACAATCATTGTGCTATGGATCTTTTCAAATTTATATCATTTAAAGTTGTAGATTATTATAGGAGTTGTAAGTGAACTGATTTTTTTCCCACTTAGTTCTGACCTTGCATGGGATTGCAATTTTTTCAGGCTACGCCAATCTCTAACAGGTCAATACATCAAGTTATATTTAATGTCACTGCATATAACTCCTACATTATAAAATCCAATATGAGTGCAATTTCTGCCTATCGAAAAAGGTACCCTCTTTTTTGGGGAAGATTGCCTTATATCCTCCAATATCCTGCTAAGCCCAAAAGCATTATTAAGCAATGTAAGATAATTTCGTCATGAATGCATATATCCTTTAGCTAATTTAGCAGTTTTGAACTTTCAAAGTGCATCTTCGAATGCCATAAACTTTAAAAATAGCGGTGCAAAATTAACAGCCTAACCAGATAAAGGTAGTCCCTCCTCCCATGGTATTGCTAAGCAGGCAAGAAGAAATATGAGGGGGCTGCTTCACTCTGGCTCATGGGTTGGTTTGGTTGCTGGATCCCAAGTTCTGTGCATCTTCTAATAAGTCCATGCATGCTGCTTGTTGATATGTTTCCAATTTTTATGGCAAATCCAGCATTTTAAAGATAAAACAAATGCTAGCAATACTAACATTTACAAAGGAGATGAACACCATGGTTGCCGCCCCCTTTTTCCAGCACCTCAAGATACAACTGCAGTTCCTGCTATTTTAATATCTGTTTAGCCATCGAATAATTAGCATTACTGCTAATTATAAACTGTGGGTTTTTTTGGTAGGTGTTTTATTTTGGCAGAAGCTATAAAGAAAGCTAACAGATATTGTTTTCCTCATTATTTTTTTCTTCAGAAACAACATCATGAAAACCACATGCAAATTATATTAACTGAGCAAATAAATGGCAGAATTCACACAATATATAGTCACAAAGCAATGCTAAGAAATGTTATGTTGAACAAGGTTCCCAACAGGGCAACTTTAGATTCTCTGTTCCATTCTTTCAATTCAAAACAATAAACGTGGCATACTGTATTTCCAAGAAAATATCTGAAAGCCACCTAGACTCCACGGGCATTCTTTTTTAAAAAAAAAATGCAGTAGAGTAAGCTACATATCTTGTTTGCTTAGAAATATGCCAAATTACCTGCCCCCCACCAAAAACATAGCGGGCCTGGGATAGTGGACAATATCTTAGGAATGGCAGGAAGCAAAGTTATTTATTAGATTTATACCCCACCTTTATTTAGTACAAATCAATTTGCCTTCTACTATATGAGTATTTTATCACTGGACAAGTTCATCAAGGCAGTCATTTTGTTAGAGTGCTGGTCTTTGAGTTATGACTTCCAACCCTCAAAGGCTGGAAATATCTAATTTAGACTGTCTAAATCTCCTAGGCATTAGCTCTTAATTTTTGGACTGTGGTTTTAATTTTATTTTAAAAAGCAAGCATGCCCTTTTCAAGCTATAATTGCAATGTATAGCTTACTCATTAGTTGAAGCAATTTATTGCTTATTCATTTCACTATTTAATCATGAAATTCAAAACAAAATTGTATTTTCTATTTGAGAGATAAAAGTGAAATGTTTTTACCATCTTCTGTTATTAAAAATCAATCACTATACCCATAAAAAATAAACTCAGTCTGCCTTGGGGTTGAGAATGCTAAAATACCAGTATATAATTATGTCTTATTTCTTAAAATTTGGCATATTTGCCTTGGCTCAAATTTTGATGTCTATCTGTACCTTTTTGTGCAATTATCTTTTTTTTATTATGTACATTTACTTCTTACTCCCAGGAAAATAAATATCTCCTAAAGAAGTTTGGATTTGGTTTATTAGTCCCCTCCCTCCTTACACTTGCTTTTGCAATAAAATGAAATATCAGGATAATATTACTGTAACAACCACCAAATGAATACTGTACCTGGCATAGTCCAGATTTCATTTTGGAATAGGTTAATTGTTCTTTAAATTTTTAATATACAATTTAGAGTTGTAATACAAAACAGTGCCTAAAAAACCATTCTTACTAGAGTTAACTTTTAGAACATTTGGTTTGGTTGGCTGATAAATAATTTATGACTTAATTTATGTGTTTTCCTTGCTCTCTTCCCGTTCTTTTTCTTTTTTTATATTAAATTTATATAGGGCCTAAGGGGAAAAAGATATAGTTAAAACTTTTTAATCTTTGTGTTCTACCTAAAGGAAATCATAATAGGCATGCATTTGAATATTATCATCTTCATTCTAGATATTGAATAATACACTTTATCATTCCCCCACTACTACTACCACCACCGCCACCAAATAACTTCCAAAATAAACCTGCAAGTGAATTTAATCTTATACGAAACAGAGAACCAATTTCATTTAACAGATAAGATTCTGGAGAAGGAATGTTTTAGCCCTGGCTTAGGTGTGGGTGGCTCAGTGGTTAAGATGCTGGAGTTGTCGGCTGGAAAGCCGGCAGCCCAGGTTTGAGACCTGAGTGCCAGCTATCCTTGCCCCAGTTCCTAACAATCTAGCAGTTTCAAAGCATACAAATGCAAGTAGATAAATAGGTACCACTTTGGTGGGAAGGTAACAATGTTTCATCACGTCATGCTGGCCACATAACTACAGAAATGTCTTTGGACAGCGCTGGCTCAATGGCCTTGAAACAGAGATGAGTACCTCCCCCTATAGTCAGAATGACTTGCAGAGTAAAATCTGCTACTTTTAAATGGCTATACAAATTGAATAAATGAACAACTGGCAGCTGGATAATACGTGCCAGTTATTCTCTCTTGGTCCTAGAACAAAGTCAACGGCAAACCACTTCTAAAAATGTTACCATTAAAACTAACCTTCAAAGAAAGCCCTAACTGATTGACATAATTTCCCCAGGATTGTCTATCAGGAGTTGCTTCTTTGAATTCTTGCAAGATTATAGTTATCTTCATAATGTAAAACACATTACACTTACTCTTAAAATGGAAGCAAACACTTTCAATCTAGCCCCACCAGAGGAATAGAGAAGTGCATAAGCAAAAGGATTATTCCTGCTCATTTCTGACACATTAAGCATGAAACCATTAATTTAGAGCAGCACTAAATCATAATTTGGTGTAACTTGCACAATCCTATTACTTCTCCCCTGCTAGCAGAAGTTGATAGGCACTTGCCTGCATTTTCAACTACTGATTACCGTAATTCATTATTCCATCTCGGTGAAAAGTTTCTACTTAGTTTAACTGAATTGTGCCGCATCCTGGCTGGTTTCAGTAAATTTCAGTGAACTAGGGTTTGATCAATAAAATCAAGATGGCAACCATGAAAAACTTAAACAAGCAGTAGAGCTTTCATTGTACCATCATGGTTGCCTTGTCTTTGTTTGACCATGCCTTGTGGACTGCACTGCAGGAAACCACAGTAGGAAATAATGATAGTTTCTACAAAATTGGATATTAATAAATCATTCTGTGTACAAGCAGAAACTAAAGCAATGTTCATTTTATTACTAAGTATTATTTGAGTGTTATAGTTCCTAAAACCTCAAATCAAAAGCTTAAATCAGGACTTTGTCCTAGCACTTTAGCTAAGTCAGATATATAGTATTGTAGGTGGGAGGCTCATTCAAAGTATGGTATTTTGAATACACATTGCCATTTTATATCTTTATTTATTTATTGAATTCATATTGCCGCCTATTCACCCATGGCGACTCAAGGTGTCTTACAAAATATAAAACCTCATTTAAAACCATAAAACTAATAAAAAGAATCAAATAAATTAATATAACATAATAAAATAATCCCTCATCCCCTGCCCCAGCGACAGCCGATCACACAAGCCATTTAATGGGCTCCATCCTGCTCTGGGTTCCCCAGGTCCGCTGGTAGAACCAGGTCTTCAGTGCCTTCTGGAAGCGTGTTAGAGTGGGGGCCATTCTAATCTCTGGGGGAAGGATGTTCTCTGGGAGAAGGGTCCCACCAGGTGTTTCTTCCTAGGGGATGGCACCCATTCCCTGCCTCCCCACTCTGATGGGTCGGGTAGCTGTGACCGGCAAGAGACGGTCCCTCAGATAACCTGGTCCCAAGCCATGAAGGGCTTTAAAGGTGACAACCAGCACTTTGAATTGCACCCAGAAGCAAATTGGCAGCCAATGCAGCTCCCACAGGAGAGGTAATACATGTGCACACTGGGGTCTGCACAAAACCATGCAGACTGCTGCATTTTGCACCAACTGGAGCTTCTGGATACTCTTCAAGGGCAGCCCCATGTAGAGTGGGGTTGCAATAGTCAAGACGGGAAATGATATAAGAGTAGAGTTCCTTATTTCAGGTTTTTAATACTGTTTTTTTAAAAAAAGAAAACCAAGGATTTTTTTCCCAGCAGACCACATGCAAGTCTATGAAAATAGACATACATATATATGTGTGTGTGTGTGTGTGTGTGTGTGTGTGTGTGTGTATATATATATATATATATATATATATATATATATATATATATATATACCCTGTTTCCCCCAAAATAAGACATCCCCTGATAATAAGCCCAAACAGGCTTTTGAGTGCATGGCAATAAGGCCAAGTGGTTATTTCAGGGTTCAAAAAAATATAAGACAGGGTCTTATTTTCGGAGAAACACGGTATTGCATACATACATACATATATCTGTCATCACACAGAAACAAGAAAAATGAATGTATCCATTAGACACATATCAAGACAAGTTTAATGGTATACATGAACCCCCAAATCAGCTCTGCATCATATTACAGAGTGTTGCCATATAAATAGCTCATATATACTAGGCAGAATATTTTTTAAATAGCTCATGTGGCAGAAAATGCTTTCCAGGAGCTTCATTGTTCTTCAGACTTCTTATAATTAATCTAATCTCAGTTTCTAAAACTGGTGGCCATCTTTTATAGGTGGTAAATCACTATTTAGTAACTGTTTCTTATCAGGTGCTAAGAGAGTGGACAAATGATAATCATTTTCCTCATCCTCAGTTGAGAGCTACAAGAATTTAAACCTTGTTGTCCTTATATGTTGGGTTTGTATTTGATATCTAGCAGCCACTGGAATCCTTTTGTAATTGCTTTAATAGCTTTTCTATAATCTATTTATAAGAACTCTGTGTCCTTGAAACACCTATTTCCATTCTGACTTGTTGAGAGAAGCCTGAGCATTCAGACCAGAATACCTAATGGACTTTTTTATTGTTTGATTTGGTCAGTCAATGAGATTATCAGGAGAGCTTCTATTATGTGTGATGAGAATTCCAGAATGCCCTTACAAGTCAGGTGCATGAAAATGCTCACTTCTTCAGATGCCCATTTGGAAGATTTCTATTTTTTCCCCAGGTTTTGTGTGAATGTTGGTTTTTCTTTTTTTTTTCCCTTTACCCTGACTCATTAATATAAATGATTGTTATATAATTTTAGTCTATCTTTTAAATCTTATAAACCACTCCTGTTACATATGGCAAATAATTAAATAACAACTCATTAAGGCATTTTATCATAATGCTCTGGCCAAATGTCATTTCAAGTTTTGTCCTTTTGAACTTTGTCTTTTTTTTCAACGCTTCCTTTTTTCACTTTTTCAATATCATTGAATTGAAACTGCTTACCTTTTTTTCTGCTAAAAGCACGATTCATGATGACAAATCATCCACTGTGCATATGATTTAAACTAAAAAATAAAACAAAACAATATATATATGTATGCATATATAAATTTTGATTAAAAAGTGACATTGATTTCACAATAGTTTATTTGCAAGTACTATTAGATTCATGTTACGTACTATGAAAAATATCCTTTAAAAAAGAACTAATTAACACATATATTCTGCAATATACTTGAAATGCAATCTTTAAAAAGGTGCTAAATGCAACAAAGTCTCACTAATCTCTATTAGATTTACCCTACAGTCCTTGAAGACTAAAATGCCAAGTATAAATATAATAATATTATATTATATAATATTATATATTATATAATAGTCCAATAGTAGATTGGACAGAAAGTGAATTCCTTAAATTTAAGACAATATCAGCACTTGGAGTTTTCAGTGTACTTGGACTGGCATTTTCAGTACCCTTAGAACCCCATTTTCTAGAGATGGTTTTTGTTTTGTCTTGCTTTATTTCTGCTATAAAACATGATATCACGAATGAATTTCCATGGATTTTTGCCACCATATTCATTGATTAACTCTGATCACATAGGTTTTATTTATAAATGAACCTTCAAATTAAATTCTGCTAGGTTCAGTTGACTTTCTGGGGAAGCTGGTAGGGAAGACTTCAGATGGTGATCACATGATTGTTGGGCGCTTGGCAACACGGCGTAAGTGTAAATGGGGTGCTACAGTGGCTATAACTTTGGGCATGGATCTAAGTCTCTTCATTCATCGCCATCAAATGGTTGCTGAACGAATGGTCTTTAAACAACAAGGGCCACGGTGATGTTTCCAGAGCAACACAATTATTTATTAGTTTGGAACATGCCAGTTTCTTAATGCAGAAAATGATGTACATATTTAAAAAAGCATATTTTCAGACATGATTACTGTTAACAAACAGTATAAAGAACACAACTCTAATGAATGGGTGGTGGAACTCCCAAAATATGGCAACTACAGGGCATCTCCTCCTAGTTTATACTTGGAGGAGAAATTGGAAGAAAAGAGATTTGATATGAGTAAGTCTCAGAAGAGGTCTGAGAGAGTCTTAGCCTTGATAAACCCCCAACTCTCAGGTTAGGAATATACATATAGTGCCAAGGTAAGCAGATATTGACTGACTATAGATAGATACACTGTAGAATCGAATAATTCATTTGTTCAAGTTGAATTGGCTTAAATCAATTTTTTTACTCAAGGTGAATTGATTTAAGTCAATTTTTATAACATTTTACTTAAAACAAAACTTTAAACAAAACTGTTTAACTATTTTCTCCTATATTTTCCTGACATTCCATGTAGTTATCTTATAGGCAAGAAAGTAAATGAGGAAAAAAAGAAAGTTTAATGACAGCACAACAAATAAAATCTATAGAGATCTCCCATAATACAGGGAATTTCCCTTATTATTTTTTTAGAAAAATAAAAAATTTCCATAAGCAGAAGGGTACACAATGATTCAAAGATAGATTATATATAATTGTGCACACAATATAATTTCTCTTCCACTCTGCTCTAAATTGCTATCCTTACACTTTGCATGATTTTTTTTTTAGAAAAAGATCTTTTCATAAATAAAGTTTGTCAATTCACATTTTTAAAAATGTCACTGATATGATAAACATATGACTGTGATGTCCCTAGATCATGAGATTGTCTGCCTTTGCTTATGTGGTACTTCCTCCCTAAGAAAGAAAGAAAGAAAGAAAGAAAGAAAGAAAGAAA
>WNWU01000006.1:39149155-39165915 GCA_012654045.1 Ptyas mucosa | reverse complement strand
AAAGAAAGAAAGAAAGAAAGAAAGAAAGAAAGAAAGAAAGAAAGAAAGAAAGAAAGAAAAAAGAAAAAAAACATATGGCTAGAATGAAGCTGATCTTTCTGGCTCATCTTCAATGTGGGAACTTTTTCTGCAGGACAAGCTGCATTTGCATCTTGGCAATTCTTGGACTAGCATCATCTATAGTGTTTATATTATTAACAGTTTCACAGGTTTCAGAAACAGATTGATTTATTAGGAGCTGCCAGAAACTTCCCTTCTGAAGGAAAGGCAACAGAGTATTCCAAGTAATGGCAAGACCAGGAAAAGAAAAGGATCATGGGAACAGAGCCCACTTTCTGTCTGGATACTAATACAATTGTGTTAGTAATTGTGGCACTATCCTCCTTAAAACTGGCAGAAGATTTAAAGTAAAAAAAGTAGGATTCTTGATAACTTATCACAGAACACCATGAGGCTAGTGAGATGCATGCTGGAGCAAATTCCATTCTTTCTACCATGCAGTGAATTCAATCTGGGACCTTGCTTTTCATAAATCAGGAATAGGATGATTGAGATCTATTGTTTACTCATGAATGATTTATGTTAGAGTGGCAAGTGTTTTCACTATGCAGAGAATTGAATACCTTGCCCTGGCGTACCTGTCTATAAATTCAGACACACCAACGTATGAAGAGTTCAAAACTGGACAGAAGCATAAAAATGTAACTAAATCAAAACACAACTAATATCTAGAGCTGACAAATGGAATAATTGAACAAAAAATAAAATAAAAGAATTACAGAATAAGCAAACACATTATCTACATCATGAATAAAGCATTCAGTCTTTCTGGACTGATGGGAATGCTTTGGAGTGGACAGCACTGTTATGTGGCAGTTCTACTCTTTTCTTTTGTCTCTGGTTTAAATCAATGTTAAGGAGGGAGGAGATTGAGTCCATGACCTTTCACTTGTGGTGGTGGTGGTGGAGACCTATGACACTTGTGGGGGGATCATAGGACTTGATAATTGCTCTTGTTTAACACCTACATGAAACTACTGGGTGAGTCATCAGATCAATTCCAGATCAAACAAGGGATGATATTGAAGTCCGTCCCAGTGTGCAGAGACTCTATGGGTCTGGATGGAGAAGAACAGACATAATTTTGACAAGAGAGAGGGGGTGATGATATTTGAGCCCCCTGGATCTGATGATTTTCCATTTGGGGGCTTGGATGAAGTTGCACATTCCTCATTGAACACTGGTGCACAATCTAAAAGTTGTCTTAGACTCAGGTCAAAACTTTCAAAAAGTTGTAGTTAAGAAGGTCTTTGTACAGTATATCTAGTGCACTCTTTCCTGGACTGAGAGGCTCTTCAGACAGTTACCTCCAACTTGATCAACTCTTGGATGGATTACTGTAAGACACTCTACATGGGGTTGTCCATGACGAAGCTACAGCTAGACCAGATATACAATATGAATACAAAATTTAAAACAATTAAAATCTGATTAAATAGTTTGGCCTTAATATTTAAAACCCTAATAATTTAAAACAAGTTAAAATTACAAAATTACATAATTATTAAAAGGAGAAATTAGGCCAGGCCAGCCTGATTAAATAAAAAGGTCTTAAGAGCGCGGCGGAAGGTGCGTAGGTCCGGGATCCTTCGTATCTCTGGGGGGAGCTCATTCCAGATGGTAGGTGCCCCCACAGAGAAGGCTCTCCCCCTGGGGGTCGCCAACCGACATTGTTTGGTTGACGGCACCCTGAGGAGACCCTCTCTGTGAGAGCGAACTGGCCGGTGGGAGGCTACTGGTGGCAGCAGGCGGTCTCGTAAATAGCCAGGTCCTAAGGCATGGAGTGCTCTAAAGGTGGTAGCCAAGACCTTGAAGCGCACTCGGAAGACCACCGGGAGCCAATGCAGCTCGCGCAGGAGAGGTGTCACACGGGAACGCCATGTTGCTCCCGTAACCACCCGCGCGGCCGCACTCTGCGCCAGTTGGAGCCTCCGAGTGCTCCTCAAGGGGAGCACTCAAGGGGTTATTTGAGGGACTGCCTCTCTGGTTCTTCCTCTACATCCAGTGAGCTAGGAAGAGTGGGTGTGTTTGGGGTCCCAGCATTTTCTGTCATAGTGCCTGCCCTCTGGAATGATATCCCTCCAGAGATTCAGATAGATCCCACCCTGATGATGTTTAGGGAGGTGGCTGTTCTCCCAGTACTTGCACATGGTGATGCCCTATCAAATGGTTTTTTTGTTGTTGTTGTTTAGATGTTTGCTCATGATTTTTTATCTTCTTTGTTTTTTTAATACCTTTCCTATTAGACTGTAAGCCACCCATGCTCTCTGGGAATCGGGCAGCCTACAAATTCTACTAAATAAAGCAAATAATGAATGTACTTAATTCCGAAGAAGCTTGCAGCATGGCCAGTGAAACATCACCATTGCCCCATCATTCAATATCATACATTTTCCCACACAGCATTAGTCATAAGTCATTTTGATAATCAAGAACAGCTGTGAAAACCTACCCACTATGATTAAGTTGAATAATATTTATTTACTGAATCTTTTACTTATCTGGAAAGCTTCCAGCACTTCTTTTTTTAAAAAAAAAACCTTTTACTAAATATATCTTAAAGCATGGAAACCATAGTACAGTAATAATGGTTTGCCCATGATTATGGTGATTCCCTTGAAACAGGAAGGAAGCTTGATCATTATTTTTTGTACTATGCAAACAAATTATCCTATTCAAATGGTGGGGGAAAACTGAAGATTTAAAAACTACTTTTTAACCCATACTGGATTAGTCATTCTCCAAGTCAACAAGGAGCATGCTAGGTGTTGGGGTTCCTGGACATCTGGTGACAAATGGGCTACAGGACTTAGGGCTGTTGGCTGAGCAACTAGGGTCAGCAGCTTCAGGACTATTGGAAGAAAATTTGTTTACTCATCACAAATATACAAACATTGTAACAAGAAATAATGATCTGTTATCATAAATCAAATCCAGAGATATCTGAAAAGAACACATCAGTTCTGGAACATGCAAAATCAGAAATAACAGAGGCTAGCAGATCAACCTTTAATTTATAATACAAAATAAAGTATTCACAGAAGCCGATTTGGCAGAACCCCAAAAATCTACCCAGGGCAAAGAAATTAAACCCTTGCCAGAAGCAGCTCAAATTGTCGAGGCAAACTAAGGAGAGTTGGCAGTAAAGGAAGCTAGCATAGCTACTGTATTATTTTCATTCCCAAAAGAGGTATGGATGTGGAATATTGCACGATCACCAGACAGTTGAAGAATAATAAAGGGCATTGGAATAATGTTTGAAGGACAATGAAGAAGATGCACTGAAATTAGTACATGAAGGTTTACTGAATATTGGAGAGACCAAACTGGTTTATAAAAAAGACCAAATGAGGAATAGAAAAGAGACATGACAAAGAAAAGTATTACATGGCCAGTACATAAACAAAACTAGCAGGCAAAGCAGATAGTAACAAGATCTTGGAATGACTAAGAGCAGGAAAGTTGAAGAAATAGAGGAGTTAATTCTAGCTACAGAAGATGAAGAACAAATGAGAAAACAGCATCAGACAGCAAATGCTGCCTCTGTAAAAAAAAACCTGAAGAAACAGTTAGCTACTGCAAAATCACACAAAGAAACTACAAACAATAGCATAACAAAATGGCAACAATGGCAAATTGGAATATTTGCAAGCAGTACTATTTTCCTGCAAGCAAGGACTGATGGGACCACAAAATGGACAATAAAGCTAAATGAAGAAGCTAAAGTGCTCTTGGACTTTAGAATCAAATATTTTCCATAAAAAAACCCCAGATTTAACAATCAACAGTTTTATCAACAGTTGTTGATAAAAAATCTGAATAGTGGACATTTTAGTACCTGAAGACAGGAGAACAGAAGAGAAAGCACTGGAGAAAATCACAAAACATCAAGATCTGGAAATTGAAGTACAATGATTGTGGCAAAAGAAAGCAAAAATAGTACCAATAATAAAGGTAAAGGTAAAGGTTCCCCTTGCACATATTTTTTTTAAAAAATAATCTTTATTAAATATTTACAGTAAAATTAACACACAATAATCGTTGAAAAGCAATATAGGAAGCAAAACATAGAAACACCTAAACATAGGACTAAAACCAAAAAACAAACAAGACTAACCGAGAGTTAAGCTCACTCTCCAATTAATATTAACTAATATCATCCTAGCCAAACATTTCAATGCAATCAGGTTCTTTTTACTAACTACAAAACAATTGGTCTGTTTTTATCAAAATTATAAAGAGTTATAAAGCCTAGTAAATATCTAGTTAATCTAATTAGACGATCTTATCACCCTTTTTAACCTTCTTTTGAGTCAAACAGAACATCTGTCCTAACTTCTATTATGTACTGAATCTTTCTTGTCTTTTAAGATATACGTTAGCCTGTCCATCTCAGCACATCGAAGAATCTTGTTTATTATCAGATGGTCAGGGGGCGTGTTTGCATCTTTCCACAATTGAGCAAATGCCATTCTCGCCGCTGTTGAGACATGGACAAATATATACCAATCCTTCTTATCGATGTTGTCCGATCTTATTCCAAGTAAGTAGAGGTCTGGGTGAAGAGGGAAGCTCACACCTATTTATTTCCAACAGCCACTGCTGTATTTTCCCCCAATAGCTGTCTGTCTAGCTGATGGACAAATCCACCACTGATGGAAGAAGGTACCCTTGGCCGACCCACATTTCCAACATCTCTCAGAGGATCCTGGGAACATCTTAGCGATTCTGGTGGGGGGGAGGTACCAATGATAGATAATTTTATAAAAGTTTTCTTTGAATGGGGAAGAAAGGGTCAGTTTCATAGTTTTGTTCCATACATTTTGCCATGCATCAAGCTGAATTGTTGTTCCAATATTTCTCCCCCAGGCAATCATCGTGTCTTTTACAATCTCATCCGCCATAAAATTGGACAGAAGAAGATTGTAAACGTTGGAAATAAATTTCCTTCGGCCACCTAGGAGAAGCTTGTCAAACATTTGTAAATGAAGGGAAACACCATGTTCCTGTTTATCCCTAGCGAATCTAGCTTGAATTTTCACATAGGACCACCAGTCTATGTCTAATCCTTTAGTTTGAAGATCGGCTCTAGGTCTAAGTCTCCCGACTTCATCCAACAGGTCACCATAAGCCCAGTTCCTCTTAATATTGTGCACAGTCGGAAGGGTCGCTGCCTCTAACGGAGACACCCACTTAGGAATCTGTGTGTAAACTTGCTTCTTCACCGTTTCCCAAACCCTTAATAAAATTCCTCTAATATAATGATTAGTAAAATGTTTGGATTGTTTGTCTTTCTGAGACCACAAGAAAGAATGCCATCCCCGCTGCAAATCATATCCTTTGATTGTCAAAATGCGCTTTCTTGAGAGGATCACCCAATCTTTTATCCAAACCAGGGATGAAGCTTGGCAATAAAACTCCCACATAGGGAGCCCCAAACCACCCCTTGTTTTGTGCTCTTGCAGCATTTTTCTTTTTATACAGGGTTTTTTACTCTGCCAAATAAATTTGCTTAGAATTTGATCTAATTTCCTAAAAAAGTTTTTATCCAATCTTGCAGGAGCCATTTGGAAGGTTCCCCTCACACATATGTGCTAGTCATTCCCAACTCTAGGGGGCAGTGCTCATCTCCGTTTCAAGACCGAAGAGCCAGCGCTACTAATAATGTTACCAATTATATTACCAATAATAATATAATATAATAATAATAATAATAATAATAATAATAATAATAATAATAATAATAGGTTGCAATTCCAAAACAACTGGAACCCCAGGTAAATTCCATCAGCATTGACAAACCCACTATCAGTCAATTTCAAAAGGCAGATTTATTTGGAACAACTTACATCCTGTGATATAGTTTAACACCATCAAATGACAATATCTTTGTATGCCAGGTTCTTGGGAAGGACTCAATAGAAAGATAAAGATTCCAATTCCAAACCCAGTCTAAACATCTGGCTGACTATGCAACCAACCATAATAATAATGATGATGATGATGAACTGCCTATATTCATGGACACTAACTTAGTAATTCTTATGTCCTTGGTTAAGACTGGAATTATTATGTTTCCACCAGTCATAAACTATGAATCTAATTGTAGATTACACATACAAAATAATAAATCCCACTAGGCAGATAATTACCCATCAGTGAGATTTAGCTGGTGATGAATTTATTGTGGTGAATTTCATCCTAGTCCAGAATGTGCTCTTAGTTTAACAAATGAAGCAAGCTAGGAAACATTTCCCAGCAATGCCCAGTCTTTCTGGGAGCAATCTTGATCCAATTAGAAGTTTGAATTTTTAAATTCAAACAAGCAGAGCTTGAAATTTGCTAAAGCAGGTCAAGTCAAGAAGCCAACCATTTAGTAACAGAACCCATAGTTAAAATATAAAACCTCATACAATTGCAGAGACCCTGAAGACACTGACTCTTCCTTCTTGCGGTGCTGTAGTAGAATATGAAGCATAATAAATAGCAAAGAATATCTTCTCTTTTACATAGTACCATTAAGTGTCTTCATTCTGGTTGGAAAAAACAACCAGAGGAGTGAAGAAATGTACACAATCCAGATGGGTCAAAAGATCTTTGTGGAAAAGCTTAATGACTGGCATTCTATTCACCACAATGATGATTGTAATTGTTTTAAAATGTTGTAGAGCTTGAAGCAACAACAACAGGCCAAGATATTTTCACTGCTTTGATTAACTATTTAGAATCTGTCTTGGAAATCCAGAGCAGTAATTTGTGCAGAAACTGTTCTTTCAGTAGTTGAATCAATGAGGGTTTTTATTTTAGTGAAACAGGTAAACAGTGACTTCTATATAATGAAGCACTGGTTGCTGAAACACTCAGCCATGATTTGAAAAGCTAGTCAGTCATGAAAGTGGTGAACAACATTAAAAGTAGATCACTTACATCATGCTTCTATACTAAATTGTGTGAAGAGCCTAGAAGAACTCACTCACATTCTCTTAAAACTGCTAAAAGAAAAATGGTTATATTAGAGTTGGTTTCTCTAGTACTCCACCTTACATCAAACCAAGGGTGAAATCCAGCAGGTTCTATAACAGGTTCTGGAGAACCGGTAGCGGAAATTTTGAGTAGTTCAGAGAATTGGCAAATATCACCTCTGGCTGGCCCCAGAGTGGGGTGGGAATGGAAATTTTGCAATATCCTTCCCCCAGGAGGGGAGAGAATAGAGATTTTGCAGTATCCTTCCCCTGGAGTGGAGTGGCAATGGAGATTTTGCAATATCCTTCCCCTGCCATGCCCACCAAGCCACCCCCACAGAACTGGTAGGGAGAAATTTTGGATTTCACCCCTGCATCAAATGTCTAAATAAATCTCATCATGCTTGAGAATACCTCTAGGCAACAATAGAGAATCTCAATAACATTTTTTTTTTGGTCATGCTGTTTCCTAGGAGTTTAAAATTGGAAATATATCGGTAATGCAAACACATATAATAAATAAGCAACTCTAAAGAATGCTGATTTATTGGCAACATCTTTTCTTTAAGTTATAATTGCAACAAGATTCTTCTGAAAACAATCTCCTTCCTTAGGCTAAGCTTCTTATAAATTCCGAATCAATTTTATCTAACACTCTGAGAACTATGCTCCATGCTTTGCCCTCAGTGGCAAATTCATTTTGGGACTCAAGCTAGGCTGAGAATGGGAGTCTGCCTTAAATATGACTGAAATAAGTCTGGGGTTGTGTTATTGTTGTTGTTGGTAGAGTCCTTGGCTCAACTTATCCTGGCTGACAAATTCACCTCCATTTGGAAGAAGCGAATAGTTACTGATTGTGGCTTAGTGTGAACTTTTACTTCATGCTCTGTTAATGATGGGGTTGAAGACAGCCATGCTTGAAGCTTAGAAAAAAGCATTTGACTCTGACTAACAAGAAATCCTCATATCACCACTCCATTACTTACAGGGACATTTCTTATTCCATCCCCAGATACCTCTACAATACTACCTGTCCCACATAGAAGAGGTATTCACCTGCCAGGCTTTGACACCCCATCTCCAAAGACAACGGAGGGGAGATTTAACAGCATCCCTTTTTAAAAACACCTTTGTGTCTATTCAGATGCAATGACTGAGACTTATCATTCTTGTTCTCCATGTATCATACTTAGCATTTAGGGTTAATCTTCTTCCACAACAGCAGATGCTGGCCTTAATCTGAAATCTTACCCTTTCTGTTGACAGATCAATTCAGGATAATGATTTCAAAAGTGAAAAATTGCTCTGCTATAAACTAATTAAAAGACAATGGTTTCGATGTGAATGCCTTCGCACTCCAATTCCATTCCACTCGTACTGGCACCCATGATACACACAGATAACCACATATATGCCTGTAAGTGCACATACCCTCTTTTCTTTCTTTTTTCTCCTTTAATCTATATTGTACAGCATCCATACAATCTATTATTAGCTTTTTTTAAAATGCCTTTTTGGTCTCTTACAGATACAATATCACATACAATTAAATAAGATTACTTATTTAGTTGCACTGCACTGATATACATTATTAACAATCCTTGTGAATTTAAATCACAGATGCATGGAATATCTGAGTTGAAGCTGGACATGAGAGGAAATATAAATCAGAAAATATTAGATAAGGTTTCCAAGGAACAGTATTTATGGTTGTGTATGTTTTAAAATGATTAGTAAAGAAATATTTCAATGCTCTCAGGAATAAGCTCAGTTAAGTCTTTGAAGGAGCTCTGACTTTTTTTTCAGGTTCATGCAATGAAAAGTCCTGCAAGACCTTAAAATTGCTTAATAGAGATGAAAAATGCCAACTTGATGACAGAAGATTATGGAAATAACCTGCTTGATTTGATTAAATTACGAGCGTTAATTATCTTAAAAGCATAATGTGATAATTTAATTTTTTGGACTGTTGAAATTGTGTAAAATGAATCCATTGGTGTTCTGCATTTCTTAAAATCACTGAAGAACAGAATCAATATACATTTTTATTTACAGCTCTTATATTAGAATGTCACTTTATTTTGGAGAGGAACAGAGAATAAGCCTTGTCAATCGTAGCCTGACTCACCCTGTGAAATACCTTCCTTCCTGAGGTGAAGATAACCCCTATCTTGCTTGCCTTTAAAAAGACAGGAACATTCCTGTTTGCTATGCATTTGAAGGCAGAATATGCTTTATATCTCTCCTGAGCTTTTGGTTTGACATAAATCTACATTTCATAACTATAAATCTAATTACATTTATTGACTGTGATAGTTTATTTTATGGACTGTGTTATTTTATTGGATGTATGCCACTTGGAGTCTCTTGAATATGGGTACTGTATAAATTGGATAAATAAATAGCTCCAATATACATGTTTTAATAAACCATTTTTACTTATTTAATCTTCACAGACTCAATAATAATTGTTGACAGGGAGGGAGGGACAGAGGAAGGGAAGGAGAGAATGTAAGTAGATAAATAGATAGATAGATAGATAGATAGATAGATAGATAGATAGATAGTCATTGGTGTATGACCAGAATTGGCATCAGCATTTCTGTTGCTAAGCAGGGTGGTTCTTAAGTGAGTCGTGCCTGATTTTACTATCTTTATTGCCATAGTTATTAAGCAAATCACATGGTTGTTAAGTGAACTTCCCCCATTGACTTTGCTTGTTGGAAAGAAGCTGGGAAGGTTGCAAATGGCAGTCACATGACCCCAGGATGCTGCAACCATTATAAATACATGCCAATGCCCAAATTCTGATCATGTGACTATGGGGATGCTACAATGGTTTAAGTGCAAAAACTGGTCATAACTAACTATTTTTCAGTGCTATTGTAGATTTGAAGGGTTGCTAAATGAATGTCTTGACAACTGTACCCAAATTTTCTTACTTACTATATATTTCATACGTTCACTGATTTTTTGGAAGACAATTAAGAATATTAGTAGAGGTGGTATTTTACACAATATGAAGTCTCTGCTAAGAGGAAACACAATGAACAGAGAGCTAAGTACAAAGGCTTCCTGTGGTTCAGTGTGAATTTCATCCAGGCTTATTTTGCTTTACATTTTAGGGAAAGATTTTGAGGAGAGGTTTTATTTATCTTTTTTTAAAAAACATGGAAAGCAAAAGAAGCAGCAGGAGCAAGATGCCTTGAACAAATGTTTTGAAGTAAAGCTAAAATGGGATTATGTTACACTTTGATTAAAATCATTTGGAGAAACACTTAAATATGTCAAATTATACTGAACATATTCAGCAAAATTGTAAAAACGTAAATATGTTTTGATAAAAACACACAGAGTCTATAATTAGGGCAGCCAAAATAGAGTACTTTGCTCAGTCTGAGGTAAATAGAGTTAATTTATTACAGCTTGATTAGCACTTTACTAGTTTAGCGCCAAAAGTTTCTAGTCTTTTAATACATAATAATTTCCATATGCCCTACGAGGTGACAAAAGACTTATTGTATAGTCTAATGCAACTCTCTCAGACTAAAGTGCCATGAAAATAATAGTGTGGTGCTAATCACTTCCAGAAAACAGAAAAAGCATGCAAAAATAAGCACTCAGAAGTTGAACTCAAATCTTCTTGAATTTCAAGCCTGTCTTCCAGTCTTGAATTTTTTTTACTCAAAATGGAATTATGATCTCAAAGTCAATCCAGAGCATGGCAGCAGGGGAATTGGCAGTAACAACAGGAGAAGAATTTAGGATCACATTTAAGTTTTCTACCCATGGAGTTATTCTTCTGCTAACCTCTTCAACACCATAGCATGTGCAAAATCATTTGAGGAAGAACAGAAAATATAGGAGCACAATGTGGTTAATCATTAAAAGACAATATAATGCAAGATAGTTAAGAAGTTTTTATCTTGGATGATAAGCGAAATGTCTTCAAAAGAAAAAACAAGAAAGTCCAGTTACCTCCTGAAAAAGCACCTTTGGAACAACCATAACCTGGATGACTGAGAATCTCTAGAGACTTATAGTTAAGAACACTTTTTCCAAGTACCATATATACTCGAATATAAGCTGAGTTTTCCAGCCCGTTTTTCAGGCTGAAATACCCCCCCTCGGCTTATATTCAGGTCACGGAAAAAAATGCCTTTTTCCCTGCAACAGTTTTGGCTCCTGGGGTTGCAGGGAGGCTTGCTAAAGCCAAAATGGGGTGGGGGGGTGCGGCGCCCCTCCCCCGCGCCCTTTTGGCTGTAGGGGTCAGGGAGGCTTGTGCCGGCAGCGCCTTCTGCTCCTCTTTTGCCTCTCAGCGGCTCCCAGCAACTGAGCAGAGAGGCGGCCGATGCCTAACGAGTGGAAGCCAAAGCGCCGCCACGGCATGTTGCTGGGAGTTGCTGGGAGCCGCTGAGGGGCAAAAGAGGAGCAGAAGGCGCTGCCGGAGAGCAAGCAAGCAGCCAGCCATGCCGGGGGCGCTTTGGCCGCCGGGCCCGCCCACCGTGGCTGGAGCTCGCCACTCACCGAATTTGGCCTTGGTCACAGCCGTGGCTCCAGTGCTGAAGAGGGGTCAGTGCCGGGTGACGAAGAAGAGCAGAAGCAGCTGCTGCCAGGCAAGCGGGAGCCGAGCGACCCCATGGTCATGCGTGGCCCATGGCAAGTGTCCGCAGCTGCCTGGTACTGGCCCCGAACACCAGTGCCGTCCGTCGCCCGCCTCAGCTCCCCGCTCTTTCCTTTCCCCCACAGGCGCCTCCTCCCTTTCCTCACCCTGAACGGCCGGCGGGCGAGGCTGCTCCGGTCGCCGTGAGGCTGCCCGAAGCGTTCCTTTCCGAGGGGCTTCTCGGCACCCACGCCTCAAATTCAGTTCAGCCGGGGGAAGGAAGCGGGGAGTTGAGGCGGGGTGGAGGACCTGCGCCCCTCTCCCTCTCCCAGATCGGAAAGGAACTTTCCACTTCAGCTCCCTGCTTCCGAGAAGCCCCTCGGAAAGGAACACTTCGGGCAGCCTCACCCGCCGGCCGTTCGGGGCGAGGAAAGGGAGGAGGAAAAAAAGGGACAAGAAAAAAGTTTCCCAAAATTTCTTTTTCAGCAAACGCTTCCCCTAACCCTAACCCTGCCCGCTGCCTGGGAGTTGCTCTGAGCGTGGAGGGGAAGCGTTCGCTGAAAAAGAATGGGGTGAGAAAAAAGTTTCCCAAAGTTTTAACAGGCGAGAAAGCTGAGAAAGGGTGAGAGCCTCCGCTGGAAGAGCAAGGGAGATGCTAACTCCGCGCTCGGAGCAACTCCCAGCAACTCCCAGCAAAATCCAAAGTCACCCTTTTTTCTCACCCCGTTCTTTCTCGCCTGGTCCCCTGACCGAAACAAGAGAAGGCAGTGGGCAGGGAAAAGAAGAAAAGAAGGAAGGAAAGAAGGCAAGAAGGAAGAAAGAAAGAAGCAAGGAAAGAAGAAAGAAAGATTTCTTGGCTTCAAAGAATTCAACAGCTGGAATGCAAGCGGAGGGGAGGGGAGAGGGAAAGAGAGAATGAGAGAGGCAGAGTGGGGGAGAGAGAGAGAAAGAGGTGGAGAGAGAAAGAGAGAATGAGAAAGAGTGGGAGTGACAAGATAGGGCAAAAACGTAAAATGTGAGGACAGTCGTAAGTTCGAGGACTGGTCACAAGTGCGAGGACCAGTCAAAAATTACTTTTTCAGCCCTCTGAGTAGTCCATATGCACAAAAGGACTACCCAGAGGGCTGAAAAAGGTGATTTCTGACAGGTCCTCGCACTTTTGACTGGTTTTTTTTATTTTGAAATTTAACAGTAGCCGCTGCATTTCCCACCCTTGGCTTATACTCGAGTCAATAAGTTTTCCCACTTTTTGGGGGTAAAATTGGGGGGGGTCGGCTTATATTCGGGTCGGCTTATACTCAAGTATATACGGTAACTAGAAGTTTAAAAATTTTGCTTTAGGTTAGACTGTAAGTGAGCAAATAGTAGCCACAAAGAATGTACACCCAGAAGAGTGAATAGTATTAAAAAAATAAAATTCATTAAGGATGAAACTGAAATGGAAGACTTCTAAAAATAAGTTTCAGAAATTTGTTTGGGAACAAGAATAATACAATAAAGAGTAGTACTGAAGAGAATGCTATAAATGTTACCATAAAAAAATGAATTGAGAAAATAAAGTAATATGCTGTGAGAATGTTGGGAAATGGTAAGATTGCAGGGGTAGCTTGTGTAGTTCAAAAAAGTACAAATTTGAGGTGATTTCCTTATGGAACAGTGCTTCAATTTGTTTAATATTTGTTAAATACTCTATGCTCAAAGATTGGAAGAATGTTTTTTCCCCTAATGCAAGGGGATAGAGAGCAAGAATGAATGTAAAACACAAATGGTTTAGTTAGCGAAGTGTGACTGGGGAGATGTTTGAATGAATTCTGATTGAAAGGGGAGAAAAGGGGACAATGACCAGAATTTGAGAAGTGCACAGCAACTTGAATTCCAAGCAAGACTTTGGCAGACCAGATTTTTCTTCTTCTTCAGCATTAAAGAACACTGATTGAAAAAAGTGTATTTATGTTTTAAAAAAGGATACGATATAAATTTGAATTATCAAATGTTCTGTATGAATATCGAGTTGAAGTGTGGTACAGGTGGAAGTTAAGCATGGGCAAGAAAAAAAATTAAACACTTAGCAAATACAAATTTGAGCAATGAATAAGAAAATAATGGGGATTCCCTAACTGCCTAATAGACTTATGGATAATTGTATACAGAATGCTTGTGGTAGTGTTAGAAGGTATATTTGTTGGAAATGTGTACTTTGTTGAATGTATGTGTACTTCGTATTCAGATGATGCTGTGTTGTTGGTTAATGACCCACTGTAATTAGAGCAAATATTAGATAGATTATATGATGCAATGGATCTGAAAATTAATGTAAATTAATGTATCAAGGATCAAAATAGTTGTGTTTGGCATAGGATGCTGTTGGCAAAGACCATGAGGAAGCATAAAAAGCAGGACAGAAATTTCCCCTAATTTGCAATGAGAATTCCAGAGCTATGCAAAAGATATTTAAGTGTTTCTCTAGGTTAGAACTGCCTCCTCAACTGTTAGTATTAAAGGATGTGACAGTGGACAATGATCCTTCAGAAGGTGTGTCTAATGAAAATAAGGAAACATAAAAAGCATAATTCCAACTGTTATGTACTATTACTTCAAAAGGAATTTGGCTTAACAAATAAAACTAATTGGTAGTTTCACCAATTGAAATATCACTCAGTTTTTGAATCATCCTTCAATGCATTTTTTCTCTCTTATCTTTGAGGATATTCAAGACTATGTAGATAGTAATTTGGATGCTGCAACACACACAACACACAACCAAACACAAAAATGTACAGTAAATCAAATATGTATAATTTATGGCCCTACAAATATTGAATGATTCCCAGCATCTGTCACAATTACTCAAATAGTTAGAGGGACAGTTTCCTCTTCTCTATATTATACATACAAACTCATCACGCCACATTTAAATTTTTAAATTATGCCTTGACTTTATAAAACAAGCATCAAAATTCAACCTTGACTTACTAAAACAAATAAGAAAATGCTCTTCTGTGTTTCTAATCATTGTGTATCTTTTTCTGCAAATGTAATATATTTTTTTAAACAGTTTAGATTCAACTGTAAGTAACTGAGCGATATGCACAAGTGTAGTCAGAAGACAAGGGTTGAAACAGTTTCCTCTGAAAACATGGAATTAACAAGTCACAGTAATCATTTGCAAATTTTTTCCATGTAATTATTTCCAATACAATGGTATTTACAGATAGTCCTCAACTTATTACCACAATTGAGCCCAAAATTTCCGTTGCTAAGTGAGACAATTAAGTGAATTTTGACCCATTTTATGGCCTGTCCTGCTACAGTTGTTAAGTTAAATCACTGCAGTTGTTAAGTTAGTTAATATGGTTGTTAAGTGAATCTGGCTTTCCCATTGATTTTGCTTGTCAAAAGGTCACAAAAAGTGATCATATGACCCAGGAATATTGCAATCAGTTACCAAGTGTCCAAATTTTAATCATGTAAGCATGGGGATGTTATGTAATGGTCATAAGTGTGGAGAAAAGTCGTAAGTCTCTCTTTTCAATGCCATTGTAACTTCGAATGGTCACTATATGAACTCTTATAAATTGAGGACTACCTGTATAAATATTAACACAAAGTCAGTATGAAGCATGAAATTCTTACCGCGATAAGCTCAGATTTATAGCAAGGATCAAAATGGTTGTTTGTTTTCAGGAGAAATAATTCACTTTTTTGTCCACATATTTGACTTCATGCAACTGTTTCCTATTTTTCAGTTATGGATGAATAGGCTGAAAGAAAGAAATCAAAAAGTCAGCTTGTAAGTAAGTGAACTGGTCATCAACGGAGAATTATTAAGAATTATTTAACTTCATTCAAAAGAATAAAAATATTAAGAAACATACAGCTTTTCAGGGGTGACTTACAACATATCACCACTTTTGGGAGAATATTTACTATTCCAAAGCTTCCTTGTTTAATATTTGATTTAAGAGGAATGGAACTAAATAACATTTTTCTACATTACCACTTACATTAGTCAAGTATTGGGGAATCAACATTGAGAAAAGGAGAGAATTTTCTAGAAGAGTAAACAAGTTTAAGCAGTAGAAAGAAATCAGGTAGTAAGAAAATAAGTTTTACAGCCCTTAGAGGTGAGCTGAGCAAATATATGATTCTTTGGTTATCCGAAGTAAAAAAGCAATATACCTGTCTATCCACTTCTGAAATTTAAATGGCAGCAGTAAACCGAAAAACCTCAAGGCATCTTGCTTAATAAATGTATCAAGGGTATCTGAAATGCTAGTTTAATACAATGAATTTAAGAACGATCTTATCAGTTCTCAGATCACTTCTCTAACCAGATTTATTTGTATTTACAAGTTGAAGATGTTCTATGAGAAAGATGCTAACTATACATATCTGTATTGATAGACCCAGAATTATATTATTTTATATTTTACATAATACAAAAAGGAGTTTGGAATTAAACCCATTTTTAACTTAAAATTTCTATTTAAATGAAATATTGTGCGATTGATACAAGCATAAAATTTCTATATTCATATCAAAGCAAACATGCGTGCCACTCTGCTCAGCTGAGATTTTCATATTTAAATAAACTAAAAGATTTGTAACATCCATTTGCAATTTTATACTGTAGTAGCAATAGTTATGTTAATATTTCAGGACATTTATCCATATCATCTAACAAAGCTATATCAGGTAATGAGGGATTCTGGGTTGCAACCAGTGGATTAAGTAGGTTAAGTCACTTGGATCTATACTGACCCAAAGACTATTATTCTGAAAACCTCAAAATGGATGATGGGATTAGTGCTAAGTCTATTCGCATTTTAATTGAAACTTTTGAACTTGAGCATCTTGAGGACTAAGAGCTGTCTTTTCTACTCTGAAGCAGTCCAGGGAAGGGGTGAAATCTAAAATTTTTTGCTACCGGTTCTGTGGGCATGGCTTAATTAGTGGGCGTGGCTTGGTGGTAAGGTGACTGGGAGGGTGTGGCTTGTTGGTCACGTGGGGGTGGCCAGGTCAATGTCATTTCTTTGCCCTTTTTTAACCTACAGAACACAACACAACACAACTGGCTCACCCACAATATAAAAGCAGCTGTGCTAGACCCAAAATGGCCCCTGCAACAAGCAGGA
>WNWU01000006.1:39096753-39148627 GCA_012654045.1 Ptyas mucosa | reverse complement strand
GGAAAAAAAAACTTACCCAATAGAACAGGGGTCTCCAACCTTGGCAACTTTAAGACTTGTAGACTTCAACTCCCAGAATTCCTCAGCCAGCTTTGCTGCTGAGGAATTCTGGGAGTTGAAGTCCACAACTCCCTGCCTGCAATCAAGCAGGCAGGGAGATTCAGTTGCTTGCTGATGCAATCGATTGCAGGGATTACAGCAAGGCATTGCGACCAGCAGCTTAGGTAAGCAAGCTGAGGGGGGGAGGGGGAGGGATCGTCAGAGCCATTTAAAAGGAAAAAAGTTTTTTTCTTTTACATGGCTCTGGCGATCCAAACTGAGTTGCCTGATTAGCAGGCAACTCAGCTTGGATCATCAGAGCTTGGCTGGTCAGAGCCATTTAAAAGAAAAAAAAGGCTCTGATGATCGCATGGCTCAGCTGGGCGTGGGGGGCGGGGACGGATTTTTGCTACTGGTTCTCCGAACTGCCCGCTGCCATCGCTACCTACTCGCCCGAGCCGGTCCGAACCGGGAGCATTTCACCCCTGGTCCAGGGGGTTTAGGATACGTACTTGCTAAGCGTGGCATTGGCTAATGGAAAATGCCTAAGTTTTATATTTATATAAAATATATTTATATTTATATGAGCCACGGTAGCACAGTGGTTAGAATGCAATACTGCAGGCTACTTCTGCTGACTGACTGCTGTTTGGCAGTTCTATTCTCACTGGCTCAAGGTTGACTCAGCTTTCTGAGGTTGGTAAAACGAGGACCCAGATTATTGGGGGCAATATGCTGACTCTGTAAACTGCTTAAAGAGGGCTGTAAAGCATTGTGAAGCAGTATATAAGTCTAAGTGCTATTGCTTTTGCTATTTCATGTGCAATGCCTGTTTATCATTCAATGATAGCTTACTTTTTTACACATGTATGCCTAAAAGTATGTATAGTTTTAGTAATATCTTCACAACATTCGATTGTCCAAACTAATAAAAGTAATGTCATGTCCCGGTCAGAGCCTGAATCTGTGCAGGAAGATGAGCTGGAGCCGGAGCCGAGGGAGACGGGGGGGGGGCTTTGTTGGCTTTGGAGGAATGTGGGGAGGAGGCAGGCCAGGGCCCCTCAGGAGTGGGACAGCTTGCTAGCAGGAAGGAACAGGGGCAGGAGACTGAGAGAGGGCAAGCAGTGGAAATGAAGAGTGATGGAGCTCAGGCGATGAGCAAGGACTGCTCCCTCCTGATCCACAAGCAGGGAGAGTGGAGAAGAGGTGGGAACAGGGCAGGCTGACCCAACAACTTGGGAGGAGAGCACCATGCCCCTCTTCACAAGGCACACCTGAGGACTGAAATTTAAGGAGACGCTGTGGGGAGGGGCTTTTGTTGGGAACAAATGCTGAATTCATGGAGTTTGGTGTGCCGGTGCTGACGTTTGGAGTTTTCTGGACTTCTTGCTTTATTTCTTGCTTCCTGGATTAATTGCCTTGTTCCTTTGCTTCCTGAAATCATTGTCGTGTTCCTTTGCTTCCTGGACTCATTGACTTATTCCCTTGCCCCACTGGATTTTTTACTTTGCAGCCATTGTGCTCACAGCATTTTGCTGGATTACTTACAGCCAGAGGCTGCTGGAGGTGTGTGTCTGTGATCACTTTGCTCTGAGACTTGCCATAAAATGGGAGCGTTTGGGGGAAAGTTGGAGCAATAAAGGGGCAGTTTGAACTATCAGCTGACTGTGTTGTCTCTGTGCCTTGCCCTGGGTCATCATAAGTAAAATGCTGATATTAAAACCCAAGTTCCACTGCTTTATATCCTTCATAACAACACAGTTAACATTTTCTGCACATAAATTATTTTGTACATTTGCTTAAAATACACTATACTTAAAATGTACAAACAGTTATTCTGCTAGGTATATATAAAAAAGGTGACCAATGTATACTATTTACTGTAAACATGATTATAGCAATGGCTGTAAAATGTATTTTTGTATAGTAACATGAAAACGATTATGTAACTAATCCAGTAATAAATATTAGAATCAGTTGTTTTCCATTAAGATCTTCTAAGCATCATTTTGATGTACACACATGTTCTTGATTAAACCAACATCAGTGGTTTATTAAAAAGGCAACAGGATATAAAACCATTTTTTAATCTTGGCTGAAGCAATTTGGCTGCTGATCAGGACTATAAACGTACTTCCTGTCACATACATCCACAAACACACACACCCCAAATAGAAAAAAAATTTCTCAATGATCCAGCTGGAGCAAAGATGAAAATGTAGTTTTATTAAGAATGTAATGTTTTTGCCCTAAAAAGATTTAAGTACAACATGAAGATATGAAGCTTACCAAAGTCTTACACTCATTACTGATTATGTTTACAGTTTTAAGAAGAATGGTTACTTAAGAGTGGAACTCTATTATGGAAATTTACAAGTTGATATACAGTTGCAAGAAAAAGTATGTGAACCCCTTGGGATTACGTGGAGTTTTGCATGAATTGGTCATAAAATGTGCTCTGAACTTCATGTGCTAAGTCACAACAATAGAAGAACACAGTCTGCTTAAAATAATACTACATAAACATTAGATGTTGCCATGGTTTAATTGAACATAACATTGAAACATTCATAGTGCAGGGAGGAAAAATTATGTGAACCTTTGGACTTAATAACTGGTTGACCCTCCTTTGGCAGCAATAACCTCAACCAAACGTTTCCTGTAGTTGCAGATCAGACCTGCACAACGATCTGGAGTAATTTTGGACCACTCCTCTTCACAAAATTGTTTCAGTGTAGCAATATTCTTGGGATGTCTGGTGTGAATCGCTCTCTTAAGGTCATGCCACAGCATTTCAATTGGGTTGAGGTCAGGACTCTGACTGGGCCACTCCAGAAGGCGTATTCTGTGCTGTTGAAGCCATTTTTTTTGTTGAATTACTTGTATGCTTGGGTCATTGTCCTGTTGCATCACCCATCCTCTGCGGAGCTTCAGTTGGGGGACAGATGGTCGTACGTTTTCCTGCAAAATGTCTTGATAAACTCTGGAATTCATTTTCCCATCAATGACAACAATCCGTCCAGGCCCTGAGGCAGCAAAGCAGCCCCAAACCATGATACTCCCTCCGCCATGTTTTACAGTGGGGATGAGGTTTTGATGTTGGTGTGCTGTGCCTTTTTTTCTCCACATAGTGTTTGTGTTCTTCCCAAACAACTCAATTTTAGTTTCATCTGTCCACAGTATATTTTGCCAGTAGTGCTGTGGAACATCCAGGTGCTCTTTTGCAAACTTCAAATGTGCTGCAATATTTTTTTTTGGACAGCAATGGCTTCCTCCGTGGTGTCCTCCCATGTACTCCATTCTTCTTTAATGTTTTCCTTATTGTAGATGTGTCAACAAAAATGTTAGCATGTGCCAGAGATTTCTGTAGGTCTTTAGCTGACACCCTAGGATTCTTCTTTATCTCATGAAGCATTCTGCACTATGCTCTTGCATCATTTTTACAGGACGACCACACCTAGGGAGAGTAGCAACAGTGCTAAACTTTCTCCATTTGTAGACAGTCTGTCTTACCATGGACACATGAACATCAAGGCTTTTGGGGATACTTTTGTAACCCTTTCCAGCTTCATTCAAGTCAACAATTCTTGATCGTAGGTCTTCTGAGAGTTCTTTTCTGCGAGGCATGGTTCACATCAGACAGTGCTTCTTGAAACCAGTAAACCCAAAACAGGTGTGTGTTTTTAAAGGGCAGGACTGTGTGGATGTGCTGTCAGCAACACATTCAATATCATCACACTGATTGGAGTCAAGGTTGGCTCACTCCTGGCTCCAATTAGCTCTTGGAGAAGTCATTAGGCTAGGGGCTCACATACTTTTTCCTCCCTGCACTGTGAATGTTTACATGTTATATTCAATTAAACCATGGCAACATCTAATGTTTGTGTAGTATTATTTTAAGCAGACTGTGTTCTTCTATTGTTGTGATTTAGATGAAGTTCAGAGCACATTTTATGACCAATTCATGCAAAACTCCATGTAATCCCAAGGGGTTCACATACTTTTTCTTGCAACTGTATTGTGTCATTCATGACTTCTAGGCTCTATTTACGTTTCAGTAAAAGATTGCACAATAAATGTTAACGGGACTCAATATTTATTTATTTATTTATTAAATTTTTATACCACCATTCTCCCGAAGGACTCAGGGCGGTGTACAGCCATATTAAAACAACATATACCCACAAAAGTTAAAAAACAATTTAAAATATATTAAAATTTTGGCACTTTCATTAAAAACCACAAACATCCAATTAAAATCATTTTCTAAGCCAACCCGGCCTGTTGGAACAAAAGAGCCTTAAGGGCACAGCGAATGGTACATAGGTCGGGGATCATGCGAATCTCCAGGGGCAGTTCATTCCAGAGGGCAGGTGCCCCCACAGAGAAGGCTCTCCCCCTGGGTGTCACTAATCAACATTGTCTGGCCGATGGCACCCTGAGGAGTCCCTCTCTGTGGAAGCGTATTGGCCAGTGGAAGGCTATCGGTGGCAGAAGGAGATCTCATACATACCCAGGTCCTAAGCCATGGAGCGCTTTAAAGGTGGTAACCAACACCTTGAATCACACTCGGAAGACCACCGGGAGCCAGTGCAGCTCAGACAGGAGAGGTGTTACATGGGTATGCCGTGTCGCACCCATAATCACCCACGCAGCTGCATTCTGGACTAGCTGGAGTCTCCGAGTGCTCTTCAAGGGGAGCCCCATGTAGAGAGCATTACAGTAGTCCAGACGTGACGTGACGAGGGCATGAGTGACCGTGTGCAAGGCATCCGTTGCACACGGGACGCAAGAAAGGGATGCAACTGGTGTATCAGGCGAACCTGATAAAAAGCTCCTCTGGCCACAGCCATCATATGATCTTCCAAAGATAACTGTGCATCCAGGAGAACACCCAAGTTGCGAGCCCTCTCTGAGGGGGCCAAGATCTTGCCCCCAATAGTCAGCGATGGAGCCATCTGACTATACCGGGATGCCGGAAACCACAGCCACTCGGTCTTGGAAGGGTTGAGTCTGAGCTTGTTTCTCCCCATCCAGATCCGCACAGCCTCCAGGCACTGGAACATCATGTCAAGGGCATCATTGGGGTGGTCCGGGGCGGAGATGTACAGCTGAGTATCGTCAGCATACTGGTGGAACTTCACCCCAAAACCACGGATGATCTCCCCCAGCGGCTTCACATAAATGTTGAACAGAAGGGGCGAGAGGACTGACCTTTGCGGCACCCCACAGACAAGGTGCCTCAAGGTCGACCTCTATCCCCCTGCCAACACAAACTGCATATGGTCGGAGGAAGGAGAAGCACCGCAGCACAGTGCCCCCCACTCCCAACTCCTTCAATCGTCGCAGCATAATACCATGGTCGATGGTATCAAAAACCGCTGAGAGATCTAATAGGACCAGGACAGAAGAACATCTCCTGTTCTGAGCCCTCCAGAGATCATCAACCAATGCGACCAATGCCGTTTCCGTGATGTACCCTGGCCTGAAGCCCGACTGGAATGGATCCAGATAGACAGCTTCATCCAGGTACTGGGGAAGTTGTCGCGCCACCACACTCTCAACAACCTTCACAACAAAGCGAAGGTTGGAGACTGGACGATAGTTCGCTAATACAGCTGGGTTCAGGGAAGGCTTCTTGAGGAGGGGCCTCACCAGCACCTCTTTCATAGAGGAAGGGAAGAAAGCCTCACTCAAAGAAGCATTAATAATCCCCTGGAGCCAGCTTCATGTAACCACCCGGGAGGCCAGCACCAACCAGGAGGGACACGGGTCCAATAAACATGTGCAGCGCTAAGCCCACCCAGAATCCTGTCCACGTCCTCAGGAGTCACAAGGTCAAACCCCTCCCAGACAACAGTCTAAAGACCCACCTCCTTCACCCCATCTGAATCTACCCAATCTGAGTCAAGGCCTTCCCGAATCTGAGTGACTTTTTCATGCAGAAATTGCACAAAATCCTCAGCCCTACCCTGCAAGGGGTCTTCCCTCACTCCCAGATAAAGGAGGGAGCGGGTCACCCTAAACAGGGCTGCTGAGCGGTTCTCTGCAGACGCAATAAGAACGGAAAAATAATTAGATTGTTGATCTGACCAGTGTTTGGTCAGATTCGGAGCGAATCTGCACATTTTACTTCTATGCACAGGAACTGAATGTCATTGATCAGAAATCTGCCATGAGATTTACATATTTCTCATATGTAAATAAGAACTAGCCCCAATCAAAGATATAGCCCCAGTCAAAGTCATTAAATCACTAGAGATGTGTTATGTTCCTTCTTGCTTCAAATGCTCTATCAACCCAGTGCCGAAGAAGCCCACCATCAAGGAACTGAATGACTACAGACCAGTTGCTCTAACATCTGTAGTCATGAAAACCTTTGAAAGGCTAGTGATGTCCCACTTAAAATCATCACAGATCCACTGTTAGACCCCTTGCAATTTGCATATCGAGCAAATAGATCAACAGATGATGCTGTTAATATGGCTCTGCACTACATCCTACAACATCTTGAATCTCCAAAGACATACATAAGGGTCCTCTTTCTAGACTTTAGTTCAGCATTCATTACTATCATTCCAGAAACTCTTCTAACTAAGCTAAACCAGCTACAGGTACCTGAACACACTTGTAAGTGGATCATAAGCTTCCTAACAAACAGGAAGCAGCAGGTGAAGCTAAGCAGAATCACATCAGATACCTGTACAATTAGCAGAGTGGACCCCCAAGGCTGTGTGGTCTCCCCACTTCTCTCTGTGTACCAATGACTGCATCTCTAACAATCCGTCTGTTAAACAACTGAAGTTCGCAAATGACAACAGTGATTCGAGACAATGATGAATCCACATACAGACAGGAGGTGGAACAACTAGTCTCGTGGTGCGACGGAAACAATCTGGAACTGAACACACTCAAAAACTGTAGAAATGATGGTAGACTTTAGGAGAAACCCTTCCATACTACTACCTCTCACAATACTACTCAACACAGTATCAGCAGTAGAGACCTTCAAATTTCTAGGTTCTACCATATCGCAAGATCTAAAATGGACAGTTAACATCAAAAATGTCATCAAAAAAGCACAACAAAGAATGTTCTTTCTGCGCCAACTCAGAAAGCTCAAACTGCCCAAGGAGCTGCTTATACAGTTCTACAGAGGAATTACTGAGTCTGTCATCTGCACCTCTATAACTGTCTGGTTTGGTTCTGCAACCCAACAAGACAGACACAGACTTCAGAGGATAATTAGAACTGCAGAAAAAACAATTGCTACCAACCTGTCTTCCATTGAGGACTTCATACTGCACGAGTCAAAAAGAGGGCTATGAAAATATTTACAGACCTCTCACATCCTGGACATAAACTGTTTCAATTCCTACCCTCAAAACGACACTATAGAGCACTGCACACCAGAACTAGACACAAGAACAGTTTTTTCCTGAATGCCATCACTCTGCTAAACAAATAATTCCCTCAACACTGACAAACTATTTACTAATTCTGCACTACTATTAATCTTCTCATCGTTCCCACCACCCATCTCCTTCCACTTATGACTGTATAACTGTAACCTTGTTGCTTGTATCCTTATTATTTATATTGATATTGTTTCCTGATTGCTTATTTGTACCCTATACATAAAAGAAGAAAATATTTCAAAGTACACTGCCCTTCTTTAAAATAAATAATTTACTTATATATTACTGTATTTATGTATGCCAACTTTTTGCTTTGTTCTTGATTTTTCTAATTCATTTTCCCGTAACTTTTATGAGGGGCGATAGGGAGTGTCATTTAGCTTAGCCTCCTTATTAGCAGATGTTGCTGTTTTATTTTTATTTTCTTCCCATCTCCATCAATATTTTTTGGTAATCTGAGCACTAGTTGAACTAAGCTGAGTCATTCATTTATTCCCTTTATTTTTTTAGCCAAGAACTCTAATTTTCGATAGTCATCTAACTGAAATATGCGATAATATTTTACTACTGCTCTAGTTAAACACTATTATTGTAATAGAGAGATTAATCTCTTGATCATACAGTAAAGATGTCTGGGAGGTTATTGTATAAAGAGGAAAAAAGGCAGTAGTTATTCTACCACAATATTTACCCTTTTAATAAAAAACAACAACATAGGTTTAAAAATAATACAGTGTTTCAGAATATTACCATCCTTTCAGGTTTCAAATACAACCCTCAGCTCTTTTAGTTAAAGGAGTGTTAGCGAGCTAGTCAGGAAAGTGAATTAGTTCAATCAATAACCGATTCATATAGAACAACCAAGGGGAAAATAAATCACAAATAAATATTAATATATAATTAATACAATACAATACAATACAATACAATACAATACAATACAATACAAAATGTATAAAATAATGGCATTATGAATCCCAATGAATAGTTTAAGCCTTTTTGTGAATGGAGATAACTCATTTGTTTCACTCAATAATTCCTCAACAATTTATGATCAGTCCTCTCATATTTATGATTGTTACAGCAACTCCACAGTTATGTGATCAAAAATTTAGGTGCTTGTAGTTCAAAATTCAATCATCATGTATTTACAATGCTTCAGCATCCCAGAATCATGTAATCGTGATTTCTGATCTTTCCAGTTGGCTTATGACAAGCAAAGTCAATGGGGAAGCTGTATTCGTTTAACAACTGCATGATTAACTTAACTGCAGTGATTTGTTTAACAACCCTGGCAAAAAAAAAGGGCACAAAATCTGACACGACTCCCTTAACAATTACTTTGCTTAGCAACAGAAATTCTGCCCCTTGGTCATAGGTGGAGAACTACCTACACTTTTCTGTGAGCCATATTTCTCTACTAAAAAAATAAATTTCAACTGGATATACATGTATTCCCAAGTAAGCTTGAACATGCTACAACTTTAAAGCATAAATCATTACTGAAGACTTCAGGAAATATCACTTCTTATTCTGAGGCAATAGAACAGTAGATAATAGAAGCCAATGAACCTTGAAAAAAGATAATCCTATCACTCAGCCAAAGCTCAATATTATTTTTTATTCCAGGCAATAAACTGTAAGGAACTAAAAACGACTAGGGAAAGGACATCAATAGTGTGTGTGTGTGTGTGTGTGTGTGTGTGTGTGTGTGTAGAATAGAGAAAGCATCACCTGGAATAACCTAAGGCTACTTGCTTTAGGACAAACCATGACAAGTACCCACAGTGGTATTTCCAACAGCTCTGGAAAATTCCGTGCTTTTTGATAGATGGTGAAAAAGCAACAAATTTGCTTTAATTTATCTCTGTCTCGCTCTGCTTTTGCTTATCTTTTATCCCATCATTTCCCCCCATGTTTGTTTGCTGACCTCCCACTTGAAACAGCAAAACTGTCTGAATTCAGATATGGATGCTGGTAAGCTTCAAGCTATTTTTCTGCTAGTTGAGCAGAGTGGCATTCATGTTTGCTTTGATCTGAATCTAGAAATTTGCAGGAAATGGCTCTGGGCGCAAACTAAATTGGAAATTACCCACAATAATTTAGCAGCAGAGTTATTGATATTCACCAATAGCAGCATATATCAGTATATAATATCAACAAAGCTCAAGACGTAAGTTTAAATGTACCCAGGATACCATTAAAAAATTAGTGCTAGAAGTAGTTGGAATCAGCCTATTCATTAATGGCATATTTATAGATTTAGTTGTATTTCATTATATAATTTAATTAGACTATACTATATATTTAACTAATTTTTTAAAGCTAGATACAATCTCTCCAAATATGAATACGTTATTTTCTCCTTCTACTGTTCTTCTGAAATATATTCAAATATATTGTAATATATTCTTTTGCAGTTCTGACAAGCATATAGTACCATGTAAACAATACCTTGTATAAGTGTTCCTTTGAAACTGCATACATTAAATTAGTTTTATTGCAGTACATATGTATTTCCAGTTGGCAACTATCACTCTAGTAATAAATCCTGCCTTGCAATTTTGTTCTAGGTCAGTTACGATGGTGCCTCAGATAGTGTCATTTACTTTGACTTAATCCAAACTTTTCTCATTTTTCTTGCTGATAAATGTTTAACAAAAAGGCCGACATGAAGATTGAGCCTTTCTATGTACTGCTTTATTTATAGCCTTTTATCTTATTTTTCAGAGCAATTATTGTCTCCTAAAGTACATCTACTAAAGTAAAGAAATAGGCCCTATCATCAAATTTATAAGACATGGCAAACAAGGAATGGGAAACAGAGGAAAGAATAAGAGAAGATGGGGAAATTTCAAAGCTGTTAGGAAGGAATATTTATGCTGGAAATAATAGATGGCGGCTAGTATGAACTTCCTGAAACTCTTACATAAACAGGATTTTGCTCTTGTTCCTTTGCCCAATACATGGGACATCCTTTATCTTCCCCATCCCAGAGAAGGTAAGTGACCTTCCTGGTCATAAAAGGCAAAGGAAAACCCTTAAAATCATTCTTTCTCTGACTTGTATACTGTAAACAGCCATGTCAGTGCATCATGTTATTTGAGTGACCAATGGCAACAGAATTTCAGGGTCTGATCAATTAGGCTGAAATGTCCTACCCATTCATGTTTCTATCCTGGGCCAAAGGATTTATATTAAATCTACAAAAATATATTCCTTACATATAAAGTACTTTTATAGCCTATAAGCATTAAACAAAATAAATAAAGAACCTATAAAAAGAAGGGAAAATGAATACATAATTGAGGAATCATAAGTAAGGAGAATGACAATTAAAAGAGATGATTGTATATGGATATTTTTATAGGATACAGAAATTACCCCATAGATTCCCAGGAATTATTATATTTCTGTTAATCACGTGATATTCCTAAGCAGCCTTTTTTTTTAGTACCTGATCTCTAACCTGAGCATTCTCTCTATCGGTGTCACATTTATTGCCATGAGTTTAAATTTTATTAATTATTTTCCTTAGTTAGATTGTTTCATACTTTACAGTTTAATAGATTAATAGAATTATCTATTAATTATTATTATTAATAATAATAATATTTATTACAGTAAATGAATTATTACAGTTTAATAGAATATGATTATTCTGGGGAGAATAACTTCCCAGAAATATTCCAATTTCTATTGAAATTTTAATCTTAACTACTTCTGGAGACCAGATCCATACATGACACAAGTTTTCTAATTAATATCAAGCAACCACAATCTTTATGAATATTCAATACTGAGAAGAATTATCAGTATATTCTTCTGATTCTAGTTCCAAAGTAAGTTTTTAGTATTAACCTATGTCGTAAAACTGAATAAATACAACTAGTTCTGATGGATGACTCTTGTCTCAATTGGAAACCATCTAGGTGTAAATGAAATAGGCTTCATGAAGTGCTTATTATTCTGTTAATATTAAGATATTATTTCTCTCTCTCTCTCTCTCTCTCTCTCTCTCTCTCTCTCTCTCTCTCTCTCTCTCATCATGCTCATTTTTAAAACAACAGATTTAGAAAATGTGAAAAGCAATTCTTCAGCAGCTTATTTCAGCATTTTTGTTCTGCTCAGAATTTTGTATATTACAAATCATTGGATTTCATTGGTTTTTGTTGACAAATCAAAGTATGGAAGCAACAAATATAATGGGAGGTTTTTACATGAAGCAGCATATGAGCAAAGATACCACAGGGACAATAATAGTGTCTTGCAACATGCAGCTTTTGACATAAGCTTTTGTAAAGTGGAAAGCACCATTCTTTTGGATGCATTATGATTTAAGGGTAGATTAATTTAAACCTGGAGAAGGAAGTTAAAACTGAATGCTACTTCTTTAATAAACTTTGTCCAGATATTATCCTAGGATAGCTGGAATAGAAATTGTTTGTTATTTCAGTAGCACCCTTATGTTGTGGAATAATTGGTGAGATGAATACCTTTTTTTTAAGCCATTCTCAAAGTAAGTCCTTTGAATTGAAATCAAAAGGATTCTGATGTGATGGATAAGCACCTGCTTATCCTCTAAACTAATGTTTTCTATGTGAATGGTGTCCTTAAGCATCAGGTAGAGGGTGACTAAGAAGAGAAAAAAAAACAACAAGAGGGAAGCAGAGGCAGAGAGAAAGAAAGGACTGTCAAAGCTTATAAAAGTTTGCTTTAATAAATGAAATAAATTTAGCAGCATTGAGTTTCTAGGAGATTTAAAGCTAAAGAATTATGGGAAGTAGGGAAGAATGCGGCCAACAAATTTTGGCAGTGAGAAGGAAAAGATCTCAATACAATTTCCTCCAGGTTTCAGTGACTTTCTGTAACTGAGCCAGCCATTTTGAAATCATATAGAAGAACAAGAATAAACAAATTTGATAGGAGGTTAGATAATTAAACTGTGTATTTCATTTCATGTAAATTTGTAAACCTACAATGACTTGCCAAACTGAATAAATCTTACAAGTTATAATACAATTTAATTTTAACATCATTGTGTCTGATGATTATACTACACTAAGATATTTACAACCTCAAGGCTATGGAATAACATCCCAAAAATATTTAGGGACCTGATCAATCCCATTCCTCTTGCCAAGTATGAGTGGATCTGGGTCTTTTAAGTTTGATGGAGTAAGACAAACAAGTTCTCTTCCTCCTATATAACTTTTCACATCACTAAACAGCATATGCCAGGAAGCATATTTTCAGGGAGCTATATAACCCAAAAGTAGAAGGCTGAGTTCCAAATATGCCTTTAGGAAAAAAAACATGCAGAGTTTTGGAAGGATTTCATATATGAACTACCTCAAAACTAGAAAGAATAGAAAGAAAGGAGCTGTATTAGTTTAATTAAAAACCTAGGCAGATGAATCTAGATGGAGTTACATTCTCCATCATTTTAAGATGCTATAGATATGATAGCATAGCAGCAATGAGTTCTCCCAATATTATATTGGTGGAACAGGTTTATAATCAAGTGTATAATAATATTCAAAAATTATGCAAAGTTTTCTAGTGTATTGTGGGTAATCAATAAATATACTGTATGGTTTAAATAAAAATGTTATACTTCAAGCATTTTTTAATAAGTAAAATATGCCGAATCAGTACCTGCTTGTGGGCTTGCAGTACCTAAAATTGCTAATTAATATACATTATCAGATTATTTGGTGAGTACAGCCCACTGATCGATTCTAGAGGACAAGAAGAGAGGGAATAATCCTTTTATCACTTACAGCTGATGTGAATGTAACCTGTGTTTTCCTGCACCATATTGGAAGTAGTGTTTTCCAGCTTGTGTTACTTCAAGCATTGTTGACTGATCTGCCTGCTGCACTTTACTTAGAGAAAGAAAGCAAAGTGCAGTAGTTTCATTGTCCACAGTATCAGGAATAAATACTCACTTGAGCCAACCACTGGTCACCACCTGTACAGTTCAAGCCTCTGCTGTAGTTATTATTGTCAGTAATGTTCTACTAGCATAGCGGTTTAGTATTTGTGTGATATGCAGAAAGTGACTAGTTCAAAACCCAGAAGCAGCATGTATTTTTAATTACTATGATTGCCCTGAGATACAGTCTCTGCTATTATAGCAATATAATTTATATTAAGATGCTATTAGGCAGAAAGTTAGAGTGTAGTTTGGTGTACTGGTTAAGACAACAGGCTAGAAACAGGGAGATAGTGGTTCTAGTCCCACCATAGGCACAAAGGCAGCTGGGTGACCTTGGGCCAGTCATTTTCTCTCAACCCTAGGAAGGAGGCAATGGCAAAACACTTCTGAAAAACCTTGCCAAGAAAACAGTTACTGTGAGTTATACAGAGTATGTAGGTCAATATACATTCTCCCCTTACTAGAGAGATTGCCAGGGAGGACAGAGGACTTTTATATAGGCTTTTTCCTCCAAGACTCTAATCCGGCTATCATGCATGCAGTGGCAAAATTTTGTGTCGCTGCAATATCCACAAGAAAAAAATTGGTTACCGAATTATAATATCAACTGGCGCCAATATTTTGAGATCTATAATGATACATTTACCCACATACTTACAATCTTATAAATTAGAATTGAGATAATGTATTTTTATAACAGAGATGTTATTCACAATTAATGTCAGAAGTAATTTTAATTCATTGTATGTCTATTGCTGGTCGATGACTGTAATAAAGTTTTATTCTATTCTATTCTATTCTGCCAAGAAAACTGAAAGGAATTGTCCAAGTAATCACTGAAAATCAGATATGATTGAATGAAAGAAAAAAAGGCTGCCTCCCCCTGGAAGCCAAAACAGAGCTCTTCTGGAAAGCACTTGGGGATTAATGTGGATATTGCCAATTTGTGTTTTGTTGGCAGGTTTTGTCTCTTTCTGTTTTATTCATATAGATACACATATACAATGCTATCTTAACTCTTACTGCGTTCTGTGGTTTTTATTGTGTTGTTAGCTACTGGGATACCTTGGAGATTATGGCAGAGTAACAATCAAATAAATAATATATATCTATTGACCATATGAAAAGTAGACTCATTAGTTCCATTTTGTTCTAGCACTGAAATTAAATGGTAATAATATTCAACAAGCAATATACTTAGGAATGCTCTTCCCAAGGAATCTTAATATCAGCTACTTCATAAATTATTGTACAATATCTATCTTGAGACCTCATTGCGGATGCACACTGGATAATTGAGAAAGCTGAAGAATGCCAAAAAGAAGTTAGTATGTGCTCCACTGATTATAGAAAGGCCTTTGATTGTGTCAATCACGTCACACTGTGGAATGGGATTAGAAGAATGGGAATCCCAAAGCATCTCATTATCTATATACAGCTCAGGAAGACACAGTATGGATAGAACACAGTGAAACAGTCTGGCTTCAGGTTGGCAAAGGAGTAGATAAGGATGCATATTCTCTCCTTATTTATTCAATTTATGTGCTGAATATATATTAAGGGAAGAAGTTTTAAAAGTGAAGGAAGAAATACCAATAGCCTGTGTTATACTGATAACACTACTCTGATAGTCAAAAATGCAAAAGTAGTAGTAAATGGTAGTAAATGGCAAGGAGTATATTGAAAAAGAAAACACAGCTAAAATTAAATATAAAGACCGAACAACTGATAACAGACACAACTATCAGCTTTAGAATTAACAATGAATATAGTGAAATGGTGAATAGTTTCAACCTCTTGGGATCAGTCAATTAATAGTAAGGGCACAAGCAGTCAAGAAGTACACCAGAGACTAGCTCTTTGTAAAGCAGCCATGAAAGACTTGGAAAAGATATTCAGATGCCATGATGTGCCTATACCTACAAAGATTAAAGTAGTGCAAGCAATGGTATTCCCTCTGTGGATGTAGCAAGTGAAAGTTACATTTTAAAAGAGTAGAATAGGGAACAGTATTTATCCTTTTGAACTTTAGTGTTGAAGAACGCTCCTGGATAGCCAAGAAAACTAATGGATTATGAAATAATCAACCCAGAATTCTCACTTGAGACATAAATGACCAGGCTCAAATGATCTTATTTCAGACACATTATGCAAAAACTTAGCTGTCTGGAGAAGGCTTTAATACTGGGAAAGATAGAAGGAAAGAGAAGATGAGGATTAACCAGTACTGGATGGATCTACAGTGGCAATGGGTTCACCATTGAAAGATCTGATGGACCCAATAGAGCCTTGGTAGGTAAGAATTGTATTATATACAAGAATGAAGTTACTTTGAGCTATTAATAAAATTGCCTCTTCTTTGAACTGAGGCGATTTACTTATTGTGCTTCTTTAGCCAACCTTTCCCAGTGACATTTGCCTTGTGCGTTTTGCCTTACAGCTGAACAGCTATTAGTTTCTGGCAATGTTTCTCCCGTAAGAAACTATAAATTTCAGCCTAAGTCTCACAGCATCTGTTTTTCCATTCCCCATCCCTGACTTCCTCTCCTTTTATCTTTAAAATAACTGGCCCTTCTTCCTCTAGATTTAAAAGGATGAAATGTTCAGCACTTTTCCTCCACTTCCCTCTTTCTGAATCATTTAGACTGCTCTCTGAAGCCTGAAATTTCAGAACTGTCCATCTCACTTCAGGGTGGCACAGCCTCTTGCAGTTTAGAGGTATGAAAGGCAGTAGGGAAATTGGCTTTCCTTCCTCAACTATATTTGTAACTCATCAGTCATCCAATCTCAGCCTTCTCCCATAAAATCTCTCTTTTCCCCAGCCTCAAAATTGCTGGAAGTTGTGACTAGTCAGATACTTTGGGTTTGTGAAGGTGTTAGGTGTTGATTTCTTTAGCTTGTCATAACAATACATATTTTATGTATATCCTTATATATAAAGAATTATGTAAGGAATATAGTTTAAGATATCATTGCTGCACAAACTCAAAATGAACATATGAACAAGCTTCTATAACTGAGCTAAGCCTCTGCACATAACTGATGATGTAAGCAATGAGGAGGCTACATAGCCTATACCAGTGATGGCTAAACTTTTTGCTGTCATGTGCCAAAAGGAGAGGGAGCACAGGGGGTTTGTGCACATGTGTGCCCACATCCATAATTTAATGTGCCCCGCCCCATGCAACCCCCCCCATGCTCCCCCCACTTTTGGCACGCGATGGCCCACTAGGCCTGTTTTTTCACCTTCCCCAGGCTCCAGAGGCTTTCTAGGAGCCTGGGGAGGGCAAAAATGGCCTTGCCCACCTCCCCAGAGGCCCTCCGGAGGCTGGAAACAGCTCATTTCCAATCTTCCGGTGGACGCATAAGATCCAAAAATCAGCTGGAATTCACTCTGGAGTTGTCCTAGGGCAACACTCATAGATATGGCTCCACGTGCCACCTGTGGCATGCCTGCCATAGGTTCGCCATCACGGGCCTATACTATATATAGTAAGATTATGTTTTTATCTTGTTTGGTCTTTACTGCTCCATCATATGAATTAGAGTACAACTCCTTGCCATTCAATTTGGGTCATCAATAACCAATTTAAGAATTTCCAAATCCAGATGTTAGTCTTAACTATAATAGCAAAGTGGATGGATTAAGTAGTAGATCTTACTTGATTCAGTGGGATTACCAGAATCTATTGGAGCCTATATTACAGATGCAGCTGCATTCTGTCACTAGGGCAGGTTTTGAAGTCAAAAGAAATGATTCAACACCAACATGTAGCCACTATAAAAGCTAATTCACATATGGTCAAAGATAAACAGACTGATCCCAGATTTGTCCATTACAAAAACACGAGAGACAAAAACTAGGGTTCCCATCCAAAAGAGTCATCTAGACAACTACATAAACTAAGAAGAAAAAAAAAACAGAAGAATTTGCAACTTTTGTTTCTTGATAAATTGGAGTCGCCTTTGATATACACAACAACCACTGTACTTCATATGATTTTATATTGTTTTCTACAATAAATTTACTTATCTGAGCTCTGCACAACTGTAAATTGAATAGCATTTCATGAGTTGCCTTAGTTTTCTTTTTGTTTCAAGTTCTTGGTTTTCACACATGCCTTCCAGGACATGTTAATGCATTTCTCTCCTCTTTAGACAGAAAAAATGAAAACCGCAGGTTTTTCTTGAAAACGAAATCAGAAATACTTACCCCATGACTAAAGTTTTGATCATGTCTAGTTGGAGTTCCCTGCTGACTTTTAAATAGAAATATCTATGACTTACTATTGCCTCTGGTTGAAGGATGCACTGCCAGCACCATTACCTTCACTCTCAAGTCAAAAACTGGTTTATCAGCGGTGATACGCCAACAAGTCAAAATTAAAATCTCTTGCACATACAAGCTATGAAACTTTCTGGATCATGGATAGATGTTTTAAACTTTTTTAATTCAATTTATAACAGACATGCACATTCAAAATTACTGCGCTGGTAGTCATCATTTAATAATTATCAAGTGACCCAGATCTGAGAAGTTTTTTTGCTGGTTTCCAGCATGTTTTACTGAGTTTTGGCATAAAAACGCCCATCCAGAATTGATTCAGACTTACAACTGGGCGATTCACTTAACAACCACTGTAAAAAAGTCATAAAATCAGGTCAATCAAAGGAATGCCTCAACTTATGACCATCATTATTTATGACCAAAATCCAGACCCCAATTACAGTCGTGAATCAAGGACCATCTATATACCACTACCAAGAACAAAACCTCTAGCCCAGTGCACTCTGCAACATGGGTTTAAGCTTTAGTACATCTCTATCCTCACTAAAAATCCTAAAATTCCACTACCCCAAGTTTAGAAATAACTGTGACAGCCAACAATGATTTCTCCTTTACTTTTCTGTTCTTTTTTCCCCATAAGCTCTCCTACTAGGATGGTACATTCATAAAGTCAACACCATTTTATATGATACTTGGACTGGGAAAAATCTTTTAATGTTTATATAATAAATTATCAAATCAGAATCAGACTGTAATTCAGACTTTACTTGAAGCTGCAGTTTAATAAATCACAATATCTTCCTAAAAGGCAAATGAAAGAAGAGAGAAGGGTTAGGGGAGGCATAAGATAGATCCATGCTTCGTCTGATCAAAGTATAAATAAATCAGTGGATAAAAAGCGATGGTATCCTTAATATGGTGATAAGTTGCAACTGTTGGTATCTTTTAAAGGGTGATGAGATGTTTTCTTGGTAACAGTACAGAAGTACAACACAAAAGTGCCACTATTTCTTGTAGTTTGTATTTTAAATTCTCAGTCTAGGCTCCAAGTCCTCTGTTTTCTGTTGTTGTCCATCCTAATACCAAAAAAGTCCAACCCTATTTACTTTCCAAGCCCAAGCCCTCTTTGTCACTGAAACACACAACACACAAACAAAACAAAGTTCATCTTATGCCTAACTATTTCAGTTCTGTCCCACATTCATCAGTCTTTGTTCTTCTTAATAGCTTAACAAAGATTGTGGGACAAGACTAGATAACACATTGTTAACAGAAACTCTTTTTAACAGTATTGTTCATTCTTTATATAAACCAAGGCTCACAAAGATGATTTTCCAAGGCCACATATTTAACTTGTGTTATTTCTTCATTGTGCTGTGAGGGTTGATTTAATTCATGGACAGTTTTCTGTATTTCTGGGAGTATTCCTAATGAATTTTCCTCACCACAAGATACATCATGCTGTTTAGCAGATCTCCTAGGGGCTCTCCCTTTATTCTCTGAAAAAGTCACAATCTTTTGATTCAATATGGTATACCGTTGCCCTAATTAGGATGGTCTTTTCTTTAAAGAAGAGAAAAATACAATCTTTTCAGTGCATTGTTTTTACATTTTACTGAAGACTTTTGAAACACCTCTTCCACAGAAATTCTTCTTTGATCTTTTGCTTTCTGAATTCCAGTCTCACTGACTGACTGCTATTATTATCAAGACCCCAGGATACTTTCCCCTGTTTTTACAAAACCCTGGAAGGTACCCTTCCCTCTAAAACTTAAGTTTTGCTTTTGTTTATTACCTAGAACAGATTTCATCTAATTCCTTCTGGCAATGAAATTATTATTTTGATATTAATATTTTATTATGACATAGTTTTGTAATGTGTCCTAACTGTTTGGAAATGTATCATTTTTGTATTATTAACTGCTTTGATCATATTGTGAAAGAGACTATAAAAACTTTTTTAAAAAACCTAAACTCAAATTGACACAAATATGTCAACATTCCTGTCAAAAAGCAGAAAATTGTAGCAAAACTGAACTTGTTTAAGATACTTTTATTCTCAACTTGAGTATTAAACCAATTAAATCAGCACTCCTAATTGATAGCATTCCTTACACTTGCACTGTTAATAAATTGTACATGCATGTCTAATACATAAATATATAATACTGTTAATTTTACATTGAAAAATAACAAACTGCCAATATTGGTCATTATCATGTAAATGAATAATTCAACAACTTTAAAAAATATTTAAGAACAGGTATAATGGTACACTAGTCAATTAAAAATATAAAATACATATAATTGGATGCAACAAAACAGCACAAAATACAATTAGCTGTAAAGGGTTTAAAACAGGAAAGCTCATAATTAAAAGAAAATGGTAAATGGTAAATTGCAAACACCAAAAGTCATAGCAAGAGACTTAAAATGCCTGAGAGGATAAAAAGAATTCCATTTCCCCTGCTGGGAAAATGAAACAATATAAGGCACCAGAAAAATTGCTCTGAAGGAAGCATTTCACAGGTGAAATACCATTATAGTAAAGAGCCATCTTTCTTGATCTGCTTCATCCTTCTTGACAAGGGGATGACCTTGTCCTGAGAAAGGCCTATGGTTGTCATTGTAGCCATGAGCTCCCAAGATGCTTCTGACTCCAACCCTAGAGAAGGCAAATTGAAGTCCCTCAGAATCTTAAGTCTGGGAAATCCCATCACTAGCCTGGCAATGGAGTACAGTAGCTCAGTCAGGGAGGTTGTTACACAGTAGGGAGGCTGGAACAGTAGTAACAATCCCAAATGATCCTTAGAGCCCAATTTAATGAACAGGGTTCCATATTTGCAACCTGTGGAACGGTGCCCATGGAAAGCCTTATGAGACTCCCACTTGAGAATCACTACATTTCCACCCTTGCCATGGAGTCTCAGCTGATGCCATACCCAAAACCTAGCTGCAGCTGAGCACATTTCCAAAAGGGCCACCACCATCCTTTCTGGATCCAGCCAGCTCTAGATAATACATGCCAGGTCATCTGTAATTAAATCTGTTATAGTATTTTATTTATTATATTTATATCCTGCTTCTTTTCTACCATGTTTTCCCGAAAATAAGACCCTGTCTTATATATTTTTGAACCCCGAAATAAGTGTTTGGCCTTATTCTCAGGGAGGTCTTATTATTTTGGGGCACGTGGAGCAAGACGGGGCTCCTCTTGTCTTCTTACCTGATTTCTAGCTCTGTCTCCCTAATCCTAACCAGAGGAAATGGCAGGGACCGGCTGCACATGCATTTAAATATTTTCAGGGAGGGCTTATTTTCGGGGAGGGCTTATTTTAGCGCATGCGCTCAAAAGCCCGATTGGGCTTATTATCAGGAGAGGTCTTATTTTAGCAGAAAGGTACTCTAGTAACTTTAAAGGAACTTTTATTTTATGGGAGGTTGAGTTGAAAGGGAGGTCCTGTCTTGCAGGCTTGGGCCCAATTCTGATTAGACCCAGTTCAGCAACTTAATCACATCATTATACTGGCTAAAGACATATTCATACCTTTTTTTTAAGCAGCATTATTTGTAAGCGGGCACATAGAACACACTATATGAAGCTATGAAGCACATTATGAAACTACAGGAATCACATGGAATGTTAACCATAATTAATTTTGTTATTAATATATCTATTTTTCTTATTAGAACCTTGCACTTTCTCTCTAAAGAAAAAAAAAGTTTGAGAAAACAACCTTCATGAACTTGCTGATCCATGAGAGTTTGTTGCAATCATGAAAACTGCAGTAAGGACTTCTGTACAGATCAGGTTGTAATTAAGGAGCTGGCTTCAATATTTGTGCAACTACAAGAAACTCTTTCCCCCGCTTTCCTTCCTCTGTACTCCCTAAATATATCTCTGGAAAGTCAGAGGTCTTCCTTATGAATGTGTATTACGCCACACCTTATTACAGTGAGGGAAAATAGCCAAAATTAGGCAGAGAAATTTTGCACAGGGAAAGGTCAATTAGCGCAAGTCCCTTCTGTTTCATTTCTGGCAACTTCCCTTCTTGCACTTTAGGTTTATGCAACAAGGCTCACATTGTTTAGAAGGAATCCCAAGTCTCAAGAGAATTTTTTCAGGACTTAAAAAGAAACAAAAGGAGTGGGAAACTCATTACGTAAAATATATTTCATTGAATAACAAATAAGTAAAATCTCATGTTTGCAAATCTATGATGAATAAGTAAAGCAATCTGCTATCCTGATGAAATAATTAGATTTTAGTTAGACTAATTTAAGTAAGACTAATTTAAAGTATACTACAAATTTGGCAACCATTTATGTATCTGGACCTTTTAAATACTGCCAGAAATCCCACTGGTATAATTAAAATTATTTGAACTGATAGAAAAGGGCGACTTACAACTGTCACAAAAATGTACAAAAGGAACAGTGAGATATAAGCAGATTTCCAAATTTATACAAAAATATATGTGCAAGAAAAGCAATAAAGCGATAGTTCCCGTGCTGTTTTGTATATATAGATTTTTCACTAAGAAAATGACATATAATCTCACAAACGCTTTCTCAACACAAATTATGAATATGTAACACTGTAAATCTCAAGATGATTCTCTTTTTAGCGTTATGTTATCAATATATCTTGGAGAATCTTAAATGAACCCCCCCTTTCTTTTAATTTAAGCAATTTTATATAGCAAGAAAGAGTCCAACCAATCAATATTGCATGCATTTAACGAAAGATGATTATAGCACAATGTACAATCACTTTTGAGTGGAAGGAGAAATATGAATAATGTTTCCACATTATTTAAACAGAGCTCAGTATAAGAAGACGGTTTTTAGAGGACATAGAGCTGTCAAAATGGTGGTAATTAATCTCCTTTGAACCAAGTGGAGAAAAGTGTTCAAAACCTGCTTATTATAGCATTTAGAAAATAACCATTATGACAGGCAAGACCATTTCAAGGGTCTTGGAACATCAATAGTACTGTTTAAAATGGCCTGAACAGCCAGTGATATTGTTACACTTCATCTACCCTATCTTGATCCCTAGCAACTGAGACAGAGATGTGGCTTACATATGCAAAGTAATGTGAGTAGAATAAACTGCTCTTATCATGAGACTTCAGATTATATAAAATGAAAGCTTGCCCTACAGACACATGCCTCTGTTAACTAAAAATTGCATCTCAGGAGAGGACTCTGTTGCATTAACTCCTCTGGAAAGGGGTCTTATTAAAATAAAAAAAGAAACTTTTCACATTTGTATCTTTAAATAATACAATCCATTCTCATACCTCATTGTCCTGCAGAAATATAGATTAGGGCTAGCTACCAAATACTAGGTTAAGGGATTAGATTTGGTTTACCAATACAAACAGTAGAAACTATTGAACCACCACCATTATCAAGATGCTCACTAATGAAATTATTCAAGTGGTAAACTGTGATTTTATGATGCTACAAAGAACAGTATGTCATAATTAGAAGGCTTCCCTTCCTTATTACAGGGAACTCAGTAGTTAATCTATAAATTCAACTCAACCTTGATCCATCTCACTTTGGGTATTAACCAGGGGTAAAACCCAGCAGGTTCTGACAGGTTCTGGAGAACCAGTAGCGGAAATTTTGAGTAGTTTGGAGAACCGGCAAATACCACCTCTGGCTGGCCCCAGAGTGGAGTGGGAATGGAGATTTTGCAGTATCCTTCTCCTGCCATGCCCACCAACCCACACCACACCCACCAAGTCACGCCCACAGAACCGGTAGTAAAAAAAATTGGATTTCACCACTGGTGTTAACCCCTTCTTTGTCCAAACAACAACTAGGAAATTGTCTTTGCAAAATTCAATGTTTAAGATTAAAGTTGCTGTTCCCTTGGTACAGATTTAAGATGAAGAAAAACTAAACTAGAGAAGTTCAGGCAGAATAAGGCAGTTGTTCGTTACAGACTCTTTAATTCATGAGGCTTTTCCATCCTTTTCCTGTCTAAATTGTGATCCTTCACTTTAATTTGAAACACTTCTTTCTTAGATGAAAAACCTGAAAAAAGCACTATGACAAGTACTATAGAGTTCAGATCTATTTAGCAGTCCACCATTTATCTAGTAGCCATTGCAGACCAAGGACCGTTTCATGCATGATAAGGGTCTTTTACTAGGGCATACAGAAGTACTGCTGGCTGTGCTCCTCAAGTTTTTCTCCTGGGTATGACACTATGTCTTAGGCTGAGACTGAAGCCAGCAGACTGGATAATTATGTAATAGGTGATTAACACAACAGAAGGTGCAAGTTTCCCTTATTCAGTGGGGAAGCTAACAGTGCTTTTCGAAAGCAAATGTATTTTTGCAGTTGATCAAGATTTTTCCCAAAATACATCTTACCTCTATCATCAGTCAAAATTCCAATATTCCACTGGATATTCTTAGTTCTCAGTCTTTTATTGAACAAGAAACAAGTCTGTATTGACTATATTTGAGTTGTTACTAAAATAATTATGATTTATGACTACAATATATGCCAGATCTGTTTTTCCAACTTAGACCAGCCTTCTGTCATTACACTGAAGTTTTTCCTTTTTTTTTTCAAGATAGGTGGGGGAGGCAATGACAACTCAACTCCTTTCAATTCTACTAATCAGTTCTACAAATGGATATTGAAGATATAACTAAAGAATTATATACATCTTTTTTACTTAAAGTTTACATCAACAGTCCCAATTTCTATAACACTTCAATGTGTTTGCCAGATGTTTCTTGCTCTTACTTCAAAGGGCCCTTCTATATTCAGAAAAAAATCACAGGCCTAATAAAAAGTATTGCCTATCCAATATCAAAATAGCTCCCGGGCCTATAAAAAATCCAGAAATAGTGCTGCAACTTCCAAATTTCCTATATTTGGGGGAACTTGATCTAATGCTCTTAGAATTCTTGCAGATAAAGCTTTTACACTACTTTGTACACTTAGGGATGATGAAGATCTATACTTTTCAGGTTTTAGGTTATTTCCAAATTAATGAAATAAAGCTAAAATAAATTTCAGTCACAAACAAGCAGTCACATACAGGAATATGTTGGTATTTGTTATTATGAACATCCCACCCAAAATTAGAAATATAGAAAATAGTGAAGGCTTTTTATGCTTCAGCTTAAAAACAAAGCTAGAGATTTGACAAAAGGTATAGTACTATGATGGCGAACCTATGGCACGCATGCCACAGGTGGCACGTGGAGCCATATCTGTGGGCACGCGAGCATTGCCCTAGCTCAGATCCAGCTTGCATGCATATGCCAGCCAACTGATTTTGGGCCTTCCAGGCCCATTGGAAGTCAGGAAATGGGCTGTTTCTGGTCTCCAGATGGCCTCTGTGGCAGTGAGGAAGGCTGTTTTCGCCTTCCCCTGGCTCCTAGAAAGCCTCTGGAGCCTGTGGAGGGCAAACAACTCGCCTAACCGGGTCATCGTGTACCAAAAGCAGGGGGATGCGGGCACATGCGCAGGGGGCGGGGCGCATTGAATTATGGGTGTGGGTGTGCGCAACTCCCCCTCCCCGCGCTCCCCCTGCTTTTGGCACACAACCAGCATCACTGGTATAGTATATAAATATTCAGTTATACTTACAAATTGGAACTAAAGAAAACAGCATAAATAAAACTGATTACTAATCAACTATACATACAAAGTAGCATTATCTCCCTTCAGTATCAGATAAAATACTGCCAAAATACTGTCTAGGCTTCCATTTTTAAATGGAAGTTTCATCCAGGTATCTGTAAAACAATGGGTATCGCAGCTGAATTGATCCAAGAAAACAATCAATTCCATTCAACATGATTGCAAGCTCAATGACAGAGTGCACACTTTACAAAACAGGTGTCAAGATCAATCACTGTCATATAGGAGACAATAGCTTGGAAGGATTTCCATGATTGGAAGGATATAACTTCCAAAATAATAAAGAGATGGAGGGAGAATTGATTTAAGGGGGAAAGCATATGTTTCTTTACCACTGATTCCATTGCAACAGTATGACTCCCCCTTCTACTCCCTTGAGCTGGTCCAGAAAGCTACCGTGAATGATGGCACTGAGAGCCACTGAGAGTAGAAGAAAGCCAAGACAGATGAATTACCACATCTTGAGCCTGGTAGAGTTATCCACGGATACAATCAATGCTACTTCCAACTCGCTCTATGAGGATGCAATAAGGGTGGAAGACTAATTAGGATTTCTTGTTTATTTTCAGCACAAGGTAATACTTAAGAAAAGCTCATATCTATGCCTGATCGTATTCACTCTGCATTTTCCACGAGCAGCTCTCTAGGCATATCTTATCCTCCTTCATTACACAGAGTTTCTCTGAAAAACAGGAGGCTCCCCAGGAACCAGAACACATAGAGCCCACACAGGCACAATCCAATCTAAGGCTGTTGATGTCCTCTCATTTCCAAGTGGCAACTAAGGTCTCAGTCAAACCATTTACTATAGCATTAGGAAAACTCTTGAGTTGCCTCTGGAACTCAATGGGATCCACAACTTACTTGATTAATATTCTGTTAATATGGATTTACAATAAAGTACAATTAGTTTATGTGGTCATTTTTCCTGTCTGGTTTACCTAGTAAGGTTGGCATCAGTCTTGCAATTCTTAAAGTACAATTCTCTTGTCATCTCTTTTGCAGCTGGAGGTTTCCTTTTGAGTGTCTTGCCCTGCCCACAAGGCTACACTGTCTCTTATCTGCCATTCCCTAGGTAGTATCTCTTCACCCATCTTCCAAGTTTTCCCCCCACATACAGTGCAGTGGTTCCTCAAGAGTAAATTGCAAGTTTCTGCAGCCAGCTCATCAGTTAAGCAGCTTGGCATTAAAGGATTCCACCAAACTTTCACCCACAATGTAATGTTAAGGATGCAAAGTACTGCCAAGCCTACTTTCTTAATTACTTTGGGAAATTGTCTATTGATTGCCTTTCAACTATTTAGATCTTTCCAATTGACAGGTGATATAGGATTCACTGCTTGAGTTTCCTTTAAACCTTAACAAAAGAAGTTTTAATGATATGTTTTTAAGCACATTAAAGAAATATTTTGGGGGAGAATAAGTGGCAAAAGGATGATTACAATGATGATTGTGGAAAGTTATAAAATAACTAGGGGTCTAGATGGATTTGAAATAAGATTTTTTTTAACTGATTATGGGAATCCTTTCCATGAGAAAATGTGCTGCTTTTCTGGAAAGAAAACATGAAAGGATAAAAAGCTGAACATTGGACATTAGAGAAGTTAGAGGACCAAATATTACAATTAACACTTAAATCTGACTTACAGTGAATGGAGCAAAATACTTTAACACTGGAAATTTTTGAGAATATTTGTGAGCAATGGATCAGAAGTTAATCTTAAAAGTATTTGCCATTACAGATAGATAGCTTTATAGAGATATTAAATTGGGTATACAAATGTCTTAATAGTTGAAAGGGATGTAAAGTGGGAAACCAAAACAGTGACTTGGATAAGTTTCTTACACTGGATTTACAAAATAGGTCTAAAGGATTTTGTGAGAAGGGACAAAAAAATGAAAAGAAAACATCACCAAGACATTATTTGAAGGGATTGAAGATTAAGATTATTAAAAGGAAAGATTATAAAATGGGTTTATTTGGTCATCGTTAAAATAGATACGTTATTGTTTCTTATAAAACTTAATGGATTTTTGCTGACCAGGGCTGACAAAGTTGTAAGGATCTTTTTATAGATGTAAGATAGGCGATGAAGAGATTGTTGTTGTATTTTAAGAGAAAGTAATAAATTGTTAAAATTATAGTTGTTGTGGGTGAAGGGGAAGTTATTTAATCTATTTTTTCTTTTCTTTGATTTTTTTTACTTTTTTTACTTTTTCAATTTTCTATCCATATTTTTTCTGCACTTTTTCTCTTGTTTTTGTGATTTATATTAGTTATCTGTTTACCTGTTTACTAAAATTATATTAAAGAGAATTAGAGATTCAGCCCTATGTCAAATGACTGTTATACTTATCAAGCTCAATGTCTTTCTTCCACCTGTAACCTTTGATATCAGTGCCTAGAACACCATTGCTCCCGTATTAAAATGTTGATTATAAATGCAATTAGTCTTAAGTGTGTTTGTACAAAAGTGTGTCCCTATATGTCATTCTATTTTAATTTAAACTAATGTATGCAATTATTTGATTGAATCGCAACTCTAATTTTAATGAGTTTAGTGAGTCTGATTAAATTTTACACTCTCACTGCTATTGAAATGTTATAATACTTTGTTTCTTATTCATAACATCTTACAAATCTGCACTTCAAGTTCAGGAACAAAGGCCCTTCTCACTTATGCAAGAACTTGATTAATAGAAGAAAGAGGGTTTTTTTTAAGTGTTCTCACAATGAGCTGCCATCTGGAATTCATCAGATCCCATCTTTGTCTACTTAAAAAAAAAATCTAAAGACCATTTCTTTCAATCTTTCATCTGAATGGTTTTTATTTTTTCATGTGGGAAGTTTATCTATAACTGTATCTCAATGAATGGGAAATGTTTTAATAAATGTCTCTTGGTTTCAGTGACTTGCTTTTATGTTATAAATAATATTATATTCCATAGCAGTTACATTTGCTGAGTTTCTGGTCTTAATATCTGCTTAAAATACTTTAAACTAATACAATTAAGTAACTGTGTTATTGAATTCACAACTCTGTTGAACTCTCCCCCATCTTCCTATTTATAAGTACTATTCATACGTACATGGTTAGACAAAGTGCTGTTGACCTGTATACTGAGGCCAACTTCTTATATCTATATGTTGATATACTGAAGTAGAATATTTTTTACTATTAATTGCAGGTCTTCTAAACAGATCTCCCATTCTTGCATCTATCTTCCCACTATGGAGTTTATCAAGGACTATAAACAAATTCATAGTTTATAATTTTTTTCCCTTCTGTATAAATCCAAATAATTGAGATTCAAGGCTCTTAAAAAAAATAATCTTAAAAAAATATATTAGAATCAATAGTGAGTTATCAGTCCTGAAACAAGATAAGGAAAGAAGTTCAGCTGCAGAAAATTACTGATAGATGTTCAGAACATCAGAAAGTATACCTCAACACTGAAGAAAATTTGCCACCGCAACCCAAGAAAATAAAATTCATTAACAGTTTTCCCATGTTTAAGATCACAAACCCAAGAGTGCAAATTAAATTAGAAACATGCTAATTGCAAACATAATTGTTGATTACTTGCATTATATAGCACTATCTCTTAGGAAATGCAATAGCTACATTTAATGAGTTAGCCTTCTATTGACATAACTACATTTGTCTTCTTTAGTTTATATTTATTTGCAAATTTTGATTCTTCCTAAAACCCTCATACATTCTCATCTCACTAATTGTAACTTTTGGGTACTACAGTTATAGGATACTTCTTCAGACATTTTAAAAAAATATCTGAAGCCTTTTTCTCTCCGTTAAAACTGATGGTAATATTTATGAAACTGGAGGCTTTAAAAAAGACTAATGAGGGAATATAAATTGTCTTAAAGAAAACATTCAGAAAATTTATCATTGTTTGATGAGATTACACTGTCCCCTAGAATTACCTACATATATTACAATATAGAGTTCAGGAGAGGAAAAAAATGAAACAATCTTTCATAAATCACCAAAAAGTCCTTTATCTTTTTTTTTCTATAACAATGTTTATCTTTAATTCACAAGAAGTTATAATTTATATATAAACAGTATATCAATTTTCTTCTGATAATTCAGACAAATCACTGTGAACACATTATTTTTCTGTATCAGATTTAATGGCACAAACTAGACCACTAAATGCCTTAAGACATCTCCAAACAGATGCTTAGTACAGATGTGTGTTACTTTTCCAACAGAATGCTGGCTTGAGAGCAGCTGAGGGACAGATGACAGTGTTTATGCTGACTACTGAAAGATGGATGGAAAGATTGTTGCAGGAACTGGCCAAACAAAAATGCAAACACAAGCTATTGCACTCAGTTCTAATACTCTGTACCCTATCTGTTTTAGGTTTATGCTAAACAGTCTATTGAGGCAATTCAAGTAGATCCTCCCAATACAGCATTCCTAGATACAACAGGAAAATAGAAACAGAGAATTTATTTGCAATATTTGCATGAAGTGCATGCCACTTCTTCTGAAAAACTCTGAACATCACAAACATCATAAGAAAAAAACCTTCAAAAATATAAACTCAACAGGAAAAATCTCACATTTTAATGTAATCTAATAATGACAACAATAACGATAATAGCGATAATGGATAATAATGGTTGGAAACTGATCAAGGAGAGATATTTTGTAGAAATAAGGAGAATTTTTCTGACAGAGGAAACAATCAACCAATGGAACAGCTTGCCTTCAAAAATTGTGGGAGCTTCATCGCTGGAATCTTTCAAGAAGAGACTGGACTGCCATCTGTCAGAAATGGTGTAGAGTCTCCTGCTTGGGGGGGAGTGGATTGGACTACATCATCTACAAGGTCCCTTCCAACTATGTTATTTTGTTCTGTTCTGTTAAATCATATATCTGCCAGTGCATCCCAACATTCAACCAATGTCATTCTCCTGGACTAAGGGAGGGAGTTTAATCTCTTCCAGCTTTATCTTCAAGTGACCAGTCTACAGAAATTTTATTTCATTGAACATGTATGCCCATTGCTATTGGATCTGGATGCATAATACTGCTGGGATATTGTTAGTATAGAAACATTCATTCAAACATGTTGGGAAAGATTACACAACAATCTTTTCTCCTGAGCTAGCTGGAGTGATGTTATTTGTTTATCTGGGTGTTGGCTGCTGAAGAAAATGTTTTCTGGTCCTTTTGTTTCCTTCTTGGTTTTTTTATTGTGTCTTTGGAATGGTGTGTAAATATGTTTATCTCAATGTGTTTATTGATAGAGCAAGCTTGATGCAAGGACCAGCTTAACCATAGTTTCAACTGGGAAAGTGAAAGCATCCTAGACCAAGCTAAGTCGCCAAATGCTAGGGAATTCCTGGAATCTTGGCATTCAAACAAAGTCATCATCAACAGACACACTGAGATAATACAATTTATACATTGTCACATAATTAAGGAGGGCAATGATAAATGAAACAGTAAATTGAAACAGTGAGACAAATTTAAATAAGATCATCTTAATGATGTAACTCTTCAAGTATGTGCAAAACTGGACTAACATAATCTGCATAGGTCACTGTGAAGGTGACTCAGCAAGTTCAGCTGTTTCAAAATGCAGTGGCTTCTCAAGGAGGCCTTAAAATTATTCTGATAAATCTGCCTCTGATTGGATTAGATTAAATGACAGTTGCTTTTAATAGTTGTTATTATTATGAATGCCTCAAGTCCTTTGTGAGCAATATAAATAACTACCGTATTTTTTGGAGTAAAAGAAGCACCCAAAAAAGAGGTGAAAATCTGGGTGCGCCTTATTCTCCGAATATAGCCCTGACCAGCTTCTCAAACGAAGGTTTCAGAGGCAGAAAAAAAGCAAAAAAACAGCAAAGCACAGAGCTCACAACCAAAGAACCTGTTGCTAAAATTCACCTCTGGGAACAGCTGATTGGGGGTATTCCGGGAGGCTGATCCACCTGCCAATCAGCTTTATTCTTATTTTCCCACCCAAAAACTAAGGTGCGTCTTATACTCCGGTGTGTCTTATACTCCGAAAAATACAGTATACAAATAAATAATCTATAACTAAAAACCCAAACTGAAGAAAATTATTATGTTCCTATTTATTCTTCCCTCACTTCTTTCCCTTTGCAGCCATTGCATGTAGAAATCCCTTTTCAAAATACACAATTCATACACAGTCTTTATTTTCTCACATAAAACAAAGACACCGTTTTTCTGTACAACATAGAGAAATGTTCAACACAAAGAAGTTTTAGAAGAGGCATTGCATACATTTATCATATTCATCTAAATCAGAGGTGTCAAACACGCATCGTCACGACGGCATCATGTGACTTTCCCCCCCTTTGCTAAACCAAGTGTGGGTGTGGCCAGCGTGTGACACATCCAGCCCATGGGCCGCGAGTTTGACAGCCCTGATCTAAATCATTACAAAGCAAGATAGAAAACAAAGTGAAACAATAATAATTTTAGAAGTCAACAATAACAAGAGGAACTTATTATTGCAGAGGAACCATAACTGAGAGACCACATAAAGGGTCTGGTTAAAAAATGGATACCATCTTTGATCAAATTCTTATTTTTTAATCTATAGGAGGAGGCTTTCTTAGGAGAAAATTTAGAGGCTTTCTTATAAGAATTTTAGAGAAGTTTTCTGATAAACTCTGATAAATTTCAGCAGTTAATAACTCATAATGTTCAGTGACAATGTTCCACCTAGTTCTGTACACATCATAAGGCTGGCATAAACACACATAGTAGAATTAAAAGGATGCTATCTACACATCATTTTTTATTGTTTACAATATAATTCAATTGTCACAAATGTGAATATTTCATTCACAAAGTATAAATTGTTGCAGCAGATCTTCAAGGTCTTCATTATCTGAACTTCTGGATATGTATTTAACTAGGCTATCAGTGACCCGTTGGGTCATTGTTTCAGAGATATTTCCTTACTAGATACCGCAATGTTTTTAATAGTGGCAGAGTTTCCAATATACTTGAAAAATTCTTAAGAAGTCAGGGAGATATTCAGAGATGTCTCTGCCTTAAAACTTGAACTGTACAGCACAGTCAAACCTCAGGAGATGAACACACGAAATGTTTTATGTTTTTTGTATTATGCCAGAAAGTGTTTTATAATAATTTTATGCCATAAAGAATTTCATAAAACGTGCCAAATTTCAATTCCACAGAAATCATGGGTTCTGGATTCTGGACTCATTCTGTAAGTTAGCCTGCTAGAAATATCTTCACTGCAAAATTCTGCTCTATGATGCATTGGTTCACCAACATAAAGATTACAGACACAAGAGTTTTAGTGGTATCTAGATAAGCCCGTCACCATCTGAAATGTTTCAGTAGATAACATTATAGGTACCTAGTTATGAAATACTAAAATAAACCTGAACCTTCCCTTTGTTTTCTTGTATTCATCATTAATGAATGTATCTTAATGCATTTTAAAAAGCATCTTAAACACCAAATTTAAAGTGCAATTTTTTTCAGCATCTCCATCTTCTCAGCATATCAAGGGTTGCCCAAGTTTTGAAAATGATTGACAAGTGTAGAAGTCCTTAACACCTGCCTTTTTGCAAGCTTCTACACAAGATGAAAAAGTGGCACTATTTTAAGGATAGCATTAACTTTAATTGATAGATTCCATTAATCTAATAGCAGTACTTCTTTTTCAGAAAAATAACTATTAAAAACAAGAAAGCCTTTAAGATTCTTCAATCTACTAAAGATGGAATATCAAAAACAAATCTTTCATCTTCATCATGGATCTACTTATTTCCCCTGAATTTAAAAGTTTTGTAATTCAAATCTGACCTCAAACATACCATCTATGCATACTAAAAAATAAAATACATAGCTAAAAGTAATTCATTGAAATAATCCATTTTTATTTCTAACTTCAAAAGACAAATGCTTCCAAACTATTCAAATAGAATAACAGAAAGCATCAGATAGGCAACTGGTAGTCAATACAGATCTTCCAAGACAAGGATCTAGTGATCTTCGTATCTACTCACTTTAAAAAATAAAATTGATAAATCAATAACATTAAGCACATTGAACAAATTGTAGTAAATTCTCCAGTGTAATATAACATTTGAGTTGTACTGAGGCCAAAGGCCAAATTTCATTTCTCCTTTAAATCTAATCCTCATTTATTAATCCTGGATAAACATTCCATACATCTCATTTCCAAGTATTTTATGCCTCCTTTCATTCAAGTGGCAAAATCAAACAAAAATCTCAGCTTAATCACCTTTTCTCATTATAGCTAAACTGGGGACTATTATCAACAGCTCTTAGACAGCCTAGTATAGACTGTATTAATGGACACAATTGATTTAGTTATGGTATCTTGCTCATATTCAAAGGAAAATGTAGAATTAACACTAATTCCCTGTCTTGTTCTCTTGCAGATGCAAAAGGATAAGCCAAGTCACCAAAGAGGAATGTTCCCAGAAGATGCATATAACAACAACAACAAGTTGGAAGGGACCTTGGAGGTCATCTAGTTCAACCCTCTGCTCATGCAAAAGACCTATACTAGGGATTTGAACCACCGACCTTTCTGATTGACAAGCTCAGCATCTTAGCCATTGAGCCACCTAGCCAGGCTATATCATTCATGCATGCACTGTTTTATTAGGTTAAAATTAATAGTAACTCTGATAATGCATCCAATGTAGTAAATCTGTTTATCTCAGTTATTTCATTGCTTCTCATCCTGTTGGCTAAAATCACATGTGAGTGTTTTCAAGGATTTTATTCTATTCAGTGATGAAATTCAAATTTTTTTACTACCGTTTCTGTGGGCGTGGCTTGGTGGGTGTGATGTGGCTCGGTGGGCGTGGCTTGGTGGGTGTGGCAGGAGAAGGATATTGCAAATCTCCATGCCCACCCCACTCCTGGGGGAAGGATATTGCAAAATTTCTATTCCCACACCACTCTGAGGCCAGCCAGAGGTGGTATTTGCTGGTTCTCCGAACTGCTCAAAATTTCCGCTACCAGTTCTCCAGAACCTGTCAGAACCTGCTGGATTTCACCTCTGATTCTATCCATGGTAAAACTATAGACTTCCAAAATCTCTCTAAAAACAAAATTGTTTGGGCATGTTTTATCTATTGATGTATATCACTGTTTCTCAACCTGGGAATTCTGGGGGTTGAACTCTACACATCTTAAAATTGCCAAGATTGAGAAACACTGATGTATATGATTTATATAACTGCTCATATCGTGTAATGATTGGGTGTGGCATACAAGGATCAAAATCAACACAAACGATCAACAGTCCAAATAACAAGTGTCTGAGGTCACAGAAATCATTCCAGTTGCAGAAAAGAACAATACAAACTAATCAAACTGGAGAGCTTGCTCAGCTTCCCAGCCCAAACTCCCAGAGGAGCAGCCAAATCTTTAAGGACCTGTAAAAGGCTAACAGGGTCATGGTCATTTGGATCTCCATATGCATGTTTTAATCTATAAACGATATTACTCAGCAGCCGCACTCTAATCAGCATTATTATGGATATTTGCAAAATTAAACCCAAGACATCTAAACAAAACCTCTAAATCCAATTAAATTTCTATCACATTTTCAAACACATCTGAAGTTTTCTGAAGTTCTAGAAGTAATTTATATAATACTGCATTTGTAACATACCTAAGATTAGGCTATGTATATAGCGGAGTCCCCAACCCCCAGTCCATGGACTGGCACCCGGCTACGGCATGCCAGAAATCAGTCAATGCAAACAAGCAATACTCCATCCCTGGGATACAGGAAGTAGGAGAAAGCAACCTGCTCTGGTCCATGGAAAAACCTCTTTCCATGGAACTGGTCCCTAATGCCCAAAAAGTTGGGAGCCACTGATATATAGATTGTTTTAATTAATTTAAAAATATAATTAAACTGCACAGTAGTGATATTTAAGAAGCAATGCCTTTTCCTATATTTTTCCATCTGGTAAAGAAATGATGAAAGATAGATATTAAGAGGTAATATTGACACTAAAGTCAACTAATTAGAGAAGACTTAGTACTTTTTCTAAATGAGGGGAAACCCCCCCCCCCCCCAAAACACCCTTGCTTCCCAATGCTTCTTTTCACAGTGGGCCCTTGGGCAAGCAACATTTTGTCCAATTATTATTATTTATTATTATTTTTTAAAATTTGATTTATATGCCGCCCTTCTCCGGAGACTCAGGGCGGCTTACAATGCGTTAAGCAATAGCCTTCATACTTTTGTATACTTATACAAAGTCAGCTTATTGCCCCCACAATCTGGGTCCTCATTTTACCTACCATAGAAAGGATGGAAGGCTGAGTCAACCTTGAGCCTGGTGGGATTTGAACTTGCAGTAATTGCAGGCAGCAGATGTAAGTGGATGTTAATAACTGCCTTAGTCTACTGAGCCACCAGAGCTCAGTATTTCATTCTGTTCCAATCATTTAAGAGAATTATGGTTGCCTTCGGAGAATGAAAATGGTTATTTCTTTTTCAGATTCCAAACTGAAGTAGTACTGGCATACAGAGATGCAATAAGACCCTGAGTTGTTATTCATATTGATTTCCAGGATTTGTGCTCTCTTTAATTAGAGATTTTACTTAGAGACTCAAGATACTAAGAAAAGTTTAATCTATAAGCAAAATCTTCTTTGAAATTACGAGTATATTTAAAATACCTTCCGAATATTCTAGATTTTTTTAGAGTTTCTATCTCATGTTAGGTCACAAAGACAGAACAAGAATGCTGTTGTTTTGTGTCCTGCTATCCCTAACTGCTAGGAATCCCAAAACTCCCATAATGCCATACTGTCTACAGGTAGTCCTCAACTTACAACCATTCATTTAATGACATTCAAATTTATGATGGCACTGAAAAAAGTGATTTATGACCAGTTTTTACACTTATGACCATTGGAGAATCCCGATGGTCATGTGATCAAACTTTGGGTGCTTGACAAATTAGCCTGTATTTATGATGGCTGCAGCATTCCGGGGCTTGGGATTGTCATTTGCAAACTTCTGACAAGCAAAATTAGTGTGGAAACTAGATTCGCTTAACGACCACATGATTGACTTAACAACTTAAATGATTCGCTTAACAATCACAAAAAAAATCATAAAATGGGGGATTATCTTGCATAGCAATGGAAAAGTTGGGGTCAATCAACTGTGGTCTGTAAGTCAAGGACTACCTGTATGATGTTTTACTCACAGTCCCACTGGTGATTTTGATTCACAGGGTGACGATTTTGAATGAATAGGGCCTTCCTACAAACAGCAACCCAATTATGACTCCCTCCTAAGAAATGATCAGAGATACCTGTATGGGGTAATAGTTAAAGAACTGAACTAGATACCAGGGGATTGTGAGTTCTAGTTCTCCATTAGGCATAAAAAGTATGTAGCTGGCTTTGGGTCAATCACTTTCTAGCCCACTTCACAGGATTGTTGTTTTGGAAAACCAGGAGATGAAAGCATTATATATGCCACTTTGTGTTGTATGAAATAGAGGTGGGATATTATAATAATAATAATAGTAATAATAATAGTAATAATAAAGTCAATGATATTTGTGATACATTTTTAAATGTTCAGTTGACCTAGTTTCATGTTTAATGAATAAAATTATTATCTCTTTTATTCATTAAACATGAAACTCAGTCAACTGATCATTTAAAAATGTGTCACAAATACCATTGACTGGTGCTAATGGTTGATACGGGTTGCTGCCAGCGTCCTAGGTATCAATCAAGTATCTTCTTAAAATATATGATGTTCCGACTAGTGCAGTTTTTTGCAGTTCCGCTGGTGTTATTGCAGGAAGCTGCAATTCCTTGATGTGTTTTGTAAAATTCTTGGACATGGTACCAAGAACCCTGATGACAATGGGTATCACTGTTACATGTTTCATCCATAGCTGTGTAGTTTCGATGAACAGGCCGCAATATTTCATGATTTTTTCCAGTTCTTTTTCTTCGACTCTAGTGTCTCCTGGTACAGCGATGTCAATAAACTGTACCAGGAGACACCAGAGACTCCAGACCCCGTGGCTGGGCCTGGATGACTATCAGGTGCGGTCCCTATAGTTATGGGATTGCCAGTCTTCGGATTGGTACTAGCTTAGCCACCATGAACCAACCCAGGTACCTACCATCACCAATGATGAGAAGAAATCAACAAAATTCCATACCGGATAGGTCGCGGTATGAGGTTAAGTCAGCAGGATTATTGCCCTTTAAGAAGCTGTCTATATAAGGGAGGCCATTAGAGGGCGTCTCTCTCTCTCCTTGTGTATCATTCTCCTCATCATGTTGTGTTCTATCTGCATTGTAGTTCTCCGAGTAGAGTTGAAGATTGATTGATTGCCTGGTATGTGTATGTGTGTATGTATATATATATATATATAGAAATCTTGTATATAAACCACTGTTTGTAATGACAAAAACTCTGTGTCCTGTATTTTGCTCCTGAGTTGTCTCAAAATAGTAGACATGCTGTAAACACTCTGACACAAGATGATGCCTTCTTGTCTCTGGGTGATGGCTGAAAGAGCCTACCAAGGAGAGGAGAAACAAAGCTAAAATCCCAAAGCTCACAGCTCCATTCCTGCAGCCCAGCCCGGGTCAACAAGGACCATGTCAGATGCTATGGCTCCTGGACATCTGTTGAAAAATGGGCTACAGGGCTCAGTTGCTACTGCTGGGGAACCAGGGCGTGCAACTGTAAAGTGACTGGGACAAAAGCGCAAAACTTGGACAACCAAAGAAAATCGAGAAATCATCAAATGTTACTACCAGGCAGAACCAACAGCCAGGGGATTTTAAAAAAATTATTATTATTATTTCCAAAACTGGCTTACAAGAAAGACCGAATGAAGAACAGAATGGAGGCATGGGAAGACAAAGCACTACATGGCCAGTACATTAAAAAAATAATAGCAAGGAAAGTGCTTTCAGTTCTATAATAACAAGACCTGGCAGTGGCTAAGAACAGGAAAGTTAAAGAAAGGGACTGAGGGATTAATTCTGGCTGCACAAAACTGAGCCTTAAGGACAAATGTATACAAAGCCAGAATTGAGAAGACAGCAAAAGACAGTAAGCACTGCCTATGCAAAGAAGCTGAAGAAACAGTGGACCACCTGGTAAGCTGCTGCCAGAAAATCACACAAACTGACTACAAGCGGTGGCATGACAAAGTAGCAACAATGGTGGATTGGAAGATCTGAAAGAAATATCATTTGCCTGTAAGCAAGAACTGGTGGGACCATAAATTAGAAAAAGTCATAGAAAATGAAGAAGTTAAATTGCTCTGGGACTTCAGAATCCAGACAGACAGTCACCTGTCACATAACACCCTGGACTTAACAGTTGTTGGTAAGAAAGACAAAAAAGTCTGGATAATGAATGTGGCAGTGCCTGGAGACAGCAGAATATAAGAGAAAGAACTGGAGAAGATTACAAAATACAAAGATCTACAAATAGAAATAGAACAATTATGGCAAAGGCAAGCAAGGGTAGTACCAATAATAATAGGCATCTTGGGTGCAGTCCCAAAACAAGTGGAGCACCACTTGAGCACCATAGGCATTGATAGGTTTGCCATCAGTCAATTGCAGAAAGGCGGCTTTGCTTGGAACTGCTTCCATCCTGCGACGATATCTGTAACACCATCAAACATCCAGATTTGCCTATCCCAGGTCCTTGGTAAGGACTCAATGGGTAGACAAAAATGCCAAACCCAGTCTGAACATCTGGCTGACTATGACAACAACAATAATAATATATCCTACCAGGGAAAAAAATGGAGGCATATTTTTAACCCAGGCATTTATGAGATTAAAAACTATTTCAGGAACAGATCCTTTTAGAATATATTTGCTTTTCATGTTTTTATGAATTTGTCCTAATTTTTGTATTTACTGAATATAAGCAGTGATGGTTTTATGTATATAGTTTCATTTAACTCCTGATTTACTATTTTCTGGTAAACTGTTTTGAAATTCTCTTAGGTGAAAACAAATTTGAAAATTAAGCTAATTAAACAAGTAAATTAACATTAAGCTATGTGAATTGATAAACACCTGTTAGTGGCAATTTTCATAATATATTCTTGTTTGAATAATAGATAAATGTTAGCCATTTATGAACCTCCACATTTTGCACTCATATATTGTCATATAGCAATGCATTCTAACACTGTAACATATCAGACAGCAGAAACAACTGTTAATAATTATGAACAATTATTGTTTGGCACGCAATGACATGAGAATTAGTACCATTCAGGCTGAATAAGTAGCTTCTACAAATTCCTTCCTTACATTTGCAAACAGGTATTCTATTGCACATTCAAATATTAAATGTTGAAATGTGTACCTTCCATTATGAGGTTCTTTGTGAGCAAAACTGAAAGGAAAAAAAGACAAAAACCAAGAGGCATTTTTGCTTTAAATTATGCACATATGAAACCGATTAAGGGGCACTGTTATGGGTTTAGTTTCCCTAGCTACATTTGTACCATTACTTATGCAGTCCTTTATTCTTCTTAATAACATACACACACACACACACACACACCAATCTGGTGAGTAACTAGATTTCAGTTCACTGGAACTGAATGAAATTTCAACAGGCCATGAATGAAAACAGACACTATAAAAACATTCTGCTTGTGGTACATTCTGCAAGGACAGAAATGGTGTTACTGAAGAGCTAGTGAGCATATTGAGAGCTGCCAATCTTAAGATAGCCAAGCTATGTTTATTCAACACTGCTTCTACTTAGCTGCTGGTAGAGAACTCAAAAAAAAAAAAAGGAGCACTTCTTTTCTTCACATCGGTAAACAAGGTAAATAAAACCAAGGATTCTGCCATTAAGAGCAAAGGAAAAGGAAAAAAGGAATAAAGCGGTCCAGAATGATGAAGAATTCAGGGTTAGCATAGAAGATATCTCAGGGGATATCTAGAGTCTGACTTCTTTAACTTTTTAGGGTCACAAATGTTTTTTGACAAAACATTGTGGTTAGAAACATGTGCTACAACTTGGAATACTGTATTTCTAATCTCAGCTGAGTCACAAGACAAGAGACTAGGCTAAACAAGAAATATGCAAACTGTAATCCCAAAGATATAAAGAACACCACTTCAGCTTCAGTGCAACATCTTCAAAAATGTTCTTTTAATATCAAGAACAGGCTTCCTCCTGCAACAGACTATACATCTTTGAGGTGGCATCTGTTTTTCTTCAGTGGGGAGAGACTGTCTCAGATACTCTCTGTTGAGTTTTGTTTATGATAATCACTCACAAAGATGCTCTGCTTTGGATTAAGAATGTTCTCTTTTCAGGCTTCAGATAAACAGCTACTGATTACATTAGTCTTCATGAATATCAATATGTATACGCAGGTGGGTGAGAAATGTATTTAATATTTTTATTTTTTTTAAAAAAAATCAATACTCCTACAAACTTGTATCATAAGCAAAATGAAAGAGACTTGGCATTAAAAAAAAACATGGGAGAAAGCCAAACTGATAGCTTTGCTTGCCCAATAATTCTTCTTTAACACACAACCACATATTCTGAAAATTATCTGGTGACGTATGTGCACTGATTGAAATAGTGAAACTTTGCTTGCCTTGACCCTATTAATAATTTCAATACCTGTTTGTAGTAATATTATGAAAGAAAACAATGATTCATCCATTCATCAATAATTTTACGAGTTAATTCCATTTGTAACCTAGAAGCATAAGAACACACTTCGGTCTGCTAATAAAAATAACTACCATAACTGAAATAGAATAAATATGAGTGAACAGGTTGCCCCCCAAAATAAAAATAATGTTTGAACATTCCGATTCATGTGTGCTTTTCTCTGCCGTGAGCTACCTTGGACCTAAACCCTGCACAAACATGTCCTGGCCACATTTTTTTTAACCTTCAGGCTAAGTCCAGCCCATGAATAAAAATGATTTTAATCATCTTTAGCTGCAATGTGATTCCCTCCTTATTCCAACCCTGTCCAAGGGCAGCCTTACAGCGTATAAAATTTGAAGCCTAGGAAGGGAATCAAGTGATTAGCAGTGATTGCCAGCAGAGATTAAATATGGATCACTCAAGAGGTTAGTAAATGTAATACTAGTTTGCTTTCTCCTAGTTCAAGAATGGGTGGATAGCACTATAATTTGGCAGTAGGGAAAAACCCTAATGTATCTTTTTCAAGTTTTGCAATGACAAGAAAGTTTTGATACACATATGTCACTATGCCAGAGTTTATTTAACCAGGATCTGTTGAATGAGTTACTCTTGGCTGGCTTCCTATAATATGTTCAGTCATAAACTATAGATTATGAATCATAGTAACTGGGTCATAAAGGTAAAGATAAGGTTTCCCCTATCCAGTCTTGTCTGACTCTAGGGGGCAGTGCTTATGCCCAATCTTAGCTGAATGAGCAAGTGTTGTCCAAAGACACTTCTGTGGTTATGTGGCCAGCATGACTATACACCAAATGGTCATATAGGAACACTGTTAACTTCCTACCAAAGTAGTACCTATTTATCTAATTGCATTTGCATGCTTTCGAACTGGTAGTTTGGCAGGAGCTGAGACAAGTAACGGGAATTCACCCTGTTGCATGGGGCTCGTATGATGTATTAAAACCAATTTGGCTTAGAGTGATATCTAAATTATGTATCTATTAAAGTAGTTATTTTCTTGTGCCATATTTTAAGAAAAATGTTTGTTTGTTTATTTATTTATTTATTTATTTATTTGCCACTCATCTCACTTAGAAAAGTGGCTCTGGATGATTTACAAGTAAAATATTTCCAATTTTTCTAGTAATCAATTATGTTGTGTGGATTTTCCATTTTGTGTCTTTGAGAATCCCCTGTGCTAAAAGGACTACAGATGAGACTGATATTTGATCTATGGCATCTACAGGTAATCTAAGTAAGGCTTCAGATTGTAAGTTATAGCAAACATATTAAGCTAGGTAGACTAAAATATGGTCCAGAATCAACCAGCTTCCAGTATTCCTGAAGAAATCTAGTTGTTAGCTGTGAGAAATTTATTTGCAGACATTTCGTCATCTAACTAGGTAACATAATCAATGCTAATGAGTGTAGCGCTTATTTCCTTTTTATATACAGTAGCTTGCCCTGTCAATATTAGAATTTTTCCCTTGCTAGTTCCTTGATTGGGATACTGTTTTCTGCTTGTCTGTCTGGTGTTATCCCTGCTTAATTGAAGACTCCTGGAAAGAATGTGTTTTGGTCTTTTTAACTGCTTAACTATTTTGTTGCTTCTTTTGAATGGTATATAAATGTAGTTTATCTCTATGTGTTTATTGATGGCTTATTCAATGGAAGAGAATATATGTAGCTCCCAGTTGAACTATGGAGTCCCTGGAGCTCTCTGAGTGCTGAGACATCAACAGCTCTCTTAGTCCTCAGACTTGTTATATATCCAAGGGGAGAAAATCCTTCTTTCAATTATCCATCATATACAGAAATTATAATTTACCCAAGAGTCATTGTTGTGAAAATAACAAAAGCTGGAGATTCGTTTATGTACATAAGCTTTGCAAGTATTGAGTACCAATTAAGCAACAGCATCAGTGGAGGGAAATAGATTCACTCCAAATACAAGACTATAAAGTTGTAACCTTAACAAAAGGCCATCAGATTAAAGGACCATTTTTAAATAAAGCATGGCTACAAGTTTCACCACTTACTCTATTTCTTATTTAGGTCTAAATATGTAAAGATTCTGCCAACCTAGTAGTTTGAAAGCACGTAAAAAATTGCAAGTAGAAAAATAGGGACCATCTTTGGTGGGAAGGTAACAGTGTTCCCTGCGCCTTTGGCGTTTAGTCATGCCGGCCACATGACCAAAGAGACGTCTTCGGGCAGCACTGGCTCTTCGGCTTTGAAACTGAGATGAGCACCGCTCCCTAGAGTTGGGAACAACTAGCACATATGTGCTAGTGCTTTACCTTTACCTATATAAATAGAATCATTATTGCTTTAGCAGAAAAAGACAAGTATGGCTTTCTAATGACTTACTTAGTTTTTAAATGATTGTTTGATCAATATAATTTAATTTCAAAGGAGTATTTCTTTAAACATGATTGTACCTTTTGTGTCTAACAGAATTGGGAATTGATTCAACAATGAGCAGAGTAACAAGGATAATCTATTACTAGGCCATCACTAATCAACCTACTTTCATTAAAAATAATTAACTTAGAAAACAATTTATTTCTTAAGAATGAAAAGAGCAAGATTGAATTGAGAAATCCTCACTATAGAGGCTGAATTGAGTAAAAGAGTCCACAATGGTCACAGAATCAAAGAGCTACTGGTAATTTGCATCAACATACCATGTGTTTGCCAGTAGCAATGTTTGATACAGCACACTACAGCTTCATATTTGTAATGATCAACTCTACTGTTTTGATTTTACCACTGCAAGAAGAAAGCATGATCAAAGCCGTCAGGTAAGGTTACCATTTTTTAAAAAAATTAGTTATTAGGAAAGATATTTTCTTAATGAACGTTAACTAAATGCTCCTTCAACAGCTACTAGCTGCAACATAATTCATCTACTTGTGTCAGAACCAGAAAGTCATATTGGTTTCTGGAATTTGTCCAGTATAAAACATAACCCTCAATCTCACAATCACCTTGAAAGAATACTAGTGTCTGGATACTTGCCTGCTGTTATTCAAAGTAAGCAGTATAAAAACATTATGGTTCTTATTCTGCCTTCAAAGCTTTTATATGAACCTTTTATCTGAAAGTTTTGAGGAAAAAATGCCAGGCATATAGTAAAACATGACAAATGTTTGAGCAAATGCATACTAAGTGCCATCATGTATCAAAATGCAAGTAAAACAAGTACTACCTAGCAAATATATTAATTAGCAGCATTGCAAGCACTTAATTGTATGGTGCCTGATAATTCTATAGCCAAAAGAAGTTGGCCTCCATGGTAAGATATTAAGAAGTAAGCCACAGTAACATCAACAGATGTTGTAAGTTTCACAAAGAAGTGGCTACCTTCTCCACTCTGGATAAACTTGGCACACTCCATTGCTTTCAAAATAGACAAGATAGTGTTCATAGATTTACAGGCACTTCGGCAACTGAGTTAATAATTATGATAAAAATGACAACTACTATTACCATAAAAAAGAAAAGCCAGATGCTTATATAACACAGCAACACATATATCATTCTCCAGTGTTGGCCCTTAGACAGAGGAAAATAGTTAATGCCAAAGCATTCAAGAACAAAACTGAACTTCTCTACCCTGACTGACATCTCATATCAAAATTGAAATTTAAGTGGACTTGTATTAGGTATAATTCACTAGATCAGAAATAATTAGTATTAAAGAATGCATGTCGGCTACCAATTGAAAAAAAATGTACAAAACTCTATTCTTCAGAACTATTTTTTTTAACCTCTCCCTCATTTGTTCTGAATGCAGTTTTGGAAAATAAAGTTCAAGCTCTTACTGCAGCCCATTTTAAATTAAAATCTGATGCTGCTGCCCCACCTCCACATGTTATGTTTTAAGGAATTAAGTCACATGTATGCTTTTGTCCATAAAACCAGATGACTTTGCAAAAGTAACTTGTGTTCATTAATCTTTGCAATGATGTCAGGTTTGTCCTCAGAGAGTGAAATGCTTTAGCTGAACCAGCATCCCATCATCTTTTGTGGAACCACAAAAGTTAGCATCATTTATTTTTCTTTTGATTCTCAAATAAACTTTGTATCTTAAAAACAGGAAACTTTACTACTTTAAATTCTGGTTCAGATTTTTTAAAAAAATTTTATGTTTGTATTAATATTATAACTCTTACAACTTTTAGTTTCAGGAACTGAAGTTTCCAAGTAAGTGTAAGAAGTACATTAGTTTGTATCCTTAAATTCATGGGTCATTCTCACCACTCATCAAAAGAGAAAAATGAATCCCAGCAGTCAACTATCAAGGAGTTGCAAATCAAATTGTAGGCATTAATAGGTTACAGAATCTCTTTGTTTCCTCTGAAGAAATTAGATATAGGATTGTAGCCTAAAAATCAACACCAGTTGTTTTTTGTTGCTTAAAAAAATACTTCTATAGTCCAACATAGTACCTTTAAAAAGAGAGCTTTTATCTTGAAACCTCTCCCTTCGTCAAATCTTTTCCCATGGATACAGAATACAGAATACCGTGTTACTCAAATAATGCTTTTCGCTCTATCAGCTGTAACTTCTGCTGGTATCAAAACATCCCCCCGAGCGGAAAAATCCGCCTGATTGACACTTGCTGACACTGGTTTTGGATCGCAGCCTGCAAACACAGGAATCCACTGATTACTACCTCAGATAACTACCACCCCACCTTACCTAATCGAAACGCAAAAGCAAAGCACAGCAGGAGAAAACGCTGCCCGCGGGATCTATAACCGAAAAACAGATTCAGCTCCCCAATAAATGCCATACGAAGAAACGCCGCGTCGAAGATTAGCGCCTCCGACGAAGTTGAGGGGATCGGACAAAAAAAAAAGCGACTTTACATCGGACCTTCCGGTCGCAGGCAAGTTTACTCAAGAGTAAAATTTCTCTTAGCACAAGGCTTGCTCTTGTAGGCAGACCCACCCAACTGCAGTCTAAAACGGCTCCTGGTGGACGAACATGGGCGAAGCGCTGACCCAGCGGTCCACTACCGTAAGGGAACTCGTAAGGTCACACAAAGGAACCGAAGAGACGGGCAAAATCCGAGCAAAAACCAAGCTAAGGGATGTGAGGCACGCATCTCGCTTTCTCTGCCCGAGCGCGTCTTCCTTCCCCCCCCCCCCCACCGCCCCGAAAGCAAAAGTACGGCGCTAACTTTCCGCCTGCTTTTTTAAACGGAGGGCAAGATGCCGGTATCAGAAGGGGGAGGGAGGGGGGAGCTACCACGCCAACAAGCAGCACGAGAAGCGAGGCAAAAGGAAGCGCAGGACTCCGCCGCGAGACCAAAAGGGAATCGGGAGCGAGTTATACTCCCCAGAGGGGCGGAGGGGGGGGGGGGAATACAATAAAAAAAACTTCAGCTCGTCGGGTCCGCGCGCCGGCGGAAAGTTTCGAGCCCTCCTCAACGGCGGCTGCGCCTACGAGGAACAACCTGAAAGCCCCGCGGTGTGTGGAGGAGGAGGGGGAGACTGTTCCCTCCTCCTCCTCCTTCTCTTCCTCTTCCTCCGCAGCATCCTTAGGAAAGACACCCGGCGTTCAACAGGCTTCCCTCGGGCCACGAGCGCACGCGCGCTCTTTGCCGCTACAAAAATCAAGCCGAACCATTCCTTGGTCTCTTGTCAAGCTCTTCCCCCTCCCCCTCCCGCCCCGCTCCTTCATTCCTCGAAGAAGACAAAGTTAAAAAAGAAAAAGAAAAAGAAAAGAACAAACCCAGCCAGAGTTCCCTCGACGCCCGCTTTCTCCTCCTCCTCCTCCTCCTCCTCCTCCTTCCTCCTCCCCCTCCGCTCCTGCTTCTCCTCCTCCTCCTCCTCCCGCTGTCAGTCGCCGAAAGGAATCCCGAAGCCAACGCCAAGTCATCAAGTTCTCCCTTCGTCCAACTCCACCGAATTCCAGCCAGGGGATTTTCCCGGACTCCGCGTGCGCGTTGGGCCGAAGGAGAGGGCGCGAGGGCGTCGGAGAGCGACTATGCGGCGAAAAGAGGCAGCCGAGGACGGCTCCGGAGGGGCCAAAGCTTGCAGCCCCGACAGCCGCCTGCCTTGAGCCGACCCCAGGCGACTCGCAACAGCGGACACACACACACACACACAGACAGACAGACGCGCGGCCGCGCGCCCGGCATGAGAGAAAAGCGCCGCTCGCTGCCGCCTCCTTGGCTTCAGCCTTCTGGGCTCAGCCACTGAGGGAAAGTTTCCTGACGTCACGGCCCTGGGCTGGCTGGCTTCCCCGCCTCGCTCCCCCACCCCCTCCCCTTTCATCTGCTGGAAACTGCAGGGTGGTGTGGTTCCCTCAATTTAAGGCCGGCCGTGGGGCTGGGAGAGGGATAGGCGGCTTCCCCCCCCCCCCACACCACCCCAGAGCAAATGTAACGGCTCTTTCCTTCCCCTTCTATTACCAGGAGACAGAACTTTATGTTCCTGGATTCTCTTTTCGATCCTTTCGGGTGGAAGGAAAGTTTTAAGGGATTAGAGTCCGTTGGGTTAAACAATAACCAAACAGAACCCACCTTGGTTTTGGTTTGTATTGGTCTTTGTTTTATTATTTGCGAACGGCCCAGACTCGGTGGAGTTGACTTGAATTAAACAAACAAATAATAACATTTTTGTTAAGGCTTCATTGATTTCGGAGTCAAGCAGAGATACAGTAGCGCTCAGCGCTGGTAATCACTTTCCGCAAATCCAGTTTGAAGATGGATGAATTTATTACCCTTGGCTGAACTGAATGAAGCGTTGAGGGAAAGGTAGAAGCTCAGGTTGGTGTTTGTTGATCCTGTCTTTTCTGCAGTGAACTTTGGATGAAAAGGGAGAAAAAAGCAACTGGATCTTTTAGTTAACCCCCACCTATCCTTCAAGTTGTTTTGGTGTAACTGTAATTATGAAAATAACTTACTGTTTCTCTTTACAAAGTATGTTTCTGTTTAACTTTTAATTTCCAGTATGAAGGTATGATGACGATGATCATGATTTATCACTTATAGCTTTTATGTACACTGACAGCTTATGCACCGAAGACAAATTCCTTGTGTGTCCAATCACACTTGGCCAATAAAGAATTCTAGTCTATAGTTCTGCAGAAAATTCAAGCAAGTCACAGCTTGCGTTGCCGTGCTGCATAGATCACCCTATTTTTAAAACTAGAGGTACCCTCAAGTTGAGCTTGTCTCCTGGTGACTGCATTTTGAGATGCTGCAAATTAGAACGAGGGAAACTAATGCCTACTACGGTAAGCCTTATTTATCCTTGGGCTAGATCAGACTTGCCCATTGAAATCAGGAATCTGTGCTATGCTGGCTAGGCTGTATAGCATCAGAGATGTGTAGAAAACTAGCCATAGGTACCATAATTCTGCCAGTGTTTAAAATGTGTCAATCATCTATCAGCTTATTGTGTTCAAATTACAAGATCCTTTGCAGTGTTTTCCTTACCTCTCTTTTTCAGAAAGTAAGGAGAAGCATGATTTGGCTGACACTGAGTCAGTTATAAGCAGAGATGATGAATTCATTAAACTCTTTGCCTTTTATTCCATAAATCAAATACCGAAAAAGAAGGCAGTCTGTGGAACAATTTGAATGGCAATGTAACCTGCAGTGTTTTCAAAGTTAATAGCTAAAGCCTTTCTGAAATCCTATATAGATAACATAAAATGTAGCCAAACAAATTACTATATTTACCCAGAAGACTACGGATTTTCCCCAAGTAATTGATCTATGGAATGGGAGAGTCATTTTAATAGCCTGAGAATGTAGTAATGGAAACAAAAGGTGTGGAAGTACTGGAAACAGAAACTGCTTTCAGCAATTAAGGGTTACCTTCCTGTGTACTTCTGTGGGAATGTGATGTTCAGCAAAACATATATAATAAAGTGACCTATCATCATCATCATCATCATCATCATCATCATCATCATCTACAAAGACCTGCAAATAGAAGTGGAATGAATTTGGCAGAAGAAAGCAAAGATAGTACCAATAGAATTGATACCTTGGGTGCAATCCCAAAATATCTGGAGTACTATTTGAATGCTATTGGCATTGACAAAATCACCATCAGTCAATTGTAAAAAAGCAGCTTTGCTTGGAACAGCTTACATCCTGAAGTGATACCTTTAACACCATCAAACATGTTCTCTATGTTCTAAACATCTGCCCATCCCAGGTCCTTAGGGGAGAGATGAATAGTTGGATAAAAATGTGGCTCATGGTAAGATAAAGCGGCTATGATATGCTCAAGTGTAATCAGAATAAATAGTGTAACCTCAAGATTACAGTAATAGTAGCTTACGGTTGGATATTATATTTCCCTAACTATTTACTAGGTAGGAATTTAGCATAAACATTTTAGTAAATTCAGTCCAAATTACCTGAATTGATAGCTATGTAAACAATAAATTTAGAAATTTAGTTTTCTTTAGAACTGAAAACCGTGATCAAGGTATTTATTTATATGCCTGTACTAGCTTATTCAAGGCGACACAGTGGCTCAAGTGGTTAAGACACTGGGCTTGTTGGCTGGAAAGCCAGCAGCCCAGGTTTGAAACCTGTGCTCCACACAATGGGATGAGTTCCATCTTCACCCCAGCTCTGACAACCTAGCATACAAATGCAAGTATATAAATCGGTACCACTTCCGTGGGAAGATAACAGCACTTGATTACATCATCCCAACTACATGACTGCAGAAATGTCTTTGGACAGCACCAGCTCAATGGCCTTGAAACAGAGATGAGCACCGCCCCCTATAGTGGAGAATGATTAGTGGAGTAAAATCCGCAGGGACTCTTTTACCTTTTTTTACTACGCTTATTCTCATTTTTCTTCAATAAATATATGCTTGAATTCTCAAACTAAAAATTCATTATTAATTATTCATCTTTTTCCTTTTCCCCATCTTATTCTGGGATAAGATCTCAGCTACTTCCATTTTTTTAATTTCCTAAAACTGACATCATAGAAAGAAAACTGTTTATGGTAGCCCAAACTCAGGAATTTGACTAACTTCTCTGACTAACAAAAATTATTATTGAAAAGCATAACGCTTTGTTGGGTGTAGGGTCACTTGATAAATACCTAGAATGATTAATTAATGTAGAATTTGAAGAGAGGATGAGTCAAGTAAAGGGAGTAAGTAGTTATACAGGTTATATCTGAGACAGATTACTTCATCAGTTAGCAATTACAATATATTAAAAAATCCATTGTGTTTATGATCTTCTAAAATAGCTGAAATCTTTTGATGTATATGAATTCAGCAGTCTTACTCATTCTCTAAAGTGGACATATATTCTTTGTACTGAAATGGCAATTTACAGATATCATCAAACCTGAAGTGAATTCTCAACCTAAAATAATCAGACAATTATACGAACACAGGAATTGGGTCCTGCAACAAACTCGGATAACTACTCTTCTCCGAGTACCATCACTTTCTCAACAACTTCACACACAAGATTAGAGGTGCCTTCACATGTACTTTTCCAATGTAGTATATGCCATCACCTGCCAGCAATGCCACTCTTGATTCTATATAAGACAAACTTGACATTAAAAAATTAATGGACATAAGATTCAAAATAAGGACAAAGTACTGTCAGAACATTTTAATCTCCAAAGACACTTTATAGTAAATCTCATAGTGACTGTTTTGGCAAAACAGGACTTTAACTCCATCATCGAGCAAGAGGTTACTGAACTTTCAAACATTAAAAGGTTTCAGGCTATGTCAGAAAATCTTAACAAATAGGTTCTGACATATTACAGTTACAATTTGGATCAGATGCGAGTAGTATCTGACCCAAAGACCCCCAATGAACTTCTATGGATGAATATACTTGAAACTGATTTCTCCAATTCTTTTCAAACACCCTAACTATTCATACCCTGTCTGAAAATAAATAGATAAGATGTTGCAGGCATTGTTCAAACCAATTTATTATTTTAAATATCAGCTGAATAAGAGGACTAGCTGTGTAAAAAAATGAACCCTCAAAGAATGAGATATGCTGGGTATAAGATTCCTCTTCTAAATTTTTTTTTTGGGGGGGAGGGGATGTCATTCACCAGGGAACTACACTTTCATCCATTTTCCTATAGATATGACTATAGATGTTTGCAAGTAAAAAATTGACTTTTGACTTAAATAGGAAGCAAGCAAACTTGCCAAGAAAAATGCAAGGACCAGTCCAGGCAGTCACCAGGAGTCTACCATGACATCTACCATATTTTTTGGAGTATAAGACACACTTTTTTCCCTCCTAAAAGAAGCTGAAAATTTGGGTGCATCTTATACTCTGCATGTAACCCCGTGCGGTGCCCAAAATGGCTACCCAGAACAGCTGCTGCCTTCTCTTACCCCATCCACGCTTTTCCTGCTTTAGTCACTGGAGCTCCCTCGGAGGATCAGCTGTGCTTTTGAAGCTGTTTTTCAGCCCCAACGTGAGGAAAGCAATCTTCCGGGTTTTGCCTGCTTTTTAAATTGTTGCTCCCTCTGACGATCAGCTGTGCTTTAGAAGCTGTTTTTTAGCCCCAACCAGCCCCAACCTCAAAACCAGAGAGCAAACTAATGTGCTAAAGCTGACCAGGCTAAGGACTAGCCAGATGAATACCTGGTAGGCAGAATTTTTTTTCCCCTATTTTCCTCTCCAAAAACTAAAGTGCATCTTATACTCTGAAAAATACAGTATATCTATCTATCTATCTATCTATCTATCTATCTATCTATCTATCTATCTATC
>WNWU01000006.1:39055160-39075785 GCA_012654045.1 Ptyas mucosa | reverse complement strand
TATCTTCTATCTTCTATCTTCTATCTTCTATCTTCTATCTTCTATCTATCTTCTATCTATCTTCTATCTTCTATGTCTGTCTGTCTGTGTCTCTATCATCTCTATCTCTATCTGATCTAGCTCTAGCTCTAGCTCCTTATCTCTAGCTCATTTCTATCTCAGCATCTGAATTCTGGAGCCAGAATTCACAGAAAACCATTCTTAGGAATTTCAGATTGATCATTCTGTCAGTATGTGATGACATCAAAAATGTTTTCAAATGGTATCAGATAAAAACTGAATTTAAACTCAGAATAAGCTGAAAACTCATGTCACCCCATGCCGTGTCTAATAATAATGGAAAGGAAAAGAGGAGAGAGACATATATATATATTCTTTAGCAAACTCATTCTTTCAAGAAATAATGACATCTGATCCTATTTTTTCTACAAATAAATTGCTGTAGAGCAATAAAACTTTCTGATCATTCCATTAAAGAAGAAAACTACAGAGGGAATTTTGATAAGACCAGCTTGAGTGACTCATAAACAGATCCTGATATAAAAGCTCACAGATCGTGCAGTGATTTGAAAGACTCCAGCCCATTACCCTAGCTCAGTGTTTCTCAACCTGGGTAACTTTAAGAAGTGTGGACTCTCTCCCAGCTGGGGAATTCTGAGAGTTGAAGTCCACACATTTTAAAGTTGTCAAGTTGCGACACATTGGTCTAGCTGAAGGATTGCTTTGTTGCCTCAAACAAACACAAGACTGATTTTTCTGAGATCCTGGAATTCCCCATTTGAGAGCAGGCTGAGGATTTTTCCTTCCATAATAAAATGTTCACTTCTAGTTTGCTGATGATGATAATAATGTACTCTATATTTACACTATCCTTTATACAAGTTGACAGAACATAAATAAAGCAAATAAAGAACTTGGTAGGTTGCTCTCATATGGGGTCCTTAAACATTTTAGCCTGTTGGATACATACATTGGGTACCCCTTTACAATAGCTGCAGGTTATGATGGACTTGCTAATTCACAAAATAAGAACTACACAGAAACATGGGCAAAAAGGTAATTTATAAACATGCTACCCATCCTTCAGAAGATATTCCCTACAAGTCTTGATTACAGTTTACTACCTGTCCCCTTTTTCTGGACAGGTAGGCATCCTTCCAAAGAACATATTGGGCCACAGCCATACATCAAGTTTACAGGTTGAAAAGATGTCATTGCAAACTGAATTCTAAAAGAGGCTAGGATTTGGCTTTGCTGCTGTCCTTGTTCATATTTCCTGATCACCATGTCAGACAATGTCTTAATTATTGGAAAACTTCCTTTCACTGACAGCTTTTCATTTTCCAAATCATCACGCATAAACGGCATTGCATGCAACATTAGAAAAGCATTATTTGCAATGCAAATGATGTCACCAGATAGCGACCTACTGGTGAGAGCATCCCCCTCTGCAGAATCTGCTTAAAGGGATGCCTACTACCATGTTTTCCTGAAAATAAGATTTTTGGGAAGGTATTAATTTTGGGTGCATGGAGTGAGATGGGGCTTCTCTTGTCATCTTACCTGATTTCCATCTCTGTCTCCCTAACCCTAACAAGAGGAAATGGCAGGGACTGGTTGCGTATGTGTTTAAATATTTTTGGGGAGGGCTTATTTTCAGAGGCGCTTATTTTAGCGCATGCGCTCAAAAGCCTAATTGGGCTTATTATCCAGGGAGGTCTTATTTTGGGGAAAACAGGGTAGCAAAGAAATAAAGGACCATTGTCCCTGCTACCTTGTGTAGGCTGTTGCTGCCTTGAAAAAACAATTGGAGAGACGCACAGGCTGAATCGATAGGATGGAGACATCCTACAAGATGGGCAGCAAATAAATTTAATAATAATTTAAAAAAAATAAAAATAAACAAGATAAAAATAATGCAGGAAATTGCAGAAATGTAGGGATACTCCCCTTCCAACCCTTAGTATGTCTGCTAGCTTCAAGTCCCAGGACTCACATTCAGATCTGATAATCTATTTCTTGTTCACTTGGGTGTATGTGCTATGCACACCTGGTCCACATGCATACCCATTAGACTTGACAATTGGATTGTAACTATTTTTGTACTGGTGCCGTTGGCATCATTGCTTTACAGGCTTGTGCGAGGCCAGTTGCATGGAATGTAGTTTTCTTGCTGGAATAAAAGTGAACACATGATCTTTGCATAGAGAGTGGTCCTATCCCAAAGGGTTTTGAAACTACCAGAAGTACCCTAAAATAAATCCACTGAACAATACCCACCGCACTGTTACAACAGACTACAAACCTTTTCAATGCCATCCAGTTATACAAATTTCATAGACTTCTTCCTCTCATTAGAAGAGCTGTTAAGACACCATCTAAAGCGAAAGGGGGAAAGGCATTGGGTGTCAGAGGTTGCAGTGGGGAAGAAAAAGGGGCAAGCATAAACCTACTTGGGGTTTTCCATTTATTAGCAGTTCTGAACTGGAGAACTGGACATTGCCATCAGCTGTTTCGCTCCTTGTCCCATAGAGACATATCTTTTGCTCTTGGTTATTCATAAAAATATCTAAACTTTATTTTATTCCAGAAAAAAACCCCATGAAAAATAAATTCTGGGAAATGTCAGTATTATAGAAAGGTCACAAATAATCCCCTAAATTTAGCACCATTACTTGAAGAGAATTCCATAAATATTGGTAATGAATACCAAACAACTTACCTTCATTTTATGTCTACATATTTATAGCTGTAACATGGAGTACAGCTAATTCTAGACTTACAACTGTTTCTTCAACAATTATTCAAAATTATGATAGGTTTTTTGGGGAGGGGGAAAAATCACTTACAATCTAAATTTGCAATTTACAACATTGCAAATCATTGTCCCACACCAGTAGTCATTTGATTGCAATTGCAATTGGTATGCTTGGAAATTGCCTATATTTATTAGTTGCAGCATCCTGTGGTTATGTGGTCAGGATTTACAATGGTTTTTGCGAGTTTCTGCAAAAACCAGCAGAAAATGCCATCAGGGAAGCTGGATTTACTTAATAACTGTGTGATTGGCTGAACAAATGTAATGAATCAACTTACGACCACTGTAAAATCAGGTCAAGTTAAATAGTAATTTGACATATGACCACAATGACTTAGGACAGAAATTCTGCTCCCAGTTGTCATAAATTGAGAACTACTTGTAGACTGTACATGGATACATGACTTACCAAGGTTTAAAGACTAAGTGAGATGCTGCCCATCTGAAAGTCATGTTCAAAACTCTACTTGCAGAAAATTTCCAAAATCTTTATAATGTTTTATTCTTTTATTATAATAAAACAAAGTTATTAATAATTATTTCATTAAAATTAGATTAGTAGGTACTTATATTAATAATTAATTAATTATTATAATAAAGCAAAGAGCAACAAAGAGGATTAGGGGACTGGAGGCTAAAACATATAAAGAATGGTTGCTGGAATTGAATATCTTTAGTTTAAAGAAAAGAAGGACTAAGGGATGACATGATAGCAATGTTCCAGTATATCAGGGACTGCCACAAAGAAGAGGGAGTCATGCTATTCTCCAAAGCACCTGAAGGCAGGACAAGAAGCAATGGGTGGAAACTGATCAAGGAGAGAATCAATCAAAACTAAGGAGACATTTCCAGACAGAACAATTAATCAGTGGAACAACTTGCCTCCAGAGTTTGTGAATCCTCCAACACTGGAAATTTTTAAGAAGAGATTGGACAACCATTAGCCTAAAATAGCAGTAGCACTTAGACTTATATACTGCTTCACAGGGCTTTACAGCCCTCTCTAAGCAGTTTACAGAGTCAGCATATTGCCCCCAACAATCCAGGTCCTCATTTTACCAACCTTGGACAAATGGAAGGCTGAGTCAACCTTGAGCTTGTCAGGATCAAACTGCTGGCAGTGGGCAGAGTCAGCCTGCAATACTTCATTCTAACCACTGCGCCACCATGACTCTTGTGGTATAAGTTTTCCTGCCTGAATAGGGGGCTGGACTAGAAAACCTCCAAGGTCCCATTCCTTTCAACTCTGTTATTCTGTTAATAATGTCATTATCTTAGTATAATTCTAAAATTATTTAAAATGTTAATCTAAATAAAAATTGTGTATATCTTCTATTGTATTCTTTTACAAGTTGAAGAAGCAGATTGGCTTAGTTCTCATTTAAAAAAAGGGTGGGGGGGAAACTGAAGGTGACACCTTCCTTCAAATGATTCAGTGGGTTTGTAGGTCTTCTGGGACAGTTTAATAAAACCATCCCAGTGCCAACCGTGCTGCTTTGATCATGACTCAGCTAATCCAGTTAAGAGGTTTAAAGAACGGTGTCAGCAAATATAAATGATCACAGATCCTTTAAAACCTTGAATTTGATTGAGTTCAAATGGTTGGCTAAACTACAATGTTGCTAAAATGGTTGCTAAACACTGGCTAACATTGTGCTTACCATTAGCAGGGAATGCTGCAGTTCAGCCTGGTAACCTAATCTACTCCTTCTTTAGCTTGCTTTCTGTAGCCATGAATGGATAGCAAGTGGTGATGCCCATAACAGAGGGAAGACTGGACATGGAATGTAGGAGAAGCAGTAACAAGGAGCATGAATCAATGAGTTAAATCAAGAGGAAAAATAGATGCATTGAATGATTATGATACTAAGGGAAAAGGGATATATACGGTATATATAATATATACAGTATATTTTGAAGTATGCAACCGGTTGCTCAGGGTACATATCAGGGGTGGGTTCCACTTACCTTTACTACCAGTTCGCAATGGGGCCGCGCATGCGCTCTTCTGCGTTTTGATGACGTCAGGGGTCAGTGGGAGGAACCTCCCGCCGGTTTTACTACCGGTTCTATAGAACCAGTGCAAACCGAAGGCAACCCACCACTGGTACATATGGAACTAGGTAATAGTGTGTGTATGTCTTCAAGTCAATTTTGACTCCTAGGTGACTCCTAGGACAAATCCCTACAGTTTTCTTGGCAAGATTTCAGAAATGATTTGCCCTTGTCTTCTTTATAAGGCTGAGAGGGAAGGACTGGCCTGAGGTTATCCAGCTGTCTTTGTGCATGATTAGGGCTCATGGTCTACTGGTTTCTATCCTGGTGCTTTAACCACTGCATTAGGGTGGCTCTCGGGTGAGAGCAGTTGGTGAAAGTTACATGTTATACTCAAATTCTGTAATGGAAGAACCAGAGAGAAAAAATATGAAAAAATATGTGAAAAAATATATTACATTCTGAGGACTAGATGCTTGGATGCTGAATTAGCTGTAAGCCTGTTCAAGGTGGGAAAAATATGTACTTAGAGTAGCACACATTAGTACCATGGTTTATCTTTTTTGACTGAAAGACTCCAAAGAGCATTCAATCTTCACTCAACCAAGTATGATTTGAAAATCTATGGCACGGCATTGTTCATTAAAGAGTGAGTCATTGTACTGTTTTTCATTACATCGGCAGAACAGTCATGGCAACCTGTATGACATAGTGCAAAAATCCTTAATTTCTACCCATCCCAACATCAAACAGCGCCAGTTCAATTGGAGCAACACAAAAACCACACTATCACCTGCTATGCTCATGAGTTCATCAAAGCCTGGCACTCCACAAGCAATTCCATCAATAGACACATTGATCTACAACCAGCCTATGAACCCCTCAGAATCCAAATCAACTGCACAGTCAGCCAGAGACAGCACTAACCCTCAACCAACCAACCCCACCAGCAGTTCATCTCCCAATGACCCTGACCTATTTAACCTCCCTATCACAAGACCCATCACAAGACTCTCACTGCTGACTCACACCTGACCCATCACTTGACATACCCAAACTTGAAGCCTTTATAAACAGAAGAACACTGACATTGACATCCCCTAAACTCTGCTGAAGATGTTATCCAGCCTGGTAATAAAATGTTTAGAAACCAACCCACAAGCTTGGAGAATGAAACTTCACCCTCATCCTACACCCGAGCTACAGATGTTCGCCACAATATTGCAAAGACTCCAAAGATGGAGACAAAACACAGATACTAGAACTACTGCCACATTGACAATGCCAACCACAAAAGTTGTGGGTATTGGAGACTGGCATCCTTAAATCTCCGTTGACTCTTCATCAGGTAACTCACTTGACCATTTTTTCCCCATACAATTTTAATAAAAGGTCAAAACATGTTCCAATGCTCTCCAATTATTTATATATGAAGGGAGCCAACAAATTCATGATAATAAGGACACCTTTAATTATATATGTGCCCCCAATTCTATTAGACAGCAATGACATCATTGCTATAATTTGCATGTGTTCCTTTAGGGGGAAAAAAGAGATGTAAAATAGAAATTATAACACAGGTTAATTAAATGACTTGCCTATTAGAAAAGGCTGAAGTAAAGATCTCAAGAGTACTTTCAAGGACTGTTTTCAATACCTCTCTCTCTGAGCCTGGAATACGAATTCCATGACTCACCATTGGAAGCATCTTCCAGGAGCTGAGCCTTGCCATTAATCTGACTGGCCCTCTTAGGACAAAAGGAGCAAATTGAAGGTTGTCTGGTAATGGACCCGTTGAAGGTTTGGATCTTAACTTCCTGCAGCATCTCCCAAAGGGAAACAATCTTTAGAAGGGAACTGGGACAGGAATTTTTGAAAAAAGGAATAGTAAATAGTAAAAACCAACCAACCAACTTACCTATCCCTTTCCTATCTGCCCCACCAATATAAGTCTGGCAAGGAATAGGGGCTATTTTTCCTCTCTTGCCTTCATTGGACTGCTACATCTTTCAGTGCATATATGAATATATGTATGAACACATACACACACAAACACACAGACATACGAATACTGATAGCAATACTTATCTATAGAGATCCAATGATCTCTATAGATGAGTATTTTTTATTGCTGTCAAATGAGGGAAGTCTGAAGGAGAGAGCTCAATAAAATAGAGTGCTTTTTTATTATTTGTTGATTTAGGAAAGCTATTAATCACCTGCCAATAAAAAATGCCCCAAGTAGAAGTCTTCTTGATTTTATTGTACATTTGAATCAGCTTATAAAACAGAAAATCTAGAATAAATATGTAATCATTTATTTATGTGTTTATACATAAAGCTGTATTTCTCTTCTATATAAGGTCAGTTTTATATTAAAACTAACAACCTAGGCTCAGCCATTCAGTTCAACCTATTTTATATTACTTTACATTTGCATTTTCCACATAATTATGCTTATATTTATGCTTTCAGTATGACTATTGTTTTTTTTTAAAAAAACCTTCCTTGAAGGAGTATTAAAAAACCCGTGAAATTATTTTGCATTCTACAGACACACTGCTTTGGAAAATTATCCAAGGGGAAAAGTTTAATTTCAACGTCAAAAATACTTTTCTCCCTATAAAACAAAGTTTGCTTGCTCAGAAATGTACAGAAGATTTCACATGGGCTCCAGTGAGCTTAGTTATTCTTTAGTTCTTCTGCTTTGCCTAACTCATACATATAAGAGGATTAGGTTATATTGAAAAACCCAAGGAGGATGGGGAATGCAGCATAGAAAAAAAAACAAGACAAATGGCTGCCACTTTGGTAAAGAATTCAAATCATTAATAATCCACATAATCCACATAAAATTACAATAACTGATTTGAACACCAGTTGGGAATGAGTAGCTTCTCTCAATACCTCATACTAGAGCAGACTTTCAACCATGATGCACGGCACTTCATATGTGCAGTATTTATCCCACTACTATCTTAGCTATACTAGCATTATTAGTACTAACTAGATAAATCCCACCTGAAGTGGTAAGTTGGATATAAACATATGAGATGATCCTGAAGGAGGGGTCAAACATGTCATGAGTCACGAGTCCCCGCACCCGCACAAGAGATCTAAGTCCAGCCCATCTTGGATGCCTCTCTTATCTCCCGCTCATTTCCCTTAACGGTCAGTTGGTCAGATTCTTGTAGAGAGGTTAAGCTTGCAATAAATCTTTATGCGGTTTGAACTGCATGGATCCACCCTGATTTCCTCGGCACTTGACAATAAATTTATGTATAAATAAAAACAATCAACAATCTTTACAATCCTTAAATAAAATCAGATATATTGTTTCTCCTATTGTCTCTTATTGTGCAGCAAGCCTTCACACAAAAAAAGGGAACAGATTTTTTTTCATCCACTTTGGGCTATAGCGGTGTTATTGGTATGGGACAGTGGTGGGTTGCCCCCGGTTTGGACTGGTTTGCAAGAACCGGTAGTAAAACTGGCGGGAGTCTCCACCCACTGACCCCGACATCATCAGGAAGCTTCTGTGCATGCGCACGCAACCCCATTGCGAACCGGTAGTAAAGGTAAGTAGAACTCACCCCTGGTATCGGATATGAAAATACAGCTGCTGAAAAACATAGTTGCTCAACCCTTTGCCGTTGCAAATATATTGAGATATATTTTTCCGTTAGCAGTAGGCAACCTTGGGATGTTATTGAGCACATTTGGAATGCATGTGTCATGTGCAGACTTGTGCAGTGTCAAATAATAATGGCCACATTATTCACTGTACATTGTCAGTAATAGGTAGGTTGGGCATAGCAGTTATAAAAGATGCATTTACCAAAAGGCTATATAGTCAGAATGTTCTCCAACATTTGTCCTATCACTTCATTTTACTTTTATCTATTTTTGGAGCAGGAAGACACATTCATAAAGTTAGTTGTGAATTTTAAAAAAAACCCACCCATTTTATTTTCTAACCAAGATTATGAAGCCTATGATTCTAAGATATCCATGGATACTTTTGTAGCTATGCATATAAGTCTTCTACACCTGCGGCATATCAGTTCTCTGTCAGCTGCATTAATTGCACTGCAGCTTAAACAGTGTTTTTAGTATCATCATTATTATTTAATGTCATGCATCAGAGCTTTGTTGATTGGAGTTGCTCTTATTATTGGGAGTGAACAAGGACCATAGTGACACACAGATAATGAAGATGCAGAAAGGGTAGAATAGTGCTAGAACCATGGATTTCACATCTTTGGGGGAAAGAAAATTTATAATATAATAATAAATTTAATATAATAATAATAAAAAAATAATAATAATATTTTTATTATTAAAAATAATAATAATAAAAAAATAACAGAAGCCCTCCTGCAAATTTAACAGAGTAAAAAAAAAATGACCTAAACCAGTAAAAATTATAAAATTAATGTATTATTGAATTTATGAACATCTCTCTTGTAGTTTTATTGGTAGTAGTATATAAATAGTTGGCTCTGATAGCTGCTCTCCCCTGTCCCTGCCCCCAAGTAAGTACCCAATCTAATTCTGATTTGATTCTGAGATAGTTTATAGATGGGCATATAGTCTAAATTTAGACAATATAGTCTAAATTCTTCTATGTAGATGGGCAGTTTAGGGTTTATATTACTTTTTTTCATATTTTTCACCTCCTGAATATTAGAAACAATTCTGACCACTAAGCAGGATACCATACAGAAAAAGGAATCACATGGGGACCTGGGGCTTCAGATTACATGCTTTGGTTCCATGTAATTTAAATCCACCAATATTATTTGAATGTTCTTTGAGGTAAGATAATTTTCAAAGGACTTTCTTGCTATCACATTATTAAGTGGAAAACAGAAATGTGGGTGTCTATGCTATTATTTTTCTCCCAGGGCAAAGTCATACTTGGCTTCATATGTTACGAAAGGATTATGAAAAGGTTTTTATGTTCACTGACTTTTAGCTGAAAAGGTTTTGTTTTGTTAATACGGCACTTTTAAATATTGCTTCTTAATTTCTTTTGGATTAAGCTTCATTTAACTGGTTAGCTTAAACATCTTTAACTGTGATTATGAATATAATATATAAATACTGAATTGTGTCTTTTATATAATAAGCTTCTTTCAGAAGACTATGGTCTGGGGAAAAAAACCCAGCTAAGAAATGCTGCTAAAATGCAACACTTTCTTAATAGATACTGAAGAAGTATTTTTTATATTCTAGATTTATTTATTTACTATATATATTTACATACATAGCCATGGTGAGAATAAAGAAGGGAGTTGGAAGAAAACCTTGTGAAATCACATAATGTAAAAAGCTAGACATAAATAAATCCACTATTCACATCTGTAAAAACATCCAATCAAATAAGAGTAGAACTAGTGGAGCATAATATTTTGCATTTCTATCTCCGAAGGCTTTCATGATGAATGGTATTTAAATCTATTGAGTACTTCAGCAAAATTAATTGCATGGCAAGCAAAGCCAATTCATCCCAGCAGTTGTAGACTACTTTTAACACAGGAGTGTACACCTTGCTGCTTGTCTAAAAACTGGAAAACAATTCTAGATTCCTCCAAAAATTAGGCTTTTAAGTGAGTTTACATTTGAATAGAATTGATTTAGAGTTTATTAACATCCTCAAAAAAATCTAATGGCACATTCTTTCAAACTGTCTAATAAAAACTATCTTCTGCAAAATAGCTGAATTGCACTTTCTGCTCAAGGAGAATTAGTTTACCTCTTGGGACCAATTAGTTAATCAGGGACCAACAATTAATCAGTGGAACAACTTTCCTGCAGAAGTTGTGAATGCTCCAACACTGGAAATGTTTAAGAAGATGTTGGATAACCATTTGTCTGAAGTGGTGTAGGTTTCCTGCCTAAGCAGGGGGTTGGACTAGAAGACCTCCAAGGTCCCTTCCAACTTTGTTATTCTATTCTATTCTATTCTATTCTATTCTATTCTATTCTATTCTATTCTATTCTATTCTATTCTAGTCTAGTCTAGTCTAGTCTAGTCTAGTCTAGTCTAGTCTACTCTACTCTACTCTACTCTACTCTACTCTACTCTACTCTACTCTACTCTACTCTAGTTACTCCATTAAATCTTAAAATACAAAAAATAGAAAATAACCACCGGTAAGTGTACAAATGGTAGAACAAACATTTCCTAGAACTGTATCAACATTCTGGTTGCCAACAAATAGAACTGATGGAAGCAGTTGTGAGAGAGTGACAAAGGAACATCCTACATGGTGGCTAGGAAACTTTTTCCTCATTAGTGATAACTATTTATGATATATACAGTCCACCTTCCTTTTCTTAACTTCTCAGACCATAATATACATCATGCCCTCACGTACAAGATTTTACAAAATGTCCGTACCCCTCTAAAGAAAGAGCCTGGTGGCGCAGCAGACTAAAAAGCACTGTTATTAACATCAGCTGCCTGCAATTACTGCAAGTTCAAATCTCACCAGGCTCAAGGTTGACTCAGCCTTCTATCCTTTCTAAGGTAGGTAAAATGAGGACCCAGATTGTGGGGGCAATAAGCTGACTTTGTATAAAAATATACAAAAGTATGAAGGCTATTGCTTAACACATTGTAAGCCGCCCTGAGTCTCCAGAGAAGGGCGGCATTTAAATCAAATTTAAAAAAAAAGTGTGGGAAGGGGAAATTTCTCCATAATATCTCAGGGGCTGCCACAAAGAAGAGGGGTTTAACCTATTCTCCAATGTATCTGAAGGCAGGACAAGAAGCAAAGGAGAAAAACAAGCTAGAACTAAGAAAAAATTTGGGAATTTTATTTTCTCTCTTTTTTACTATGTGCTGAGTGTGTGGAATCTTATTCTACTTGTCATCCTGAATAAGGTTGTCTCAATTTGAGTGAATCCTGAAGTTGACAGGTAGCCTTTTAGCACCAGCCGCAGCTTGGTTGGGTTATTGACTCCAAAAGTTTTCTTTGGTTTCCCTTCAACAGTTTAGCCTGACCTTTCCCCCTTCAATCCTCATCTGGTTCCCTCTGAGGCCTATGAGAAATTGAGATGCTGTTTTGTAACAGAAGGGTGGGGGGACCTACATTTCCAGTTGTCCTCATCCCCACACATGGATGACATCAAAACCAAAGTATCTAAATGGAGAGCCTGGGCACTTTATTGAAGGGGTGTCAATAAACAGATGTTAAAATGGAAATCGAGATGTGTACTTATGTTTTAATAGCTCTGGTGGCGCAGCGGTTAGAATGCAGTACTGCAGGCTACTTCTGCTGACTGCCGACTGCCATTTGATTCTCACTGGTTCAAGGTTGACTCAGCCTTACATCCTTCTGAGATTGGTAAAATTGAGGATTCAGATTGTTGGGGGCAATGTGCTTACTCTATAAACCACTTAGAGAGGGTTGTAAGGCATGGTGAAGTGGTATATAAGTCTAACTGCTATTGCTATTGCTATTAATCTGTTTCCATTTTCAAAAGACAGGCAATTGTACATCAGTTTTCAGTCAATTCAATTAGAAAGATTTCCAGAGGCTGCAAAAAAGTGACATAAAGGCCACATAGGAGTCAGGGCGTGGAAGATTCCTGTCTATTGCCATGCATCATTATTTAATTCCATCTGGTGCTTATCCACAAAATGGTATTGCAAATAAGTCAGGTATTGAACATTTGAACTAATATCTTTTTGCACAGGCACTTTATCATCCCAAAGACTCCAGTGGGCACCGAGCAAACTCGATGGTGATTTCTCTTCATTGCCATAATCAACACAAGATACGTTTTTAACCGGCTTTAACAGTGAATTCAGACACAGCCTGAGATTTTCTCCATCTGCATTCAAGCTGCTGCCCTACTTATCAGAAGTGTCAAAATATATTCAAGCCTGATGCATTTCAGAGAAAAAAAAAATGTTCTTGCTTTGCAGGCAACCCAGAACTGAAACGGCACACAAATACGTGCAAATGAATATTTTAAAAATGAAAATGCAATCATTTGGTTTAAGAACATTAACACTTTAATCAAAGTGACACTTTATAAGACCAATCAGTTTGAAATGTTCTCGTAGATGTAGCTCCTGCAAGAACAATTTGAATGTTTTACCAAAAAGAAAGAGAAAAAAAGAAACACTTGCTTTTTATTTTACCTGAATACTTTTAAAAACAATTTTAAAACATTTTTTTTTCTATTTAAAGTATATGTTTATTTATTTATGCACTGTTATGCATTTTCATTTTTAGATCACCTCTGAGGAAGAAATTTTGTTTTCTGGAAGTTGTAAGACTTGGATATATTTTTGCATCTCTGTGGGTTGATTTCTCCGGTCATTGGTTGTATGCAGTACTATTCCGTTGTGGCTTCTCTTTGTGCTTGAACAGGATCATGAAAATGGAACTTTAATTGTACTGATCTGCCCCATCTCCAAATAGTACAATGATCAAGAGATCAGAGCTATGAGTCATGACTGATCCTTCTATTGTCGTACTGAACTTTGAAATATGGAGATGATTCAAGCGATCTACCTAATCACTTCTATATGCACAAAAATAGGCAATTCAGCTGATCCTTCATGGTTGCAGAAGCTGCAAGCCTGATGGTTCATATCTTACTGGATCACAATATGCCCATAAAATAAAATAACTTCTTAACATCCAGATTACTTCCTATTTTTGTTCAGACTGGGCTGAACTTCCAATCCTGCTAGGTATGAAAATCTTTGTCCTAGCTTTGGCATGTATTTCAGAGAGGGAGACAGCAACACCACTCATGTGATTAATAATATTATTAATCTTCACTTCTTGATATGCTGTTTTTCACTGTTGCTCCTTAATCTTCTTAAGTAGTTTGGCACCGCAGATTAAATGTATCCTCAGGCTAGGTAAGAAAAATAAAATCAGCTGCAGTTCCAGTGCAACCGAATTATTAAAGAATGAAGGAGAAAGGAATAAAAAATTGCCAGTTGTTTGTTTGTTTTTGATGGAATGGACATAACTACATTTAATCATCTTTGATGATACTTTCTGGGAGTATTGCTAGGGTGACTGAATGGATAGTCTTTATTCCTTGTCTGGAAGTGTCATGGTACAGAGTTCCCTGGGAGTAGGATTATCGTATTTTTTGGAGTATAAGACACACTTCCCCACCCCCAAAAGAGGGTGAAAATTTGGGTGCATCTTGTACACTGAATGTATCCCTGACCACAAGGCCAAAAATGTGAGGCATGGAGGTGGCAATGGTCTGTGTCAATCCCTGCAGCCTGGAACAGCTGATTAGGGGTATTCCAGGAGGCCAAGCCACCCGCCAATCAGCTGCTCATGCTGAATCAGGCTGCAATAATGTGCTGAAGCTGACCTGGCTGTTTGCTATTTGCTGCAAGGACCTGTCGAAGTTTGCAGCAGCAATCACATCCAGAAAGTACACACAAGTAACTGATTCAGCAGGATTCAATAACTTCTCTTTATATATAATATAACACATGAAGTAAATATACAATACCAAAAGCAGGTTTTTCAATGTGGTAGTAAATACAAGCAAAACACAAGCAGAGAAGAGGAGTGTCAGAGCAGAATGCAGCTTTAGAACAGAACAGTTGAGCTAAGCCACACCCAGGCTTCTTGCTGTCTCCTTGTTGCTCATACAGCAAATACTGTTTCAGTTTCCAAACAGCCCTCAACTCTCTCACACACTGACAGGACACTAGCCAAATGAATACCGATGGATGCTGGTAGGCAAAGGCAGATTTTTTTTTCTTATTTTACTCCCCAAAAACTAAGGTCTTATACTCTGGAGGATCTTATACTCTGAAAAATATGGTAACTTCCAAGAAACAAAATTCAATATCTTAGATGACCCAATCAAGATTTTTTTTTAATATATCACTTTTATCTATGTCTATGTAGCACATGACTTAGTCACAGGGAAAGTCTTCCTGAAAGGTTCTTTGTCAAGATTTATCTGAGCATATCCATTTTTTTAAAAAAGAGAAGACTTAGCAAAGGAAAATGAGCCCTGGAGTCATCATAAAACATAGAGGGAGAAGGTGGTTGGGCAGCACCTTCAGGAATGTTTGAAAAAAAAAAACAAATTATCTGGTGCCCTGGCAGTCTACTTTATGATTATATTAATTGGTGCTGTGGATTGGTTCTTTCCTATTTTTGTTATTTATAATTTTGTATGTATTTCTATTTTTTAAAGTATTGCTAATCACTCAGAATCAGGTGGGCAAATTTGAAAAGAATATTGTAGGATATTTTAGAGATAACCCTACAACAGTTATCAAAGAAATGAATTCTTGCGATACTGTTAAAATCCTTCATAGTTTCAGAAGCTGCAAGCCTGGAGGTCCAAATCTTACTGGGTGATGATATGACCACAAAATATCTTCTTAACATCCAGATTACTGCCTATTTTTATGCAGATTGGGTTGCACTTCCAATCTTGCTAGGTAAGAAAATCCTTAAGAGTCCAAAGTTCTTAAAACTAATATTGCACAATGCTACTCAATTTGTTTCAATATCTGCCTATTTGATTCAGAGAACTGTGGGTACAACTCCAATCATATCCATCATGGATATCTTATGCCATTTTTTCTTCATAAACAAGGAACTCTGACAAAAATAACTTTTGTTGATTAAGTTCTTGTTTCTTTTCCCTAAACTAAGTGAAATCTATATTTTAGATTCATCAAAATGTTAGCAAACTCTTTTCCACCAATGCATAAAATAAAAATTTTAAAAATCACACTCATTTCTATTCTAAGTATTCTTTATTCCAAATTATCCTGGTGTTCATTTTATCTGCCCTCATAAAAACCTAGTCATGTTTCTGTGCCTATTTTTTAAAAAAGATCATAGCCGAGGAAGTCAGACTATGTGAGGTTTTTTTTATTCCAAGCCAACCAGCATCTATTTCTCTACAATAGAATTACAATTACTTCTATTCAATATCCAGTTCTACATGACTCTTTTAGCAAACAGAAAGAAAATTTTGCTCCGATTTACCTGAAAATAAATATACTATTATTACATACATATGTGCATTAAATAATTGATTCTATTGTAAAGCATAATAATATACTGTAAATATAATTAATAAGCAATTGATTTGTATTAAATATATAAAATCTAAATGTCATGGTATGGCATAATAAGTGATGCACTAGGTTATTAAATCACAGGTCATTGCAGTCAGGCTATTCCAATTTAGGTAACACCATAGCTGAAGAAACAGATAGCATGGACATACGCCTTCATAACCATGTTGGTTATAATTTGTTATTCACCTTTAGCATTCTTCAGATTATAAAATTAATTAAATAAATGGAATCTCAAGAGATAACATTTTTGGAAGAGTCACAAGCCAGATGCCTCCTCCTTTAGGATCAATGTTTTCTTTTATCTCCCCATTTTCTGGATGAGTCTCTCTTGTGGTGCAACTCAACATTATTTTATTAGTTGTAGCCCTGATAATTAGTGACTCCAGATACTAGTCCAGCACATGCTCTACATGTCATCCATGGATATCATCTGTCATCTTGATGGAAATTTTATTCTCAAATTTCCCTATCCAATATCAAAAAAGCCCCCCAATAGCTGGGACTGTTAAAAATAAGAAATAAGCAACATCTAGAGGCCATAGATTCTCTCCCTTGCTCTACTGTGCTTCATAGAGTGACCAAGAGTCCAAGTTTACAGAAAACCTTTTCTGACATTATGGTTAGTGACTTTTGTTTGTTCCCTAGATTTTTATTGTATTATCAAGAACATTTTACCATATTTACTAGATTTTACCTTTTACCGTATTTACTAGATTTTAACATATTTTGTGCAGTATTGTATAACTTGTCCTGAGAGATTAACTAGGTGGATAGCTGACAATGAAGTCCCAGATGAAATAATCAATGCTCAGAGCTGGAATAGGGTGAGATTTTGTTTTTTTTTAACTGCTTCCTCTAGTATACACATCAGGCCAAGAACAAGATAATTTTTTTCAGTATAAATGCCCCAATATGATCAATATGCTTTTCATATTTCCTCAAAGCATGGTAATAATATGGTTGTAGGAAGCACTTGATCAACCAAGCAAAAGTTGGTTCCTTGTCATTCAGCCTGTTACAGATCAATTGGTCCTATCTAGTGTCTGTAAAGGGTTTAGCCCACCATGCGGTTCTGAAAATGCCAGCTTTGAGTTGGAGCATCAAAAGACAGTGCTAGATTTGCATTTTAGAAAGTGATTTTCGAAGCCCTGAAATGAACCTCTTCGTTGTTTAAGGTCTGCGACTAAATTGCTTGTGAAGCTCTTGGGAAGTTGATTCAAACCAGAATTAAACATTCTCATAGGCATGAATAACAGAGTTTTCTTAATAAGATTTATTCAAATGAAAAAAAAATAGTTTGAAGAACTGAAGCAACTGAACTACTTTCCATTTAGAAGCAATTTATCTCCAAAGACATTAGGGCAAAGCTTTCCATAATTTATTTCTAAACCCTTTTCTGTGAGCTGATCAAAAGCTGGATCTTTCTTATTGATAAAGTATGAGTTTGCAAGTGTTTATTCATGAAATCATCTCCAGAATCCTTACAGATCTATGAACTAATCTTTACACCATTCTTCGATGCATAGCTTTTGGCACCAGTTTCAAAGATTCCAATTCTGTTCTATGCATAGCAGTGTGTGTGTGTGTGTGTGTGTGTGTGTGTGTGTGTGTGCAGACAGACAGACAGACAGACAGACAGACAGATGATAGAGAGAGAGAGAGAGGGAGGGAGAGATTGTATTGCAGTTGGCCAACTTTACTTCAAGTAAAGGTGATTAAGCATGAAAATTATTTTATCAAGATCAAAGTATGGGATTTATTTGCTTTATTTATTTATTTATTTATTCAAGCCATTGCTTCTGAGAGGTTCTGAATGAATCTTTGAGTGCCTTCACTAATGCTTTGCTCTTCCTGGGGGAATAAGAGGCTATATGGCAAATTAGAGAAAGCAATATAAATATTGAACTCTGTAAGGCATTCCAGGTTGCCCTTAACTAGGAACTATTACTTTCATTGATGCAATGTCTTGATAACAGGGGGAATGGAACTGAATTACTGATGCACCTTCTCTTAAATTAATTGCCCTGAAGATCGTTGATAAGCATCACTCACCTAAAAGTATCTGCCCTACTGAATGAAGGCTATATCAAGACTTGTGATAGGACTAAGCCAGGGGTGAAATCCAGCAGGTTCTGACAGGTTCTGGAGAACTGGTTTTTTGAGTGATTCAGAGAACCAGTAGCGGAAATTTTGAGCAGTTTGGAGAACCAGCAAATACTACCTCTGGCTGGCCCCAGAGTGGGGTGAAAATGGAGATTTTGTAATATCCTTCCCCTGGAGTTGGGTGGGAATGGAGATTTTGCAGTATCCTTCCCCTGCCACGCCCACCAAGCCACGCCCACCAAGCCATGCCCATAGAACCGGTAGTAAAAAATTTGGATTTCACCACTGGACTAAGACATATGAATCAACCTTGATTTGATTTAAATTGCAGTTTCAATATTCAAAACAATATGAAGCAATTTGAGTTTGTGATTCAGTTTTTCCTGGCATGTCAATTGATCTGAGTTAGTTTGAGATTTTTTTTTTAAAAAAAGATTTCTTCCTAGGCCATAATGAGGAAGTATTAGATGCTTGCAACTTTATCCAAAAATATAGCTCCAAGAACTTTTCATTTCTATTTCTGCATATTTGTTTTTATGATTTTCTCATGTTTCCCTTCTGGCTTTCATTTAGGATATTCTTAAGACTGGCTGTTCAGAGACACCAAACAGCTGTAATGGAAGATAAAAGATAAACATTTTCCATGCACAGATGGGTGTGGGAACCACCTTGGCAAAGGAGATTTAAGTATGGTTTTTATCCTTCAGAATAAATTCCCTTCTACCTTCCTTTCAAAATATGCTTGACATATTCTTGTCTGAAATAAAGTAAAAAATTAAGTTATGTCAACAAGTGCAATGCAGTGCAAATAGACAGAGAAGCTGAAATGGCACCAATCTTATCTTCCTAGACTCAGAAACTCCCAGGGATGGTGACTGCAGCCATGAAATAAAGGAATATAGTAAACAAGATTTATTCAGCTGTGCAAATTTGAAAACTTTGCAGTGTTCCCATAACTATAAATATAGCAACTTGATTCAAGGTTGCATACATCTGGCACTACCAAAAGATCTTTAACTTTATGAGCCCAATTAATGCTGTCCAAAAAAAGGTAAGGATACAAGAAATCATTGCCCAACTGAACTTTATTTGAACATTCACATCTTCCAAAGCACTGGGATGTGTTTATAATCCAATTGTCAGCTTTGGGAACCATATTAGCACCAAATGCTTCGCCGCTGGCAACTTCTTGTGCTTGGGAAAGTGTGAGAAGGGATTTAGAGGAGTGATTGTAGTTAGACATAATAGCATTCTTCCCTTTGGTTGAGGTCATGGTGTTTATGCATCTAGAGGAGGAGTGGTTGCAGGGATGGCTCTAGTTGGGACGGATGGTGATTGGGCCATGTGACAGACTGATGGGTGAAGGGGCTGGATTTGGGGTTTTGATTTACTGAGGGAAAACCGGAACTCTCAGATTCTGGTTTTCCCTGATGTGCTAGTTTACCTTCTCTAATAAATGGAACTTTGAGAAATGCCTGCATTGGAGTTTTTACTTGGATTTGGGGACTTTCTGGAATGCTGACACCAGTTACTCTTTGAGTATGACTTTGATTTAAATGGTTCTTACTCGCTTTAGTCCGAACGTCTGCTTTAGTCTAGTTCCCACTTCCTAGTTTTTGACTCCTGGCTCATCTGATCAGTAAGAATTTCTGAGTAAAATCCATAATTGAAGTAGATTTCAGAGATTGACAGAAAAAATTCAGTAGCACAGATAGCAATGTCCAGAGATAGATCTGAGGGGGAAAAAGTTTTTGAAACTTGTGTTACAAACATGGGCATCGCTTTAAAAATAATTTTATTGAAGAAATGAAGTTAGGTGCAGAAATATGTTTTTAATGTCACTAGATCAGAACCTTTAGGAGAACTTGGTTGCCGATGTGGCCATGCAGAAAAGGAAAAGCTCATGCAAAACTTATTTATAGGAGAGGAAGCCCCAGTCTAGACAGAACATGATAAAACAAATTGACTGCAGGCTTGCAAAAGAGTGAGACAAGGTTGTCTATTCGCTCTTTGCTTATTAAATTTATTTCCTGGACCTACAGTCAGGGAGCCGGGATTAGAAGAAGATGAGTATAGCTTTGAAATTAGAGGAAGAAATATTGTAAGATGCATTATGCTAATGACACTAATCTTATAGCTGAACATGCAAATGAACTGCAACCTCGAGTAATGAAAGCCAAGCAGCATAATAAAAAATGAGACGTGACTAAGGCTAAATATAAAGAAATCCGAATGAATGACAACAGATTCAGCGACCAGTCTTAGAATTGACAATGAAGTTATTGAAGTGATGGATAGCTTCGGCCTTTTAGGATTGACTATAAATTATAAAGGAACTAGCCGTTAAGAAATAAGGCATAAATTAACACTTGCTAGGGAAACTGAGAAAGCCTTGGTGGTGGTGGGGAACGTTCAGATAATCATTATGCATCTATATACTACAGCAATGATTTTCCCTGTGACATGCCATGGAAGTAAAAGTTGGATTTTGAAACTTCGGTGTTGGAGAAGCCTCCTTAGAATCCTACAAGGTAATCAAGAAAAGAAAAAGAAAAAAAGAAAGAAAGAAAGAAAGAAAGAAAGAAAGAAAGAAAGAAAGAAA
>WNWU01000006.1:39036657-39055150 GCA_012654045.1 Ptyas mucosa | reverse complement strand
AAAGAAAGAAAGAAAGAAAGAAAGAAAGAAAGAAAGAAAGAAAGAAAGAAAAGAGAGGGAGGGAGGGAGGGAGGAAACCTAGTATAAATTGATTCAGCATTCTTACTTAAGGTATAATGACTAGATTATCATAATTTAGACACATCAGGTGAAGACTCAGCTACCTTGTGATAGTCCATCTCTGGGACTATAGTATACTACACTATATTGAATATTAGTACTAATTACTAATTCCAGTAGGCGTGAGCTTAAATGGACTCCAGAGGATGGTAGAGGACAGGAAGGCCTGGAGGAACATTGTCCATGGGGTCGTGATGGGTCGGACATGACTTCGCAACTAACAACAACAACAACTAATTACTACTTAATAATATGAATGTAGTATAGTAATGCTAGGAAAATTAGAAGGAAAGAGAAGATGATGAACAGTAGAAAGATAAATATCACTGAAATACAATTGAATTACAGTTGAATAAATACTACATTTATATTCTCCCAAAATATTAAAATTGATATCTAGTCTGTAAAGCTTATAATAAGATTGGATATCTGTAAACTTCCAAATGTTTTGCATTTCTAAGATACTGGGCCATATTGATTGGAGCTACTGGGGACTGTGGTTGTCTGCTTAGACTTACAGCTGAACCAAACTATATGGACATATTAATTAATGTGCAGTAGACTAAATTAGAGTCACCAGACATGGGAAGAACAGCAGGATTTTTGGAATTTATCCTGAAAGCAAGAGAAAAATGAATGTCTGGGATAAGTAAATGTTGTGTAGCTAAAAGTGTGATCTGAGTGGATTTTGCAATTGAAAGGAAGAATAGAATTAACAAGTGATCCTGAAAACATGGAGAGCTGTGAACTGCAAATAATATGTTTAAGATTCAGAACTCTGTCTTTACTTTGTGTTTCTCCCTGGCAAGTTGGCTTGTTTTCTTGCTTCTCCAGTTTGCTTTTCGGTTCAGTGATAGTTTTGTTGATACTAAAAACCACCATAGTCTTTAAGTTTTGATGCCACTCATGCCACTTACTCAAAATGCTAAATATCAGCCCTGCTGAAAATTGTGTTTGGATATAAAAAAAATCACTTTCAAGTTTTTAACAGAAGTAACTCATCTGGTGTAAGGTTAATTGGTTGCAGAATTGGAAATGTTACTGAAAAATTTTGATTTTCCTGAGGATAATCATTGCCTTAAGATAAATAGACATAACACCTTGCACTCTGAGGAAACAAATGGAACAGATGTAGGAATTTGAAAACATAATTCAGACATAACTACAGCAAAGTGGCTCATATAATGTCACATAAAAGAATTATGTACACGGTCAATGAGTAGACTTACAGGGTGCAACAGGTAAAATATTGGGTTTAGCGTTAGAAGGAAAATGAAACTAAAGTGAAAGGGGATAACTCTGAAATAGTGGGCATGTAGTGGGCATATAATTAATGATTCAAAGTTTAGTTCTAAAGAACCTAAACATTTAATGAACATGTTAATATAGTAACATGGATACTCTAGCAGTTGGATAGCAGTTGCATAGTAATTAAGTGCTGGAGTAGTAAGTAAGTAAGTGCCTCTGGCTCAGGGGTGAAATCCAGCAGGTTCTGACAGGTTTTGGAGAACCAGTAGTAGAAATTTTGAGTAGTTTGAAGAACCGGCAAATACCACCTCTGGCTGGCCCCAGAGTGAGGTGGGAATGGAGATTTTGTAAAATCCTTTCCCCAGGAGTAGGGAGGGAATGGGGATTTTGCAGTATCCTTCCCTTGGAGTGGGGTGGGAATGGAGATTTTGCAGTATCCTTCCCCTGGAGTGGGGTGGGAATGGAGATTTTGCAGTATCCTTCCCCTGGAGCGGGGTGGGAATGGAGATTTTGCAGTATCCTTCCCCTGGAGTGGGGTGGGAATGGAGATTTTGCAATATCCTTCCCCTGCCACACCCACCAAGCCATGCCCACCAAGCCACGCCCACAGAACTGGTAGTAAAAAAAATTGAATTTCACCACTGCTGTGGCTTAAAATTACATGGCTTTTTAACGTCATCAGTGTTGCAAACTTTCCTTTTAAAAATCAGCAATGTCAATCAGCAAAGACTAGCTAGAAAAATATTAGTTATGAAAGAATCCCCTTAATGTGTCCTTAATGGCAATAGCAATAATACATAGACTTACAATGCTTTACAGCACTCTCTGAACAATTTACAGAGTTGGCATATTGCCCCCAGCAATCTGGGTCCTCATTTTACCGATTTCAGAAGGATAGAAAGCTGAGTAAACCTTGAGTCGTCAGGGTCAAACTACCAAGGCAGAGTTAGCCTGCAATCCTGCATTCTAACCACTGAATTATCATGGCTCCTGGTTAATATCTTTGGTAATATATTTTGAGGAAATGGTAGGGTCATTTAAAATAATAAATTATTTTCCTCTCAGGAAGAGAACTCACTACTCTATAAATGGGATTTGCCCTCAAATATAGAAAGGTGTTTTTGTTCTCTCTTAAACACCCCCTTACCTAGTCAAATGACACACAAAGAGACTTCACAAATGACCAATGAAAATCAAAGTCAAATACTATGAATATAAGCATCTTTTCTACCAGAAGAGCAACAACAACAAAATACACTTCCTCTTAAGCAGGCCATTCTTCAAATTGTGTTGATTATTTTCTCAAACAGACATTTAGTTTCAGATTTCCTAGGACATGGTGCCTCTCTTGCTGAGTTTGGGGATCTTTGCATGTACATATGTACACCCTAAGGGACGCAGTGGCTCACTGGCTAAAGATGATGAGCTTTTCAATCAGAAGGTCGGCAGTTCAGCAGTTTGAATCCCTAGTATTGCGTAATGGAGTGTCCCAGCTTCTGTCAACCTAGCAGTTCGAAAGCACATAAAAAATGCAAGTAGAAAAATAGGGACCACTTTCATGGGAAGGTAACAGCGCTCCGTGCACCTTTGGTGTTTAGTCATGCCGGCTACATGACCATGGAGATGTCTTCGGACAGCGCTGCCTCTTCGGCTTAGAAACGGAGCTGAGCACTGCCCCAAGATCCAGAAAAGACTAGCACGCATGTGCGGGGGAATCTTTACCTTTAGCTTATGTACACCCTACAAAATACACACACAAATAGTGACACTGATTAATGTGTTCAGTTGGCTGTGTTAATATTAATTTTAAAGGTATAATATTTTTTTATGTTGCAAATGGAGGAATTGGTGCTTAAAAGATGGAATTGATTTGTAAGAGAGTTCTAAAAGGTTAAATTTCCATTTCTGCAATCACATTCTACCGAAGGCTGGTGCTTTCAGTTTGCTCTTTGTTAAATTAAAGGGCAGACATATGTTTTTGTTGTATGGGTACTATTTTATTGATTACACATGCCTGCAATTGTGCAGATTACTTAGTTACTTTCAGCTGCCTATATATGTTGTAATGCTTCAAGATTCAGTGGAAGTTTCAATGAAAGCAGAAGACTTAACTCCTGTTTCTAGTATTTGTTTTTGAGCAATACAAAAAATCTTTTCCTTCTTATAATTCTTCATCTATGGATGAGGAAGTTATTGATTTAGGTACAAATAGAAATACTAGGCAGACCAAATTAGTTATCGCTCTTCATTTCCTATCATTGAAACTGATCCCAACAAAACATCTCCGTTAATTCTTGCACAGAACAATGGTAAATTGAGGTATTGAGCAAGTTGCATAGAAATAAGCAGAATAACAGAATCTGTTTAATGGGTTTTTTAAAAAAATAATGAGGATAAAGGGAGAGCAAAATCATTTCTCCAGTTTAACTGGGGTCACAGATCTAAAGTGGTGACCGTATAAAAGATGATGGAATCTGAATATAATATAGGGGAATAAATCCCAAGAAAAAGAAATATATCAGGAGTGGAGAATATACATTGGACTGGAGTTTGACCATATCAAATGTAATGAAGATACAATACAATAGTTGCTTTTACTTAATCTCTTATCGTATTTAATGGAATCTTTGCATGTATTTAGTTGAACAGTCTTGAATGAGTATCTCTTGAATTTTTTTTCCTATAAGGAAATAGACAGGGATGATTTTCATGTATAGGAAGGGAATAATTTATTTATATAACTGCCCAATTTGAACAACTTTATGCAACTTTATGCAGCATATATAATAAAAAAATCAAGTTACTAGATTTTGTGAATATTGAATGCTGACATTGGTGTTTATCTTTTAAGCAAATAAAGTTTTGGGTGTCAATATGTTTCCTTTATTCTAATTTTTAAAACATTTTTCCTAATAGCAAGTTTTTAAAAACGGGTTTTTTTGCAAAACTAAAAAGTTAGTTTTTTGGGTTTTTTTTTTACAAAAATCTTATTCTGGAAAACATAACTCTCCCTTTGCTGTTTAATATCACTGTATCCTGCCATGTTTCATAGATCTCTCTTTCTCTCACTTGGTTGTCATCATTAAACTTCAAAATGTTGGACTGCATTTCTTTCCTGCATTTCTCTCTGATTTATTCCATTCCTTTTTCTCCCCTTCTGTGCCCTTCTTTAACTATAAAACTTGTATAATTATACTCAGTCCTCAACTTGCAACCACAATTGAGCCCAAGATTTCTGTTGCTAAGTGAGACATTTTTTAAATGAGTGTTGTCCTATTTTACAACCTTTCTTGCCGCAATTGGTAAGTGAATCACGGCAGTTGTTAAGTTAGTAACATGGGTGTTAAATGACTGTGGCTTCCCCATTCACTTTGCTTGTCAGGAGGTCACAAAAGGTGACCACATGGCCTTGAGACACTACAACCATCATAAATATGAATCAGTTGCCAAGTGTCTGAATTTTGATCGTGTGACCATAGGGATGCTGCAATAGTCATAAGTGTGAAAAATGGTCATAAGTCATTTTTTCCAGTGCTGTTATAACAGCACGAGGACTACCTGTATACAGGGGTGGGCTTCAAAATTGTTAGCAAAGGGTTCTCTGCCTGGTTGCTGGGTGGGAGTGGCCATGGTGGGCATAGCCTAGTCAGTCTCCTGCACCATGGGGTGTGTGTGTGTGTGTGTGGGGGGGGTGTTTTTGCCCTCCCTGGACTCCGGAGGTTTTTCTTGAGCCTCCGGGAGGGCGAAAACGGTCTCCCCAGGCTCCGGAGGCCCATCTATTTTTCACCCTCTCCAAGCCTCTGCATATGCCCTGCACTTACCTGCATCCAAAACGGGCTGCGTGGGAACTCCTGAGAGGGGGGAGAGGGGTGGGTGGGGCCACCCAGGAGTGGGATTTGGGGGTTCTCTGAACTGCACAGAATCTTAGCTAGAAGTTCTCCCAAATCCCTGCAAACCCCCAGCAGCCCACCCCTGCCTGAATACCTTCTCCAAAAGGAAACAGTTGAAGATAAATTTCACTAATGCTATATTCACCGTAGTGACCAAGAACAAAAAGCTACAAAAAAGGTTAAAGATATTCTTTAGAACGCTCCATGGCTTAGGACCGGGCTATCTTCGAGACCGCCTTCTGCCACCAGTACCCTCTCACCGACCAGTACGCTCCCATAGAGAGGGGCTTCTCAGGGTGCCGTCGGTCAAACAGTGTCGACTGACGGCCCCCAGGGGGAGAGCCTTCTCTGTGGGGGCACCCACCATGTGGAACAAGCTCCCCCCAGAGATACGGACAATCCCAGATCTCCGCACTTTCCGCCGTGCCCTCAAGACGTTTCTATTCCAGCAGGCTGGCCTGGACTAACCTCTTCTAAAATTGCTCTTATATTTTTAAATCTTAATCTCATAAATTTAGAGTTTTAATTTTAGGTTTAAGACCAAATTATTTAATTGTATTTTAATCAATTCTTTAAAATATTTGTATTATATGTATTTTATCATTTGTCTGTACACCGCCCTGAGTCCCCCGGGAGTAGAGCGGTATATAAATATAATATAATAATAATAATAATAATAATAATATAATAATAATAATATTCATTTTTTCAGCAAACTGTGTGCATCTGAATTCAGCTTTCTCTGTCAAGATCCCTCGAAGAAATAAATCTTTCTAGTGGCCATTAATTAGTTATAGTAATGCCTGGATATATATCTTGCACAATATTAACCCAGCATATGCAGGTTATCCATGGGATATGGCATGACACACGATGTGTATGATGCACATAAAAAACAAATGTGGTTTCTATTTCACTCTGGTGGCTGCCATCTTGGGTTTTTGACTGTGTCTTGTGGACAGTCCAAAGCAGGGGTGAAATGCTCCCGGTTCGGACCGCCCCCACCCCCCATGCCCAGCTGAGCCGCATGATCATCAGAGGTTTTTTTTTTTACTTTTAAAAACATTTTTTTCTCAAACCTCTTCTGACGAAAAAGTGCTTTTAAAACTAAAAAAAAGCCTCTGATGATCACGCGGCTCAGCTGGGATAGTCAGAGACTTTTCAAAGCATTTTTTCTGCAACCTCTTGGCTGAAGAGGTGGTTAAAAAATGCTTTCAAAAGTCTCTGACGATCCCAGCTGAGTTGCTTGATTGGCAGAGGCTTTTCAAAGCATTAGAAAAAATGCTTTGAAAAGTTAAAAAAAAAAGTTGTCCATGCCCACCCAGTCACATTACCCCCTACCAAGCCACGCCCACAGAACCAGTAGTAACAACTTTTACATTTCAACCCTGGTCCTAAGCATATATTTACTATCATCTCAGTAGAGCAAACATATATCCATTAGAATAATGGATGCTGCAAATTTAGGTAGTATAGCAAGTTAAAAAACGTGAGGACCTCTGTGTTTAAACCTTACAGTGAGAATGTCAACTGAAATTATGGAAAAATGATATCAGCAGAAAAGTAATTAAATTGTATGCTCATTAGCAGCATGCAATAGTCTAGAAATGATTATATTTTGGTTACAGTACAGAAAACCAATTATCATTCCACATTTAAATTAGGAACAGAGGAGACCTTTGTTCACTCAGGTTACTTACCTAAACTTAACTCTTTTTTATGCCTTGAACTTGTACATCAATCATCTTATTTTAGAAATTTGCACTGGAAATTTGCACTGGATGGACAGAGTTCTTGTTGATTCTCTGTTTCACTTTTAGGTATGTGAGCTCTTTCTCTTTTATCTCTCCAGAATTCTCCAGATGGAGAATTTTCCCATTTCCCATTTCTCCAGATGGAAAAAGTTACTATTTCTTTTCAGCCTTTGGGCTAAGATCAAGTGTAGTATTGCTTTGAAAGAGTTGTCATGGGAATAAATTGGAAAGAAAGATATTATGTATTATCCCATAGGAATGTTAAGTTATAAAGCTATGAATAATTGTATAAACATAATTATAACAAAGTGATACAAACATATAAGTGTATATTCTGCAATCCTGTAAACTACAGTATACGTAGCCTAATGGATGTTTACTGTTCGTATTTCAAATTAATGAAATCTTAAGATCCTGCAGTATATTTTTTTTTGAATAATAACCTTTCTCTAACCCAGACTTCCATGCCTTCACACCTCTGTTTTGTTAACACATCTTTCTTACTGTGAACTAGCTTGAAAATTCAGCATCAAGGAACTTTTTTGTACAAGTGTTGAAAATTAAGGAATTATTTATATTCTCTGTACATAAACCTTAATAATCCTTAATATGGCTTGTTGAATGAACTTAATTGCAAAGCACTGTGCAACCAGATTGGGATAATGACTGGTGCAACAAAATGGAAATTTACTTGTTCCAACTAAGTGCCCAGCTTTAACTAGATGAAAAGGGGATATCTGAGAAATAATTGGGTTGTGATGGTAACAATCAATTTGAAAAACAGTAGGCAACCAGGCTGATCTGAATCTGTCAACCCTTTCCAATGTTTTGGCATGCCGATGCCTCTAACGGTGAAATGCAAAGGTTTGAGAGTAAACCATTTAAATCCCCTAATTTTACTCTGTCACTATCAATCACTCCAGCTGAGAAGAATGATTAAGAACAGGAGTTGCTTTCAGACCGGATGATAAGAAGAATAAGTGGGCTCCCCCCACCATTTTCAGGTTGTGGAAACATGAATGGAATGGTGCTTAACATGACGCTCCTTGCATCTGGGATAATGATATTGCTAATGCGAATGCTCAAATAGCTAAGATGCAAAGGAAGATCTCAACCAGAAGCCAAAGAATATCGAGTGGCTACAGGTTTATAGGAGGGCCTTAGAAGAAGTGCCTTAGAAGAATGAGTCCTGGAATTGGCCAAAGGAGAGGCAACGAAAAAAAACCCCAAGTGGTCATTGTAAAAATCTGATTTTTTTTTTAAAAAAAAACTTCTTGACACAAGTGCTGAATTTATGGTGGTTGTTTCCTTGTACATGACTTGGTCATTTATAAATGATAGAGGTCAGGGGTGAAATAATCCCAGTTCGGACCAGATCACCCGATCCGGTAGCGATGGAGGCGGGTGGTTCAGAGAACCGGTAGCAAAAATCCCTGCCCCTCCATCCTCCCATGCCCAGCTGAGCCACACAATCCTCAGAGGCTTTTTTTTACTTTTAAAAGCATTTTTTCTACAATCTCTTCGGCCAAAAAATGCTTTTAAAAGTAAAAAAAAAAAGCCTCTGATGATTGCGCGGCTCAGCTGGGATTGTCAAAGGCTTTTAAAAGGAAAAATCCCTTTTTTTCTTTTAAATGCCTCTGATGATCCCAGTTGAGTTGCCTGACCAGCAGAGGCTTTTTAAAAAAGCCTCTGCCAATCAGGCAACTCAGCTGGGATCGTCAGAGCCTTTTGAAAGCATTTTTTTACAACCTCTTCGGTGAAGAGGTTGTATAAAAATGCTTTTAAAAGTAAAAAGAAAAATTTGGCCATGCCCACCCAGTCACATACCTCCCCCACCAAGCCACGCCCATAGAACTAGTAGTAACAAATTTTAGATTTAGATTTCACCCACCACCATAGAGGGCCTTAATTTATTCCCCTTTATTTTTATAGATTTGCATAACCTTGTTTCATCCAAGAGCTGAATTTTTACCTCTGAGTAGCATCTCAGGGGCTGCCCTCTAAGAAGTGGGCAGCACAATGACAAAGAACTACATTGGGATTAATTTAGAAGTCAATGAATTAAATCCATTTAATGTGATCACTCCTCAAGTGTCTATTCCACCCCCCTCATCTGTAAAATTAAGTGATTCAGTTTTTAGAAGGGCCCTTGAAGTTGCTCCTAGGAGTTTCAGATGGCGCCTATTGAATTAGAGAAATTTCTCCTTTTCCCACAAATTATATGAAATCTCGGTCCAGAAACACAAACACAGCTCCAACTCTGAACAACTTTCTTGCTAAAAAGAACCTGTAATGTGCCTCCAAGCCCAGGGACAAGTGAAAGAAGGGTTCAATTTTGTAACAATGCACAGCATTGCTACTGGTTATTCTGTGCAATCCTTCTCTATCCTTAAAGAACAGCCTCTCCCTTCCCTGCTTCAGAATTGCTAAAACTGGCCAAACAGCTGAAGAGTGTGAGTGATAGATGCATAAAGGGGGTTACTACATCCCCGAGCTGTTTGCAGCAGCTAAGATAAATGGTAGAGTAAGCAGAGTTGGCTCCCCTGGGTGTGGCCTTCTTGACCCAGTCTCTGATTGAAATCATGCCTGCGCTATCCAATATTACTCTTAAGGCTCTAAGCTGCTGTCGGAAGCAGAGACAAAAAAAAGTTGGTAGATCGTTTTTTTTTAAACTGGTAAAAGGTATACCATAAAAGCAGAGAAGTTACAGAGCACATTTGATGGCTATTTACATAGCAAGCCCAGGAGAGAAATTAGGGTTGCCAATGCTGAAATCAGAAACTGCCTCTGAGCTTCTAACAACTCCAGGATGTTCACAGTGATTAGTTTTATGTTCTGAAAAACTTTACCTTCTCACCTTGGTAGACCAACTTTTCACTCTGAACAACTTTCTTGCTAAAAAGGACCTGTAATGTGCCTCCAGGCCCATTCTGGAAGGGAATATTTCTTAGCCCAGGGACAAGTGAAAGAAGGGTTCAATTTTGTAACAATGCACAGCTACTCAAAGTGAGGCCATAGTATGTTGCTGTAGATTTGATTGAGCAGAGGAATTTGTGGCGTTTCCTTCTCTTCTATCTCCAGCTTTCTCCAGAGAACATTTGGTATCCTTTTCCTCACCCTTCATTCAGGAATGTTGACATACAGTTTGTATTGCTAAGCTTGAATTTTGTGTGTGTGTGTGTGTGTGTGTGTGTGTGTGTGTGTGCCTTCGGCTGTTTGGCTTTCATTCCAAGTTGTTTTCATCTACCCCCTGCATGCTGCCTCTTCAGGGTTGTGTTAGGGCTCAAGGTTAAAGGGGAGAAAATCTCCTGCGTTTGATCTGCTTTAATTAAGTTGTCACACAGCTAAACAAACATAGCATACTGGGATTAATAGGCATAAACTTTAGCTCACCTTGCTCTTGGTTAAAGCTAGCCGGCTATTTCATTGAAACACTAAAGTCGCACCTTAGTGAGATGTAAATTCTTGGGTCAGAGGACCCTGGTTGCCCTTTGCTAGGTGGCTGGAAGGTGCTTCATTGTGTAGGCCCTTGTGATATGTGGACAAGTGGAAGTGGTCCAGATTATTAGCTTATCAAGGGGAAAAAATTAAAAGCAGATGTTGTACTGCATACTCTATCTGTTTATTCCCCTGTATGATTTCATTATCCATTCAAGAACTTTCACAATTGGGCTTCCAGTTTGATGTCACAGGCTTCCAGTTTGATGTCATGGTGAGATTGGAAGTGAGGAGTGGGGCTCTGCGAACTCGCACCAAATCCTCCTCATAGGATAGCCCTCCCTCAAGGGGCTAAAGTCACCCTGTAGGGGTGACAAAGAAAGGAGGGGCACCCTGCATGTCATGGAGAGCGGCGGCTCTCCAGCTAGATCCAGGGATTCCCTCCCATTCAACGATGAAGAGGAGAGGCAGCCATTATGGCTGCCATGAAGTTGGAGCATCCAAAGAAACAAAGAATGTGCTGGAACGGTGTGTTAGTTTTTGAAGAAAATTTTCTTTTTTGCTTCTTTACTGCCACATATTTTAGGTGGGGAAGTTGGGAGGGGATTGTTGTTGGAGTGGTAGAAAGTTAGTCATAACAACATTCCGTATTTGCCTGTGTCTGATGGAGACTGCTGGAAGATTGTATTCAGTTGAGTGTGAAGAGTTGATTGGACAATGTGATAAACTTGTGGGTGTGGGGCAGGGCTGTGAATCGTTAGCTGGGTGGAGAAAACCTGGAAGCTTTCAGATTCGGGTTTTCCCAGATGTGCCAACATGACATCTCTAATAAATTGGAACTTTGAGGAACCTCAGGCCTCAGAGCTTTATTTCATTGGGGATGTTCCTTGGAACCCTGACACGGTGTAGATGAACAGTGATTGGAACTGGGTGAGGTGATTCTTTTTGTTTTTACCTAGAACCTAACCCCAAAGAAAATAAACCCTGGAAAAGAGTCTCTTTGAAATGCTTGTCAAAGTGGCAAATAATTACAGAGAGAAATATTATAGACCCAAAAGAAAAGGAACTAAAGGGAGAGTGCAAAATCTTTAAAATATAGAAAGATTGGATTTTTAAACTTTATTGGCAATATTTTGGTAAGGCATTTTAAAATGCTGGAATTATTTGTCTGAATATTGACTGAAATATTCAGTCAATATTCAGTAAAAACTGAAATAAATACTTGTCAGATTTTGTGCAACATTGACATTTAAGCTGAAGGCACCATTTACTGGTGAATATATACTAAACTCCTACAACCTCGGGAAGTACTGATAAGACAAAGAGGAAAAAAGTGAAAATAAATAACACCTGGAGGACTGCTGTGCTATCTATTGTTCTATGTCTGTCTACTTCATGGTTGTTGGAGGTTTAACTATAAGATTATGAAAGACATCTAAAGAAAGTGACTTTTAAATGCCAGGATCTATGACTGAATTTATAGAATGGACTTAAGGAGACATTTGGAAATCTTCCTGGATTACCTAAATCGAACTAATTGACTAACTGTGGAACAGAAAGAACTATACCTATTGCCTTCCCCTGAGGAGCAACGCTAGAATTCAGCAAATGGTTTCTAAGATGGCTTTCTGAGGTCATAGACAATTGAGATTTTGGGGCATTGACAGACTACTGACAGGTTATTGAGCAATATTTGGATCTATCAAAATAAGACAAGATGTTGCATCAGGGAGATATGAGTGGATTTCAAAAAGAAATGGTGTTGATGCTCCAAAGTACTTATGATATGTTGATAAAAAACCACAGGGAGATAAAAGACTTAATGCATGACATTGTGGGGAAATCAGAAAATATTCAACAAGGGACAATGAATAAAGATCATAAAACACAGGAAATAGAGGAGAAAATAGAAAAACCAGAGGAAAAGACCAAACAGATAAATCAACAAATAAAACAAGAAGAGAAGAAGGAGAAGACAATAAAGACTTATGAATTAAATAAATTAAGAGATCAAAAAAATGGGATTGGATAAAAAAAATATATTTTTGAAAAGAAGATAGGGGCTTGGGCAGATCCTTCAGAGGTACGGCAGCAAAAGATAGTAGAGATGGAAGAAATATTTGGGTTAAATAGGAAAGTTGTAGACAGAGGCAAAGACCCAAGGGAGGTGTTTGGGAGGCAAGTCAAAAAACAAATAAGAATTGAAATACTAAAGCTGGCAAGAGATGATGGTTAAAAAGGGAATGCTGTTTAATATAAGATTGACTTTATTGAGAGCAGAAACAAGATCAAGGGGGAGTATTATTACACATATTTTTATATAATATACTAAAAGTAATAGCTAGATGTAAAGATTAGATGTTGAAAGATGGTATCATTATGTATGTTTAAATAATATTGTGATTGTTATTAGAATGGTGCACAAAAACACTGAACAACTAAACAATGAAGGAAAAAACTCTAATACAAATATGTATAACACCACCACAATTACATAAGTATGATTAATGTAACAAATATTATTAATATTAATATTATTTGTATTTTAAATTAATGATACCCAGATGCCTCACTGTTCATATAATGATATCGATGTGTAGGTATGTATGTGTGTGTGAATGTATATATAATATAATATATATATATAATATTATGATAAATAATGCAAATACAATAAAACAGTGTAGATGTAGCCCTGAGCAGCCAAGTCTAAATAATCCAGTCCAAGAGAAAATCTGATGATGATTAACACATATTCATTTTTGGTATTGTACGGAATTTGCTGTCCCCTCTGGCATTCTCTCACCTGTCCCAGGCACAGAAGTGATGAACAAGGCTGTCCTTATTTATAACGCACAGACCATGCTAAGTGTGGATTCCTCTGCCTTGTACCTCTTCCTTCCCAATGAGAAAATAGCAACTACTCATATTTCTTAATCTGGACTAGAGAAGGGATGAGGGTTGACTAGTCCAGCAGTTTTAACCATGTGCCCAAACTCAGTCTGGTTTTCTATCAGTTCAAAGGGAGCCCATTATGAGCTGATAGACTGTTCTGGATCTCTCAATAATGCAGGTGAGATGGCTACTGCCTGGAATATTATATTTGGTGAGAATAAGTTAGGGGCGCCCTCATAAACTTGCTGCTTTTGTCCAAATGATGGAAGAAGAGCTCTGCTATAATTCCATCTATTTTATGCAGGCATGGGTCAACATGCCATCTGTACAAAAGGGATAGGGTTTGTGCCATAAAGGTAGACATTAGATAGTTTATTCATTTATTCTTATGTCTTATGTCATTCTTATGTCTAACTGTGGGGTAAAATAAATGAAATACAGTAATAAAATAAATACACGGTCAATACAAAGAATCAACACTCAGATAAATATAACATCTTTATAAGATAGCCCGATCTATTTGATGTAATAAGTGTTTTAGCTCAACTGCCTTAACTGTAAATTTAGCAAATCTGCTCGCAGTGTACACATTAGAGTCCAAGAGGAAAACAGGAAAAACTGTGATTCAGATCCCAGTGGGCTGGTCTTTCAAGTAGGGATGCTAAGTATCTAATCCTAAGGAGGCCATGTAGTTGACAATTGTATAAAACATGAGCAATATCACCACATATAAACTTCCTCTCATGATATGGCAGGTGGTAGAAATGCCCATATTTGGCTATGGAATCTAACAACTCAAATTTTGGACTAGAGCAGGGATCTGCAACCTTAAACACTCAAAGAGCCATTTGGACCCATTTCCCACAGAAAAGAAAACACCGGGAAAACCCTTCCCATGCCTGACTTTCTTGAGCAGCGACAAAACTACATATGTAGTTGAATTAAACATTCTGTTTTCTTCTGAAACTTTTCTTTTCTTGGATTTATCCATGATTGGCCTTCCGGGGGTTGAAAAGCTCAATAAATAGTGTGCAGACAGGTGTCACACATTGGCTGTTGTGACACATATTTTGAGTGACAGGGAGCTGCAGCACAGGGGTGAAAGAACCACATGCAGCTCCAGAGCCGCAGGTTGCTGACCCCTGGATTAGAGCAAGCCCTTCTTGAGATTTGTGTCAACGTCATTGCCAGGTATTTTTCAAATTGAAAAAATAGTTTTGTTCTTAGACAACCAAGTAAAGATTTTTTTCCCCTTTTGGCAATAAGCTTGTCTCAGTTTGAGCACTAAGGTCTAGGATTCTCTCTTTAAATATTTCCCTTGCCTAGGAGGCAGTTGAGAGTAAATACTGGATGGAAAAATCCATGCTGAGAAATAACTTTGATAAGTTGACTTAGCCATGAATTGGTCTGAACCATACTTATCTGTTCTGATAAAAATATTTTGGGTAAGCTACTAAGGTCCATTAAATGGATCTTCTGCCAGTATGTGAAAACTTTAATTATTGATTGGCTATGTATAGAATGTTTCTGCTCTGACTGCAGGGGTTCATGGCTTGTTACCAGTATCCAGTATTTGTAAAAGTTAGTAAAAAAAAAAAAAAGAGTCTGAACATGTTGAAGTTAGGTAGCTTTTGTAAGGTTCCACAATTCTGCACCATAAATCAGCACTGGAACTGTTTTTGCACTGAATGCTTTTAGTATAGTGTAAAGGTTCATTATAATTAAATAGTTTATATAATCTTTTAGTATTTCCTGAGCTTTTTTTAAAATGATTTACCCATCAACCTGTGTTAGTAAAGACCACTCCTAAATAAATAAAAGAATTCACTTGTTCAATAGACTCCCCATTTATCCGACAGTTATATTTCATATTTCCTTTGGTAAATACCATCACTTTAGATTTGGTTGTATTGATGTTTAAGAAATTAAGAGCCCAGTAGGTATTTAGCTTTCATAACAGTCGTCTTAAGACCTATTTTGAGAGTGTGCCATTAGAATCATATCATTAATATATAAAAGGATATTAACAAATTTAACAGAAATATTTGGCATATGAGTGTCTGAAGCATACAAGAATCCTGAAATATAGATGCTAGAACTTTCCGCTTCCTACCCTTGGCCGTGCCTGCTTCTCTGTCAGGCTTCCACCTCGGGGGATTCTCCTCTAGCTTTTCTCCTTGGCTGACACGCCCCTGCCCATTCACCACAGCCAGTCAGCCATGACCCCTCCATCCCACATGCTTCGGCACGGCCCATTCAATGCCACACTGTTAGTCCTGGGTTTTTCGCTCCTGGGAGAGTTAGCCACCAGCCAATCGGCTAGTTACCAATGCTGGCAGCCAGAAGCCGGCTTCATCCAAAGGAGTTTTTGTTTCAGGTGGGTATCCTAGCCTTAGAAAGAGAGAGGGAAGGAGGAAGGGAAGGGAGAGAGAGAAAGAAAGAGAGAGAAGGGAGAAAAGAAGAAAAGAAAGAAAGAAAGAAAGAAAGAAAGAAAGAAAGAAAGAAAGAAAGAAAGAAAGAAAGAAAGAAAGACGGAAGGGAGGGAGGGAGGGAGGGAGGGAGAGAAAAAGGAGAGGAAGGAAGGACCACAAACCTTGACACCAAATGCAACTTCAGTGGATGCTTTGAAACATCACAGCAATCCAGGGCTGGAAGAGACCTCAGAGGTCATCCAGTCCAATCCTCTGCTCTAGCAGGAGACCTTATATCATCTTGATATAATTAGATGTGCCTCTGACACAGAGGAGAAATTCCCAGAAAAGGGAAGGTGGTTACTAGGCAAGGCTGCCATGCAGAGGAAGGCAGAGATAGTCCTTGAGTTACGACAACAATTGAGCCCAAAATTTTGGTTGCTAAGCAAGAGCATTGTTAAATTGAGTTTCAACGCATCTTACTCAATCTATCCTTGGCTTACAATATTTGTATGGACTTTCAAATGGCTATTTGAGTGGAGGGCCTTAAACCAAAGTAAGACTCTGGATTCCATATTTAAGTTGGCCAGTTTCTTCCACAAAATGTTGGTCTATAAAATCAAAAGCCACACTGTGACCTATAAAGGTGGTAAACAGTTTCTTGCCATTGGTTAGTTGCTTTGTTATGAGATGATGTAAAATAAAACAAGTATCTGGTCATAACAATATGATGCTTGCAGCTTTGATGGAACCACCCTGCTTTCATCTTTCTGTCTTTCTATTGATGTTGTTAGGAGGAATAAAAAAATGTGAACCAAAGGACTCTGGTTTGATATAGATCCTCTTCTCTTCTTTTGGACACTTTGTAGATAGCAGAAAATGACTCATGATGTTCTTCAAACAAGCCTGATTTAAGCTCTGATTATCACTGACAATGTTAGTGTCTAAATATTATTAAAGTAATGCTAGTCTCCAAATCACACATGCTAGACTTCTTGTTGTTGTTTGGCAAATTTTCTAGGGCCCAAACATCTCTTTAAGAGGACTAAAGAGCACTAGAATGAACTCCTCAAGCAGAGTTCTGTGGCTTTGTTGAGGCTGCATCATTTTGGCAGGCATTTCAATGCTGACAGTTGTCTAATAGCAACTCATCTGGGACCATCAAGCTGAGCATTGTAACAACAATGCATAGCAGAACATACTACGTAATTAAAAAACACAAGACCAGAATCTGGAGTTCCACTGAGATTAAAGCAGAATAAAGACTCCTCCTCTCTTCTGTGAACAATGTAGCTTTTTTTTCCACCATCAAAAGTAATGTGCTGGTTGCTTTATTTTTTTCTTTCTTAAATTATCCAATCACATGCATTACTGGGTCTCCCCATCTTTTTCTGCTGTGCAACAAATGCCTTCCAGGTAGGAAGAAATGGACAAAATGAATTCAAGCCACCTGTTCTTTTAACCTTTGCAAAACATAAACATAAAACAAAAAACATAAAGCAAAGAGGAGAGACTGCTAAGATTTTTTTTGGTCCTCCCCCCTAAGATAAGCAGGTTAAAAAAAATACACGATGTTTAATTTTCAACCTCATTTCAAATATCATACTTTCTCTTGGGAGGAAAACACACACAGACACATTTCAAGCTTTGGTGGGTTAAGGATGCTGAGCCTGTACTGTTTGAATGACAAACATGTAACATTAAAGGAAATATATGACTCAAAGGAAATATATGGCTGCTTTCATCTGTTGGATTCAAACTTAATTTGTCAAAAAAAGAGCCTCTTAAATTCCTCCCCCCTTGGTGGGCAGACAGTCTGATTTTCTGGATAAAAGAGGGCACGACACACTGAAGCCCATATGCCCCCCCTATCTTTATACCAACTTCCCCTCCCTTTCTTGCACTTCTCAGCACTATAGAAATAGCAGGCATTATTCTCGGAACATGCAGAAGAAACTTTGATGGAGACGCCCCTGCTTAGCTCAGTGTAGATCCATCTCGAGTTTTGCTGCTCAAAAGAAAGCAATTAGATTTCAAATTTCATAATGCAGTCCTAGTGGACAACCATTTAGATATGAGCCGCAGTGTGCAGCAGCTGCCAAAAAAGCCAACACAGTCCTAGGCTGCATAAACAGAGGGATAGAATCAAGTTCACGTGAAGTGTTAATACCACTTTATAATGCCTTGGTAAGGCCACACTTGGAATACTGCATTCAGTTTTGGTCGCCACAATGTAAAAAAGATGTTGAGACTCTAGAAAGAGTGCAGAGAAGAGCAACAAAGATAATCAGGGGACTGGAAGCTAAAACATATGAAGAACGATTGCAGGAACTGGGTATGTCTAGTCTAATGTAAAGAAGGGCTAGGAGAGACATGATAGCAATGTTCCAATACCTCAGGGGCTGCCACAAAGAAGAGGGAGTCAAGCTATTCTTCAAAGCACCTGATGGTAGGACAAGAAGCAATGGGTGGAAACTAATCAAGGAGAGAAGCAACTTAGAACTAAGGAGAAATTTCCTGACAGTTAGAACAATTAATCAGTGGAACAACTTGCCTCCATAAGTTGCGAATGCTCCAACACTTGAAGTTTTTAAGATGATGTTGGATAACCATTTGTTTGAAGTGGTGTAGGGTTTCCTGCCTAAGCAGGGGGTTGTACTAGAAGACTCCAAGGTCCCTTCCAACTCTGTTATTCTATTCTATTCTATTCTATTCTATTCTATTCTATTCTATTCTA
>WNWU01000006.1:38973119-39036647 GCA_012654045.1 Ptyas mucosa | reverse complement strand
CTATTCTATTCTATTCTATTCTATTCTATTCTATTCTATTCTATTCTCTGTCCAAGAGAGCAGTTGAGTTGGATCAGCTGACTTGGGCACCTCTGGATTAATCCTTCATTTAGCCAACAAATTTAGGAGAAGACCCTGAGGGAATATTTTGGATTTTCTTTACAAAGAGGACTGATCCAGGGGTGGGTTCTAATTTTTTTCACTACCGGTTCTGTGGGCGTGGCTTATTTTGTGGGTGTGGCTTGATGGTCATGTGACAATTCTTTAGAATTTAGCAGAGATACTGGTCTACCAGGCTTTTAATTACTTGCAGAGCTGTACCGGTCTACTCATTTGTTTTTGGAGGCCCCAGTCTACTCATTTGTTTTTGGAGGCACCGGTCTACCACCACACTGCCTTTTAACACTGATCAGATGTAGGGCGGTTGTTTGAAGCCCTGCAGCAAGAGTTTAAACAGGTTTTTTCCTTCTAGCCGATCAGCTGGGACTTGGGAGGCAGCAATAGATTGGGGGTGGGGCCAAATAAAAGGTAAGAATAACGCGGGGGGCAGGGGGGACAGGCGGGACCAGCTCCCGAACAAAGAGAACTGGTTCGGTGATGTCATATCATCACCGCTACCGATTCGGCTGAACTGGGCCGAACCGGGAGGAACCCACCACTCGACTGATCCCAGCAAAGCTCAAGTGACTGAAATGCTCCTTTCTTTTCATTATTTAACACTATTTGGGGAAGTATATCTTAATAAGATGGCTTTGAAAGTATCTTATGGTCTCTTCAACAATATTATGCATATCCACTAATCACAGTGTTGGGTTCCCCCTGTGTTTAAAGCAGAGGTATAGCAACCTTGGTGTTCTGTCCCCGTCCTCCACACACACAACCCACACAGACAGACGAGGGTTAAAGGAGTAGCACACACACGGAAGGTTCGTTATCATGGCTTGGCAGCCCTTTGTAAACCGGCTGCCAAGGTCTTTACTAAACAAGGGGGGGGGGGGAAATACCTCCACCAGATAACAAAACACGTACGCACCAGTTGAGGGAAATATAATTCAAAAGTCCAAATCTTTCCAGCCGGCTGATGCTTAGCTCCAAGGACTAGCCAGGGTATAACTTTGTCCGTCACAGAATTCCAACTGCTACCCCACTCCTTTAAATAACCTGTGGGGTGTGGTCCTGCTAATCCCTGGCACGCTTCCTCATTTGTTGAGCTCTCTTATCACGCCGGCACTGGCGTGGGTCCAGCCACCTCTGGCCTTCCTCATTATCCTCCGACTGATCGGAGACACCTGGCTCCTGACTCATCTCCTCTCCTTTGGCCGGCAGCTGATGAATTACCAGGGAGGAGGGGCTGGGGGAGGGAGGCCTGGCTGACTCCTCTCCCTCCTGTTCGGAGCCTTCTTCCTCCGATGCGATGGCCTCAGGGGTCGGAGCCACAACACTTGGAAGCAGATACAGGTAGTCTTCAACTTACAGCAGTTCATTTAGTGACCATTCAAAGTTACAATGGCACTGAAAAAAGTGACTTATGACCATTTTTCATACGATCATTGCAGCATCCCCTTGGTCATGTGATCAAAATTCAAACACTTAGCAACTGGCTCATATGTATGATGGCCGCAGTCTCCTGGGGTCATGTGATCAGCTTCTGACAAGCAAAGTCAATGGGAAGCCTGATTCACTTAACAAACATGCTACTAACCTAAGAACTGCAGTGATTCACTTAACAGTTGTGGCACAAAATGGGGCAAAACTCACTTAACAAATGTTTCGCTTAGCAACATAAATTTTGGGCTCAATTGTGGTCGTAAGCTGAGGACTAGCTATACTGATTGCTGAGTGCCCGTGGTTTTTCTCTTCCCCCATGTGAAAGTCGACTTTTAATTCTGAAAGTGGAATTTTAACATGTTAGCAAGGTATCAGTTTAAGGAATTCCGCAGGACCCAAACAAAAATCTTTCCTCTCCAGTTCCCTATATAATAGTAATCATGTACTGTGTCTCTCTCTCTCACATACAGGGGTGAAATGCTCCTGGTTCGGGCCGGATCACCTGATCCGGTAGCGATGGTGGCAGGTGGTTTGGAGAACCGGTAGCAAAAATTGTTCCCGACCCCCATGCCCAGCTGAGCTGTGCAATCATCAGAGGCTTTTTATTTTATTTTTAAAAGCATTTTTCTACAACCTCTTCGGCCGAAAAAATGTTTTTAAAAATAATAAAAAAAGAAATGATCAGGCAAGTCAGCTGGGATTGTCAGAGGCTTTTAAAAGCATTTTTTACAACCTCTTCAGCCGAAGAGATTGTAGAAAAAATGGTTTTAAAAGTAAAAAAAAGTAAAAAAAAGAAGTTGGCCCCGCCCATTCAGTCATATTACACCCCCCCCACCAAGCCACGCCCACAGAACCGGTAGTAACAAATTTTACATTTCACCACTGCTCATATACCACGTATAGATACACACACACTCACAACCACTGCAGACAAATAGTCCTGGTACTTCAAGTTTAGCTGCTCACTAGTTTGGCTCTTGGAGTCTCAGCTGTCACTTCATTTGAAGTCCGACCTACTTCAGAGGTTGCTGTGAGCTTAAAATGGTAACTTTTAGAATTTTAATGGGAAAGCAAGCTATCCAAAATGTATTCTGTTTTTACAGTTCTAGAGTCAATCTTAACATCTATTTGGAACTTACAGAGATTACATTTAAACTACTCTGATTCAGGGTCTGCTCATTCCCCTAAGTTTATTTTCACAACTGTCAAATCACATCATGATGCTGCTGCCCACTTTGAAAGGTTTTATCAAAACTCATGAAGAATGTACTTTTCTAAAAGTAAAGGCTCACAAATAATGGCATCAAGGATGAAGCAGCATCTGCTCAGCACTTTGCTGATTACCACAATATATCACTAGGCTGGGAGTATATTTAATGTGCACTGCATATGACATATCCTAAAACGTTGGATGCCTCAGTTTCTTCTTTCTAGTTGATATACCTTCACCACTATAGCTGAGGTTTCAAAATGGCTGTGATCAAAGATGGAATGAGAGGTTTTAATATATGAAGAAACTGAGATTTTGCTGAGGTAGGCCAGTTCCCAATTCCTTTTCTCCTTTTTCTTTACTTTTGTAAAATACCTCTGAACAATGATCTCTGGGCATGTATCCTGTATTAGTCTCATATCTTTAGCAATAATTCATTATTCTTTCAGAAAGGGAAATGGAATAGACCCAGTGAATAGTCAAGAAGCAGCTGAGAATATATCACTTTGGCCTGGGTGAAGCATCAAAAGGCTGCTTTCCTTTAACTGCGTTTTCAATGAGCTCCCCTTTCAATGCAGTTCGGCAGAGCAAAGCAGGACCCCACTTACAGGTGGCCTTGAAGCGCATAGCTGCCCTTGTGTACATGCCGAAGACATTTGCATCAAAGCAGATAAAATGGCTAAAATGAAGAGGAATGCTGATTCAAAGTCAAGTGCCTCACTTTTATAAGTTGTTGTGACATTTTAACTCAGCAATCAGAATCAATGATGCTGTGAATCTCTACTTGGAATCCTAATGTCAGTTGCAGAAGGCTGCCAATTGTCAGTAGTTTTAGCAATAGCGCTTAGAGCAGGGGTCAGCAACCCGCGGCTCTGGAGCCGCATGTGGCTCTTTGATCCCTTTGCTGCGGCTCCCTGTTGCTGCCACAATTTTGAGAGGAGCTTCCGGTTATGGGGAGGAAAAGCACGACGCACCAGGAAGAGACTCTATGGCAAAGGGCGGGTTTTCCGGTCAGCTCCACGATTGATAGGGCTTTCAGTTAGGACACTGGTAGAGGAAAAAGGACGCCATGCTAGGAGGAGACTCTATGGTGGGGGAACTTGACTTCTGGTCAGCTCCAGAATTGAACAGGGGACCTTTGTGGCTCTTTGAGTGTTTAAGGTTGCCGATCCCTGGCTTAGACTTATATACCGCTTTACAGTGCTTTAAAGCCCTCTCTAAGTAGTTTACAGAATTAGCATATTGCCCCCAACAATCTGGGTACCTTATTTTACCCAGCTCAGAAGGATGAAAGGCTGAGTCAACTTTGAGCCCCATCAGGATCGAACTCCTGGCTGTAGGCAGAGTTTGCTGCACATACAGCATTTTAACCACTGTGCCACCAGGGCTCCTGGTTTGGCAGGCTCAGAGGAAATGGTTTTAGTGGCCTTGGGGGTGGGGGATAGGGGATTGTCTTCTCTGCTTAAGGCAGCAAAATGTGTTGGGCCAACTCTGGATTGGCTTTGAGCATCCAACGAATAGACAATGGAAGGGCTTTTTTTTGGTAGCTGAGCTCTGTTTTCCTAGGGAAGCTGATGTTGCTTCCTCCTTAATCATCTTCGTGGAATGGCTGAAAGCTTCCTGAACTAGACAGCTCCCTCTCCCCCCCCCCCGCCGCCAATGCATATATTTTCAAGTGCTGGAACAGAATTGAAATTAATCTGCTATATTAAATCCTTATTTTACTTTAGGAAGGCGCCTAATGATTTCAGTAGCTGCTTTCAACTGGTTCTTGTTCTTGTAACGAAGATTAATCTTATGCATTTTAATCTGTTATTGTGTGATGCCCTTATTCCTCCCCCCCACACTTTTTATGTGGAAGTCAGGAGAGAAATCTCTGAAATAAATAGATGTATTTATTTATATTATGTCTATCATTTTTTTCTATAAAAACAGTATGCTTAGCCATGGATGCATGTGTCATGTGACACAATTAATATTAAGTTATAGTATAAATCACAGAATATTTTTCCTTTGATATTTACTCAAACTAGATTATACAAAATACAGTTAGAAAATGTATGGTACACTTCAAATGTGTGAACCTTAATATATACAACCTTTCCATACCAGAGGTGGGTTTCAGGAGATTCTGACCAGTTCTGGAGAACCGGTAGCAGAAATTTTGAGTAGTTCGGAGAACCAGTAGTAAAAATTCTGACTGGCCCCACCCTCATCTAGTCTCTGCCTCCCAAGTCTCAGCTGATCGGGAGGGAATGGGGATTTTGCAGTAAGCTTTCCCTGGAGTGGGGAGGGAATGGAGATTTTACAGTATCCTTCTCCTGCCACAACCATCAAGCCACACCCATCAAGCCATACCACAGAACCGGTAGTAAAAAAAATTGAAACCCACCACTGTTCCATACCTAATAACATAAGTGACAATGTTGTATTTATATAACAATAAACTTACTAGTTTCCCTTTTATCCTGTCTTGTTAACCACCCTAAGGTAAAAAGTAACGGTTCCCTTTGCACATATGTGCTAGTCGTTCCTGACTCTAGGGGGCAGTGCTCATCTCTGTTTTAAAGCCAAAGAGCTAGTGCTGTCCAAAGACGTCTCCATAGTTATGTGGCCAGCATGACTAAATGCCAAAGGCACATGGAATGCTGTTACCTTCCCACCAAAGATGGTCCCTATTTTTCTTCTTGCATTTTTTATGTGCTTTCGAACTGCTAGGTTGGCAGAAGCTGGGACAAGTAACGGGAGCTCACCCCGTTATGCGGCACTAGGGATTGCCGATCTTTCGATAGACAAGCTCAGCATCTTAGCCACTGAGCCACCATGTGGTTCCACCCTATTTCCTATCAAAAAAGGAAGTAAGGAGTAGGTAAGGGGGGAATTCTGTTCCTCTTACCCAGCACTCAAAATCCTTTTATTTTACATATAGGCCTTTATAATCCTCCTCCCTATAGCCCTTATGCTTTACTAAATTCTACCTGATAATCTCTCCCTTTTATTGATTTGCTTCTCTATCACTCAATTCTTATTAGTTCATACCCAGGAGAAAACAAATACAGGCATCATTTAGCAACCACAATTGTGATTGGACCAACAAAGTGGTCACTAAGTGAAACTGCAATTCACGCTTATGACCTTATTTCAGTTTTCCTTTATTTTACAGACCTACCAAGGTCATAAATTCAAGAGTTGGTCATAAAGTTATTTTTTCACCACAGTTGTAACTGTGAATGGTTGCTGAACAAGGTAGTCTCTAAATGAGGATTATTGATACTTGTTGCTGGCTGTAGCTGGTCTGCATCTATGGAAGACTTCTGAGGCTGTGTGGCCCTGCTACTCCTTGTTCTGCTATGTCCAGAGTCTTTTTGCGTATCTCACCAAATTGCTTCAGTTTCATGTCCATCATGCACAACTAGCATCTTGTTTAGTTGTTCAACTTAGTCTCTTTTCTCTCTTCAACCAACAACCACATCCTGTGCTTTCCACGTTTCTCTTTCTGCATCGCAGATGTGGTCCTCTGTGCTCTTAAAATCCCAAAGAACACAAAACCACAAGGAAAGAAAACTCACATCAGCAGCCTTGAGTCTTTCCTTCCACAGGTCAAAGGGATTGTCAATCAGCAGGAACTAGATTCCTGAAGAGCAATACCAGAAGTATTTTAGTATTTTGCCTCCCCCACCACCCACCCACCCATCAGAAACCACCAGAAGCACCTGCAGGATCTGACCATTTTGTCAAAATAATGACATGAGCATCAGGACAGAACAACTCAAGCCCTGTCCCTTTCATACATTTGTGTAACATGATACTAAGTATAGGAAAGGAGTGGATATTGTGCCATTTCAGTGCAATGCTTGTTTTTCTGTTCGTTTTCTTGTCTCTCCCCTATCAACACATTTTTCTGACTCTGATTTTTCAACAATCTCGGTTGTGTTTCCCTCCTTCAGGCTCACTTGGATATTTTGCAGAGTGTTAGTCTGGGTGCCATGCTATGTTTTCTGAGAAAACTATATCAAAAAGCTGTATTATTTTTTCCAGTACCTACACCCAGAATTATTAATACATACTATGACAATTTCAGCAATAAAGCAGATCATTTACATACTGCAGCCCAATTCTGACCGTCATTCCAGGCTTCACAAAACTTTGTTTTCTGACTTATTGTTCTCATTCCTTAAACAGGTATTGTTCTGACCTAGGCTTCCTGATATAGTAAAAAATCACACAATTAGTCCCAAATCCTTTTTTTAAATTTTAACGGCTGTGAATTACTTTCATTCACAGCACGTGCTGAATCACCAAGAGTTTATAAATAGTCCAACAGTTCTTCGGATAAGGCTGGTAAACACCCACCTTTATCTTCTTTGACACATTGCCAAAGACCTAATTGGCAATTATCTTGGCAAGGCCACACGGAAACACAGAGTCAAAAATGGAGCTTCAAAGTACAAACTGACACCATCCACAGCGTTGCTTCCTACAAAGGCCCACATGCCTTTGCTCTTCCTTTATGTCTTATGGAAGGGGCCAATCATCCCCAAGTCTAACTCCTGAATTGTCCCTTTTGCTTTAGCTGCTCTTGCCTTCTGGCAGCTCTGTGCATGCATGCACTGGGAACAGGATCCCCCTGTTCCTCTGCCTCTCTGATGTCTGACTCTGGAGGCTCTGGAGTCTGCACATAACTCCCAGATGGCCCTGGCCCCATCTCTGCCTCTGATTCAGAACCCTCATCTGAGCCTTCCCCAGATTCCAGGACTGGCCCATGTTCCTCCCCAGCCTCCTCACTGTCCGACTCTGCTGCCAGCTCCGCAGGCTCTAGTCGACCACAACAGGTATGAAGAAATGAACTGACTTCTTGGGATTTCTAGGGCTAATGCAAGGAACTTTATACTGAAACCAGGATGGGAGAAAATCAGGAGACCAAAAAGAGCTTTTTCCAGTGCTCCTTTGTTTTGGCAATGTAAAATACAATTTTGTGACAAGCACAAAAATTGGAAGCTGAATTTGGAATGTTGTCCAGTTTTTACATCATTGGGCTTGTAATTAATGGCCTTGATCAAATCTAATGACCTTCTTTCTTTTGCCAAGCATCTCATGATAATCTTAAGCCAAAACTGGGGAAAAGATATATCACCATTCACCTTTCCCACCAACCTTCTACCACATATCCTGGCCAAAATAAACTAAGCTCTTCAACCTGAGCAACTCCTGTGCCCTGCTTATTTATTTTATTTATTTTATTTTATTTTATTTCTAATTTATATGCCGCCCTTCTCCCTGAGGACTCAGGGTGGTGTACAACCAAAATTAAAAAACATGTAATACAAACAATTAAAACAATTAAAAATATATATAAATTATGGCTTCAATTTAAAAATTTTTAAACCCCTATAAACATTTAAAATAATTCTTAAGCCAGCCCGGCTTATGCCCTTGTAAGTGACAAGAATGCATTTTTATTAGTTGATTAATCTGAAATATGGTGCCTATAGGATTCCTCCCATCACAAACATTTCTTGATGTTGAATATTGGATATGATGACTGCTCATTACTTTTCAGCTACATTTTCAGACATCCTTGTTCAACCAGTGGAGAATTCTTCTACATAACAAAATTTCCTATCTCCTAACCCTCCTCAATCCATCTTAAAACACAGTTAAGACAGATTTGGATTCCTTTGACAATTTGGATGACAAGAAACATGAATCAGTTATCTCATACTATGTTTGTTAGTTTCGACTTTGTAGAGAACAGTCAGCTAATCAATACATGCAAGAATTGTTACCTAATTAATCATTGCTTCCCTGTAGTAGATGACCAGGCTAAGCCGGAGCAAAGGGTTAAATACATCACCAGTCATGAGTCCCTTCACGCCCACAAGAGGTCTCAGTCTAGTCCTCATCAAATTCCTGGGACTCTTACCACCAATTTGTTTGGACCATTATTAGTTCAGATTCTTGTAGAAAGCTTAAGCTTGCAATAAATCTTTATACATTTGAACTGCCTGAATCTCTTGTTTTCCCTGGCTCCTGACAGTAATCTGAACTACTAACAGTCCAAGGAGATTGGCAGTAGATAAAACTCCCAGGAATTCATGGTGGGCTGGACTTAGATTTCTTGTGGGCATGAAGGGACTCATGACTGATGACACATTTGACCCCTCTCTCAGGGCTCAGCCTCATCATCTATATCCCCGCCCTTTCAAGCTGGGCAACAAGGGGTAATGTTCAACCAGCTACTTGCTGATATCTTATAAACAATTAGTATTAAATTATTTAGCAGCTGCTTGAACCAAAATGATTATTTTACAAGTATGATTCTTACAGAGTTTATTTTGCAAAATTTACTGACTTGCATGGGATGTGGTCACAAGAATTTCAGCATCTAGTTTTACCTAGGTTTTTATTCCTCTTTCAAATGATACCAATATTAAAAAAGGATGCCAACCTGGAAGAATGGCAGAAAGGTATTAATAAATTTGTATGGCAAGGTAAGAAGCCAAGGATAAAATTAAAAATAATGCAGGATATAAGGGAAAGAGGAGGGTTAAAAATGCCTAACTTAAAACTATATTATGAAGCAACTGTACTATCAACAATTAGTGATTGGATTAATTTAATGAATGGAAGGATTTTGAATATTGAAGGGCATGATTTGGTTTATGGTTGGCATGCTTATTTAGTGTATGATAAAAAGGTGGATAGGGCATTTAAGAGCCACATGTTGAGGAATGCTTTACTGCGTGTCTGGAAAAAATATCAATATAAGCTAAATGAGAAGATACCTATATGGACAGCACCCAGGCACGCAATAGAGAGTACGAGTATAGAAAGAAGACAGGATGTGACTACATATACTGATATTCTTTGCATGGAGGGAGGCATTTTAAAATTAAAACCTTTACATGTTTTTGAACATGTGAATGATCTTTTAAAATGTACACTGCCTTGAGTCCTATGGGAGAAAGGCGGTATATAAATATAATTAATAATAAATAAATAAATAAATGTGTTGTAAGAGGAGAAAATAATACAAACTTGGTTTCAGTATGTACAATTACAAGCCAGAAGGAGAAAAGATCAGAAAATTGGTATTATACAAAGTGATAAAAATTTAATAAAACAAATTAGGGACCAAAGTTCAATGCACATAAAAAGATTATATAATATATTGATAGAGATAGACTCAGAAACTGAGCTAGTTAAAGACTGTATGATAAAATGGGCACAGAATTTTGAACAACCAATAATGATGGAAACATGGGAAAAGATATGGGTAAGAAATGTAAAATTTACACAAGCGCAAAATTTAAGGGAGAATTTTTATAAAATGTTTTATACATGGTATCTAGATCCAAAAAAATTATCTTGTATGTGTCCGAATGTACAACCAAAATGCTGGAGATGTGATTGTCAGGATGCCACATATTTTCATATTTGGTGGACTTGTAAGAAGGTTAAAATGTTTTGGATAAAAATTTGGTGGATTTTACAAAATATTTTTAAAAAGAGGCTAAAATTTACACCACAGTTGTTCCTGCTGGGTATAATCACAGATTGTATGGTTATAGAGACTAATTTGATTCTGAACTTGATAACACCAGCAAGATTGTTGGTGGCACAATACTGGAAGAAGCAAGATTTACCTACAATCCAAGAATGGACAATGAAAGTAATAAACCTAGCAGAGATGGCAAAAATTTCGGTGTACTTGAAAAAACAATCAAATGAAAGATATTTAAAAGATTGGAGTAGATGGATAGATTATATCCAAAATAAATATTGGAACAAGAAGTTACAGTTAGGGTTTGGATAAGTATGTAGATATTTGGAGTGTTTTTTTAAAGTAATTAAATTGGTAGGGTAATTAGGGAATTGAAGAAGCGAGAAATGTTGGATGTAAGAATTATTTAGACTAGGCTGGATTTTGATTATTGAATGTTATACCCTGTATTTGATCTGGGAAGGGGGGGAGGGGAGGGGATGGAAAGGGGGAGGGGTGCGGGGAGGGGATGGGGAGAAAACATGTAAATCTTTTGTAAAACTCTTTTAATTAAAAAAAAAGAATTTCAGCATCTGAATTATTTTCAATGTACAATTAATATGTTCCTATGCACATGAGACCAACCCTCACAACTTTCTGATGAACCAGTAAGGTCTCTTTGTTGCAAATGAAGAATTATTATTATTATTTTTACAAATAGCTTTATTAAGCTTTGAAAATAAACATTAAAATACAAATTAACATAAAGGAGGGAGAAGGGAATGGAATAATAGGAACAGCTTAAAAAGTGACAAAAATACACTAAACAAGTACATAACCAAAGTATATGATTCAACTTTTTTCAATACAGAGATAATAATACAACAAAATTTCTAATTTAAATGAATAATTGATATTTAAAATACTATTAGCAAGCATTCTAAAGGATCAATATGCATTCAATATTCTTCTCATGATTTTAATCTAACATAATAAATTAACTCAATTAAATTAAATCAAACTGCCCAAGGAGCTGCTGATTCAGTTCTATAGAGGAAATATTGAGTCTATCATCTGCACCTCTATAACTGTCTGGCTTGGTTTTGCAACCAAACAAGACAGACACAGACTTCAGAGGATAATTAGAACTGCAGAAAAAACAATTACTACCAACCCGTCTTCCATTGAGGACCGGTATACTGCACGAGTCAAAAAGAGGGCTGTGACAATATTTACAGACCCCTCGCATCCTGGACATAAACTGTTTCAAGTCCTACCCCCAAAACGAAGTTATAGAGCACTGCACACCAGAACAACTAGACACAAGAACAGTTTTTCCCTGAACTCTTCTAAACAAATAATACCCTCAACACTGTCAAACTAGTTATTAAGTCTGCATTACTATTAATCTTCTCATTGTTCCTATCACCCATCTCCTCCCACTTAGGACTGTATGACTGTAACTGTTGCTGGTATCCTTAAGATTTATAGTGACTGTTTACTAATATGATGTGATTGCTTATTTGTTCCCTATGACTATCATTAAGTGTTGTACCTTATGATTCTTGACAAATGTATCTTTTCTTTTATGTACACTGAGAGCATATGCACCGAAGACAAATTCCTTGTGTGTCCAATCACACTTGGCCAATAAAGAATTCTATCTATAACAAATATGAATAACCATATATTTGGAAAAACCATAGTATTTCTCTAGTCAAATCAAATTTAATGCTCAAATACCAAAGTCAAAAGTTTATTTTTCTTCTTATATTGTAAAAATATCTAATAATGGTCTCCAAGTCACAAGATATTTACTCAGGTTATGGTTTCTAAGCAAAACAGTCAATTTCACTATCTCAGCCAACTCCAGATAATGGGAATCTTGCACAACAGATTTATATATAACAATCTTTATGACAGTCCTATGAATTTCAGTCAGTCGTGGAGGCAACTCTTACATAAAGAAAAGAAACTGCTTAAGATCTCCCTTTTTTACTCTTGATTTTGAACAGATACATGTCAACATTTCCTTGTTGTTTAGAGGGAGAAATCTCAGAGGTAGTCTGAGGAAAAACAGTGTAAAAAGAGGTTAAATTATTAAAAATCTAGCAAGGTGGTAAAAACAACTCAAAATGCTCAAAAGCTTTATATTTGCCACGACAGAATAGCTCCATTATTTTTCATTTCAGTTCAACTGTAACAGCATAACATCAATTATTTATTTAGATATTTTCTTGTGTGGTGGTGCACAGTGATTAGAATGCAATATTGCAGGCTAACTCTGTTGACTGCCAGGAGTTCGATTCTGACCCGCTCAAAGTTGACTCAGCCTTCCATCCTTCCGATGTTGGTAAAATGAGGACTTAGATTGTTGGAAGCAATATGCTGACTCTGTAAAACACTTAGAGAGGGCTTTTGAAGCATATGAACTGCTATATAAGTCTAACAGCAATAATAGCTATTGCTATTGCTATTAATCATGCCAGCAGGAGCTAGGACAAAGCAAAAATTCATTTGAATGTACTGCAGACCATCCTTTGAACCACAAGAGACTGTGGGAAGCCCACTCCCCAGAGAATGAAATATTTTGGGGAATATAAAAAGAGGCAGAATATTATATTTCCCCAAAAGGAGAAATGGAAAAAAATCTTAATAAAGGCAGAAAGCAGCCCCAACAGCCTCCAGCAGATGCCCGAAGTCTTTAGAGATGGATATTTCTGTGTCCATTAAGAAATCTGGGCCAATCTATTCATAAACAAAACACCTTCAAGTCCAGATGATGGGATTAAAATAGGACATGAACTTTAGGACATAATAGGATTAACCTATCACCAATCAAAGAATAAAAGCACATAAAGCAAACCTCAAAATTACAAAATACTGTAAACTGTATAAAAATCCTCATCAAGCTAATTTGTCAGCTGTCCCAGAACTGCATGCTGTTGTTGGTTCTGATTATCAATAAACCTTCTTTCTTAAGCAGTCTCCATTTTATTCCCAGCTTGGAACTGGACATGGACTTTTCTTCCCCCAACATTAAATGCCATACCATTTCCAAACTGGCATTTATAATTGTAAAATCTCCAGTCATCATATTCACAGTATGCAGCTGTGGTAGTATTTAGATGAAATACTAAAAGTTTGGAAATATATACACAAATGATAGATAGAAATTCCTTTGAAAAATATTTGTAGAGTATTCCATGCATATGAATCAATATTTACCTAGATGGATAAATTATGAACATTCACACATAGCTCTTCAGGAAGAAGATCACTTTCTCCAGATCCAGCCCATCTGGATTAAAGCATATTGATGTACTCCTCCTGTCCGGGGCTGTTATTGAGATAAATCTCATAGCACAGCATTCCAACTCGGCTATTTTGCCTTGTCGAGCTTCATTTGTGTGATGGAATCCAGCAGTTCAGCAATTTATAATTTCCTTTGCTGAAACTACAGGAGAAGTAAAATCTTACAGCATGTCTTCTGAAACAGCCACTGCTTATAGGCTGTTTTTTTTCCCAAAAAGGTTTTTTATTTCAAAAAATGCGTTTCTTTTTTTTTTCCTTTTCTTTTTAATCAGCCAGCATAGTAACATTCATGAAAGCCCAGATGACTTCATCGTGCATATTTAAATATGCCAGGTAACATTGCTTCTTGTAAGAATTTTTCAATTAAATAAATATTTCTAACTAAGCAGTTGGATTAGGAACCCCAATTATCAACCTATTAGAATACTTACTATCACCAACAAAATATATGCAATTCATTTAAGAGAGAAGCTGCTGGATTAGGTTGAGGCAAATATATTGTGGCAGATGAACAGGTTGGTTTTAGGGCATGACATTCCTATATATTGTAGACCAAGCTCTAATACTACAATTTTTGATTGAAAAAAAAATAGATATAATCCATTATATGGATTTGTAGATTTTAAGCCTGCCTTTGATTCAATTTCAAAAATAAATTGTGACAAAAATTGAAGGATCTGCTACTGATAGATATTTGCTTTTACGTTTGCAAAAAACTCCATGTCAGACCAAAAATAAAAATTAGGTAATCCATCTAGGGTCATTTTTCTAGGGACATCCCACTGAGGAAGGGAATTAGGGAAGGTTTGCTCTTATTGTGTTCAAAAAATATTTAAATTTCTTGGTCTCAGTCTTAGATAAGTTGGCACATCATACCAAGATTGGGATCTAGCATGTTTCAACTCTCTTGTATGCAGATGTTGAAGTGGTATCAGCATTAACATAGATTGATTTGAAAAAGGCATTATAGTCCCTTGCAGAGTTATGCTTAGAGGAAACTCATATATATATATATATATATATATATATATATATATATATATATTTCAAACTTAAACATAAATTATAACTTTCAAGAGCAGAGTCTCGATCCGGTCATAGATGGTTACCACACTTACATTGCTTGGAGGAAACTCTTGAGATTGACTATGATAAGACCAAGGTTATAGTTTTGTAATGTGCCCTAAGGTCCATAAATGGACACTAAATGGGCATGAACTGCAACAGTTCAAATTATATAAGTACTCTGGGGGTAATATTTTAAAGTACAGAATACACCCTAAAGAATACTGAGAGATCAACTTTGGTGATTCAAGTCTTTTATAGATCTCAGGGAGCCTTATATAGTCCAGCTGCAATTAAATTATTTATTGCTTAAGTTGCATTCCTAAATGTATAGTAACTTCCCTATAAATGCAGTCCCTGCCCTCTAAATATTTTGAGTTATTTCTTCCAGATTGCATGATGCATACCCAATGGTATTTTCTGGTTGGAAGCTGGTGTACTTAACATTGATATAATGGCATGGCTTAATTTCTTGAACCTTTGGTCAGAAAGAGTTGCATGCCATAGTGGTCTGGTCCCCCTGAGTTTCTCTCCAGCTTAGATAAGTTAAATCAATATGGTTACTCTCTGAAAGCCATACTAGCCTTAGTAAGGCAGAAAATAATAGATATAGACAACCAGGAAACTCGACTCTCTGTGGCTACAGGGATACATCTGGTGTTCAAACCATTAGTTCATCTAGATCTGTGAGGCAGATTGGAATATCTAAATATAGCTGGGCTTTTATTTTAGTACCTTTAATGTTTTGCCTATAGCTGTCTTGATAAGGAGGCATAAAAATAACGAATGGCTTTGATGTGTAGACCTGGTCATGTCAAAGCCACTGTTCATTTTTTTCTGTACTTGCCCATTTATCAAAGTACATAATTGATACCATTAATAGCAAATTAGGTAAGCAATCCAGATTTATTGCAGCTCTAGTATATATTATCTGAATGTTGCTAAGTGCTGTTATATTTCCTGCAGATATCAAAAGGGAAAAATTGCATGATTATTTGCGAGAACAAATTTGGAGAGTGTTGTTACTTTGATTCATTACCAAGACAAGAGGGTTAATAGAAATTGTTGTATTATTTTCATCACTTGGCAATCCCCGGGGGGGTGGGGGGGATGATCATTGCAGAGTTTAATGCTTTCAATATATGCTACACTCGGAGATGTTACAAGTTAAGAAGAAAAAGGAGAAGACTGGTTCCCAGTTTGCCCTTGTGAAAAGAGAGGATTTTCTTCAATTCACAGAAATAACAGCAAACAATCAGAAGTTATGTCCATGTGGGCCAATTTGTCTTCTAGTAATAGCTACTAACCCACCTTTTTGAATGTGCCTTGCACATGTGATGCCCATAAAAATGGATGGGGATTTGATTGCATGATTGTGGCTGCCATCTTAATTTCTAACAACTCCATTTCACTCCACAGACATTCTTGTTCAACTCATACAAAACATGGTTCTAAGGTATCGAGTAAAACATTAGTTTTGTCAATAATTATTTCTTACAGGTGAAATGTATGGAAATTGTGGAAAGGTTTCACAAGTACTAAGGCACTGAGCGATATCTCTGATCCTTTACTCTTTCTAAATATTCTATAAAATCATCAGGGCTGAATATTACTTTAGGAGCAGTATTAATATGAAGTGCATTTCTCAGACTGTTCTTTGAGTAACTCAACTTTCTTGCTTTCCAGAAATCATCTAACTATAACTTTTCCTTGCCTTTTCATTAATGCAATATAAATTCATTTGTACCTATTTCAAGTTTGTGTCTGGTACTAAAAGTTACATGGATGGTAAAACTCATACACATTTCATTTTTGTATTTGTGAAATGGTCTATTATTTGTTTGAGCAGAAAAAACAACAATCCTCACTTCCAAATATCTTAAGGTCAGGAAGGAAGCAAATAAACAACCAATTTAAGTGTCTGTTGAAGTCTTTTACTTTTTATACAGAAGATAAGATGGCAAACTAAAAAATGGCAAACTATCACATTAATTTGAGTTAAGACTAGTGAAATAATTCTAAAGAAAGGTGAATCCAAGGTGCTGAAAAAGCAATTATTCATACCACAGCATGTCAAAGACCAAACAAAATACAAAGTTTTTTTTTTCATTAACATTTAAAAGGGCACTACTCAAAACTCTGCAAGTGCTCATCAACATAAGAGCATTTACTTTACTTCATTTCTGATTTTCATTAAAAATAGATTCTGGAAAGCTATTGTCACTGTAAATAACAGATTGTAGATTTAGCAATTTGCTTCAAGAAAGAAAGTCAAGCACAACTCACAAACATAGGAACAAAGCAAATACATCCTAGGGCAAAAGGAGAAATAGTAGTAGCATTTAAATGAGAATGGCGTTCAAGGTAATGAACTCTCTGCATCTAAAAAAAAAAGGTTTTAAATGCAGCTGCTCTCTGGAGCTTGAACAGAAGAAAAAAAATAGTGATGAGGAATTTATTGACACAGTTTGAAAGTGGGCTTGACAAACAAAAACTATTTCTAAGGAGTGTGATTATGTGTCTCTGTGTGTATGTCTGTAGAGATCAGAAAATTGTTTACTTTTTTTCTCCCAAACAGCCATGATTTAAATGTAGAATGCCAATTGAGAAAACACTGCCCATGGCCATTTTGCAGTCTTCCTGCAGGCAAATTCCAGGAATGTCATATAGTTCTTAATTGAAATGCTTCATTGATCTCTGGTTGAACACTCCACAGCATCATTTCAGACAATAAGAAGCCTGATATATGCATGATATCTGAGCTACGAGAGTGCAAAGAGCCATCAAAAGATACACGCTTGGCATTGTACGACAAGGTAGAAAGACCCGCACATGGATTAGAGGACAAACAAAAGTATACGATACCATCAAGAGAGTAAAAGAACTGACATGGAAATGGGCTGGCCACATAGCAAGAAGAACTGATGGCAGGTGAACCACGGCAGTCATAGAATGGATCCCACTTCATAAAAAGCATCCATGAAAGAGACCTAAAACAAGATGGATTGACAACATCAGCAAGTATTGTGGGCCCAATTGGTAAAAGAAAGCCCAGGGCCGTATTGGTTGGAAACATGCAGAAGAGGTCTTCATCTCGCAGTGGATAGACAATGGCTAAAATGATGATGATGATGATGATGATGATGATGATGATGATGATGATCTGAGTTTACATATGAACAAACACTAGTCCCCTGGAATCTACATGACCCAGATCTCCTTGAGCTGGGCTCTCTATTATATGTAACCATGATGCTTATCCAATTTTTAGGTTATGGTCTCATAAATTTCAAGATACTTTGTTTTCAAACTCCTTTACTTCATCTCCTTTATTCTGCACTGGCTGAATAATTCTCAAGACTAAGGAGAGCAGAAAAGAGAAATGACCCTCATCTAATAATGAAGGTGGGCATTATAAATTAGATGGCTCCTGCCATGTAGTAAATATAAAGAGACAGTAAGGCAAATGAGCAGAAGTCATGTTATTTCAAAAACTGAATGGTAATAATCATGCCTCTGAACTTCCCGCCTGGACTACTGTAATGCTCTCTACATGGGGCTCTCCTTGAGGTGCACCCGGAGGCTCCAACTGGTGCAGAATGCGGCCGCGAGGGGGATTATGAGAGCGACAGGGCGCTCCCATGTGATACCTCTCCTGCATGAGCTGCATTGGCTCCTGGTGGACTTCCAGGTGCACTTCAAGGTGTTGGTAACCACCTTTAAAGCGCTCCATGGCATCGGACCTGGGTATTTGCGGGACTGCCTTCTGCCGCCAATAGCCTCCCACTGGCCAGTATGCTCCCACAGAGAGGGACTCCTCAGGGTGCCATCAGCCAGGCAATGTCGGCTGGCGACTCCCAGGGGGAGGGCCTTCTCTGTGGCAGTACCTGCCCTCTGGAACAACCTGCCCCCAGAGATATGCAGGATATCAGATCTCTGGGTTTTTCGCTGTGCCCTAAAAACTTTTCTCTTTCAACAAGCAGGGCTGGCATAACCCCCCCCCCCCTTTTAAAGATTTTTTAAGATTTTAGATTTTTAAATTGTCCAATTGGGTTTTAGTTATGAGGTTTTTAAACTTTCGGCCACAATTTATAATTCTTTTAAATTTTAAATTTTGTATTGACTTTTTTATTTCTGGCTGTGCACCGCCCTGAGTCCAGCAGGAGAAGGGCGGTATATAAATTAAATAAAAAAAAAGAAATAAATATATGAAAGTGGGGAGCTGTTCAGAAGTTACTTAGACTTTGAAAAAATAAGACTTATCAAAGGAAGTTATGAAAACTTCAATGTATTTTTTGGAATGGCCTTAATTTCACCAGATGTTTGTCAAATACAATGGCTCATAAAGCAAACTACACAAATCTATTTAAGAGTAAGACACACTGACATCAGTAGAATTTATTTCCAGGTAAAAATTTGCAGGTTTCAAATCTGAATCACTTTTGGGGAGATAGATTATTTTGGAACAGGAAAGGATGGGATGGGATTTGAAGAATCAGTTCAAATTGAGGTTACAAAGAAAGATGATCTAGGGCTATTAATATATTACAAAATATTGCAAATTAATAACATCTGGGTCATACATGCTGAAATGTTCTGCTGATAACTAGGATAAGATAAATGAGGTCAGGATGATTTTAACTGCAAATTTATATTGTAACAAGTCTTCAATTTTTCATGTCATTTCAGATAGGTTTATAAAGTGTTTAGCGATTTTCTTTAGCAGTAACATTTCCTTAGAACTTCACCAAATGCAGTGCCATAAGAGAAAAATGGAGTCCATTGCTCACTTTTCCAAATTTATCTCTGCTATGTTAACTTCTGTTATGGCCTATAATAAAACCACCCAAATTTTTTTCTGCTTTTAAATAATTAAGGCATAGGTTTATTTATTAAAAACTTTTGCTGGCTGAAGAATTCTGGCAGTTGAAAAATACAAATCTGGATGTTGCCAGGGTTGAGAAACACTGTTTTAAATCATTTTTTTTTTGTCCCTAATAGTTTTCTTTAAAATACTAGTCAACCATGTAGGCGTGTTCTTGGACTTTGGGCCATTTTCCTAATTTTAGAAATACATTGTGCCTGGGCCTCTATTATTTTAGCTTTAAATAAGAGCCAAATTTTTAGAGTGAGCTTGCTCTTGCTAATTTACCTTAAAGTTTCCACTCTCTCATCTCTTCCATAACCAACTTTTCTAGCACATAGTCCTTTGTAGCAACTTAGAACTGCATTTTTCTGTCATGATTTGAACACCTATTCACCTAGTTGATATGATTGCCATTATCCATTCTATCAATTTTATTCTGAAATTGACAGCTGCCAGGACATGGTACTTGTTGTGATATATTTTCTTTCTTGGTAAATAGTAGCCAGAAAGTGCTATAAAAAGAATTGAAGTATTGAGTGGTGAACAATTTATTTTCCATTGATTTCATTACTGGGGCTGAAATTTTGTCAGATAGAGAAAGAATCATGCTTTCCTCAAGACTATTGTAAAACTGACAGAGAAATTCCTTCTAGCTCTCTACTATCAATATTTGCGTGTAATAATTATATTGCATATCAGTTTCATTGTCCTCTTGTTGTTTTCCAATTCATTGATGTGGCATTTCAGAAGAGCATCTGTTTCTACGAGATCAATGAACTTTCCAGAACCAAATAAATCATTCAATAAAAATGAGCATATGAATACTGTGCATTATATCAATATCATAAGTTCCAGATCTCCAACAATTAATTAATAATCCATATTTCACCTTAAAAGGTACATAGATATAATACATTTATGTATTTATGTATTTATTTAATTTATATACCGTCCTTCTCCCAGAGGGACTCAGGGCGGTGTACAGCCATCTTAAAACACACAAATATAAAATTTAAAAGCAGTTTTAAAAGATATTAAATATTTACATATTTATATATAGTACATTAAATACATTAAATATTTACAATATATATAGTATAGTCTAAACAATTTTTAAATAAATTGTTAATACAACCTTACTATTTTGTAAAGAACATACTAATTTCTTATGGAGATAATAACGCTTATACGTTTATCAGCCTACACTTAGACATCAAAGGATATTTAAAGAGAAGAGATTACCACTCTGGTTTTTTAACTGCTCATATGCTCAATTAATGAAAACTCATCATGTAATACTTTTAATTAGTACCTAGATGCAAGCTCTTTATCCCTCGTCAGCTTTTTCAAAACTTGAAAAAGGCATTCCTTATGATATCAACTAAACTCTAGCAAATTAAAAAAAAACACCATCTTTGCCATAAAGCTAAAAGTAAAGAGCTTCCTCAAATAAACCTCTGAAAAGTACATTACTTTTCTGAAAATGTATTTTAGAAATAATGGAATTCCATATATTGGATAAATTATCCATTTATGAGGACCACCATACAAGACTTGGATCAGTGGTGAAATCCAATTTTTTTTACTACTGGTTCTGTGGGTGTGGCTTGGTGGGCGTTGTGTGGCTTGGTGAGCATGGCAGGTGAAGGATACTGCAAAATCTCCATTCCCATCCTACTCCAGGGGGAAGGATATTGCAAAATCTCCATTCCCACCCCACTCTGAGGCCATCCAGAGGTGGTATTTGCCAGTTCTATGAACTACTCAAAATTTACACTACTGGTTCTCCAGAACCTGTCAGAACCTGCTGGATTTCACCCCTGACTTGAATATGATAGTAAGATTAGCACTGTCCAATATCTAAGACATGCCAAATACTAAGGTGAGAGATAGGCAACACTAGAAAGTGCTTTCAATGCCAAATATTACTTCTTAGTACAGCTTCTGTTAAGCTTGATGTCAATACTGAAATAAACCAGTTTGGCTCTACATGACTGTGTGTGTGTGTCTGCATATGTGCACACATGTGTTTCTTTGAGTCAGTCCTAACTCCTGGAGACTGCTTTGACTAGTTACTCCAGTTTTCTTGGCAAGAGTTTGGAAGTGGTTTACCATTACTTTTGAAGAGTATCTGAAAGCTCCAACAGGTTCAGAGTGCAACATTATGCATGCTCTCAGAAGAACCCATATTATACCCTTGATACACAAGTTGCATTCACTGCTGGTACGCTTCTGGGTCCAATTCAGGATACTAGTTTTAACCTTTACAGCTCTTCATAGTATAGAACTTCAGAGAAAGAATGTTATGGATAACATCTGCTAGGGATTTACATCTTGCGTATACCAGGAGGCAGACCTCTCTTCCTTTGGTAGTTGTTTTACAGAACATCTCCCTGCTCTCCACCAAATTCAGATTAGCTCCATCCCTGTTTTCATTCCTGGTTATATCACAAGGCCTGGGGGATCTCAGGGAAATGAAGAAATAGTCTTTCTATGTGGTTTGTAGATTTTAAATTTTTTATGCTTACCTTTCATTCTTAATGTTTTTATAATGTTTGTTTATATATGTTTATATATAATGTTTTTATAATGTTTTTAAAATGTTTGTTTATATATATATATATATATATATATATATATATATATATATATATATATATACACACACACACACTCACACACATATATGCAATATAGATTCTATTATAATTGGGATGCGGTGGTGATTGGAAGGTCGGCAGTTCAGCGGTTCAAATCCCTAGTGCCATGTAACAGGGTGAGCTCCCATTACTTGTCCCAGCTTCTGCCAACCTAGCAGTTCAAAAGCACATAAAAAATGCAAGTAGCAAAATAGGGACCACCTTTGGTGGGAAGGTAATAGCGTTCTGTGCACCTTTGGCATTTAGTCATGCCAGCCACATGACCATGGAGACGTCTTTGGACAGCGCTGGCTCTTCGGCTTTGAAACGGAGATGAGCACCGCCCCCTAGAGTCGGGAATAACTAGCACATATGTACAGGGGGAATTTTTACCTTATGTATGTTATAATGACTGTTTTTATATATTTGTTGTTTTTATTGATTGTTGTATGTCTCCCAAGTTGCTTCTGTGAGATGGGCGGCTATATAAATGTGATAAATGAACAAACAAATAACTAAAAGTAATATCTGATCATTACTTGCTGCAAGACTACAAGGGCAATTGAAAGGAACATTATTCCTGCTACCCAGGGTACACTTCAAAAATGCTGTTTGAAAGAGTTACATTTTTCAGGGTTGGCTTTCATTTTGCATTTACAATTCCACATAAGTCATGATGGGCAAACTTTCCATACCATAAATAAAATATGAGATCCTTTTTTCTTGGTAGATACAAAGCAAGTGAAGAGTTTGGTCTACCTGAAGCCAGATAGATTCTAATGATTAGCCCTTATGGGCTTGAGCTCAACAACATCTGTTGTTGGTTGCTTTTATCCTTAAGATCCATCTGTAGTCTTGCATGAATCAGGATTTTGGCATCTAGGACACTATGTATGGTATTCAAATTTTCTTGGTATCAAATTAACTCAACCTTATCTGGGATTTAATTCCCGCTTCTTTCCTATTTCTAATAAATAGAAAGATATGCCAGTCCATCAGATACGTACAATATATACAATATTACAATAGCGCCTGTTTGAAGTTACAGCAGCACTGAAATAAGTGACTTATGACCATTTTTCACATGACCATTTCAGCATCCTCATGGTCACATGACCAAAATTCAGACACTTGGGAACTGACTCACATTTATGACTGTTGGAATATTCCGGGGTCACGCGATCTCCTTTTGCGACCTTCTAACAAGCAAAGTCAATGGGAAAGCCAGATTTAAAGAACAATAACAAATTACTACTTTAACAACTGCACTGATTCAGTTAACAGTTGTGGCAAGAAAGATGATAGCATGGAGCAAAATTCATTTAACAAATGTCTCAACTAGCAACAGAAATGTTGGGCTCAATTGTGGTTGTAAGTCAAGGACTAACTGTATGTAGTGATCATTACAGTAATGCAAAGATATTATAAAATCATGTCAGAAAATACAATATCATGAAGCCAGTGGTGGAATTCAATTTTTTTTATTACTGGTTCTGTGGGCGTGGTTTGGTGGCGTGGTGTGGCTTGGTGGACGTGACTTGGTGGGCTTGGCAGGGGAAGGATACTGCAAAATCTCCATTCCCACCCCATTCTGGGGCCAGCCAGAGGTGGAATTTGCTGGTTCTCCGAACTACTCAAAATTTCAGCTACTGGTTCTCCAGAACCTGTCAGAACCTGTCAGAACCTGTTGAATAGCATCCCTGCATGAAGCAGAATATATGATGCCACCATTTAGTCAGATAAAAATATTGTTCTATTCTTCTGGAATAGCAGGTTTTACAAGTTTCCAGAAACTCATCAGGAAAGGGGCAACTCTGACACCAAAGACAACCTATCCCAAAGAAAGGCAGCTCCGACAGGGAATGCTGCTTCCATGTCCCCCTCCTCCAATATAGTAGAGGACCCTCAACTTTGCTTTTCATGCAAATGAAATATGAAGTGGTAATTTGATTCAATTATGAAAATAACTGAAATTAAGAGATAAAATTGAAATGTTAAAAAGTGTGATGGGGATTTTGAAAAAATATGTTGTAAATGATGAAAGAAAATAATTAATTGATGTTATAATCAGGGTTAAATCGGGAATTAAGGGTGGATAGTGATATTGCTTATTATGTACTAAGAAGAGATTAAGATAAAATGTGGAAGGTCAATTAAGTTAAAGGGTTTCAATGTAAAAATTGAATAAGATGAAGTACATTGTTTAGAGCCAAAAAGTGTGATGGGGATTTTAAGAAACATACATTATAAATAAGATAATTAATTGAAGCAAGGTTAAGAAATTAGGATTTGAAGGGTGGATGGTGATATTGTTTATATATTATGTATTAAGAAAAGATTAAGGTAAGATAAGAAAGTAGGGAAAAAAGAATATTATGGCAGAAATTGAAATATGTAAATTGTATTTGGAAAAAACAAAAAAGATTGAAAGAGAGTATAAAAATCAATATTTAACTATGTTATAAGTTGTATAAGATGTGACCCGGTCAATACTCTGTTCATAAAATATGTACGTTAAAGAAAAATTTAATAAAACTTGTTTTTTTTTTAAAAAAACGTTGCTTTTCATGCAGTAGACAGGCAGATTGTGTCACAGACTGCGAAAACAGAGAAATTTGCACAAATTCTTCTTAGAAAACCTAAAAACAATAGTATGTTGTATTGCTTGTTTTAGATATTAAAGAAACTATCGGGAGCATTTGAGGGGAGGGGGCAATAATAACCACATCAATAGACTGCCTATAGATCTGGTTATTTGTAATCTCTTCCAAAATGCTATTTATGTGAAGATCAATATTGTGTCAGGCTTCAGATTTCTCTGAAAGATTGGACCCTTCTCTTTTGTATGAACTTTCTTCATTGGATTTGATAAAGCACTAAAAGTTAATTTCGATTGTAAGATGTAATAAAGTCATCAAAGAAAAAGTGAAGTAGATCGCTGTTATTTACATTTTATGGCAAAGGATAAACTCCATACCTGAAAAACTGTATGTCAGGTCTGTCAGTGAGTAATTGTATTGCCCTCCAAATACCAAACTCTTTGGATTGTGAAGAATAGACTCCAATGTTGCTCTAAAACAAGAAGCTTTTTCTGGTTGTATTGTCATATATAAAGGAGAACAATATATCAATATCTGAAAAACTGGAATATATGAAGGGGAACAATATATTAATGTAATATAATACAATATATTCATGATGATGATTATTATAAAATTCTTACTATATGTTGTATGCTTAGAAACACATTTCTCTATCTTCATTTTGATAAGCAGCACGTTCAAATGGATTTCTTTCTTTCAGCATTCCTAGTATTTTCTTGAACGTAACCAAGCCCTGCCAATAAATCACAAATGACTTTATGGCTGATGACAACATCTGCCCCTATTTTGCTTGTCTCCCTGTGCTCAATTGATTTTTCATGGATGTCTGCTTTTTAGCACAACAGTCTAATTTTTTAAAAGAGAGAAGTTACTGATCTCAGCCTATTAAAAAAAAATCCTTCCCAGAGGAAGCTTTTAGACCCTAGTGGAACTGAATTTTGCCTACTGTTCTCATTTTCCTTGTTTCATGCTCCATTTTATTTTTTTTTAAATTATGAACAGTCATGAAAGTACTAAACCATCATCAGTATTACTGATTAGATCTATTAGGAAGAAATTACTACAAGCCCCACACTTCTGGGGGATCCAGGGGTCTGAAAATAGGAAGCACTGCTTCTCTGTGGCTTCATCAACAACATGGAGTAGCATCTTTCTGGAGATCAGGCTGGTCCTTTCTTTCTCAATTTTTCAAAAACTCTTGAAAACCAAGCTGTTTTTGAGAATCTTCCCCTGGTTTGGTATTGCCACCTTTATTTTTATTTTTATGACACTGTTATTTTATTGTTCCTCTTTATGACTGTTGGGTTTTTAAAATTGTGTCTTGGGTATTTTAAATTGTACTATTTATTCAGCGAATGCCTCTGAGAGTCTTGTTGACTCTTGTGGGATAAAAATATGCTTGGATAAATGTAACCTAGGTGGGATATAAACAAATTAAGGAATAGAGTTTCTAAGGAGTACCAGCAAATAAAAAAAATCAGTATTATAGGAGCTTCTCTCACACCAAGTAAGATTAAACTGTCGGTCTGGTTTTGCATTGTCTCATTTCATCTAGCCTAATTTGAAGCACTATCTGAATTGAGTCTATTCAGACAGACCTTCAGCAATCCAAGTGAGCCTGGTTCATATGGAAGGAAAGAGGAAAAAAAGAGTTTGACAACAGAGATAAAAGAGGATATCAGGAAGAGAGAGAGGGAGGGAAGAAAGGAATGACAGGAAGAAAGGGAAGAAAAAAAATTACTCCAATTAGTGCAGAGATAATCCTGTCCATTTTAGGCTCTAGCCCCATTCTATGTTTGCTTAAGCACCACCAGCTCTAGGCAGAAAGCCCTCACTTAATTTTTTTTTTTAAACTTGCCTATCCCTGTTATTCCCCATATTCCCCATATTAGCATAATATAGCAATAGCAATAGCACTTAGACTTATATACCACTTCACAGTGCTATTTACAGCCCTCTCTAAGCAGTTTACAGAGTCAGCATATTGCCCCCAACAATCTGGGTCCTCATTTCACAGACCTCAGAAGGATGGAAGGCTGAGTCAACCTTGAGCCTGGTGAGATTCAAACTGCCATATTATAGGCAGCCAGCAGTCAGCAGAAGTAGCCTGCAGTACTGCATTCTAACCACTGCGCCACCGCAGCTCTAATATATATAACTGCCTTGAAGTTGCTGGGAGCTGAATTTGAGAAACTCTGTGTGAAGGCATGTTGTTATTTTATAAACCTTTATTAAACTAATATTAGATTATATGTATAAACTGTCCCTCCAGATTTTTCGAAAGGTCTCATAGTATTAGAATCTAGACAAACAAGCTTGGACATTTTGAGTTCGGAAAACAAGGCAGCAACTTCAGTTTGATATATTTTGCAGACTGTGACTATATTCCCATGAGAAACTTAATTCAGCCAAGGATACTATTAGCATTTCATTGAACCTAGTCAATAGTGAGAGTTAGTTCTTAGCTTAAAAAAAATAATAATAACTTGGTTTGGTGTTGAACTCTTTTTTGATCTGCCATACTGTGTGAACGTAAACTTAGTTATATAGGTTAACACAAAATTACATTATTTTTCTGAAGATTGCCATAGACTGGAATTTCGAATATACCCACGAAAGTGGGCTTCCCTAAAAATTCCTACTCTGAGAATTTATTTTCCCTCAACAACTATCCTGTGAAGCAGGTTAAACTGAGTGACTGCTCCAAAACCACCCAGGGAACTTCCAGGGCTGAGTTTGAACAAGAATTTATATTTTCCCATTCCTAACCCAGTACCTTGACTACTATCGCACACTGCCTCTCCCCCACTTTTTTAAAATTTTCCAAAGTGTGTATGTGGGGAAGAAAAAGGAAAGACAAACTGGGAAAAAAGCAGGGAAGAAAGTTGGTGAAAGGGTCTCCACCATACTATCAGGAGTAGCTCTCATCCCAATAAGACCACTGCAGAGATTTTTTTAAATAATAAAAAGGTGACAATACTGTAAGAAAAATAAAGAAAAAAGAGAAAGTTGGCTAATTTTAACAAAGGAGGCTGAGGTATCACTCAAACTTCAGTCTAATTGGGGCAGCTTTATACTGAGTTGATCATATGCTGTGGTGATTTACCCTAATATTTAAAAGCTGACTGGGTCAGTTGCACCATGAGAAAAAAGCTTTTTTTTTTTTTGGCAATTTAAAAAATATGTGTCTGTACTTGGTTTTTGATTTAGCAGGAAGAAGTTGTGAAAGCCTTACTTGCAGATAAAAAATAAATTAAAACGTACAGGAAAGAGAATTGCAAGTAAACCTTGCAAGTATTGATCTGGTTGCCATGAGCTTTTTCAAAACTTCTGAAAGTGTTTCATGCCTGAAACTCTGACACTGCTCAGTGAACAGCACAACTTGTCTCTAATGATCTGTACCAACAGAAATCAATAAAAAGTTCTTACAATAGTCATGTACCATAAATACATTTATCTTATATACAGATATCAAATGCTACGAAAAGAGACGAAGAATACCTCCTCTTGTTAACTGTTATTGAAATTGCCTTAGCATTCTTCGGAATTCTAGTATGCTATCAGATTATTGTTGCAAAGTTGAATTTGTTTTTATTTCTGTGAATAGAGTTGCCATTATTTCTGTGAATTAGGGTTGACATCACACCTGTTTCTTTAAATCTCCCAGTAATAATCTGGGTTGACATATTACACTAAATCATAATTTGGTTTGTTTGCTTTTGGCTTGGTGTGTTGTATGAATCCAGCCATTATGGTCTAATGATGATGGTTTCACATGATACCTGAAACCAATTTCAATAAATGCAACCTAAGGTACCCAAACTCTATGCAGATCCTGAAAGTGACTGTTGCCCTAAAACATCACAAACAAAATTGGAATTGTCAATGTAAGATGAGAAGGCACATTAAGTACATGATAGGGGAGTAATAATTATTAATAAAAGGAGCTAAATAACAATTCATGGAGTGGAGGTGAAACCAAATTTCTTCTCTAGTTCCCACTTTTTGTACCACTACAGGCCAGAAAATATTGTAAACCATCTGATTTAATTCACTCTTCTGCTTCTCCAACTGTTGGCTATTTTCAGGTAACTTTCAGTAAGAAGTTGATCTCCCAATGGTTCAGTAGTTGTTCCCTTTGATTTACTTATTTTCTAATGGTGACGGTGATGGCTTTATTTCACTGAATGTACTTTTTGTTGTATTATGCTGTAGTAAATCAAAGGGAACAACTACTGAACCAATGGGGGATCAACCTCTTACTGAAAGTTACCTCCAATGGAAAGTCAGCAAAGAAAAAACTAAGTAGATCTCCCACATCATATCAGTTACCAGCAGACTTTTTCCTATTTGGATAGAATCACATGCTATACACATGAATGACTCTCCTGCAAGAGTCACCTGAAGATGGGCGACATAAAATTTGATAAATAATAGCAATAGCATTTAGATTTACATACTGCCCCATAATGCTTTACAGCATCTCTAGGTGGCTTACAATATTAGTATTATTTGCATAGTGCCCCAACAATCTGGGCTGTCATTTTACTGAACTTGGAAAGATGGAAGGATGAGTCAATAGATAAGTCAATAAATAAATATCCTTACATTTTAAACATCTCCAATAAAAGTGATAGGTAAAGAGTTAATTTTTTTTATTAGCACTCATTAAAGATTTGTGAGATGGTTTAGGATGAAAAACAGGAACCTCATGAAGTAGGACAACTAACAGGAGTTCATCCCATTATGCGGCACTAGGAATTTGAACCACTGAACTGCCAAGCTTTCGGTCGACCGCATCCCTAGAAACTATGATTATTTCTTCCAAAAACAAAAACTTCCAAAATATATGTTTTAATTTGATCTTGTCCATCATATTTCATATAGACCTATTGAAAACAGTCTTAATGTATTGTTCTTGCTGCCTCTTTTCATAGGCTTAAATATTATTTGTCCCTGTAGAATAATTTGATAATCTTCCAAGACAGTTTAAACTACAGAATCTTTAGCAAATTGTTTTATATAGTAGCTAGCTATATATACGTATACATATACATACACTTGCCCCCGTTTCGCACCAGTTCTATAGAACTGGTAGTAAAACCAGCGGGAGGCCCCGCCCACCGACCCTGATGTCATCAAAATGCTTCTGCACATAGGCGCGAGTGAAGCGAGTGAGTGCGTGTGGCTCCACTGCAAACCAGTAGTAAAGGTAAGTAGAACCCATCCCTGAAATATACATATACAAATACATATACAGAGAGAGAAAGAGAGAGAGCGCGCACTCCAAAAGATGCATTAAGGCTTATTTTTGGGGAAATACTGGTAGTGGCGATGGCAGGAGGCTCCACCTACCCACCCGCCCAGATGCTTCTGCACATGTGCAGAAGCGTCATGCACATGTGTGAGTGTGCGCATGCCCATGAGCGAACCGGTAACGATGGATTTGAAACCCGTCCCTGCCTGGGAAGCCTCTAAACAAGTAACTTTTACTAGTAGGTACAAAAGAGTCATGCCATCAGTAAATCTATAAATTCATGTACAAGCACCTTGACTGATACCCAGGAGGATATGAACCTCAAAGGTAAACACTATTAGTAACAATAAACCTTTTGAAGTTTTTAAAATTGGACTTTGATGACTCAAAGGGATATGGTGCCCTTCTTCTAACCAAAGATTGCAGCCAAAAATACTTAGATTTTAAACACTAGATAAATACTAGATGTGTTACAAAACAATGTTTTGCACTATTTATTGCAGAATTTAAATATTTCCTAGCTGTTACAATAGAAAGCTAAATATTTTCCCAGCATTAAAACACTGTTTATCTATGAATGCCATTATTGATTTTATGCCAGTGAATATTATCTGAAAAGCTAACTGGTTTTCATTGGACATTCTGGAACAGGAGAATTATGTTATTTCTTACTTCTTACTTGCCCAATCTTCTTAAATTGGTTCAGGCATTTGGTTTCTTACAACAGCTACTGTCTTCTATGAATGGAATTTCATTCTGAAACCTTGTTTCTGTTGTAAGAGGGAATTGAGCACTGACAGAAATGTAACAAGGAACACATCTGCATGACAATGAGTTTCAAAGATCCATAGTCAGGGCCAAGATCCCACGAGTTACTCTGAATGTGAGCGGAAATTTAAGAGCTGTTCTATGCAGTAGTCAATAGAAACAAAAAAGAGAAACCTTCTTTGATGTTATAAATAATCACAGAGACAGGAGAGAATAATAAAGGTGTACTAGCATACCATCTTACATTTATTTATTTTCATCCCACCTTTATTATTATAAATAACTCAAAGCAGGATGCATACCTAATACTCCTTCATTCTTTTATAGACAGTCGTCAACTTACAACTGGGCGCTTAGTTACAAAACAAATTACAGCAGACTTCCCCTGGCCCCCAAAGATACTTATGGCCTGGTTTTGAAGTTATCACAGCTGCACACACACTCCCATACTCCCATAATCACGTGATCCCATTTTGGGCACTTGGTAACTAACTCACCTTTATGGCCATTTGCAGTGACCACAATTTTGATGTTTTTGTTGCTGTGGTTGTTGTCGTCATTGGTTTCCAGTATTTACCTCTGGTTTCTGGTAAAAGAACACCTATTGGGTATAATGGATTTATTTAACAACTGCCACAAAAAATGCTGAAAAATCAGGTCTGTTCATATGATGCGATGCCCCAATTTATGACAGCAATGGTTCAATTTTGGAGTTGATTACAGTCATAATTCAAGGTCAAAGTGTAATTTCTCCACAAAAACTCCCCTGGGAGATGCGTTGGGCTGAGAGTGCGTGGCTGTCTCAATTTTCAAGCAAGTAATGAGACGTGTGATAAGTGATTTAAATTTCACCAAGCTTAATATAAATTAAATACTATGTTGGTTAACAAGCTTTGTTCACCAATACTAGCAAGAGGCCATGTCAAAGAAAGAAAATGTTTAGACATTTTAGAGACTAAATGATTGCTGATTCAGGAGAGTTTTCTGGTTCAGGATTTTTTGTTATCCCTTGTTTGCAAAATCAGAGACTCTACATTACTATTCTGGGATTTAGGGACTTCTAGATGTAACATCCAGCATCCTGATTGTGGCTATGCTGCAGTGGTGGTTTTCAATTTTTTTTACTACCGGTTCTGTGGGTGTGGTTTGGTGGGCGTGGCATGACTTGGTGGGCATGGCTCGGTGGGTGTGGCAGGGGAAGGATATTGTAAAATCTTCATTCCCTCCCCAATCCAGGGGAAGGTTACTGCAAAATCCTCCCGATTAGCTGGGACTTGGGAGGCAGAGACTAGATGGGGGCAGGGCCAGTCAGAATTTTTACTACCGATTCTCCGAACTACTCAAAATTTCTGCTACTGGTTCTCCAGAACTGGTCAGAACCTGCTGAAACCCACCTCTGCTATGCTGGAATGATGGATAATGTAGTTCAGCAATACCAAGAAGGCCAAAACATTTTCTGAGTCTTGATTTAAAATGTATCCAGTCATATTTTCAGCACTGAACTGCTAAAAGGTGTTTTATTTTCTGTGACTTGTCTTATTCAAATGTACCCAACTAGAATAAAATGACCAGATTAATCAAGGAGCTGAATAGGAACAATTCAAAAGTTGTTAGTGGCCTAAAGTGAGGAGGCTTTTTCTAATCCAATGTTCATTAATTTTTCAGCTTGACTTTCAGCAACAAGAATTAGTCCACAAGGAAATGAACGATCAATGAAATACAGATTAAATTACCTTTAAAATAGAAATACAAGAACAACTTAAAGCAATCGATAGCCTAAAGAAAACAAACACAAGTTAAAGAAAAAGTTTAGCAACAAGCAAAGGAATAATAAAATAAACTAGTCCTCAAATTTGAGAACAAGAATTCTTTGAAGACTTTTAAAAGCTGCCAGGTAGGGGATTTCTTCTTCTTACAGAAACATAGATTAATCCATAATTGAATCCAATTCATTTTCAACTTGAAAGGAGCAGAGAAATGCAGAATCAGAAATGGGTGGAAATTTGATACCCAACAACTATGGTTTGTAAATACTGTCACTGACTGTTCTTCAGGGATTGTGTAATTGACAGTCCCCCAAAAGAATTGTTAAAATAAGGATTTGGGTCTAGATGCAACCCTTTGACTCTTGCAACAGGCTCCTTCTGTTGTTATAACTCTAGAATATATGCCTGAATTCTTCATCTTGAAAACTGTGGTCTATAGACAGTATGTGAGTAAAGTACAGCTATACACCAATTACTGAAATTTAGATGAAAAATGTTTTCCTTACATAACTTCCTTAACAATGCTCATGACCCTGGCCCCTCCCATGCTCCTGTTCTTTAATTCCATTTTTCTAAATTTTTCAACTTACAACAATTCATTTGGTGACCATTTGAAGTTACAACGACACAGGGGATTGGACTAGAAGACCTCCAAGGTCCCTTCTGTTATTCTGTTTTCTGAAAAAAGTTACTTTGACCCAGCTCCCCAAACATGACAGATCCTCTGTAGTTGAAGCAATAATACCTTTATTAGGAACGCCAATAGCCCCGGCAAAAAGTTTCTCTATCACTTCAGGCTAATAAGTCTATCCAGCAGGGAATTCATCTCCATCCCCTGCCTTTTATCTCCAGAGTTAGTGTGGGGCTTCACTAGCAGCGGTGGCTCTTTCTTCCCAAGGATTGACCCATGGATTTCCAATGCCCTCCTCTCCTCTGCCTTCTGCGCATCTGCGCGTCAGGCAGTGGTGGGATTCAGCCAGTTCACACCATTTCGGCAGAACTGGTTGTTAACTTTCTGGGCAGTTTGGCGAACTGGTTGTTGGAAGAAATCATTAGGGCAGAGAACCGGTTGTTAAATCACTTAAATCCCACCACTGGCATCAGGCACTGGATCCAGCTGTTCCTCCTCTTCCTCATCAGACACCTCCAGACCTGGGGGCTGCTGACTCTCCATCTGTTGTGGCCTGTCAGCGGCCTGTGCAGCTAGTAGCTGATTCCAATAGCGAGGAGGCTGGTGTGGAACTGCGCCAGCAGCCTGTGCAGTTGGCACTCGAGTCAGAAAATGAGGAGGCTGGAGAAGATGTGGGGCCAGAGGCGGGGATTCAGCCAGGGTCTTCAGAACCTCCAGAAGCTCCCATAAGTGAAGAGGAAGAAGAGGAGGAACCTCTTCTCGATGCACGGGCGCACAGAGCTGCCAAAAGGCAGGAGTGGCTCCTCAGGAGGAGGTCTCCTCGAGAGTAAGGCTTGGGGCTAATTGGTCACTCCCTTAGCCTGTTTAAGGAAGGATGACGACTGAAGGAATTTGCAGGGAACAACTTCATTCACTCTCCTTCGCGTCTTGATCTTAGTTCTCTGCAAATTGCTTCTGGGCATTCTGCCAACCATAGTAAGATTACAATTATTTATTCTTTGGATTCTTGTAGGCTGTTAATAAAGCTAATTAACAGCTTTTGTTTGAAAAAGACTGATTTAATTTAGTAAACTAAGGTTTGTACAGACTATGTGTGTGCTGTGTTCTTTGGGGTCCGTAGCTGGGGCAGAACACCATCTGAGTGCTGATGGACCGCCCAGGCTCCACCTCTGTCTCTCTCTGTGTGTATCAGCTCCATTCCCTCTTCCACCTCAGAGTGCTCAGGTTGCTTTGATGCTGACCCTGACTCCCACGCCTCCTCCTCATCTGATTCGGCTGCTTTGACTAATGACTGTTTTCACACTTACAACTTTTGCAGCATTCTCATGATCATGTGATCAAAATTCAGATGTTTCACAACTGATTCATATAATATTTATGACCGTTGCAGTGCCCTGGGAGTCATTTGATCATCTTTTGTGACCTTCTGACAAGCAAAGTCAATGGAGACACAAGATTCATTTAACAACTGTGTTACTAACTCAAAAACTGCAATGATTCACTTAATAACTGTGGCAGGAAAGTTGTAAAATGGGGCAAATTCACTTAACAACTCTCTCACTTAGTAACAGATATTTTGGGCTTAATTGTGGTTATAAATCAAGAGCTATCTGTATTTTCTCCCATACAACTGCGTTGCTTTTACGTGAAAGATCCTTTATTTTATTTATTGTTGAACTGCTGACTTCAAAAGCTGTGTTTTTCCCTTGATTCAGGACCCTTAGATATAACAGTGAGACAGGAGAATATCTCAGCATGGATCCAAGTTCTCTCTCTCATTCTCTCTCCAAAAAAAAAAAAAAAAATACAGATAATTATGTTTTGTAATTTTTATCAAAAAGGCAAAGGTTTTCAAACTGACATTTCTCAAGATCCCTGAGCCATAAAATTTATAACAGCATGAAGAATGAACAGTTTTGTTATGAAGAGAAGTGATGGCATAAGAAGAATCTGTATCTGTATTTAACTCACAATATCTATCCTTAAATATGTATCATAAATAAGTATCAATACGTGGTATGACTATTTAAGATCTGTCATTTTAGAAGAATTTGGCCCCAGCTTCATAAATGCAAATAAATTACAAACTAAGTTGCAGAGATGAGAAAAGCCATGATCTTCCAGTGCATTTTTTTTTGATATAGTTAATGTCCTTTCTGAAGGACATTAACTATATATAGCTCTTTAATCATAGAAAAATATATTCTTTAGTAGTAGCAACTTTCCATATCTCTTCAAGCACATTTGTTTGTCTAAGAAGTCATCAATGAACTTGTATCATAATTTGATCTCATTTCAAGAGGTAAAGCGATTTCACACTCTGGTTACATTGCTCTTGGCTGTTTGCATGAATTACACTCCCTGGACTATAGTGCTGGGATGCAAAACTCCAATCCATCTATCAAAACCTTACCACATGTCTGTTGTAATTATGTGGAGAAATAATTGTCAATCACCTCTGGACAGGAAGCAAGCCAATTGCAGAAACAGGCAAGATACGAATAGTGCAAGGACAGCAGTATTCAGATCACTTTGATTTACATACTGTATCTTGAGGTACATTATGCTCAGAGAAGAATATTTCATTTAAAAACTTCCCAGTAACTGAAGTTCTCTGGATGCCATACGAATTAACCAGTGGTGAAATGTAAAATTTGGTACTACCGGTTCTGTGGGCATGGCTTGTGGTGGTGGGTTAATGTGACTGGGTGGGTGTGGCCAACTTTTTTTTTTTACTTTTAAAAGCATTTTTTCTACAACCTTAAAATGCTTTCAGGCAACTCAGCTGGGATCTCCAGAGGCTTTTAAAGGCAGAAAAAAAATGCTTTTAAAAGCCTCTGACGATCCCAGCTGAGCCGCGCAATCATCAGAGGCTTTTTTTTTTACTTTTAAAAGCATTTTTTCGGCCAAAGAGGTTGTAGAAAAAATGCTTTTAAAAGTTAAAAAAAGCACGTCTCTGATGATCATATGGCTCAGCTGGGCATTGGGGGGGGGCAGGGATTTTTACTACTGGTTCTCTGAACCACCCGCCACCATCACTACCGGATCAGGTGATCCGGTCTGAACCGGGAGCATTTCACCCCTGGAATTAACCACATACATATAAACAAACGATAAACTGGTCTGTAGAAAGACACCCAAATGCAAGATGGATGTATATAAAAACTGCAGTTAGCAACATCAAAGAGATAGCAAGAGAATTCTTTTAAAAAAATTAAAAGAAGGATAAACAGTGGAATAATAACAAGTTGAGAAGCGGGCTATGTGCCACTTGAATAAGCCAGATAATTTAGCACTGAGAGAGATGCAGAAAACTGTTCCTTGGAAGGAGAAACAATTTGTAAACTACAGGTAGCCCTCAACTTACGACCACAATTGAGCCCAAGATTTCTGTTGTTAAGTGAATTTTACCCCATTTTCTGACCTTTCTTGCCACAGCTGTTAAATGAATCACTGCAGTTGATAAGTTGGCAACACGGTTGTTAAGCGAATCTTGTTTCCCCATTGACTTTGCTTATCAAAAGGTTGCAGAAGATGATCACATGATCTTGGGAAACAGCCACGAAAGCAGCTCACTGAACAGTGCTGTTACAAGGTTAGTTGGAGATAATAAAAGGAATTGCATGGTTACTGGTCTTCTTCCTACGCAAACTCTAGTAACAATTTCCCTAGTTAAGCAAATAATGCCTTCTCTTATCCAGAAAGGAGAATAAAGAAGGAAGACTCTAACAGCATTAATTGTGTATCTATTTCGGGCAAAATCTTAATACCGCCACATAAGCCACTTTGGAGACATCTGCCTCTTCCAAACTGAAATGACTCTTTCTTGAAACGGTCCAAAGTGAACCAGATTAGTCTGAGGGTAGAGTCATGCTTTCTGTTTGTCCCAAAGCCAGTAAGGACCAGCCACCAGTTCCTTACTGGAAGAATAGATAATATATTCTGTTATCCACTCCCAATTCATTGCAATAGTACTCTTTACCGGTCTTTTGTAGCTTTCATTCAAAACTGTTGCTTTCCATCCTGTTGTGTTTTAAGCCCTTTAAAATAGATCAAGAGTGTCAAAATCAATTTCATTGAGGGCCGCATCAGCATTATGGTTGCCCTCAGTGGTGGGTTTCAAATTTGTTTACTACTGGTTCTGTGGGTGTGGCTTGATGGGCATGGCATGGCTTGCTGGGTGTGGCAGGGGAAAGATACTGTAAAATCTCCATTCCCATCCCACTCCAGGGGAAGGATACTGTAAAATCTCCATTCCATCCCCAATCCAGGGAAGGTAACTGCAAAATCCCCATTTCCTCCCGATCAGCTGGGACTTGGGAGGCAGAGAATAGATGGGGATGGGGCCAGTCAGAATTTTTACTACCGGTTCTCCGAACTACTCAAAATTTGTGCTACCAGTTCTCCAGAACTGCTCAGAACCTGCTGAAACCCACCTCTAGTTGCCCTCAAAGGGCCAGTTGAGTGTGCAAGTAGTCCTTGACTTACAACCACCAGTGAACCAGAAATTTCTGTTGTTAAATGAGACATTTGTTAAGTAAATTTTGCCCCATTTTACAACGTTTCTTGGCACGGTTGTTAAGAGAATCACTGCAGTTGTTAAAATAATAACATGGTTGTTAAGTGAATCTGGCTTTCCCACTGACTTTGCTTATCAAAAGGTTGCAAAAGAGAATCACATGACCTTGGAACACAGCAACGGTTGTAAATATGAACCAGTGGCCAAGCATCTGAATTTTGATCACATGATCATGGCAATGCTACAAAGATTGTAAGTGTGAAAAATGGTCATAAGTCACTTTTTTCAGTGCTATTGTAACTTTGAGTGGTCACTAAATGAACTGTTGTAAATTGAGGTCTACCTGTACAATCCTGGTTAACCAATTGCTGCCATAGTAGTTTTCTGTCAGACCTCAGCTTATAGACAGAACTGAACCAGTTAATCAAGCTCAGAAGAAATCCAAGAATTTCTGGCAAGTAATCTTTACCAAAAAAAAAAGTTAGGAAGCCATAAACAATGAATTTTAGCAAACTGATGATGATGGTGTTGATGACAACAACAATAATGGCAATTATGATGAATCAATGTTCAGTCTGTCATGAAATTCATTTTCCCTGTTGCTTTATGTAATAAACTAGTTTCTGCCCTCATGTGATTGGGGTGACCAGTTTTCGATCTGTCCTCTGTTTCCATAGTCATTAGATTTGTTATTGTTTTTCACTGACCGTGTGAGAACTAGCTCTCTCAGTCTGACATTTGCAGATACTAAAGAATCCTATTTAGAACTGAACCGAACCGAACCGAACCGAACCGAACCGAACCGAACCGAACAGAACAGAACAGAACAGAACAGAACAGAATTCTTTATTGGCCAAGTGTGATTGGACACATAAGGAATTTGTCTCCGGTGCATACACTCTCGGTGTACATAAAAGAAAAGATATATTTGTCAAGAATCATAAGGTACAACACTTAATGATAATCATAGGGAAACAGTCAAGATAAATCTTAAGGATACCAGCAACAAGGTTACAGTCATACAATCATAAGTGGGAGGAGATGGGTGATAGGAACAATGAGAAGATTAATAGTAGTGCAGACTTAGTAACTAGTTTGACAGTGTTGACGGAATTATTTGTTTAGCAGAGTGATGGTGTTCGGGGAAAAAAATGCATTTGTGGTCACCAGCAAGGCAAGTTGTACACAAAGGATACAGTTATCTTACATTCACCTACATGCAGGTGATGGGAGATTTAGAAATATGATGAATGAATGAATGAATGAATGAATGAATGAATGAATGAATGAATAAATAAACAGACAGACAGACAGACAGACAGACAGACAGACAAACAAACAAACATACTGGTAAATAAATGTAAGCACTCTGAACTCAATAGCACATATTTTTGAAGTTTTGAGTAGACATATAGTGTTGGTAAGCGCTACTTTCTTGGACTTATATATACGGAAGGAAAGATAACATATCTTGTTCATCTACAATCATCTACCCCATTTCTGACACTTATTCCAGTATCATGGAGTATATCAGGCTCAAAATCAAGGATTTTGAGACTGAGCTCTGGTGGCTCAGCAGACTAAAGCAGTGTTATTCACTGTTATTAACATCAGCTGCCTGCAAATACTGCAAGTTCAAATCCCACCAGGCTCAAGGTTGACTCAGCCTTCCATCCTTTCTAAGGTAGGTGAAATGAGGACCCAGATTGTGGGGGCAATAAGCTGACTTTGTATAAATATACAAAAGTATGAAGGCTATTGCTTAACGTATTGTAAGCCACCCTGAGGCTCCAGAGAAGGGCGGCATATAAATCAAATTAAAAAAAAAAAAAGGATGACACATGGTGATTCTTCCCAGCTGAGTTCTTTATCGTGTCATACCCATAGACAAAAACCTGTACTGTACTATCTGCATGTGCAATACATTCCGTGAACTATTAGAGAGGTGGTGTCTTCACTCTCTTTCTAACACATGTAACGTCTGGAATGAGTTGCCTCTTACACCTTTAAAATGCACCCCTACTTCATGGGAAGCCACCTCCTTATTATATTCTATCATTTGGTCAAATCCCAAATACGATTGCTTTGTCATTGATTCCCAGTAGCCATTGAAAGGCCATTCCTCTTCATGAATTTGAACTTTCTGACCTGATCTCAAAATATGTGTCTATAAATGTGTTTTGCTCTCCTCTTCCCTTGTTTGTTGCGCATCTGAAAAAAAAAAATCAAGTGATCTTCAGAAAGCTTCTGGAATCAATGGCTAATGCAATTCTAGAAAGCTGCGATGTTGATACACCAATGGAAGGAATGTTACAAATAGTTTAATAGTGTATTACTTTTTAGAATTTTAGCAAACTATTGTAGTAGAACTCACCCAGCAATAGACTGAAATCAAAGAAGCATTTGATGGGTTCTTCAACATGTTACTGAATTCCATGTAATGTGTTGAAATATAATCGCTCTGTGTGGCATATAGTCTGTTTCATATTACCTTGCTCTGTTCTGAGGGATTTTGTTCCAAAAATTTCTTCCATTGCTTTGAATCTATTTTGATAATGTTATTTTTTTACTACTGGTAATTATTACTTGTTTACTGGTTATAGTCAAAACAATGGCAAGTTTGAGGTATGAAGTGTTCAATGTAAGTTAAATCCTTTTTATTTTTTTAGTACTGTATATTATTTTATCCAAAGTTTCACCCACCCAATGGTAAACCATTGTTTAGGCCATGAATGGAGCATATTCTCCTTTACCTGCAATCTTCTGAATCCCTCAAATGTGGTTTCTGGATGCCTAACCTTTGAGAAAATATAGAGAGAAATGGATGGGAAAAGTTTATTGCATGAATAGAAATCAAGCACAGTGTTGAATATACCATTAAAATGAATCTTAAAATCTCCCTTTAACCCACAAGGAACTGTTTCAGTTACTGAAATGATTATTATTTCTGGGTCTTGTCAAAAGCCCCTTAATGAAAAATAATGCTATTTCTCCTGCAGAGCAAAAGATTGGAATATAATTAATCTTGTTTTTTATTATTCCAAAGAAATTGTATGATTATTAAATGAGGACTAATGAAATTATTCAGAATTATATTACGAAGGCAAGGAAATGCTAGAGCAAGCATAGGATCATTTGCCTCTCTCTCTTTTTTCTCTCTCCATCCCTCCCCTCCCCCTTTCTCTCTTGCTTTTATGGGTCCTCAGCCGAGGAAGAGACTTCTTCACCTGCATGAATCACCTTGTGATACACAAGGCTTGTGGTTATGTGGGAAATATACCTTGTGATAAATAATTTCTAACTCCAGAGAGTTTCCAGTATACCTTAAGAACTAACAACGACCAGCAAATATAGCATGAGACTGAAATGAACAATGAAGTATGCCATAAGAAAAGAAACTTATAAAATTGGGCATCTTTAGATAAATCATCAATTATTATTAGTCTCTGCTAGAACTAAAGAACATTTTTTTACATATTTGATTTGTTCTGGATTGAAAAATATTGAGGAACTTTCCATGATAATGAACGAATACCTATATGAGAGAGAGAGAGGGAGGGAGGGAGGGAGGGAGGGAGGGAGGGAGAGAGGGAGGGAGGGAGGGTGTGGAAGAGAGAGAAAGAAAGGGAGGGAGGGAGGGAAAGAGAGAGTGGGGGGGAGAGAGGGGTAGATGAATAAAATTTTCTTCAGATTTCTTCATTTTTCTGCGATTTACCTGATTTCCCAGCATAATAATGCATGCAACTGTTCAGACTGACTTAATCAGAAACCATGAAAGAGTTTAGCTGCCATGATGTAAAGCAATATAGACTATTCTGTAGTCACAAATGTAGGTCCTGTTGTCTCACTCAATACTTTATGTTGTCTGGAATGAATAATCTCTTGTATAGATGGGATAAAGTGCTTGGGTGCACATTTAAGTAGCAAGCAACAGAGCACAGAAGGATTATGATTCACCCCAAAAAGGAATTATTTTCCCCAAACAGTTTTACAATAAGGTACATTTCTTCAAAATAAAAACTATAGATTTTTTCCCCCGAAACACGCATTGTTGAAACCTATATTACTAGAACGCCATGGGAAATATGTACAAAAAGGGCTTTCCAATCTGCATATTAGACAGGAACATCAAATCAGCCACTTATTTTTTTCCAGTAATTTTTCAAAGTTTATATTTATATACCACATAGGTTTTGTTGTTTTGTAATGCCAGTAATGACTTTGTAGTATTTCCATTAAGAGATTTTAAAATAGCATCATAATGTTCTTTCTCAAATGAATTGGAGTTTTGGCTATGGAAATAAAGTGGGCAAGTCATAGTAAAAATAGTGAATATGTGTGATAAAGTCAAGCATACATCAAGTCAAGCATACACCAAGATTTCATGACAACACATTATATTTGCCGGTAAGTTGACAGGGTACTTTTTTCTCCTGATAAATATTTTTAATTTAAGGGCTTTCCCCCCCTTTTTTTTCACCAGAACAGAAGCAGTTGAAAACAAAAGAATTAGCATAAGATGCAAATAGGAGCAATATGGCTGTTACAAATCAGGAATATCTATGAAATGAAGATTAGTCTGAAAATTAACTGCAGTTGAGGGCAGAATTGGCCTGGGGAGGAAAAACTGAATAAAAAGAAGTTTGTATGCATGTGTGTGCATATATGAGCATACTTGTGTGTTTATGTGTGTAACAGAGAAGGGTCAGTTTAAGACGATTAAGATCAATTAATTTTCTAAACAGGCTATATAATTTCATAGGGCAGTGATGATGAACCTTTTCGGCACTGAGTGCCCAAACCAGAATGCGCGTGCATGCACACCGGCCAGCTCATCTTCGAGTTTCCGGTGCTCCAGCACATGCACACGCGTGGCCAGCTGGCCTTCAGGTTTCTGGCATGCGCATGCGTGACAGAGCACCAAAACCCAAACATCAGCTGGCTGGCATGCACATGCCAGCTTTTTGGCCGATTTTTTGGCCGTTTTCAGGGTTTTGGGGGGCCGTTTGCAGGCCATTTTCCAAGTTGTTTTCAGGCCGACTTTTGGGCTGTTTTTGAAAAATGGCCCGAAAATGGTCTGAAAGATGGCCAAAAAACAGTCATATGCACGCCAACCAGCTGGTCTTCAGGTTTCTGGTGCTCCAGGTTGTTTTGGGTCATTTTTCGGGCCGTTTTCAGGCCGTTTTCTGGTGCTCCAGCACCGGCAAAGACTATCTGGCTGGCGAGCATGTGTGTCAGAAACCAGAAGAGCAGCTGGCAATGGCGCACGTGCCCAGAGAGAGGGCTCTGTGTGCCACCTCTGGCACACGTGCCATAGGTTCTCCATCACGGTCATAGGGCATTACTTTTAATTAATAGCTATTCAAATAAATACAGTGGGGATTTTTTTTTTGCACTACTTATTTTGTTTTCCTTTTTTTAGGCATGGCTTCTGGAAGTTGTGTATACATGTGCCTTGTATACCCAAAAGTCACACATGCACCGATTTATTTTGCACAAGGGAGGAGAAACTGAAGGAATACTTTCAACCATGAAAGTAGAATTAACCATGGCTGGAAACCAAGGTAGGAAACCAAGGAAATGTACAGGTCTTTTTGTCTGTGCCTATGGGTGTATGTGTGTGTACCAGAGGTGGGTTTCAGCAGGTTCTGACCAGTTCTGGAGAACCGGTAGCAGAAATTTTGAGTAGTTCGGAGAACCGGTAGTAGAAATTCTGACTGGCCCCACCCCCATCTATTCTCTGCCTCCTGAGTCCCAGCTGATCAGGAGGAAATGGGGATTTTGCAGTAACCTTCCCCAGGATTGGGATGGGAATGGAGATTTTACAATATCCTTCCCCTGCCATGCCCACCAAGCCACGCCCACCAAGCCATGCCACGCCCACCAAGCTACACCCACAGAACTGGTAGTAAAAATTTTTGAAACCCACCACTCATGTGTATATATATATATATATATATCTTTCTTGGACCTACACTGGAAAAATTGTAAAAATCCACCAATTCTGTCTATCAATTATGGACCAACACCTATTACAGTAAATTCTTTCATTCCACATGGATTGGTTCAGGCTGATTATGCATAAACTCCACAGAAGTATGTGTCCATCTCTCTCTCTCGCACACACACACACACACACACACACAAACACACACACACACACACACAAACACACACACACACTCACACACACACATACACACACCCCTCTACATCCTCTTTGTTATCTACATTTATTATTTTTTTTATCCCTGCAACTGAAATGGGGGGGGGGGGGGGATATTCTTGGAAACAGTTTTAGCTAATACCGTCTATAATTCTCTGTCTCTGTTTTACAATTTAGCTATATTAGAACATAACTGGGATTCTGTGTAACAAATTAGATGTCTGGTCAGGGATGCTATAGAAAAGCAGTAGTGGCAAAAGGAAGAACCAAAGAGGTAATAAAAGCCCATAAGAACTTCCATTTGTAATTTGAATGATGTCTATTCATTTCTCTTTCAAATCGCTTCTGGACCAGCCCCACCAATCTAGCATAAAATAAAATAAAAGCAGTTGCCTTTTGGAAAAAGCACCTTTGGGGCAGTGGTGAAATCCAATTTTTTTTTTACTACCAGTTCTGTGGGCATGACTTGGCGGGCATGGTGTGGCTTGGTGGCTGTGGCTTGGTGGCCATGGCAGGGGAAGGATACTGCAAAATCCCCATTCCCACTCTGGGGCCAGCCAGAGGCGGATTTGCCGGTTCTTCGAACTGCTCAAAATTTCCACTACCGGTTCTCCAGAACCTGTCAGAACCTACTGGATTTCACCCCTGCTTTGGGGCAACAATGACCTGGATGATTGAGAATCTCTCTTTTTTTTTTTTTTTTTTTAATTTTTTTTTATTAAGACATACAAAACAAAACAAAAACAATAACATATAGACATAAACAACAAAAATACAACCATTCCCTCCACCTACACCACTCGTACTACATATACATATACATATTTGTTGTCAGTCATCTACAGATCATATCTTTTTTTTTTTTTCAAATTACATGGTCGATTGTCATGTGTTTCACCTCAAAATTGTAAATATTGATATTATGATACTCTTTTTGTTCTATATCTCTCTACTTTATGTAACCCTATTTGTCGTGTTTTAGTTTATTGTTATTTTGCTTTCCAGCCATTGGTACCATTTGTGCCATACTTGGTAGAATTCGCTTTCTTCTTTGTCCTGGAGTTCTAAGGTTAGCTTGTCCATTTCGGCACATTCATTTATTTTGGAAATGATTTTTTCTCTGCTCGGGATCAGGTCCGTCTTCCAATTTTGGGCATATATGATTCGCGCTGCTGTGAGAATATGGGTACTGAGGTATTTTATTTCTTTATTATATTGTGTTGTCATCATTCCGAATAAGAAGAACTCTGGTTTATTTGGTATTTGCAAGTTTGTTATTTCTTCTATTATGGTTTTGATTTCTTGCCAATAAAGTTGTGCTTTGCTACATTTCCACCACATATGAAAATACGATCCTTTTTGTTTTTTGCATTTCCAGCACAATGCAGATGTGTTTGGGTAAATTTTGGCTAGTCGGGCCGGTGGTAAGTGCCATCTGTAGAACATTTTTATTAGATTTTCTTTATAGGACGTGGCTTTCGTCATTCTAATGTTTTGTTTCCATAGTTTCTCCCAATCTGTAAGTTGAATATTGTGTCCTATATCTCTGGCCCATATTGTCATGTTGTGTTTAACTGTTTCTTCTAGGAGCACGTCTCTCAGTAGAAAATTATATAGTTTAGTTATTAATTTTTGGTCCGTCCCTAAAAGAATTTTGTCCAAATCGTTTGAGTCAATGGCTATTCCATATTGTAGTTTGTCTTTGTTATATCTTGATTGGATTTGAGTATAGTGCCACCAATCCATATTTTTGTTAGTCTCCTGGAGTTGTTGTCTTGGAAGAAGTTCACCCTCATCGTTTAACAAATCTTGATATTTCATCATTTTGCCTATTTCTAAAGTATTCGGGAATATTAATGCTTCCATCGGGGACCACCATCTCGGTATTGATGTATAGTATCTCTTTCTTATTCCCAGCCAGATTTTATACAGTGAAGCCCTGATAATATGTCTTTGAAAATACATGTGTTTTTTGTCGGGTCCGTCCCAAAGAAAAGCATGCCATCCTCTTATAAGGTCAAATCCTTCTAGGTATAATGTTCTCTTATTTTCCAATTTTATCCAATCTTTAATCCAAATTATACCGGACGCTTTGTAATATAACTCCCAGTTTGGTACTGCGATGATTGAGAATCTCCATAGACATATGTCACAATCAATCCTTTCCCTTGTCTTTGGCTCTTCTTTCTATTGCCAACCACACTTTTTTTAATTTATTTAAATGAATATATATATAAATTTGATTTATATGCCGCCCTTCTCCGGAGACTCAGGGCGGCTTACAATGTGCTAAGCAATAGCCTTCATACTTTTGTATATTTATACAAAGTCAGCTTATTGCCCCCACAATCTGGGTCCTCATTTCACCTACCTTAGAAAGGATGGAAGGCTGAGTCAACCTTGAGCCTGGTGAGATTCGAACCTGCAATAATTGCAGGCAGCTGGTGTTAATAACAGGGTGCTTTAGACCACTGTACTACCAAGGATGATTTTCCATTATCCAGGTGAAAATGTCTATGGACGTTCTATTCATCCAAGTCATGATTGTTCCAAAGGTGCTTTTTGAAGAACCGAAGAAGCTTCTTGGATGAGAAGCAAAATGTGTTTACGGAAAAACAAAGAAAGCCCAATTGCCCCTTGAAAAAGCACTTTTGGGACATACGGCTGAAAAGCCTTTGGATTTATACATATAAAAAAAAAGTGATAAGAAAGAATATTCAATGTTTATTGAACTTAAAGGTGTAAAAGGTAAGGACTGCCAGAGTTGCAAAAGGATTAAGCTCTTATGATAGGTAATAGGAGTAATTAAGGAGGTAGCTCTCATGAATTCAATTTTATTGCCTCAAGTTCAATCAAAGGGTCAATCTTTTGAATTTTAAAGAAGATGAAAAATCAAGTTGAAGACAACAGTTTTGGAAATGGAATTTTCTGGTAGTTGTTTCATCAAGACATAGGGATTTATCTTGGAAACATTTCCTATTAAGTCTAATTGAGCCAAATTCCAGAAAGTTTTTTTTAAACCACTATGTAAGTAATGTCTGAGCTAATTAGACTTTGTTATCAAAATACCCATATTGTTGGATAGCATGTGGCAAACAGGGGATTAAGTTTTATATATGGATAGATTATCCAGAAATGGCTAAATGCAAAGCTACTGTTTATTAAAAGAATTACCCAATGCTGAAATTGATGGTTGAAAAAACATTGCTATTGCCCATCTGTTTTCTATTATACTAACAAACATCTTAGCACGAGGATTCATCAAATTTCTCTTAACAGCTGCCCAAATACTGATAGCTAGCCACTGAAAGACCATCTGTGGTCGCTCATCCCAAGGTGGATCAAAAGAGATCTATTGGAGGCACTTTTCAGAGAGGAAAGATAAGCATAGTTGCTTTTTTTTAAAAAAAAAAAGTCTTACCTGTTTATTTGATTCTATAACCAGTAATTCCTGTTTATGTGACCTATTCTCTATGTCTTAAAAATGCTTTCAGAAGTTGTAGTTATCATGCATGCATCTTATTTAATATCATTTCAGTGCAGTTTTTTCTATAATTATTATAATTAGGAAGTCTGTTTCTGCCTTGGTGTACTACTCTGAAGTGAAATTGAATCTGCTCATGCTTTTCAAATCCATGCTTGGAAAAAGTAATTACTTTTCAGGATTTATTATTTATGGGGAGGTTCCTTCTCTGTAATCTACTAATGGCATTTTTGATAATCACCAAGTAATTATACAAGGTAAGAAAAAAAAAATCCAGCCATAGAGTAGGGATACCTGTTTGCCTCTCTGATTTACTGCCTCAATCAGCTTAATATCTGGTCACCATAGGTATTTTCTTATTCTCAAAGTAAAATTGGGGATGTGGTTTAAGAACATCAGAAGATCAGGCTCTATCAGGGCTATTCGGTCCATTGGATTCACACTTACACAGGGAGGCCAGCTGAATTGGAAAGTGATACCTTTCTCCCATTACTACCTGCTAGCAATCAGTCTTTAAGATTTATTGCCCAGGATTCAAAACAAAATAGAGGGTCAAGAGTAATTGCGATTGAGAAGCTGAATCTTCACAAACTGCTCACTTCCATACTGAAATCACACTGGCTGCCATTCCCACAATTTCTGGCAGCAAATCCTAGTTTACTTGTGTACCGTGTATTAGAGAGTTTTGTTGTTCTCAGCATTTGTCCCTCTTGATTGTTAGATCCACTTCTTTTGCTCAGCTAGTTCTTATGCTGAAGTTTTCCAATGTGTTATGCAGTGGTGGGTTTCAATTTTTTTTACTACCAGTTCTGTGGGTGTGGCTTGGTGGGCGTGGGTGTGGCTTGGTGGGCGTGGCAGGGGAAGGATATTGCAAAATCTTCATTCCCTCCCAATCCAGGGGAAAGTTACTGCAAAATCCCCATTTCCTCCCGATCAGCTGGGACTTGGGAGGCAGAGAATAGATGGGGGTGGGGCCAGTCAGAATTTTTACTACTGGTTCTCCGAACTACTCAAAATTTCCACTACCGGTTCTCCAGAACTGGTCAGAACCTGCTGAAACCCACCTCTGATGTTATGCAAGGTTGGTTTTTATTTTTATTTTTATTAGCTAAGGTTTATCACAGAACCAGATACTGATTTGAGCTGAGAAGTAGTGGCTGGGCCAAGATCATCCATCTATTTTCCATAAATAAAAAAGAACTAGAACCTGAATCTTTCTGCTCCTAACTCCTAGTTCATCACATGAACTACAGTATCATAATGGCTTTCATATTAAACAATGTGATTATGAACAAGTATTGTGCTCAATAGTTTGTTGTTTATTTTAGAATAGACAGGACAAGAGGGGAAGCGTAGGAGTGAAGGTATGTCCGGGCATCTGCAGGAAGGATAAAAAAATTGAGATGGGGTTGCAATAATGTAATAAAACCCGTTGTATATGTGTATAACACTGATGAATGTATTGTTTTAGTGTTATACACATAAAGGGAAAAGGGGGATGGGGGAAAAAAAGAAAGAATGTTATAAAATAAATGTACAAGTGATAGAAGTGATAGACTGGGCAAAATTGAAAAGAAATTGAGAAGAAAGTATATATTAATAGAAAACTGGGGGTGCCCAGATACCAAATAGGGGAAATATTGGACAATAAAGGAGAAAGAAAGGAAAGAGGAGTAGAGGCAGTGGTGGGATTCAGCCCATTCGCACCACTTCGGGAGAACCGGTTGTTAACTTTCTGAGCAGTTTGACAAACTGGTTGTTGGAAGAAATCATTAGGGCAGAGAACCGGTTGTTAAATTACTTGAATCCCACCACTGAGTAGAAAGTAAGATAGAAGAGGAGAGGGAGAGAGAGGAATGGAAGAAAGGGGAAAGGAAAGGAAGAAAGAGTAGGGAAAAAGAGTAGGAGAGAAGGCTAGAGAGGAGGAAAAGAGGGGAGGAGTGGGGGAAAGGAAGGGGAAGAGGAAGGAGGGGAGGAAGGAAGAAAGTAGGAGAGGAGAGGAGGGAGGGAAGGGAAGGAAAAGAAAGAAGGAGAAGAAAGTTTATTGTAAAATGAGGGAAAAGAAAGGGTAGAAGGGCAACCCCGAATGTAATCAAAATGCTTTATCTTTATGGTTTCTTTAGAAAAAAATATGTATATGTATGATCAATTATGGATAAGAGAATGTACATTTACAATATGTGTATAAGAAATAAAATAAAATTTAAACAAAAAACACTGATGAATGTATAAAAAGGCTTAATGTGTGTTTGATTGGGGGGGGCATCGTGAAGTTTGAGAATTTTATCCCCTTCTAGACCACCCTCCTCCCTCTCTTTCTCCTCAAACTTTTTCAAAGCCATCTTTACACATCCTTATATAAATCAATTAATTTATAATCTGAGTGGACAAAGCAAGACTCTCTCCTTTTTATCCTTCTCATCGCTCAGTGTGGTGTTAGCAAGGGCTACATGAAACCAACAGAGACCTGTCAATAGTCAGAAGAGAAGACAAGAAAATAATTCTTTGGTTTTTCTAAAGGATCTCTTGCTTTTTTAAAAAAATTGGGTTTTGGCTTGTATTTGCTTTGCAGTTCTTTAAATGTAGTTTTTTAAAAAAATATTTATTTGCACATCAAGTAAAATAAAATATTGATTTTAAAATGCAAAAAAAAAAGAATGTACAAAAAGACATCGAGCTTTACATGGTTTTAGTTGCTTTCTTGACTTCTTTGGTTTCTTCTGAAGATGCTGCTATGTATTGTATGTGTATGTGTAGTTTTATGTGTAAGTCTATGGATAGGAGGAACATTATTTGCTACACCAGTCAATAAAAACCAAATAGTCCTCTTATGCCTTTCTTTTTCTAAATGCTCAGTTCTTGCATCTCTTCATTCCCAGAATGCCATAATTCTTGTTGTAAGTCAATGTTGTGATAAAATGAACCTAGACTTGGGATGAAATATGATTTCAGTGTTAGGATCCATCTTCTTGCCTACCCACAATCCAGAAATTGTTGAACTTAGGAAAGAGTAGGTTGCATACCCATAGCCTTTGCTTGTATGATCATGTATTTTGGATAGGTGCATAATTCTTATTTCTCTGCTTCTTTGGTCATTTCTGACCTATAAGGATTTGCTTAGTGGCTAAGAAGTGGTTCTAGCTATTGCAGGGCTGTCAAACTCGCAGCCTGTGGGTCTGATGCATCATGCACTGGCCACGCCCACCCCCGGTTTAGCAAAGGGGAAAAAAGTCATTCATCATGTGACGACAACGTGACGACACATGTTTGACCTCCCTGACCTATTGGATATCTACATTCTACAAGAGCTGTGGTGGCGCAGAGGTTAGAATGCAGTATTGCCGGCTTACTCTGCTCACATTGCCAGGAATTCAATTCCTTATATCCTGACAGGCTCAAGGTTGACTCAGTCTTCCATCTTTCCAAGGTCAGTAAAATGAGGACCCAGCTTGTTAGGGGAAATATGCTGACTCTGTAAATTGCTAAGAGAGAGTGCTGTAAAGCACTGTGAAGCGGTATATATTGTAAGTGAAGGTACTATTGCTATTCAAGTGGTATGCTGGTAAATTAGCTGCCAAACAGTCACCTCAAAGTGAGATGGGCTGCAAACAAATGTAATAAATAAATAAACAAACACCCAATAAACACACTAGGCACGCTGAATTAGATGTGCTCTTAACCAGCTCATAAAATTCCAGAAAATGTAATGAGTTCTTCCAAGCTGGTGTAAGTCAGTTCCAGCACACCTTATCCATGCATTTGTTTTTCATACCAGTGAAAATGGGTGAAAAGACAGTTCTTGATCATTTGTTTTCCTTATCAAGAGTGAGCATGGATGGCGAGGAGAAGAATGAATAGATCTTGAGTTTTAAACAGAGCAAACTAATTGTATAACAATTTAGGTGTTGATACATCTACTAGCATAGAATATTGGCAGCCTACAAAATCACTATATGTTATGACAATAAACTGTGATGAGAGCGAGCGTGTAAACTTTCTCTTCTGATTAAGGTTAACTGCAGCTCATCTTCTCACTGAAATGCATTGAGCTGTGATTTATGTATTTTATTTTGAAAACGTATTATCCACTTTTCATTATCTGTGATCATCCTTGAAATGGAGTACAATAGGATTAAATCAATTAAACTATTCCAGCACAATATGCTGAAACCGTACAATGACAGTACTTTTAAATATTAAAAATCAAAATATAGCAGCAGAAATTAAATTAGAAGGTAATTTCAGTTGGCCCTGAAATTGGACAGAATTCAGTAGCAGCTCTAATGGACAGAGGAAGAATTTCAAGACTCTTTCAAGAGCTTTATAGGCCGGCATGCTGCATTGCATCCTGGCAAATGCAGCACATAAGAGAGTACAGGTAGTCCTTGACTTATGACCACAGTGGAGCTCAAAATTTCTGTTTTTAAGTAAGACATTTGTTTAAGCGAGTTTTGCCCCATTTTCTTGCCACACTTTGTTCAGTGAATCACTGCAGTTGATAAGTTAGTAACCCGGTTGTGAAGTGAATCTGGTTCCCCATTGACTTTGCTTGTCAGAAGGTCACAAAAGGGGATCACATGAGCCCGGGACCCAGCAAAGGTCATAAATATGAACAAGTTGCCAAGCGTCTGAATTTTGATCACGTGATTATGGAGATGCTACAATGGTCGTCACTGTGAAAAGCTGTCATAAATCAATTGTTTTAGTGCCGCTATAACTTTGAACTGGGATTAAATGAACTGTGGTAAATTGAGAACTACCTGTACCAGTTCTCACTTAGTGACAGTAATTGGGACAGCGATTTCCATCGCTAAGTGATGCAATTGTAAAATGTGTGCCACTTGGTGATGAAAATTCCAGCTGCCCTTATTCTGGTTGCCCTTATTAAGCAAATCACATACCATCATTAAGTGAGGATGTCTGCTTCCCCCACTGATTTTGCTTTTGGCCTGGTTTAAACCAACTAGTTCCAACTCATGAGAATGTTCATGCCTTTTTTTAATTTACCATCTGTCAACATAATTATTGACTTTGCACATCCTGGAAAGGTATCCACCATATTTTCCCAACCACACACAACATTAAGCCAACATCCAATCAACCACACAATGCCACAATGCAAAGATCTGGAAGGGTTTGCTAGCTGGCAGCCTCATTTAAAAATCTTGGATGGCAGCGAAGAGACAACCATGCAAAATGATTGGGATCGCCGCATGTACACAGCTGGCATTTTCTATTCCTTTCTTGCTTTGTTTGTTTTATTATTTGTTTAGAACGAACAAAATCTATTTTGGGCACACAGTCTGGGTTTTGGGTGTTGGGTGTCACAAAATGGCAGGAAGCTGTGACACTAATTTTCAAGTATAATGGTCAGAAGAGGCTCCAGGGTCTATACAAATCCCTGAAACTAGAGTAATTTATTCCTAGGAATCAAAGAGTCAAGATGACAACTGTGATCCTAAGATTAAAGGCCTTCTCATTTTTATGTGTGTGTAAAAAAAGGTGGTAAGGCTTCAATAAGAGCCTGGTTTAGCTCAGCAGACTAAAAGCATAGTGATCAACACCAGCTGTCTGCAATTACTGTAAGTTCGAATCTCACCAGGCTCAAGGTTGACTCAGCCTTCCATCCTTTCTAAGGACCCAGATTGTGGGGGCAATAAGCTGACTTTGTATAAATATACAAAAGTATGAAGGCTATTGCTTAGCGCATTGTAAACCACCCTGAGTCTCCGGAGAAGGGCGGCATATAAATCAAATTTAAAAAATAAAAAAATAGCACAATGGCCAACTTGATAGTGTTTACTTTTTCCTCCCACTCAGGTGATCCTGGGAAAAGAAGCAGCTGCTTTCAATAGTTGCAGATAGGGAGCCTCCACCTCCACTGCAAGTTCTGTACAGTTCTAAAAAAAAAAATAATCCTTTCTGCAGGTAAACTAAACTCAGCAGCAGCTACTTCTGATAACCTCCTTGATGTTAACAGACTGGTTGAGAGAGGAGGGCCAGGATTTGAATCTAAGGCTTGCTGTTGCTTATTCATGTCGCAAACAGAATTATGGTCACCGGAAATTTAACCATCTCTGCAAATAGAATCTCTACCTTGAAGTAATTTTTTTAAAAAATTTGATTTATATGCCACCCTTCTCGAGAGACTCAGGGCGGCTTACAATGCGCTAAGCAATAGCCTTCATACTTTTGTATATTTTATACAAAGTCAGCTTATTGCCCCCACAAACTGGGTCCTCAATTTACCTACCTTAGAAAGGATGGAAGGCTGAGTCAACCTTGAGCCTGGTGAGATTTGAACTTGCAGTAATTGCAGGCAGCTGGTGTTAATAACAGTGTGCTTTAGTCCACTGTACTACCAAGGCTCTGTCCACTGTACTACCAATTTATGGAACCTTTGGCTTTAACATGATTTTTAACTATCTGATCTTCAATCAGCCTTTTCCTTGGAGGGGTGGGTATGTGTGAGGACTTACCTACTAAATTTCTGCAATCAAAGGCAGATTAGTATCCATTAAAGCATTGACAAACTTAGTTCAATTACAGCAGCACTAGTATGGTTCATTGCAGTCATCAGAAATTTACCCTGGGTTTGACATTTTGATCCACCTATTGAGTCCTTCCCGAGGACCTGGAATAGGCAGACGGTGTTGTTTGAGGTACTGGTGCAATATGTAAGTTGTTCCAAGTAAGGCTGCCTTTTGCAATTGACTGTTGGTGATTTTTGTCAATGTCTACAGTGTTCAAGTGGTGCTCCAGTTGTTTAGGGATTGCAACCCCCTTGCATCGGGGTGGGTTCTAAAAATTTTTACTACTGGTTCTGTGGGCGTGGCTTATTTTGTGGGTGTGGTTTGATGGTCATGTGACAAGCAATTCTTTAGGATTTAGCAGAGGTACTGGTCTACCAGGCTTTTAACGGCTTGCATAGCCGTACCAGTCTACCCATTTGTTTTTGGACTGTTCCGGTGTACCTATTTGTTTTTGAAGCACACTGGTCTACCCATTTGTTTTTGGAGTGCACTGGTCTACCACCACACTGCCTTTTACTGCTGATCAGCTGTAAGGCAGCCCTTTGAAGCGCCGCGGCGAGAGTTTAAACAGTTTTTTGCCGCTCTGCCACCACTTAGAGCATCAGAAACTGCTTTCAGGCAACTTGGCCTCAATTGCCAATCTACCACCACCAAGCGGTTTACAAGGAGCAGATCGGTTCTAGCTGATCAGTTGGGAGGCTTCTTGGCTTCTCAATTTAAAGCTAAGGTATCTTGTTTTTTTCTCTCTCTCTTCTTTGTCAAGTGAGCCCTGATTTTTTCCTTCTAGCCGATCAGCTGGGAGTCAGGAGGCAGCGAATAGATTGGGGGCAGGGGCAGGCATAGGTGGTATTTACCAGTTCTTGAACTACTCAAAATTTCCACTATCAGTTCACAAGAACTGGGGAGAACGGTAGCAACCCACCACTGCCTTGCAACTATTATTATTGGCACTATCTATGCTTTCTTTTGCCACATTCTAACTTTTATTTGCAGGTCTTTGTATTTTGTGATTTTCTCCAGTTCTTTTCTTCTATTCAGCTATTATTACTATCCTGCACTTGTGGGAAAATGCTAGGAAGAAAACAAATTATATGATCAAGCTACTTTTCTCTTTTTAAAAAATAAGTCCAGGACTACAGTGTTAGTTTTTCCAGTTACCCCATTGTCTCAGCTGAATGAGGCAAAATAGCCAAAGTTCTTCACTGGGAAATAAAGATGTAAAGTGCATCAGGCAAAACAGGCAGGAACATTCAAGACTACTACAGTTAGTCCTCGACTTACAACAGTTCCTTTAGTGACCATTCAAAGTTACAATGTCTCTTTAAAAAGTGACTTATGACGAGTGGTGGGATTCAAGTAATTTAACAACTGGTTCTCTGCCCTAATGATTTCTTCCAACAACCAATTTGCCAAACTGCTCAGAAAGTTAACAACCGGTTCTCCCGAAGTGGTGCGAACTGGCTGAATCCCACCACTGCTTATGACCATTTTTCACACTTATGACTGTTGCTGCATCCCTATAGTCACATGATCAAAATTCAGCTGCTTGGCAACTGGTTCATATTTGTGACGGTTGCAGTGTCCTGGGGTTTTGTGGTCGCCTTTTGCGACCTTCTGACAAGCAAAATCAATAGAGAAGTCAGATTCACTTAACAACCATGTTACTAACTTAACTACAGTGATTCACTTAACAACTGTGGCAAGGAAGGTGATAAAATCACTTAACAAATGTTTCACATAGCAACATAAATTTTGGGCTCAATTGTGATCTTAACTCAAGGACTACCTGTAATGGAGAACTTAACTACTTTAAAACTGGAGGAGAAAATTATGCAAGATGGGGGGGTTTGCATTTGTTATGGGGATGACTGGATACAGAGTGACATTGTCTGTTTCTGTCTTCAAAAAATATTTGTTGGTCTGTACCAGAAATGGGACAATCATTGCCCATATCTATAAGGCCTAAGATCAATGTAAAGAGAAATACTAGTTCTATGACCATTCTTCATCTTCAAAAGCTCCTGTAACAATTGTAGTATGAGGAGATCAAAGAATAATATTCCCAGGTATCCTTAAGGTTTGTTATTCTTCACTACTACCCGGTGAACTGATTGATCTATCTGTTCTTAATGGAGAAAAAACAGCTGGATACATGCATTTTCCACATAATTTGAAGAAATACTGAGAGGTTTTTTTGGTAGACATTTACTATTGCCTTCCTGAAGAGCCAAGAATTGCTCCAACAGTGACTCTAGCTCTCTTTTCATCCTTTATAATATGTGCTGCTGATATACCCATCAAACCACCCAACCATATCACTCAGTTTTAGGGAAGAAGCTTTTTTTTCCCCCTCAGAAATTATGATTCTCTACCAGATGACCCTCATTAGCATTTAAACAAGTTAGATTCCCCCACTTTTTGGCAGGTAGCTACAAATGGCAGCATGCAGCAATTTTCAAGATTTATTGCTCCTTTGAATTCATCCATGAATTCTAATCCCAAGAAGCAGAAAATCTGTTACTGGTGATTTGAAAAGTTGTTCTTGTGGAAAACAGAACTGTGCAGATCCTGGTGGGTGGTGTTCACTTTGATGAAAGCTTGAATGAAATACCCTCTCCAATTTCTTTGGGGGGAAAAAAGCTGCTCCCTCACTTCCAAAAGCAAAGCAGTTGCATTGCTTCCCTTTCTGCCTTGATTTGGAAGAGGTTTCTGCACATCATCTAATACTCCTAATTAGTTACCAGAAACCTTTCCCAGTTTTTGAAATGGTATGACAAGGCAGATGCATCACCTCTTTGTCATAACGAAGATGTCAGGTTTCCAAGTGATGAAACCCATTCAAAAAAGAAACTTGCGAACTCCATCTTCCAAAACAAATTTCTTTTATTTAGGTAGACATCGAATTGGCAAAGTCTGTTGAAATTTCGGATCTGACACAAACCGGAATTATGCAACATAATATTGTAAATTAGAAACATCCCACAAAAGTCACATTCTCCAATGAAAGCAAAATCAACATTGCCCGGTGACTTCAGACTCCATCTCCAGCTCTCAGCAAGGATAGCCTCTGTTCCCACGGGAAAGAAAGTCACCTAGCCAAAACAATTCTCACTATCTTTTCCCTCTTCCCAATCTTAAGAATGGGGCGAGCCCAAAAACAACCCCTTACATAATTAAAAAGAAAGAGAAGGAATAAATGAGTATAATATAGGGCTAGTAAAATGTCTACACACATGTCAAACTTTCGGGTTCGACAGAAGAGAACAGTGTGTGCTCTGGGATGCCACATTTTGTGAGGCAAATCTGAGCCACTTTATGCAGAAGTAGTTCAAATGACACAGCTCTGAGCCTTTTAAAGTTAGTATTACTTTAATATTGGTGCATATTGGGCTTCTACATCAGGTTACTCTGAGAAGCCTATGTCATTCAGAACCCAGCAAGAAGGATAATCCTGTGTTTGAATGAAGACATTTTAACAATATCTGAATCCTATAGATAGGTTGAGCATAGCATGCATGGCAGACTTAAATTATTTGATAGCAATATAACTATCATGAGAGAAATAGCCTTTATTTGGATTATTGCGATGAAGGAATTTCAAGCTGAGACAGTGATGAAATTCATATCTGAAGTTTGCCTAGGAAATGCTTATATGGTTAGAGTTAAATTCTTCTCCAGCATTAACATTATCCTTGCTTCCTTGTGATGCTTTCTGTATGAAATATCAGCAGTATAGGGCTGCTGAATTGTTATAATAAGGCAAAATGGCTGTAACTTCATTCAGTAGCAAGGCTGTCATCCAAAGGCTCCAAATATATCAGGATGCACATCATGCTGAGTGATACTCTTACCAGGGAACAAAAATGGGTGCCTCCATTGGCTACCCAGATGATTCTTCAGATTCTGATAGTCCATATGTCATCTTTATTCAAAAAAAGCACCTCTTTCTCTGCCTTTTTCATACTGAAGATTTCATCTTACATTCTCTCCTAAAGTCTCTCACTCAGAGGATGGTTTTCCTACAGCACTCATATCCTTTAGAGATTACCAAAATAGACATGGCCCTTTAAGAACTACAGTCTGCATTAAGTCGTGAGGGGGGGATGAGGAGAGGAGACTATTACAAAAGCCTTCCTAAAGACTCAACTATCTGAGGAGCTTTGCTGGAATAGCATCTTCACTAGTCAAGAGTGCTGTTCCTAATAACATTACGTTTTACTTAATACAGCACAGAATGAACCTTAGACAAACCAGGCTAGCAGAATGATTTCCCACATTGCTAGTTCCAAGTTCTTGAATGCTTAAAAAATCAGTTACTTTTTGTTCTAGCTTGGGAGAACAAGGGTGGATAGATATGAGGCACAGACAGATAGAACTTAAGCCATTTATTCAGTAACAGCAGTATGCTAACAGGCAATAGGGAAACCGGCAACAACAACAAACGAGACAGCTGCTATTTATATAGCAGCCGTCAAATGGGCCGACCAATAGCGGGCATCCATTTTCCCGCCGGCAGAACTGTCATGCTTCAGCCAATGGGAGGCGTTTCCTTATTACTACGCCCCGGCGTGGCAGAATATACAACACTTTTAATATAATCAGACACCTTAAGCTTCCTTTCAATGTAAAACACTGATTAGATACCAGCCCTAACAATTGATGAAGTCAATCTTTAGGAATGACTTCTGCTCCATAAAAATATAACAGGATTCAGATTAAATGCTTGCCAGTACTATAAACTCTGTGTATTCCTTTAAGTCATCATTGCCTGGACAAATCTCTGCAGGTTTTTTGGCAAATTTTTAGAAGTAGTTTGTCATTGCTTTCTTCCCAGGGCCGAAAGAGAAGGACTGCGAGAGGTCGCTCAGCGGGATCTGTGCTTAAAACCGGGGGGGGGGGGGGGGTAGAAATCATAGTCTCCTGGTTTTTAGTCTGATGCCTTAACACTACACCAAACTGGCTTTTTACTCATAGCTTAGATTATTTATTCATTAATCACTCTGAGCCACAATGGCTATATAGGGCTTTGTGCCATTCTCTATTATTTCATTGAAATCTTAGGAGCAAAAGGCAACTGGCTTTGAAATTGCCTTATATCTGGAGGCACTTCATTGAGCTCGGATAGGAGCTAGATACTGAATGAAAGCAAGTAAAGAGTTTGATCCAATATGACTTAGTTTAGTTATGTTTAGCTAGATTTAAAAAATAAAATATTGTTCTAGACATTGTCAATCCACTGCAGGATGATGGTCTCTTCTGCATGTTTCCAACCAATACGGTCTGGAGCTTTCTTTTGCCAATTGGGTCCACAATACTTGCTGACGTGGTCAATCCATCTTGTTTTAGATCTCTTGTGGACACTTTTTATCAAGTGGAATCAGTGGTGGGTTTCAAAATTTTTTACTACCGGTTCTGTGGGTGTGGCTTAGTGGGCATGGCATGGCTTGGTGGGCGTGGCAGGGGAAGGATACTGTAGAATCTCCATTCCCTCCCCAATCCAGGGGAAGGTTACTGCAAAATCCCCATTTCCTCCTGATCAGCTGGGACTTGGGAGGCAGAGAATAGATGGGCCAATCAGAATTTTTACTACTGGTTCTCCAAACTACTCAAAATTTCCACTACTGGTTCTCCAGAACTGGTCAGAACCTGCTGAAACCCACTTCTGAGTGGAACCCATTCTACGACTGCCTTAGTCCACCTGCCATGAGTTCTTACATTCTTTTTAAATGTATTTGGCAATTTTTCATCCATAGAAATGTAGTCACAATGCTGCCTTTATCATGGTTTCCTTTGTTTGAAGAATTACCTAATGTGGCTAGATAGATAGATAGATAGATAGATAGATAGATAGATAGATAGATAGAAACAACAAAGGAAAACAAGAACTGTAGGATGATTCATATAAGATTGAAATATACAGATGTCTAGAAGTAAGACTAGAAATATTGATACACCTATTTTTTAAGGGCCCAAGTAAAGGGGAACGGTGGAGAGAATTCTAATCCATTTTTCCTTCCCTTCTTGCAGCTTAACATTGTGTTGTTTTCTTAAATCCAGAGTTTCCTCTCCTTTTCTTGAATCCTCTGGAACAGCCTTTAGGATTGATTGGTTCACAGAGCTAAATGGGACTTAACAACTTTATGTATTCAGAAACCAATTTAATTACCTGTTTCTAATGAGCAATCTGGCACTTTCCTTCAAATTGGCTGGGTATTTCCATCACCTTGCAACATTAGACTCTGCAGAAACCTGCATAGTAAAGAAGAGGTCACATGATGAGAGTCTACCTGCTGAATTAAAAAAAACATTAGAGGCATATAAACCATCATTTGTTATGAGCAATAACACTTATTGTAAATCAGTTTGATGCTTCTACATCAGTGGTGGGTTTCAAATTTTTTTGCTAGTGGTTCTGTGGGCATGGCTTGGTGGGTGTAGCTTGGTGGGCATGGCAGGGGAAGGATACTGTAAAATCTCATTCCCTCCCCACTCCAGGGGAAGGTTACTGCAAAATCCCCATTTCCTCCTGATCAACTGGGACTCAGGAGGCAGAGAATAGATGAGAGCGGGGCCAGTCAGAGGTGGTATTTACCGGTTCTCCGAACTACTCAAAATTTCTACTACTGGTTCTCCAGAACTGGTCAGAACCTGCTGAAACCCACCTCTGTTCTACATGCAAATTATCATTTGAGTAAAACAAAGCATCTGAGGTATTAGTATGACTTGCCCAAGTTCTATATATTCAGCTCACGGTCAGATCAAGCTAGCTTTATCTGTCATTTGGCAACTCTTCCAATTTCACCTGACGTGTGTTATAGTATGTAATAAGTTTAGCTATTTTTTCTTCAATGAAAACTTTGCTTCCTTTTACGCATGGATGCTTCTGCATTGAATTATAGCATCAGACACTCTATAACTGCAGCCTTCTCCAGCCAAGAGCTGCAAGAGGAAAGCTGCACCCGTCCTGTAACCTTACTGATTTAAAAGAAAATAGTAAGTTTTGTCTTCTCAAGTCGGTCGCCTCTTTTTTATTCATTTTAAAATGGTGTTTGGGGTGTTTACGTTAATAGCCTGTGAACAATGGTTTTTATGGTGGTACTCATATTCTGAGATTAAATGTGCAAGCTGTCACACCTTCAATTTATTCCAGAGGTGGTATTCAGCAGGTTCTGACCAGTTCTGAAGAACTGGTAGCAGAAATTTTGAGTAGTTCGGAGAACCGGCAAATACCACCTCTGACTGGCCCCGCCCCTACCTATTCTCTGCCTCCCGAGTCCTAGCTGATTGGGAGGAAATGGGGATTTTGCAGTAACCTTCCTCTGGAGTGGGGAGGGAATGGAGGTTTTACAGTATCCTTCCCCTGCCATGCCCACCAAACCACACCCACCAAGTCACACTCACAGAACCGGTAGTAAACAAATTTGAATCCCACCACTGATTTATTCTCTCTGGATTCTATGGTATTTTTTTTCTCACATTTTATCTCTTTTCCTCCCCATTTTGTGATATTTCTGAGCTAAAGATTTTGTCAGGAGTCCACCTCCCCACATCAGAAGCTGTGCCTAGTGCTCATGCCTTTAAACTAGAACTGACTGCCAAGACAGATGCAGAAGGGGTTGACAAGAGGGAATGAGATTCATTGAATCTGCCTGACAAAATTCACATGCTAGGGCTAAGCACATGGCATTCTTTTATTAAGCTCTTTATCATTACCTTTAAACTCCACATGTGGCTGTTTTTCCTCCCGTGACCCTTATTTCACCACTTTCCATCAGCTGAAGACCTCCTGCTCTCTCAAAGTCAATCTCTTTACCTTTTCCTGTTTGTTATCCCAATAGTTTTAGAACCCCCACTCAGCATCTATGATGTTTCTTCCATACAGTCACTTCTTATAACAATATTTGCCCCCAAAGCTTTGATATATCCCCCTTGTTCCCATGCCAAGCTTTGAATGAAAGCAATGGTTTATTCTTTCTCTCTGAACTCTTACTCTGATTGATTCTCTGGTTATTTGTGTGACACTTAAATGGTAAATTCTTCAAAGGAAAACATGTCCTTTTCATCTGTTTTTCTACTCTGTGTACTGAAATCAGAAATATATTGGGGAAACTATTTATTTAATTATTTGATTTCTATAGATGCTCAATAAGTGACTCTGGGTGGCATGCATCATAACAGTAGTAGGATTCAGCTGGTTCTGTCCAGATTGCGCAAGCCAGTAGTGGCGACTGTGGGAGGCTCCACCCACCTGCCCAGACTACTGCGCATGTGCGCATGCTCACATTTGCAAACCGATAGGGAAGGTAAGTGAACCCCACCTCTGATCATGAATATTGCCTTTCGGAGCTCAGGGTTACTGAGAATTCATGGATGCTGCATAAAAAAATTCAAATCATTTTCCTACTAATTATTAACTCCATGTTCTGTCATTACAAAATACAATTTATGTCTCCTTTTCTAGCAGGCTTTTGAGAATTAAACATACATACACAACACTTTACTTGGGGAAAATGTGCTGTGCTGTGATTCAAGAGCTCGTATGCATCCAGTAAGTATATTGACTTTTTTTTCCCCTTTCATATCCCTTTTTGTGCCAGAAATTACTTTGGAAATTATTTATGGGAGAAACTGCTGAGCAGTTGAGAAGCCAGAATATTATTCTGGACCAAGCAACACACACACACACACACACACACACACACACACACACAGAGAGAGAGAGAGAGAGAGAGAGAGAGAGAGAGAGAGAGGGAGAGAGAAAGATACTTTTCTTATATGGGGGCACACATTACATTCTGCTTTTCCTATGAAGGCTTCTTGATGGGTTAATAGGCTGGCTTTGTAGCCATGTCTTGAAAGAACAACAGAGTGGTAAGTACAACATTATATGTGAAGGAATTCAATATAAATGCTTATTCCCTGTGTCTCATACTTTGGGCTAAGAAGAAATGGTATTCTAAGGACCATCCACTGAACTTTCAGAATGTGGACATTAAGGTAGTTTTTCCACATTCCAATTTAACACTGCTTGGCCACCACAACATAGTGTCTTCGTGTGAATTATTTAAAAATTTACAAGAAGCTCTTTAAATATCAGACCACTTGCCTGTCTGGTTCAAAACTGTCCACACAACTGGCAGCAGCTCTCCAGAGCTTCTCCAGATTTTTTAAAATCTTACCTAGAGATGACATACATTGAATGCAGGCTCTTTAGCAAGCCAATCATTCACTATAGTTTACTAAATCTAACCAAAATCATCAGGAGTTTCAAATGCAGCCCACAACTTGGTAAAATAAATCAACCATGTTCTCTGAAGGGCCGGGGGTTTGCAGTGTCTCTGTTTACAGGATCAGATGACAAGCAGTTCCTTCTTACACATGGCAAGCAACAGCAGCTGCCCTGCCATCTGTCCTATTGTTTCTGAAAGAGAAAAGCCCATTTAGCTATAATGGCTAATAGCTGTTGATTGGCCTCTCTTCTGTGAATATAGGTGGGCCTGTCATAAAGCCATGGAAGCTAGTGTTCTTTTTCTTTTAGATAACTTTATTAGGATTTTAAATAAGAAAAAGTAATAGAAAGTAATATTTTGGAAAAAAGGAAAGGAAAGGAAAGGAAAGGAAAGGAAAGGAAGGAAGGAAGGAAGGAAGGAAGGAAGGAAGGAAGGAAGGAAGGA
>WNWU01000006.1:38916501-38964599 GCA_012654045.1 Ptyas mucosa | reverse complement strand
TCTATCTATCTATCTATCTATCTATCTATCTATCTATCTATCTATCTGTGTACTTGGATTCACAGTCCAGGTTTGGATATAACTTGTACACTGTTTTAGGTGTATGGAAATAAATGGCTATGGTGTCACTAACCCTCATTTGCTTGCTCTTTCAGAGCCAGTATATTTATGATCAAACAATTGAATCAAAATGTGAATATCAACAAGTTATAAATGTGATTTCTATGTGTACCAGAGATGATGGAGTATGTGTCCAGAGAGATGATAGAGGAAGAAACATTTTTGATCCGTGGTTTTAGATTTGGAAAATGCATGCATAAGATGGTTGTATATTATCTATACATCATGAGCAACCACATATGTATGGAAGGTTAGTTATATGCATGTTTAACCTAACTGACAGGATAAACATAGTAGCTTGAAACTCGAATAGCATTTTGGGATATCAAAGGTGGTTTCAAAATGGAGAGACAGAGCAAGAAGAAGCAAAAAGAAAAGCAGAAGAATGGGAAAGTGGGAAGACATTTGCTAACTGACATTTTTAGGATTGGTTCATGATCTTAATTAAGATTGCTTCATGACTCGCCATGCTTTTGCCTTTCTGTGAAATAATAGCTTGTCTAGTTGAACAATTGACTGTTCTACAATCACAGTTCTCACACATTGATCTGGATTGGGAAGATTTACTTTTCTTTATATCCATCGAGGGAGCTCTATGTATTCACATTAGAATTCTTTCTAATGATAAAGTCTACTCCGGATATAGCTCTAGAAAGGGGCAGAACTCATAAAATATGACTTCTACCATGTGCTACCATCACTTCTCTGATGTGACGGTGCAATTTTGGACTCAGAATGTATCAACATACAGTCAGATGCATATTAGTACAAGATAAATTGTATTTTGGAATATTTACATTGAGATAAAATATTCTGTAAACACAGAAAATCATTTACATGTATAATTTTACGCTTTTCTTCTAAATAAACTTGACTCAGATGACTTTACATATGCAATCAGCAATTATGTACTTATTTATTTTTGCTAAGCTAATTAAGAGAAGCACAAATACAAGAATATTAGCAAGTTATTTTCAGGATTGATTTTTACAATAATCTTAAAAAAGAAAAAAATAGGGGGAAGGAGGAAAATAACCTGTTGCTGAAACAACTCTGAAACAGCTGCCTACATTGTTAGAAAACCCTGTCTAGTTTCTTTTACATGAAATAAAAACCTAGTTCAAATGTTAATAAACAACATTTGTCCATAATCCAGTCTACAGTTTTAGAGTTAGGCCTTGAACTGCAGAACTGGCTTTTCTATTATTTTGTATCATTTTTAAAAATATACATATATCTTGTGGCTCCTATAGTTATTTTTCCAGATAAACCTCGTGCTAAGCCTTTTATCTTCATAGCAACATACTGCAGATGTTGGAAGAATTGCCATTTAAACAGTGTACTAGCTAGGTATTTTGATTTGATGCAAAGAATCAAAGATAGACTCTTGTTTTGAGGACTTCAAGAAGTTTGCTGCTAAAATGCAGAGATCAAACGAGGTAAAAGAACTCTAGCTACGTTTCCTTTTGATCACATTGTGAGTTTTGTTACTGTGAGGAACTCTTATCTGAAAACGGATTAAATGCACAACTGGTAAATACAAACTTCCAGTAGTTGAAACATGCTCCTGAAATATATGATCCAAAGTTCTAACACTTTTAATCTCTTCTACTTTTAAACGCTCAACCATTTTTAAAGTTTTCCCCTCGTTTCCCCATATATATATATATAATTTCAGAATTCCATTGAGTGGTACATTTAATTTTTCAGCATATTAACAATCAGTTGCTATCACTGCATTTTACAGTGTTTTGGATTTTGCTTTCTAAAAAGCTTCTCTTGCTTCATATGGGCCTTGATCTACAGCCCATTAGCGTTAATGATAGCATGTACAATATCATTAATGACTGGTGAGGCTGTTAAGCTGTTAGTCTGTTCATCATTTGCACTGAATTCAATCTAAACCATACAGCCTTAAAACACTATCAATCTTAGTAGAACAATAAAGAATCCCATTAACCAGTGTGCTTTTAAAAATATTTTCCTTTCACTTGTACAGTAAGATTTCTTCTTGCTCTCCTTACCTCTGTAGCTTCCCATAATTCAAAACTGTCCTAGAAGATTCCATTCCATCCACAGATGGATACATACACAATCCCATTTAACAATAGACACGTACTGATAATCAGTCACTATAATTTCTCTTGCTAATGTATGTGAAGACTGCCATCTCTAACAATAATATAAATGGTAGCCTCTGTTGCATAAAGATCTAATAATAAATATGCTGTCATAGACTCATCTCTGTGAAAATATCAAGCTTCTTTTAAAGAAATACTGTTCCAGGTAAACATGGTACATCTTGTGTTTCTGCTGAGTGTGTGGTTGAAGTTAAATAATTGTCAGAAAATTGACACTGGGAGGATGTCTGAGGGTACAAGGGTGTGTGCAAGAGTTCTGTTCAAGAGAACTGTGCAATAGTTGAATGAGCTGGACTGAGTGTAATTGAGTGTGAGGGGGTGGGTGAGAGCACTGTGCAGGAGTGGCGAGTGCATAAAGGTACAGACCAGGGAGAGTGCATGGGGGTGCACAGGAGAAAAGGCAAGGATCAGAACAGGGGTGGGTTCTAAAATTTTTTACTACTGGTTCTGTGGGCGTGGCTTATTTTGTGGGCGTGGCTTGATGGTCATGTGACAATTATTTAGGATTTAGCAGAGGTACTGGTCTACCAGGCTTTTAACTGCTTGCAGAGCTGTACCGATCTACCCATTTATTTTTTGAAGGCACTGGTCTACTCATTTGTTTTCTTTAAACACTGATCAGCTGTAGGGCGGCCCTTTGAAGCCCCGCAGCAAGAGTTTAAACAGTTTTTTTCCCTCTAGCCATCAGCTGGGACTCAGGAGGCAGCAATAGATTGGGGGTGGGGCCAAATAAAAGGTAAGAATAACGTGGGGGTTGGGGGGGCGGGGGGGCAGAACCAGTTCAGTGACATCATATCGTCACTGCTACCGGCTCGGGAGAACTGGGCCGAACCAGGAGGAACCCACCACTAGATTAGAAGGTACACAAGGGTATATGAGGGTGTGCACATGGCCAGCATAGCATGATTGCAGAGGAGTTGGGGGATAATGTGGGTGGGGGAGAGTTACCTCAGCAACTTGCAAACTTCCTTGCCAGCTTCCCCATTAACTTTCATAGGAAAATACAAGTAGCATTAATGTGATCATGAGGTACATCAGTTATAAGTGCAAACGGGTTGCCAAGCACTCAGATCATGATCACATGACTGTGGGGGTGCTAGGACTGGTACATCACATCAATAGTGCAGTACTGTCATAATCTGGAACCATCACTGACTGAATAGTCACAAGTTGAGAACTAACGGTAATGAAGACGTCTCTTCAAAGTAATAGCTATTGCAACAAAAAAAGTTCTTAAGGATGAAAATCTTCTTAAGGATGTTGCAGAATGGTAGCTCCTAATAACCTTCACTATTGGCCATTCGAAACATCTGGACTATCACTGTTTCCTCCTTCCTTAATAAGAAATGGTGAAGAACAGCTATGATTGATAAGAACTTGCCTGCATGCCATGCTCAGGTACATGCACCTTCTGCTGGAATTTTTGGTGAGGCATCCTTCCCCTGAACAGGCAGAACATAGATACCAAGGCAAAAAAGAAATAATACTTGTGTGTTGAATAGCATGGCAGCCCCCAGTTTTGATGTCTCTATGTAAGAGTTTTTGAAGTACAATGTTAATCTGGTAAATAATTCCTCTCAAAGGGATTGTGTATGCCTCCTGCATTTCATTATGTGCAACCATATAATATAATCATATAAATCTAATCACATAATACAGTGTTTATATAATACTATATAATAATATAATACAGGTATATAATGATATAATACAAAGTTCCTCAACCACGGCAGCTTGAAGATGTGTGGATTTCAATTCAATTCAAAGCAAAGTTGGCTGAGGAATTCTGTGAGTTGAAGTCCACACGTCTTCAAACTGCCAAGGTTGGGAAACACTGAATATATTATAGCCATGCTTGCACTTAGACAATAAATACAAATATATTTCAGGGATCATTCTTTGGCCAAAAAGCCTTTGCCAGCAGGGGTTCTAAATTTCTCCTTCAAAATATTCTACGCAGTCGTAAGGGTTAAATATATTATCTGCACCATTGACATAGATGAAGGAGATTCATCTTTATTGAAGAAGCCTGGGTCTCTTATTTTGTGCAAAATCTTTCTGAATTGGCCTCATTCTTTAGTGGTTGAAATTATCAGTTACTCAGCATAGCATAAGAAAAAAATCCATTCAATCAATACAACTTTGTGGCTACAAATAATGAATTGCCCCTCTTCTGTATTTTGATGAAGAAAGCATATCCCTGTTCTTTGAACCCCAGCATCTTATTTGAATCAATTGAGAGTTTCATTCTCACATTTATGAATTATTTGTTCATAATGCAGCACATACCTCTTTAATCATAAATCTTGGGAGGCCTGGTTGCCTGGGGAGTTTCTTTTTAAGAATTTCTAACAGAAATAGCAAACTTTGTTTTAATAAAACCTGAGTCATATGAAATTCAGGAGCACAAATAAATGGAATCACGTATTAGATTTTCCATTGCCAAATTGAAAAAAAAATAAAAAATATTTTAAAAGTAACAAATTACATCTAGCTCAGCCTTTAAAGGTAGAGAATACAGCAGGTTACAGATGTGGCTTCTTTGTTATCTTTCTTGCCTGTCTTTCTTTAACTTGCTATTCAAGGTGCAACTCTGTACTTGCTTGGCTCAAAATAGTCAACTGAATTTAATGAGATAATTCTGAGTAGATAGGATAACATTCTAAAGATCCAGTGATCTTGCCAGGTTCAGTCCATTGGTAAAGAGGTGTAGAGAGAGCAGTGTTTTATCTTTCTTTCATTCATGCATGCATACACGAATATATGTATAGAATTATATGCATGCCATCTCATTTGACAATTTTAGCTGGCTTACATGTCACTATCTAAAAGCTACATGGAAAAGCACTTTTCTGAATATTAGCAATAGGCTGCTCTGAACACAGGAGACAGGCTATTCTAGAGAAAAGGGGCTACAACCAAGAAGAGTTTCTCTAGGTCTCCTTCACTAATATCATAGGCAGGGTTGGAGGATTCCACAGTTTGCTGTCTTGGCCGACATGTTTCAGATAGGCAAATTCTACCTGGAGTAGACACTATAGGTTGATATAGTCTATAAGCCTCAGAGAGGATGTGACTGGCAGAAGGTTGCCCCCTGATCTTCTGCAATAGCAATAGCAATAGCAATAGCAATAGCAATAGCAATAGCAATAGCAATAGCAATAGCAATAGCAATAGCAATAGCACTTATTCCTATATAACTCTTCATAATGTTTTACAGGCCTCTCAGCATATTGCCCCCAGCAATCTGGATCCTCATTTTACCGACCTTGGAAGGATGGAAGGCTAAGTCAATTTTGAGCCTGTCAGGATCAAACTGCTGGCAGTTGGCAGAGTTAGTCTGCACTAGTGCAATACCACTCATCTGCGACTGAAGGTGGACTAGATCCAGTGGTGGGATTCAAATAATTTAACAACCGGTTCTCTGCCTTAATGATTTCTTCAAACAACCAGTTCACCAAACTGCTCAGAAAGTTTACAACCGGTTCTCCCGAAGTGGTGCAAACTGGCTGAATCCCACCACTGACTAGATCTTTCTGCGCTTACTTCAACACTTGAACCACTACAGTACGCTGGTTAATATTAAGTCTACTTGTGTATCTGGAGAAAGTAAAAGGGAATGCAAATAACTAGCAGAGGTCGAATGCATTTGCCTTTCTCTTGTGCCCCCTCCTTCCAGATAGCAACATGAGAATGCAGGGGAGAGGAGAAGCAATGGAAAAGAGTGGAAATGCTCTCCTATAAATATTTTGATGTAGCTGTGAGAATACCGCAAAGCTCAAATTAAACATGCTATGGATTTGAGGGTCATTTCATTACCGGTGGTGTCTTGGCTGTTGAGTGGATTAAGGATAGCAAAGTCAGTCATTTCCAGGTTTCCTCAGGACAGTGCTCCTCCCCTCTAAGCAGCGCATTAATGCCTCGCTGCTTTATTTGAAGGACATGTCTTGGGAGAACAGTTTTTAAAAAGGCTGGCAAGTGAAAATACATTATATAACAAATTAATTGCATATCTTCACTGAAATTACATATTAAAAAGACATATGGGGTCTGTGCTAATTGAGGTTCATTGATGAACCTCCCAGTGTACTTAGCGGGATATTATAGTTGATGTGATGGTCCACTGATCATGTCAATTTGGATTGTGGGGGGTTGATGATCTCCAAATGTCATCATAAAGACAAGGGAATACCAGTCTCAGATGCCAGGTCAAATCCACTTTTACCTTGAGGTTGGAATCATAAACAGAGCTTTATTCCATAGACAAAAATCCTGAATTCCTGGAGGACCATGGTTTGCTTATTACTTTTCTGCCCATGCAACAAATCAGGGGAGATGCAATAATTATTTGTTTGTTTATTTTATCAAATTTATACATTGCCCATCTCACCTAAGTGACTTTGAGTGGTTTACAAATAAAAGCCATTCAACCAAATAAAAGAGATACAGTTAAAAACAAAATTAAAAAAAGAAATAGAAACAAATAAAAACAATAGAAAAACTGTTTTAAATAAACTTTAAAAAGTAAAACAAAACACATTGTTTTTTCTTCTCTGTGCTGTAAGAATATTGATCGTGACTTAAAATGTGTTCTTCTCCTATTCTGACCAGGACAGCTGTTTCAGTCCAAGTACACTTCTCATTTTGTTTTAAAACTGTCTGCCATCACTTTGTTGGGCTTATCTGCTATCATATTGTTATGTTAATGCATCCTCTTGCTAGTAGAGATGTTGATATGCAGTCTCATCTTTCAATCTTCAGGAACCACAGGCACCTGTCCCCTATTTATAATGCAAGCAGCACTAGATGTTTTTGAGTAGCTACAAGTATTTTGTATTACAGAATTAGCAGAATTTTTATTCTTTCTTAGTGTTTCTTAAATGCTGTGTATAAAAACCCAAGACCCTTTCAAGATGAGTAGATAACTATTTCCACCTTCCTACAAAATAAAATAAAATAAAACCAGTTTTGCCATCACCTGCACTGCAAATTGCAGGTAACAGTGGCAAACAATGGTGGAAGCAGATTCTAATTTTGTGCCTAATAGTTCATGGTTTGAGCCAACGGTTCAAGTTTAGATTTGTTGAATATTCAGTCTAGCATTCTTAACTAAGACTGTACCTTGGAATTACACAATTATTTTGTGGTATATATGGTCATTGCCACACTTCCCTTGTGAGCAATACAGAACACATGGTGTCAGGACAAATGGTAAGTTCTACTCCCAATCCTCATAGGCAATCCAGAAAGATATTATGATTGAGGATTTCAAAGTCACTGGGAACCCTAATAAGATCAGGAGAGGCACACCTCAACCAGCTTAACCAATGCATTTTCTGTCTTACGTCTGTGAAGATTCTCATTGAGCCAGGTCATAGTTGTCTCAAAGGTGCTTTTTTTCAAAAGGCAATTGGACTACTTTTTTCCTTGAGGAAGAAGAAGAAGAAAACATTTTGCTTCTCATCCAAGAAACTTCATCAGTTATGATGGTGGGTGATGGAAGGATACATACTGACAGTGTCTTATGGCTATTATCAGCCGTGGAGGCCATTTTTTCTTTGGATCTTCAGGGCTGCCACACTTAGTGGATGTGCATGCTGTGGGAACTGGGAGGGGGGTTGGATGGCGATGGGGTGAGATCTATAGCCATAACAACAACAACAACGTTCTTTCACTGGGAGTCAAGGACGTTCAACCTGCACCTGGAGAGGTGTGACGGGGAGGCATCTTCAGTTGGGATGGTGGATTGATTGGACCATGTGATGGACATGTGGGTGCAGAGGAAGGGATTTGGATTTCCTTTGGGGTGGGGGAAACCCGGGAGACTTCAGATTCGGGTTTTCCCATATGTGCCAATATGACATCTCTAATAAAATGGAACTTTGAGGAAAAGTCTGCCTTGGAGTCTTACTTAGTTGGGGATATTACATGGAACCCTGACAGCCATATTGAAACTTCAGTGGAAGGAATTCAGATAATCCATTACATGAAGGTTCAGAGTTGAATATTTCAAGAACCTGAGCCTCATGTCCTGAGGCTGCAAAGGACTGGCAGAGTAAAAGCAAGCTGAAACAAAATTTGGACAGGATAAGAAACATGGCTGATTCATTTGCAAGATATAGTATCTTTGAATTGTATAAGATCACATTTCATTTTACAGACCAGTTTGCAATTGGGAGGATCTTCCAGATTATTTGCAAGACTATATCTTTCCATAAAATCTGCCCCACACATTTAGAACTTCAGTTGATCATTTTTAATAGGTCTCATCATGGATATCTTGCATTTGATATCAACATATAATTCTCCTTTTAATGTGTTGAAGGGCTATATTATAAAACAGTTTGCAATGAAGTCATGATTGGCTCCCTCCTGTTATAGTCTAAGAGAGGATCTAAAACATGTATTTATAGTCATAGCTTTTTGAAGTTTTGGGGGGTGTTTTTATGTTGTTGGATTTTAATTGTGTGCAGTATACGTTGGATTTTGTTGCGTGTTGAAGTCTGTAAGCCTTTTAGAGTCATAAAATGGGAATGGAGAACATATAAATGTATACTTAACAAGTGGATGCACATATTACAAAATGTTTCACATTGCCATAAACCCCTTTTTCCTAAGAAAGCAAAAATCTCATAAATATTGTATCTCATTTTGAACTTCTACCCTGTACTATATAGATACAATACAAGCCTGCCATACTGTTGTAAAGAAAAGTATGGAAGTATGATTAAGGCTCGTATGGTTGCAAGCCAAGGCAGTATCAGCCAGAGACCAAACAGTATTGGAAGAGAACTAAAAACTGAAAACTTCACAACTAGGAACAGAGAAAGACTTCAGTGCCAGGCAAGTGGCTTCTGTGAATTGTAATAACAAAAAAAATTGTTAAAAATTGGCTCTAGTGAAGGAAGCACATGGAATCTCTCTTTACAAACACAAAAATAGGCAAGTAGTAAGAGGAGAAAACCCCCCCCGCAGTTTCAGATTTGTATTGAATTAGAGGAAGATATATCTGCAGAGCTTAGCAACAAACTATCTGCAGAAAAAGAAAAGTATAGTAAGATTTGGATTTTCAATACAAAATATCTATATGATGCCAATGATTTTAGGAAAGGCAGAGAAAACCAAATCAGTAGATGTGTGGGCTGTTCCTTAACTATGCAGTTAATAGTGAATGATTAATCAGTTCAGGATTCGATGGAATCCTTCCATTCTCCACTATCCTGTCAGAGCTGAAGAAGCTTCTTGGATGAGAAGCAAAACATCTTCAAAACAAAAAAGAAGAAAGTCCAGTTGCCTCCTGAAAAAGCACCTTTGGGGATTCAATGATAAGATAAAAAGGAAAACAGAGGAAAAACTCAAAACATGCCAAGAACTACACAGAGGGTTTAACATTCTGAGTTCCCAAATTTGGGACAAAATATGTTATCACACCATCCCCAAACATTACTGATTATATTGAACCTCGGTGTTACAAACTCATTGATATCACAATCCAAGAACTAAAAGAGTTCATAAAAGAATCATAATTTATCATTAGATATTTAGGTTCAGTCAGAAAACAAACCAATCCAGAGTTCTCACTCAAGCAGAAATAACCAGGTTCAAATTATCATATTTTGGACACATTATGTCAGGGGTGTCAAACGGACAGCCGGCGGGATGGATGAGTCATGCATAGGCCACTCCCACCCCAGCTCTGTGAAGGGAAAAAATGTTGTGAAACATCATGTGACAGCAATGGGAGTTTGACACCCGTGCATTATGTGAAGACCTAACTCTTTGAAGAAGTTTATGATGCTGGGAAAGATGGAAGGAAAAAAAAAGAGGATGACCATAAGCATGGTGGATGAGTGGGAATAGCAATGGCTGTAACATTAGAACACTGAGAACAGAATATCCTGGAATAAATCTATCTAACCAGGGGTGTCAAACTCAAGGCCTACGAGCCGGATCTGGCTCACAGGGTGCTTAGATCTGGCCCACAGGCCGCCCTGGAAACAGCAAAGGATCGGCCTGCAGTGCTTCTGCCAACAAAAACAGAGCTCGGGCGGGCTGTGCACAGCCCTCCTGAGCTCAGTTTTCACTGGCAGAGGGTTACAGGAGGCCGTCACAGCCGAAAATGGAGCTTGAGGGACCGTTTTCACTTGAAGAGTGCTCAGACCACCACAGGTGCCCAGGACATGAGTGATGTCTCATCTCATTCCCACCCTGGCCCCTCAAGGTCAAACACAACCTTGATGCGGCCCTCAATGGAATCAAGTTTGACACCCTTAATCTACACCAAATTGATAACAGATAAACAATCAGTCAAAACTTTGATTCAGAATTTGGAATATAGGCAGTACTGGTTCAACAAAAAACTTCATTCATCTGCATCATATTTGCCAACCCCAACATTATAAAAAAAGTATTTGTAAAAATGGCAGGATATAAGAATTTCCACCAATAAATTTATGGCACAGCTGAAATAATGGTGATGATTCGCAAGCCACTTAATGTGTTATGAAGAATCATTTAGCTGAGACTGCAAAGAAAGAGTTTATATCTACAGAAAGAACAGACAAAAATTCGAAGAAAGCAAACTGTCAACATTGTAAAAGCAAAGACTGGTAAACAATATTCATTTAGGATAGCTCATTGAATTGCAAATAATGTACAACTCACAGATAGCAGGCAAGCACAACATATCAAATATACAAAACCAATTCCGCAAAAACATGGGGAATGGGATGAAATAAAAATTTACAATGAATAAAGATATACATTTGGCAAGATTTTTCAGAGTGGAAAACTGAACTCACTTTCATGTTCAAACAGATTACCGGCTGTGAGTCCCTCCTTGTGAAGTGGAGTCATGGGGTTCAGTCGGGCTTGCTGATCACGTACCTGGCTCCCTGCAGCAGCTCTGCCCGAGCTCCTCGACGTTATCGCCACGGTGGCGGTTGATACCCCCAGACTTATTGTCATGGGGGATTTCAACTTGCCATCTGTGGGTGGGACGTCGGAGGTGGCTCGGGAGTTCATGGCTTCCATGACAGCCATGGGCCTGACCCAATTAATTCATGGCCCTACCCACATAGGGGGAAACACGCTGGATTTGGTTTTCGTCTCTGGACAGTGGCAGAGTGATCTTGAAATAGGGGACTTAGTCATCGAGCCCTTGTCATGGTCTGATCACTCCCTCCTTCGTCTTCACTTTCAAACCGCTGCACCCCGCCGCAGGGAGGCAGAGCCGGTAAGATGGTTCCGTCCCAGGCGCCTGATGGAACCTGATAGGTTCCATATGGAGCTTAGGCCAGTTCCTGAAGCGCTGGCACATGCCTCGACTGGAGACCTGGTGGCCACCTGGGATAGGGCGGCCGCCAGAGCTCTCGATCGGGTCGTGCCTTTGTGGCCTCTGACCCGGCACCGATCTCAACTGGCCCCTTGGTTTTCCGAGGAGCTGAGAGAGTTGAAGCGCCGGAAAAGATGCCTAGAGAGTAGTTGGAGGGCTAGTCGCTCTGAATCTGACCGGACACTAGTGAGAGCCCATATTAGGACTTACTTAGTGGCGATAAAAGCAGCAAAATGTGACTATTTTGCTGCTCTTATTGCATCATCAGATAACCACCCAGCCGCCCTCTTCAGGGTGACCCACTTCCTGCTCCATCAGGAAGAGCGGGAGGACCCCTTGGAGGGGAGAGCTGAGGATTTTGTTCAGTATCTGCACGATAAAATCACTCAGATTCGGGAAGATCTGGACTCCGACTGGGTGGTTCCAGAGGGAGGGAACGGGGCAGGTCTTGAGACTGTTATCTGGATTGAGTTTGATCCTGTGACCCTTGAGGACGTGGACAGGATTCTGGGTAGACTGAACGCAACCACTTGTTTATTGGACCCGTGTCCCTCCTGGTTAGTACTGGCTTCCCGGGAGGTGTCGCGAGGCTGGCTCCAGGGGATTATAAATGCTTCGTTGGGTGAGGGTGACTTTCCCGCCGCCTTGAAAGAGGCGGTGGTGAGGTGTCTCCTCAAGAAGCCTACCCTGGACCCGGCAATGTTGGTAAATTACAGTCCGGTCTCCAACCTTCGCTTTCTGGTGAAGGTTGTTGAGAGTGTGGTTGCGCAACAGTTCTCCCAGCACCTGGAGGAAACGACGTATCTAGATCCATTCCAGTCGGGCTTCAGACCCGGGTACAGCACGGAAACGGCATTGGTTGTGTTGGTTGATGATCTCTGGAGGGCTCGGGATAGGGGGTGCTCCTCTGTCCTGGTCCTGTTAGACCTCTCAGTGGCTTTTGATACCATCGACCATGGTATCATGCTGCACCGGCTGGTAGAGTTGGGGGTGGGAGGCACTGTGTTACGGTGGTTCTCCTCCTTTCTCTCCAACTGGTCGCAGTCGGTGTTGGCAGAGATCTACTCCTAGGCCCCTTATATGCGGGGTGCCACAGGGATTGGTTCTCTCGCCCCTCCTGTTCAACATTTATGTGAAGCCGCTGGGTGAGATCATCCGTGGTTTTGGGGTGAGATATCATCAGTACGCTGATGACACCCAGCTGTACATCTCCACCCCAGACCACCCCAACGATGCCCTTGAAGTGATGTCCCGGTGCCTGGAGACTGTGCAGATCTGGATGGGGAAGAACAGGCTCAGACTCAATCCATCCAAGACCGAGTGGCTGTGGTTTCCGATGTCCCAATATAGTCAGCTGGTACCATCACTGACTATTGGGGGTGAATCATTAGCCCCCACAGAGAGGGCGCGCAATTTGGGCGTCCTCCTGGATTCACGGCTGTCCTTAGAAGAGCATCTGACGGCCGTGACCGGGAGGATTTTTCATCAGGTTCGCCTGATTCGCCAGTTGCGCCCCTTTCTGGATCGGGACTCCTTACTCACGGTCACTCATGCCCTTGTTACCTCCCGTCTGGACTATTGTAATGCTTTCTACATGGGGCTCCCCTTGAGGAGCACCGGGAGGCTCCAACTGGCGCAGAGTGCGGCCGCGCGGGTGGTTATGGGAGCGACGTGGCACTCTCATGTGACACCGCTCTTGCGCGAGCTGCACTGGCTCCCGGTGGTCTTCCGGGTGCGCTTCAAGGTGTTGGTTACCACCTTTAAGGTGCTCCATGGCTTAGGACCCGGGTACTTACGGGACCGCCTATTACCTCCAATAGCCTCCCACCGACCGGTACGCTCCCACATAGAGGGGCTCCTCCGGGTGCCGTCGGCCAAACAATGTCAACTGGCGGCCCCCAGGGGGAGAGCCCTTTCTGTGGGGGCATGACCTCCCCCCAGAGATTCGGCGGATCCCGGATCTTCGTGCTTTCCGCCGTGAGTTAAAAACTTTCTTGTTCCATCAGGTGGGCCTGGCATAATCTCTCCCCTTTTTGTAAGAAAATTTTAAACTTTAATTTTATAATTCAAATTTTTAAAATAAATGGGTTTTGAATTGTTGGGGCAATTATTTAATTTGGTTTTAATTGGTTTTTTAAATTTTGTATCTATGTTTTTTATCTTTGCCTGTTCACCACCCTGAGTTCCTTCGGGGAGAAGGGCGGTATATAAATCTAATAAAAAGAAAAAGAGAAAAAGAAAGAAAGATTAGCAGAAAATATGTACAGATTATGAAAAATGTGATAAAGAAATGACCAATCAAGATACATGCTTAAATTGTTGAGGTATAAAAATGGCAGATGCCTTTCCAGCATTGATGTTAACAAAATCCACTTTTTAAACTACAGGTACACAGCTGTTGGCAAACATTTTAAAAAGGGTAAGGTCAAAATACATAATATTTTATAAAGGATATGCAGAATTACTGAAATTGCCAGAAGGAGATAATTTGTAAAAGTACATCAAAATGGAGATGTAATTCAAAAAATAAGTTGTGATATTACATGACTCACCCTCCTCTAAAGTAAAGGTTAATGGCCTATATTCTCCTACTTTCCAAATATTTAGACAAATATGATAATGAGGTCTACTGTGACTCTTTCTTTTTAATATCTCTGTGGAACCTTTGACTTGTGCTGTCAGGCAACATAGGGAGATGTATAAAACAAATTGGTTGTATTTTTAGAAAACATTGTTTTGTTTATTTCTAAATCTCATGCCATTATTCCAGTGTTGGTGCAAATGATAGATGCCTTTAGTAAAATAGTAGGATAAAGTTGGATCAAATTATAATTGATGGCAATCAGTGAAAATTTTGTTATCCATTGATTTAAGAAATATCAAGTCCATATTTATACAGAAAATGTTTACACTTCTTAATGTTTTTTGTTCTGAGAATACCTTTACAGAAAATGTGATTACCAGTTAATGAGGGAGAATTCTGTGTTCTGAATCTGGAGCTATATCATCATGCTTATTTATTGTCAAATATTAAATTCTGGATACCAACCATTTTGGCTAATTGGTTGATTTTCCAATAGGGGCAACTTTGGAATATACATATATAGCAACTTTGCTTAGATGAACACGATTAGGATCTAAATACATTAACGTTCTAGTATCTCTGAAAACAATTATGACATTTGGAAAGTTGTGGAATTTAATGTCTAATAAAATAAGATTTGATCCCTTTTTTCCATACTAAATTTACTTTATGGTGAAACCCAACTAAAAATTGGGAAAAAGAGGGTGATGTGGAAAAATTTGATGGAAGTGGGGATACTGACTTTGGATCAAGTGGCAGATAACGAAGATGAATTTTTAATGTATGTTTTGTTAAGAGATGAATACCATCTATCAGATATAACTCAGGGGCAATATTCACAGCTACAATATTTCTTAACAACATTGTTTGTATCAGCAGCGGTTTTTAGTTTCTGAGACACCTGAGGTACTAGTTAAATCCTTTAAAACTTAAACAGCTGTTATTGGTTTTTATAGATATTTATTATCAATAAAACGATTTGATAGGCAAATGCTATGAAATGAGTGGAATAAAGAATTAGAGGTTCCTATACTGCCTAGACAATGTGTCAGTGGAGACTTTCAGTGGACCAGGTATTAGAAATATATACGTATTTGAATAATATTTGCATTAAATAAGTAAATGCAGGATCATCTCTACATTAAAATAATATACCTTACTGTTTTTTCTTTGTTGTATTTTTCTCACTTTTTGAAGCACATTGTATGTGCTTTTTTCTTTGACAATGTATGCATTTCTGTTATAATTGTCTTTGTGTGTTACTCTTTTTCCTTTTTTATTATTTTTAAATGAATGAATGAAAACCAGTACTTTTTTTTTTTAAAAAAAGTGAATAGTTCAGCATAATACTATTAAAAACTGAATGAAATGGGCATTACTGTTCTTATCAAACAAGAGAACATATACCTGTTTGATTTTGATGTTTGATTTTGTTTGTTTTGAGGACAATTAACCAGTAGAACATCCTGCCTTCAGAAGTTGTAGGTGCCTCATCACTGGAGTTTTTTTGAAGAAAAGACTGGACAGCCATTTTTCTGGAATGGTATAGGGTCTCCTGCTTGAGCAGGAGGGTTGGACTAGAAGACCTCCAAAGTCTCTTCCAACTCTATTCTGATTCTAATTCTGTTTGAGAAGGCTGTGAACATAGACACATGTTGCCAAATTACCCCAGTATGTGGGATAATTGCCGAACTCTGTATATTTAAATGACTTGTTTGCCCGACTTATACACAAAAATATTGCAAAATTTTACTGCCTTGACTTAAGCTCCAAAGGAGCTAGCAACCATGAAACACTTGTATTAGAAGAACTTGTATTAAAAGAACTATACTCCATCATCCACGTTGATGGTTGCTCAACAAATAGACAGAAATAAATAGCATATCATCCATCAATATTTATATCTCACACTGTGTTCTGCCCCAGCTACGGATCCCAAAGAACACAGCACACACAAACTCTGAATAAAACTTAGTTTACTCAAATAACGCATTTTAGCAAATGCCGGCTGTTAAAAAGCGTTCTTAATGGCCTGCCAGAATTCCACAGATAAGATAGTCAGAGTCTTACTGGAGTTGGCAGAAAGCCCAGAAGCAAGGTTGCAGAGAAATCCCAACGTGATGATTAGCAAACTAAAGTTGTTTCCTGCAGCTTGTTACAAGCTGTGTTCTTTCTTAAATAGGCTAAGGGTGTGGCCAATTAGCCCCAAGCCTTACTCTCGAGGAGCCCTCCTTCTGAGGAACCACTCCTGCCTTATGGCAGCTCTGCGTGCCCTTGCATTGAGAAGAGGCTCCTCCTCTTCATCCTCTTTACTTAAAGGAGCCTCTGCAGGTTCTGAAGGCCCTGACTGAATCCCTGCCTCTGGTACCACATCTTCTTCAGCCTCCTTGCTGTGCGACTCAAGCGCCAGCTGCACAGGCTGCTGGCGCAGCACCACACCAGCCTCCTTGTCGTCGGGATCAGCAACAATCTGCGCAGGCCACTGGCGGGCTACAACACACTGTACGTCAGTTTTGGGGATCTCAGTTTATTTCTGCTTGTAAAATTCTGGACACATCTACCCTTATTGTTGTGCGTACAGGCCACAGATTTCCAGTGGACAGGAAAATATGGCTGTCTTTTATTCTCTTTCCGTTCACCATAAGTGTGGCCTCTGTCCATGTTTTCCCACACTGTGTTAAAAGTAGTATTTTCTGGCTTGTTTTAGTTCAACGATTATTATTATCACTAAGCCTGCTAAGCTTTAACTTCTTCTAGGCAACCCCTCGTACAGGCTATTGCACGGGTAAATATCAACTTCTTCTTTGTTGTAATACTTATTCAACATGCAGACTGTTCCCCACTCAGAATCCAATAGAATTTTTTTAATTACTGTTTTTCTTTCCCTCAGTTTCCTACTGTTTAACTGGGCTAATTTTTTTTTAAGAAATAAGTCTGTCAAAATGTTGAGTCAGAATGGTGCAATGTTTGATTTATTGAAAATTAATCAGTAATATCAGAGAAATAGTAACAGCATTAAAAGCATTAAAAATATTCCTACCAGGTTTCAAACCAGTGAAATTCTGCATGTAAGGTAACCACTACATGACTGAGAAAAACCTGATACACTGCAACAAAGTATGTGTATGTGAGTATGCACATAATATGTATGTTACATGCAGATATGAAAAGAAACCAAGGAAGGAATAAACATGCATTCTCTTTATGAATGATCCCAACATCTAACTGTCTTTGTGATGTATAATTTTATTGATGTATAAGTTTATTGGGAACATTGGTGCATGCAAAAATTGAATTCCATCAGAATCAGCCCTTGTAGACTTTCCTTCCTTGTCTACTTCCCCAAGTTGCCTTGCTTACAGTCTATTCCCCATTTGTACTAGAATTAGGAAAATAGGAAAGCCGGTGAAATGATATTTAGTCCCCTGTATATCTGTAACAAATTCTGCTTTGTACTCATTAAGTTGCTTGCTAGTCCTTGTTCATTTCAATTGTGTACTGTGCTTATTTTTTTTTATTGATCTGTGCATAATTAATTCAAATGATAAGTGATACTATCTGCAACTGGGCAGAAAATTTCCCTATGTTTTAGTGAAATTGCTTGTTAACAGAACAGCAAAGCAGCCAGGTAGGTTATTTGACAAACCAAGATTTGCACTAAGCGCTCTAAATACACAATGTTTTGATGTTAGTTCCAAGAACTCATCAAGTATTATCAGGATTGAGAAAACATAGATGGCCTAAAGCCACCTTAAAATTCATAGCAGATGTAAGGTTCAAACTGGAAATGTTGTAACTTGTAGTACTGTAAATAGCACAACAGGGCAAATCATGTTAAGAACATCTAAATAATCAACAATTGTTGATTTTAATGGTCTTAGTTAAACCATGGAATTCACTGCTACATAATGTGATGGTTGTGAATTTGAAAGGTCTGCAAAGGTATTTAGATAAATTTGGATAGATGCTAAATCAATTATTGGTCATGATATTCTTATATATTGTAATATCAATTGTTGGGGAATGGAGGGTGTGTTGCACTTTTGTCTTGACTAGGGTCTACCTGAATATATCTACTTTGTTATGGGGCAGCATAATATACTATATGGATCTTTGAACATATGTGATACATTATGTTCTTCTTTTATTCTTCTTTCCCATTCTGCCCACACAGAGAAACATATCTTTTGTTTGTAAAAGAGGAAATTAGGATGCAGATCATTACATTTGAGCCTTGGTGGTGCAGTGGTTAAAACGCAGTACTGCAGGTTACTTCTGCTGACTGCCAGCTGCCAGCAGTTCATCAGTTCAGTTCTCACTGGCTCAAGGTTGACTGTAAACCTCATCGGTAAAATGAGGACCCAGGTTGTTGGGGGCAATATGCTGACTCTATAAGCTGCTTAGAGAGGGCTGTAAAGCACTGTGAAGTGGTATATAAGTCTACGTGCTACTGCTATTGTGTGACAATTTTAACCTTCCGGAAATTAATTTTAAGTTGAAAAATAAGGTAAATTCAAACGAGATAATATCCAGGGGTATTAATTTGCCATTGGGAATACCCTCCCAAATGCTTTTGGTGGGGTAAAAGAAACAAATTTCTCATCATGACTATAAGAATAAGATGGATTTGCTTCTGGTACCCAGATGCTAAACACTTGTGAATAAGCACCGTTTTTATTTGTAACCAAATTGCATTTGTAGCCATGTATATGATGGTGATTATTTCTGTTCTTACTAGGCAACAGAAGCAACATCAGCCCTAAGACCAACTGGCATGTTTATGCCAGTTCAGATGTTCACTCAAGCTTTTTGGCTACAACTGCTGTTTTCTGGGATTTTCCAAGTAATTACTTGGGGAAAATTCCCCAATTGTAGAGCTCTGGATTTTACCCCCATGGCACAGCTGTATCTGCAGCACTGACTGCTTCACAATAAATGAGGCCAACCTTATGCTTATGTCCTTGTCTTTTCATAATGTTATGCTGGTACCATTCATTCCTTGTTCCTTGTCCCTTTGCAGCCCCCACAACGACCACTCTGAACATTCACACACTCTCCTGACCATATTTGGAAGTGATGGAAGGGGTTGATCTTGCCAAGATCAACCTTTTTTCATATTTAATCAAGAGGAAAGCTTTGCTGGATCTGCTTTTCCTTCATTCATGGGACACATTTGTTGGATCCAACCTGTAATGTAAAACAAGCCATAAGTAATGGCACTGGTCCTGCTAGAATGTTGAGTTCTTTGTGTGAATAGAAGGACTTGATTGGTATACTAGGTAAATCTTTTGAAGAGATGAGGGTTTGCGCCTGAAAAATTATAGGAAACAGAAATTGAAAGCAAATTGGTGCATAGGTTGTTTTATTTTATTACCTTTTTTCTGACTAGCATATGATCGGTACTAATAATGTCCATGCATTTGATCCATGAGTAAGGGTATGCTACAGCTTCCATCTGTGTTAGACCTGTCTTTGATGGGTCCCAGGAGATGGGCCACTCTGCTGTGGTGCCAACCTGATAAAACATTCTTTCTCAGAAAGATAGATTAATTCTCTCTCTGTTCAGGAAATCCCTAAAGATCTAATTATGTTCCTGAGGGCTCCAAGGAACCAGTAACATTTTAAAGTGGTTTCCTTATTGTGGGTGATATGTGGGTGTTATACTTCACCTGCTATTTGTGGTGCCTACATTTTATGTTTTAATGATTTTTTGATGTTCAATAATGATTGTCTATATTTTTATAATGATTCTTTTTATATTGTGGTTTCATTGTTGAGCACCATCCAAGTCACTTCTGGTAAGATGGGTAGCAATATAAATTTGATTTGATCATTTTTATAATGATATAACGATATAAATTTTAAAAATCGATCAATTTTAATCATTCTTACTAATACTATATATCCCACTAATGTGAAAGTAGATAAAGGTAAAGGTTCCCCACGCACATATGTGCTAGTCATTCCCAACTCTAGGGGGAGGTGCTCATCTCCATTTCAAAGCCAAAGAGCCAGCGCTGGAGTGGTCATGTGGCCAGCATGACTAAATGCCAAAGACGCACAGAATGCTGTTACCTTCCCACCAAAGGTAGTCCCTATTTTTCTACTTGCATTTTTACGTGCCTTTGAACTGCTAGGTTGGCAGAAGCTGGGACAAGTAACAGGAGCTCACCCCATTATGCAGCACTAGGGATTTGAACACTGAACCGCCGACCTTTCGATCGACAAGCTCAACATCTTAGCCACTGAGAGACCGCATCCCTCGCAGTGAACATACTAAGAGCAATATTAGTTCACTGATACCTATTCTTTGAAAATAGCAAGATATTTTTTAAAATACAAATAAAATCTAGGGGAGACCCAGAATCAGACTAATGAGAACTGAATATGTTCAGTAGCTCTCAATAATGCTGAATGCTGAATTCAGAAATGGAAAACAAATGAGAAGCAGAATATTGGGAAATATCATAGAGGAAGACATAATCACTCTGTGAGTGAGATGAGCAGTCTCTAAATTTAATTTATAAGTTTATAATAAATAAATTATTGCCTAATTAAATTGGTCACTAGCCCGGCCTAATGGATTTGTGACTCGGTTTTCAATTATATATTAGCTGTTAAAATTGCTTTTCCCTCCTGTTTTTAAATTTATCTCATTAATATAATGATTTTCAAGCAATAGCAATAGCTCTTAGATTTATATACCATTTCATAGTGCTTTACAGCCCTTCTAAGTGGTTTATAGAGTCAACACATTGCCCCCAACAATGTAGGTCCTCGTTTTACTGACCTCAGAAGGATGGAAAGCTAAGTCAATTTAGAATCCCATTAGGATTGAACTTCAGACTGTGGGCAGAATTTGCCGCTAATACTGCATTCTAATCCTTGCAGAATTTATATTGATGCTATTCTACTGTAAATCATGCTGAGGTCTCTGTGGAACCAGGTGGTCAAAAGTAGGATTTTTAAAAAATGTGGATTAATATACCTGGCTTCAGATCTGCAGGCTTTCAATTAAGTTATTTAAAACTGGATCCAGTTCTCTCTGGCACATGATATGTTTCCATGGTGCCTCCGAGCTGAAAGAATTTCTGGCTTAGGCCCTATAAAATACTAACATAAAAATGAATTCTACAGGAGGAGGAAGAGGAGAATGAAGTGACTGATATAGATAGAGCAATGGCAAGAGGAAAAAGGAGTAAACAACATTATGCTTCCCTCTTGGAGATAAGAATGGCAAATTCAAATGGGATAATTAAAAGCTAAAGAGGAGCCAAGGGAATAATAACAAGCAATTATTTTTCAGTAAATCATCATTTGGGTACTGAAAAATATGTAGGCATTATCCACTCTACTAAGCAGCTATTACCCAAAGTAGGACTTACTCTTCTCTTTTTTGTTTTTATTCAACAGATTATGTTAAATCTTTTCCAAGAATGGCTCATCTTTCTCACCCCTCCCTCGGCCACCCCTTAGGTAACAAAAAGAAATTGAACTAAAGGCCTAGTTCTCACAGAAGTAATGGACAGAAATATGTGGTAAACATTTCTGGTTGATGAAGACCATTTTTTTTTCTTTTTAAATAAACAAATAGAAAACTGAGACAAATTTAAATGTTTTGGGGATTTTTTAAAAAATCATAAAAATCTCCAACTTGTTATATATGATGGAAAGTTGAAGGGTTCTCAAAGATAGTTTGAAATGTGAGATGCTCTTACTATACAGTAGGAGTCCTGTCATACTTTAATCAATCATACCATTAAACTCTCCTTTCACTTGTCTAATTTAACCCCAAAATCTAATAAAATGCAACACGTAGAGAAATATTCACATTAAGTGAAACCTCAATGCCAGAAGTAAAGAATGCTGAAGTATATGAAATTTTGATTACCTTTGCCAAAAAAGAATAGCTTTGACTGTTTTATTTTAAAGATTCTTCTGATTTTTTTTTTTTAAGTTTAAGAACATTTCGGGAACAATGTGGAAAGGAAGACATTATTACTGGTTTTCTGTTCATTAGGGTTGGTAAAAGTTTTACATCCACATATTCTTGATTCCTTTTCCCACTTGTCTAGGATATTTCCTCAGTGAATGGACTTCCTTTCAGCAGCAGAGATTTATATGGTGTGGAAACAAGAGAACTATATACAATGACTAAGAGTTGGCACTAATGATATTCATTTCTTGTCTCCTTCCTTTCCCTTCCAGCACATCTCCAAATCTGTTTGTAATGATGGGGGGCACCGAAGAACACTTGAGAAATCTCAGGAGAAAATTCAATTGCGCAAACGTAAGTCCATCTGCATAATATTAAGCGTAGCTCAATGTCACTTTACCGATAGCAATAGCACTTAGACATATATACCGCTTCACAGTGCTTTACATCCCTCTCTAAGCAGTTTACAGAGTCAGCATATTGCCCCCAACAATTTGGGTCCTCATTTTACTGACCTTGGAAGGATGGAAGGCTAAGTCAATCTTTTGCCGGTGAGAATCAAACTGCTGGCAGTCAGAAGAATTAGCCTGCAATACTGCATTCTAACCTCTGCACCACTACAGCTCAGATGTCATTATATCTTCATCAAAGAAAAGAAAAGATGAGCTACGCGGTCCTGTTGGATGCTTAACTAGTTTGAAACAAAGGGTTATAATATACTTAGTGAAAAACAAAGGAACATGATGTTAGCCCAAAACTGTCCTCAACTAAACAAAACCTCGGAGAGCCTTAGGGCATGTCCAATGATTTTAGAAATCCCTGGTTAGTTTTTAATAATGCCAGCCTAAGGCATTCATAATGAATATGGGGTAAGCAGTCAGCTGGTTGAGTTGAATCTCATTTCTATCTTGTTTTTCTTTCCTTTTTTTCAATGTGACAGAGGAATTATTGAAAATTAGATTGTCAAAATTAGTGACTTGTCCGTGGTTCATCTCAGTGCAGGTGCAGAACGGCAGCTGTGACTAATTGACTTGAAATTATGTTGCTTACCATCAGTACAGCTGCAATGGCAAATTAATGCATGTTGGCTTCAGCATCCTCCATCAATGATTACTTTGGAAATTAACTCAGCTCAGAAGTTTACCTTCTTCCAAACATAATCAGGAGAGGTTTTTTTTCTAAAAGCTTCCTGTAACCCTTTCATTATTCATTCACTTGAAATTAAAATTATTTGGCTGACCATGCCTAAACTAGGAAAATTAACAGGATTGGGCCTGGGTAGCATTTTAAGACTACCAGAGGATATTCCTAGGGATAACTGGGAAGTCAGGAAAAAAAAAAGTTGGAAGAAGACAGTGTCAAAGTGTTTCTATATTGTTGTGAAGAAATCTACACAAAGTCATCAGGAGCTGAATGTGATTTGAAGATTTAAATTCTTTAGTTTTTAACTTGCAAATTTATTGGGGTAGAGGTCTAACTTTTTACAAAGTCATCTAAGCCACTGGCCTTCGACCTTTTGAGTGCTGAGGAGCGTTTCTGTGGAGAGCAGTTTTTAAACAGTGAGGGCATGGTTTTGGGGTTCCACATGTGTACAGATGGGGCTTCAATGCTTGTGCAGACTGGTTCCTGGCAGGCCATTGACAGGTGCCAGTCCATGGACCAGGGGTTGGGGACTCCTGATCTAAGCAATATAATACATAGTACAGTATGTATTATATTGCTTAGATCAAGGAGCAGAACACAATGCCTAATTAACATGCTGCAAACACTTCCCAGTCCAATTATAACTTATTGATATAACAAATATCAATATTAGATATAATATCAGTGATGGCCAGAGTGATGGAAGTGTAATGAGGAATAAAGTGATCCCTTCACATTCTTTGGATAAAATCTATCACTCACTATAGTATTTTTGAAGAGCGCCATCTTTTTAAAGAATCCATTCCTAGATTATATGTACAGCATTCTTTTCATTGACCGATCTGCACAACCACTATGACAAACCCCAGTGATTTCTTGGTACTCAATGGATGTAATATAACCTCATGAATGATATTGGGACAAGAATGCACAATTTTCATTTGCTCATTTTGAAGTTTATGTGGCACATTGATCGCTGCATTTAAAAAGTTGGTAGGCATATTTTTAAGGTGTGAGCTGAATTTGTTAAGTCTTGAAGGGGCCTAAGGAACTAATTTGCCCCCTTATATCCCCAAAATCAAATAAATATGGTCAAATCCTCTCTGTGGGGGAGCCAAGGATCACAAACCCAACAAGACAGACACAGACTTCAGAGGATAATTAGAACTGCAGAAAAAACAATTACTACCAACTTGCTTTCCATTGAGGACCTGTATACTGCATGAGTCAAAAAGAGGGCTGTGAAAATATTTACAGACCCCTCACATCCTGGACATAAATTGTTTCAACTCCTACCCTCAAAACAACACTACAGAGCACTGCACACCAAAACAACTAGACACAAGAACAGTTTTTTCCCGAACACCATCACTCTGCTAAACAAATAATTCCCTCAACACTGTCAAACTATTCACTAAGGCTGCATTACTACTACTATTGGTCTTCTCATTGTTCCTGTCGCCCATCTCCTCCCACTTGTGACCACATGACTGTAACTTGTTGCTTATATCCTTGTGATTTATATTGATATTGATTGTTTCCTAGTATGATTTGATTGCTTATTGTACCGTATGACTGTCACTGGGTGTTGTGCTTTGTGATTCTTGATGAGCGTATCTTGTCTTTTTATATACATTGAGAGCATATGCATCAAAGACAAAATTTTTGTGTGTCCAATCACACTTGGCCAACAAAGAATTCTATTTTATTCTATTAAAAAAGGATGCCCTTGTGTGCAGCCTCTGGTTCTTACATAAAATCTCCTAGTATCATCCCTAAGCCATGATGCTACTTAACTGAGACTCAACAGTTACTTATATTGGCATGATAAGATGCAAAATATTTTGGTTTCCTTCTATAAATCATGCAGCACGTATTTAGAAAACACTGGAAACTTTCTTCAAAGTGTGATTATCATGACAGGTGTGAGAACAGGAGCATAGTGGGGAAGATTCTGTTATAAATTCAGTTTAAACTATGAATCGCTTGTTCTCTGCCTATGTTTGGGCTAAAAATAACTCCCTGCTTATACAGGGTTATTGGTCTGTGAAAACACAAGGAGGAATTTTAATAGAATTGGCAGCTTTGTGTTGATATAGCATGAATTGGAAGCCTTTTGGAGACGGGATGCCACAATGAGCACTGTTGGTCAGGATGAAGAAAACAATGTGTGCAACAGTGGCAAAAATGTGTGCAGTCACATGGGTAGAATTTTCCCCCCCATCTTTTTCTCCACTTCTGTTGGAGAATGTGTCGGTGTTTGTTTTGCTTTTAAACTGCACAAAGCCTCTTTTAAGGGTCACACTATAGTTTTCATCTATTTGTCACCTCAACATGCATTTGCTCAAAGTTGGCTGGTCAACAGAAGACCAGCTTTTCACGACTGCATATTGCATCATAGCCTTTTCTAACTCTCCCTTTGTAAAATGTCATTTAAATATTAATTTATTTAATATTCCTGCCATTTCATTTCATTCTTCTTCTGTAATTGGACTGATGATTTGCTATTTTGGAACAATTGGTCTGGCACTTGGTGGCTGTTACCTTATGATGTAGTTCTATATTCCTTGGGGCTTTGACAATGACAACATTGTCATTATATTCCAAGCTATTTTGTTCTTGAGAGTCAGGTCTGTACTCTCAGATAATTCTTGTCCATAAAGGAATCTTAGCACACATAGTTAAATATACTGAAGAAAGGAGATATAAGACCAAAATTAGTAATTGTTCTACAGGGTTTGTTTGTTTTTTTTATTCATTCCACAGCCACAATTGCAAGACCTTGTCAAAATTCTCATCATTTTCTTTTATACTGAGCACTGCCCTGTCAAGATAACTTGTGAGAAACAGCTTTTTTTCTGAAATCACAAGGAGATAATTCTTTCCGTAATTATCAGATGAATGTGAACAAAATGTTGGAAGCAGAGAACTGAGTTTAAGATAATTTTACTACACACTGATGTAATATCACTGCCAACAAAGATAAAATCTGTGTTATAACTACAGGGAGAAAAGATAAGATAATATTATTTAGTACAATCTAGGTTAAATTCATTGTTAAAACTGAAACAATGTTGAGACTGAAAAGATATATATTTTAATTTATAATTTTGACTTTTTGGCTTTTTTCTTTAGCACATTTTGAGTGCAGTACATGTTTAGAATTAGTTACACCATACATCAAATACATTTCAGAAGCTGTAGAACAGAGCTTCAAGACCTGCAAGAGCACACTGCCCAGAGGCTACCATAAATTATGCATTGTAAAGATCACTTGGAGGTGGGGGACACTTTCAATGTAATCAAACTAATTCCCTGCATGTATTGTCCCTGTGTAGGACAGATGGGGAGGAAGCTAACCACCAGATTGCAAGAATACAAGCGAGTAGTCAGACAAGGAACTCATTGGTAGCCTCACACTGCAATGAACCTGGATACACATTCAACTTCACAGCTACTAAGATTGTTGGATGAGCACGCACAAAAACAGCCAGGAAAGTGATTGAAGACTGGGAAATAGGCCTCTCATCAGTCAACAGGAGTGCTGATTTACCACCAGCCTATCAAGTACTTAGAAGCTGTGTTGAATTTATATTTTACTGACAAAGAAATAAAGGGAGACTAGTATAGATCTATTTCAAGCTATTTAGCTCTCATCAGCTAGCCATACCCTTCTGGGATTCAAACCTGGGCTACTTGCATATTAGGTAGATGTATTAACCTCTAAGCCAATGGCTCTCCTTGCTTTGTCAGCTATACTGGGGGAGATATTAAGCGTCTTTTTGGGTGAGACCAGTCTATCAAGGCAACCTGGTCTACCCAATTATGGGATGGAGCATACTGTGTCAGCGTTCCAGAAAACCCCCCAACTCCAAGTAAAACTCTGAAGCAAGCATTTTTCAAAGTTTTATTTACTAGAATAGGTAAACTGGCACATCTGGGAAAACCCGAATCTGAATCAAAACCCCCAAAACCATCCACTCAGTCCTCAGATGATCACATGCTCCAATCTCTAGCCATCCCATCTCGAGACAGAGCTCCGACCACTCCTTCTCCAGATGCAGGATCGGCCTGACCTTGACCGACAGGAAGAATGCTATTATGTCTAAAGACAACCCCTCTACTAAATCCCCCCTCCTATTTTTCCACACATGAGAAGATGACAGCATGGAAGCTTCTGGCTAATATGGCTTCCAAAGCTGACACACTGGTACCACTTTCACCTTTCAGACCCAATCCAGGACTCTTCACAGGCAGTCACTTTCGCAACAAACTATGTTTAATTTGTTGCAAAAGCAACTGCCTGCGAAGGCTTCTGGATTGGGGCTGAAAGGCGAAAGCAGAAGCAATAAGCTCCGTCCCGTAACTGGGTACACCAAGTTGCCCTGATAGACGGGTCTCACTGAAAAAAACCACTTACTTAGAAGCTGGGTAGCACAAACAAATGACAAGCAATGACTTAAAAGCCAGCCATCAACACACCCCATTCAGTATCTAAAAAACTACATACAACAGACACTATATAAATACCGCATGCAGAACAGCACACATACTTCTAGAGAGAAGTTTTCTGTAGATGGACTCCAGCATGAGTCTGAAAGCTTGGAAGACAAAACCTCTGGTCCCTCTGACTGACCCAGATTGAATCCTGCAGAATTAAATATAATATAAAAGTGGAGTTGTTTATTTTACTTTAATTCTTTAATTATCCAGGTTTCAGCCAATCCCCATTCTCATTTGTAGAGTTATATTCCTATTCATTGATACTTCTATTGAAAATGCCTGCTACAATCTGGATCTTACTTTCTGCCACCATCAAGTTGACAAAAGCAAAGGTCATATTTGCTAGTTAAAATATAATGAACAAGTTCTATCCTATATTTGAGAACTATAAAGTTCTCAATAGCAATATGGCATTTAGGAAATGATTAAAAATGTAGTTGTTCATCCAGGCCTTGGAATAGTGTGATGGGGGAGCCCTCTTTATTTATGGTTGGCTTGTAACTGGTGTACTGTTCTTCCAGTTGGCTGTGATTTTTTTCTGTATTTACTGTTTAGTCTCAAAATTTGATAAATCAATCAATAATAATTGACTTATTTTGCTCTCAGTGTACAATGTACAGATGCTGTTCCACCATTTCTCTGAGCGTATGAGTGCTCATATACACATATGTCAGTGCTGTGTTGATTCCTTGGTGTCTGTTTCTTGTAAACAGAATATTTGGCAGGTTTTTCACATATTGTAGTAGATAATTTTTCATATTGCTTCATCAGAAATCACTGAAATTTAAATGTAATAATCTTCCTAGATTAATTTTCTATTAATACATATGTACTACCGTGTTTCCCCAAATATATTGATTATTATTTTTTATTATTATTATTATTATTATTATTATTATTATTATTATTATTATTATTATTATTATTTTATTGTTATATTATAATATTATATATTATTATATATTATAATTAATATATTAATCTTATATTATTTTTGCTCCAAAAGACACATTATGGCTTATTTTCTGGTTAGGTCTTATTTGGGGGAAAATACAGTACTAAAGCCTCCATCTGCTGATGATCTTAACTGGGGCTTATTTTGGGGGTAGGGCTTATATTATGAGCATCCTGAAAAATCATACTAGGCCTTATTTTCTGGTTGGGTCTTATTTTCGGGGAAACAGGGTAAATATGTATGGCCTCTAAGATTTTAGTTAGATTTCCATTTCTGATGTTCAAACCAATTTATTAAGTGTCCCAATTTTCTCTTTGGAAACCAAAAAAAGGTCCCATTTTCTCTTATTTTTCAAGAAAATAATCACATCATCATCTTCTCATCCTCAGGATTTTTAATATGCGAAGAGTTTGTGTCACCCCTTGAACTGTAACATGGGGCTGTGTATTGCTTTAAATACTTGAAAACAAGGTGTTTGGCAATGAACTCTCATCCCAGGTTCTTCGATTCTGTTAGATTTCTGGATGTCGCTGTCCCCATCCATCTTCCTTTCATCCTCTTTCATGGGTTTTGGTTTTCATCATTAAGGGAGAGCAATTTGTAGTATGTGTGTGTGCATGTGGGGAGACTGCCATCTCCTTGAAATGAACCTTTCGCTATCATTTACGTGATTCACCTAATTATTATTATCTATGCAAGGAACAAATTAGGCACAACAGGAGGAATGCATGCTCATTGACATAACTGAATTGCATTTAGTACACTGTCTTTAAAAGAGAAAGTAAGAAACTTTAGCAAAGTCATATTCATGACATACTTCATTCGACTAATAGCCTTGACTGTCCATAGAAAGGCTCTTTACATGATTCTTAGTCAAATATTAGGGCTACCATATTTGGACTGCAATGATCTATACAATTATAAAAGAGCAGCATGGTTGTTGTTGTTGATTCTTGTGTCTATTTGCTTCCTCTAGTGTCATCTGATTTTTTTCCCCACCCCAGGTAGCTGTATCAAGAGTATAATATAGACCTTAATATATCTACTTAGAGGTCTTCCTTGTTAAGATTTAATATGCTAAACATGCGTACGGCTGCAAATTGATCTGCTTTCTTATTTAAAGTAAGTGTGATTGAACTGGACTCCAACAAGTCGTGATGTGACTCACAGGAAATTGAGGTGCCATGAATTTCCTTCTCAAACCATGGATGTGCTAGAGGGCATCACAACATGCTTTATGGAATTAAGCATATTCAATGGAATAGGCTAGGAACCTAGCAACAGACTGCATAGATGACAAGCTATCCCCCACTCCTCAATAATTCATTCAATGTTAAATAGCAAATATCTCTTCTTAAGTTTGAAACCTGATAAGAATGTAATGTTTATTGAAAAACATTATAGATGATGATGTCATTTAGAAAAACATGATATCTTCTATGAAAAACACGCATGAGATGCAGATGTCTTTTGAAGTAAGGTTGGTTGTAAAATGTTTCTGAATTACTAAAAGGCTTTAGGCAGGAGGGAGATACATTTTTAAATCTGAACATGTGTTCACATGTTAGCAAAATACATTTTCAATAGCTAAAGTTAAAGCAGCTGCTGCGACTTCTGCATTCAGAGCATATTAATATTGTGAGCTCATTCATACACTAGGAGAGCTGGTGAATTGTAGTCAGAACAGAAAGCTGCTTCTTTATAGCTCTTTGCAAAACCTCTTATTTAAGTGAATAGTCTCATCATGTTTCCCTTATTCCAAGGAAACTACATTTAAGTCTTATTGATTTCTGGAAGAGAGAGTTAATTTTGTAAATGCTTGACTTTGGCTGCATCTTAGGGGAGGAACAAAAACTGAAGCTTCTGGGGATTCTGAAAATGGTTGTGGGGAACAGGATCTATCCTAAAGCAACAGAACTTCTTTGAATGTAAGGTAAAGGTAAAGCTTGCCCCGTATATGTGTGCTAGTCATTTCCGGCTCTAGGGTGCTCATCTCCATTTCTAAGCCGAAGAGCCAGTGCTGTCCGAAGACGTCTCCATGGTCATGTGACCGGCATGACTAAACACCAAAGGCACACGGAGCGCTGTTACCTTCCCACCAGAGGTGGTCCCTATTTTTCTACTTGCATTTTTTACATGCCTTCAAACTGCTAGGTTGGCAGAAGCTGGGATTCGAACTGCTGAACTGCTGACCTTCTGATTGACAAGCTCAGCATCTTAGCCACTGAGCCACCACATCCCTGTTAAATAACTAAATCCTAAAGCAAAAGAACTTATTTGAATGTAGACAAGGCTAAATGGTACTCCAGCTAAACATATACAACTTTTTTGGTATTCTTTGTTATAATGTTACTATAATATTAGCAATAGCACCTAGCCTTATATACCACTTAATACTGCTTTCAACACTCCCTAAGTAGTTTACACAGTCAGTATAATGCCTCCAATAATTGGTGTTCTCAGTTTATCAATTTTGGAAGGATGGAAAGCTGAGTCAACCTGATGAATGTTCATATACACCCCAAAATTTAAGTTCTGGTTCTAGTTCTAGTCCCACTTTAGGCATCTTTCTCAGCCCAGCCTACTTCAAGGAGTGGTTGTTGTGGAGGAAATAGGAAGAGGAAGATGCCTTACCACCTTAAGTTATTTATTAAAATAATAAAGGCAGATAAAAACCTGATAAATAAATATAAGGAAGTAATCATTACAGAGATTTCATCCATCCATCAAATATATCGATATTTTAGAAAGTACTCTCTTTAGAAAGTACTTTAGAAAGTACACAATTATGAGAGAGAGACGGGGGGAGGGAGAGAGAGAGAGATGGGCAAATATATTACAACAGTAAATTTGGTCTAGTGGAAAAGGCATCAGGCTAGAAACCAGGTGATTATGAGTTTGACTCTTGCTTTAGCCTTGAAAGTCCTCCACTCTCAGCCCATGACATCAAGTTCTGGCCTACAAGCCAATCAGATAATCCTTGTTGCAACCAACTCATAACCTGCATTTGCAGGAAAATGCTAAGAAGAGAGGTGGAGGGAAGAATTTGGTAGGTGATAGCAGTGTCTTTGTCCACTTTAGCAGAAAAAAGTGAGTAGATTTCAAGTTCTAATAAGGTCAAGGATTTATAGGCAAGAAACTATAACTGAGGAAACAGTTTTATATAATACCCTGAAGCTAAACATTATATAAGATGACTCTTATAATGCAAGTATAGTTAACTATGTTATTAAAGCAATCAAATCATATCGCTTATGTTTGAGATATAAAAGTTAACCATGGAGATACATTATTCATCAATCTCTTGAATGAAGATACTCAACATTCAATTCAATTCTGTTCTGGAAACAGCCCAACAGAGAAGGCAGATTTCCGACGAAAGTTTTTGTATAAAACAGAATGATAAATGAGCTAACAGAAATGATGAATGGCTTATAACTTTCATGTGGAAAGTAAGTAGTTAAAAGTCCAAAGTAGTTAAAAGGATTGAAGGCATTTGTCAAATTACAAAAAAACAATGTCACGTCATTGAGAGACAAACTCTGCCCCTTAACATCATGACACTTGTACATGTGGTGATGTTTCTATCAGATTTGCCTCCCCTTATCTCCCCCACAGACACCTCTGAGCCACAGTTAGTAAAGTACCATGGATGGGTTCAAATATTGTGCAAAGCCATTGTGTGATTTGCCTGGTTTGGTTTAATGCAGGTGTAAACCAGCTGTGCTGGATTCTAATGGACTATCAATTCAAGTATCCAGTTACTTGAGGTTCACTTTTGGAACCCAAGGTATAAGTGACTCCTTGGAAGTACCTGGATACTTGAACTTACAGTCTATTAGAAACCAGCATGATAGCCGATAGCTCAGTGGTGGGTTTCAAACATTTTTACTAGCGGTTCTGTGGGTGTGGCTTGATGGGCATGTCATGGCTTGGTGGGCATGGTTTGGTGAGGCAGGGGAAGGGGAACTGTAAAATCTCCATTCCCACCCACTCCAGGGAAGGATACTGTAAAATCTCCTTTCCCTCCCCACTCCAGGGGAAGGAGGGCAAAATCCCCACTTCCTCCTGATCAGCTGGGACTTGGGAGGCAGAGAATAGATGGGGGCAGGGCCAGTCAGAGGTAGTATTTACCGGTTCTCTGAACTACTCAAAATTTCCACTACCGGTTCTCCAGAACTGGTCAGAACTTGCTGAAACCCACCTCTGCGATAGCTGGTTCACAACTGCATTAAACCAAGCCAGGCAAATCACACAATGGTCAAATTTTGTAATTTGACAATGTTTGAACCCATTCATGGTACTTTGCTAACTATTGCTCAGAGGCGTCTGTGTGGGGAGATAAGGGGAGGCAACTGACAAAAGGGCGGGGCTCTTGTGACAAAAACATCTCCAGGTGTACAGGTGTCATGATGACATACCTGTGTACAAAAGGGGCAGACTTTGTCTCTCAATTGCATGACTCTGTTTTTGTAATTTGAGAAATGCTTTCAGTCCAGAGGACACCTTTTCCATACTTTGTGGTTTCAAGGACTGAGAAAACATAACCTGATGGTACATTCTATAAACCATATTTGAACAAACAAGTTTTAATGCCGTCCACTTCCAAGATCTTTTGATTTTTCAATTTAAAGGGGCTGATTGGTGTTCATGACTTTCCTGAATCAGGATGATGTGTGATGCTGGTCATGTATTTTATTATTGAGCTGATCCACTCAATATTAGCTGAGAAACCTAGCAAGGGTAGCTCTGAGTATTGAGAGTCTTGACTTGGTAGTGAAAAAAGAAAATAAAAAATCCAGATCTGCAAACTCTGTCTGAATTACTACAAAAAAAAAAACCTAATAAAACAAACAACAACAACCCCCAACCATACGTGGATGTTTGGAAAGTCACCAGGAGCTGATCTTGCTTTGAAGACCTTCCATTGATTTGATTATTTTATTTATTTTTGCAAGGCAGGATCAGTGTCCCTTAGTTTGCTATTTTTCTCATAAAGGGATGGAAAGATAATATTGTACTACCAATTGCAACCCAAATAACTGGACCCAGACCAGATCTTGCTTGAACAGGACCTATCCTGATACAATAAACTAATTTAATCATAACAAATATTACCTTTAATCATAATTAAAATTTCACATGGATGGAATTCATGATTACTATTATAAAAAATGAGCTTAAATATAAAAAGAAACAATTCCCAATATATTTTTGGAGCAGATGATAGCCATAATAATGTTCCACTTTAATCTAATAAAGACAGAGATTAGAGGATAGATAAATGATACATGATATAAATAGATAGATAATTAAATCCCTTGGAGCTTGATTTAGCAATGTGCATATCTGACCTTCAGACTTTCAGCTCCATGTCTTTCTACCCTACAAAGGAATCGACTGTATTCATAGTATAGGCATTTTCTGATTCATATGAAATACATGCTCTGTCTAGTTGAAAACTGAATGGTTCATCAGAGTATTGGGTCTTCTGACTAATGACTTCCCAGTATTTTATTTGGACAAGCTATTGTGTCATGCAAAAAGATACATGTCTAGTTGTCAATGGGTGGATAATTCATGTTACTGTCAGTCCTTTGAGATAGACCACAATAAGACATCAGAGCAATAAATGCTAATACTACTTTTATTATAAACTTATGGTAAAAGAATCTTATAAACCTGAACGCACTTCCCCCCTCCCTTCCTTTATCATCATAAGAACTAGGGACAGTGATGGACTGCTGCATGGTCGCAAGGGTTCAGGCAAACCCTTAGCTCTGATCACTGGCTAGGCCCGCCCACCCACTCCTGTTCTATGGTATCCATTTATAACTTACTTTCTGGTTTGTTGGCTGGCCCAGCTGTGTTCTGCGCCGCCCCTGCTGTTCTCACCGGAGCCAATAGTAAATAGAAAGAAAGGGCGAAAGATTTATACGATCTGAAGAGAAACCAAAGGGGCAAGTACACACCATCACAACCAGTGAATCCTTTGTTAAAGAAAGTGCAGCCCACCTCTGACTAGGGAGGGTCACATCTGAGATGTTTTCTCATATTACATTTCTGCCCTGGATTCAGATTTCATTTATCTGACTGTTACCTTGGTTGTGGCTTTTCCTCCTGTTCCTCAAGGTTACTCCCACATTACAGACCATTACAGTTACCAAGTGGGCAATTACTACCAGTAGCAGCAAAAGGTCTCATCAGGTTCAGGTAGGTCAACACTGTGTCTTTCTTCAAAAGCCCACTTTAGAGTGATCTGTTTGCATCAAGCCCTTCTGTGGATTACCCACACAGCACACAGCACACAGCACACAGCTCACTTTGTGTGAAAATATGGAGTCTATAGTTTTGTTGGTACTCTTTTCAGTACATGATCTAGTTAATGTCCATATTAAGAGTGATGAGACCAAGTTCATCTGAGAGGAGAATGATTATTTACTTCTTCTTTAGTGAGGACTTAACTAATCAACAACAATAACAAAACCCCCCAAAAATCCCCTCCCCCAAATAATATACACAATGTAGTTATTAGCTGGCTTTGATGCCCCATACCAATATATACATTCTAAGCCTTTAAATGTATATAATCCCATACTGATAGGCATTTAATCTTACCCCAATCAGCACAGCTGCAGTGATGGGGAAAAGCTGTCATATTATGTGTGCTTTCCTCCTTCTGAGTCTCTCCTGAATATATGCAGAGATGTCATTGTGTTGTTTTCTCGCCTGAGTGGTTTGCTAGGTCTGCATGCAAAGATAAGGAGGGAAGAATGCCTTTCGGAGAGATGGCTTCCTGAAACAGTTCCAAAAGCATAGATGGATCCCTCCTAAGGGCTCTTGGCTTTATCATCAAAAACATGGAGAGAAGGTCTTTGGTGAGAACAGGCACATCCAAACGCACTCTTAAGTTATTGTTTGCTTGTTTGGTTCCAAGTATGATGACACCTAGTAGTAGCTGAGGCAACCAATATAGCTGAAGTTTTTGTTAAAGAATGTGTTCTGCTGACACTCTAGTCTCATACGTCAAAGATCATAAATGAAACCATAGTACGCTTGGGAGTCAATCCTTTGGAGACCAGTAACAGCAATCAATCTCTCTCCCCCCGCCCACCTCTCTCTCTTTCCCTCTCCCTCCCTTTCACTCTCTCTCCATTCAAATTTGATGTACCCATCATTGCAATGGAATGGGAACATACGAATTATGCTTAATAGCAATCATTTGCTCAGAGTTTTCTGTACCTCTTTGTTGCCATCTACCCGACATCTGGCTTTTTGGGATGTAGATATGGTAGGCCTAAGTAACACACTTATAACAACTGGGTCATATAGCCACTGCTGTGGTTCGCCAGTGGCCAGCAGAGCTGGCAGCAGATTCAGACAATGAGGAGGTTGCGGAGAAACGTGGGCCAGTCCTGGAGTCTGGGGAAGGCTCAGACCAGGGCTGTGAGTTGGAGGCAGAGAGGGGGCCAAGGCCATCTGGTAGTTCTTTGAGGCATCAGCAAGGCAAAAGAACAGCGGGAGCCTGTTCCCAGTGTGCGCATGCGCAGAGCTGCCAGAAGACAGGAACAATTAAGAAAACAGAGTCGACTTGGGAGTAAGGCTTGGAGATGATTGGCCCCTCCCATAAGACATAAAAGAGAAGCAAACAGGATGTGAGCTTTTGCAGGAAGCAATTAGTTCATCTGGTCAGTAAAAGCTTTGGAAAAGTTCTGTTTGACTCTATGCTAAGGTTGGCCTTGCCCTGCATGTGGCACTTAGTTCTCTGGCATCATTCCAAGGGAGATAAGGTGGCTGTTTGTAAACACTTCCCTGAAAGACTGTTTGAGATGCCCTTCAGACTGGGAATGACAATAATTCACAGCTGTATGAATTAAAGAGGCTTGCCAGGACTAAGTTGTGCTGTATACTTTCTAAGGAAGCCTAGTTCAGAACAGCCACATGCTTTCTTTTAGCATCTGCCTTGTAAGGTTATTCCTTGGGAATAACCTTAAGCCAGGGGTGGGCATATATGGCCCCTTTATGACCTGTGGACTTCAACTCCCAGAATTCCTGAGCCAGCTTGGCTGTCTCAGGAATTCTGGGAGTTGAAATCCACAGGTTGTAGAAGGGCCACAGTTGCCCACCCCTGCCTTAAGCAGTCTCTATTTGGAAGGATGAGTAGGACAGTCCTCAGGTCCAGCAGGGTTCCTTTCTCACCTTTAAAAGTTAGCAAATTAGCTTACTATCTAAAAGGAAGTGGCCACAAGGGAGCTCAGCTGTAAAGTAAGCTAGAGTCAGTGACTTGACTATGCACCTAATAATATCACGGAGTTTAAATTTCAAAGGCAGCTTGAATGAAATATGCATTGTTTACTTATTTTCCAGGGAGAATCCACAGACAAAAGGAGGACTCAATCCAAGCCTACATAACTTCAAGGCCCAGAGATGTTCACTGCTGTCAAAGGCTTGAGATGCAGCTCTCTAGAAAGCCCCCACAAGCAATTACTAAAGTTTAATGCAGCAAAAACAAAAACAAAAAAACAACCACCATTAAATGCACCTCAGGAGATGAATCTTATTAACTATATTTTATCTTAAATAAATGTAAATCAAATAAAAGTTTACCCCAGGCACTACTTTTTAGAGCATAGCCACTCAAAGATCCTTGAGTCAGAAATTTTTATAAATATATATACAAAAACCATTTTCAAAACACTTCACTTTATTTGTTCATAAGAGCAGGTTATATGGGGCTTGTGTGTTTTAAAACATTGGAGATTTATGTGTCCATCTGTTGTAGGCATAGCAGCATTTGTGTATGTGTGTGTATGTATACATAAGTATGTATGTGTTTGCGTGTATAGATATATATAAAACTCATTGTCGTGACCTTTAAACTGGGTGAAATAGTACATCATAGGGAACAATATTTGAACCAAGGTACTTCAAATGGGTTAACTTACAAAATGTGTCCAAAGTTAGGATTCATGACTTCCAAAGGAATGAAATTTGGGGAAATTATGGTTGTTTCAGGACTACAGGCTGCTGATATACTGCTGTTGCAGTCAAGTGATCTTCAGTTTTGAGTGTTTCTCAGCCAGTCTTGGAATCCCTCACTCTCTTACTAACACAGCAAAAGTCATTTTTACCTGCCTACTATAAAAGGCCAGGAAAAGGAAAGCAAAGAACAGCAAAGGAAAGTAAAGCACAGAACAGGGAGAAAGAAATCCCTAAGCATCCTTCCCGGCCTATACCATAACCAGTGGTGAAATTCAATTTTTTTTACTGCTGGTTCTGTTATGTTTGCAGTTCTCACTCTGGTCCACTACCTAGGGGGCGCTACACTTGTCGTTCTCCACGGCAGAACAGGTTCTGTGGGCGTGGCTTGGTGGGCATGGTGTGGCTTGGTGGGCATGGCTTGGTGGGTGTGGCAGGGGAAAGATACTGTAAAATCAAGAGATGAATCTTATTAACTATATTTTATCTTAAATAAATGTAAATCAAATCAAATAAAACTAAAACAAAAGCCAAATACAAATATATTTAGTAAGAATATAGTTAGTAAGAATAAATTCTCCCCTTCGCTCCAATAAGCATATTCAATATTAACAATGTATCAATGTCTCTTAAAATGCAAGTAGATACTTCTTCCTTCTATATCTCATCTCTCATCTTCAGTGTCCTTGTTAATCAGCAAAGTTAATCAATAAAAGTTAACAAAAATATCTAACAATATAAATACATAATCTCCCTTTATATTTAATCTAAATCCCCCTTCTCATTCTTTTAACAAGTAAACATTGCAAAAAATAATAGCTAAACATTACTAGAAATAAGCTCTTTAGATATCAAAAATAATGACATCAACATTATAAACTAATTCATTACACCCTTAAACATTCCCAAAAGAATAAATGATCCAGTTCAGATACTATTCAACACAATCAAAATACGAATTTATTTAACCATAGTCAAATAAACCATTTTTTAAAAAATATTTTTCCTTCCAGCCATCCTTAAGAACTCTAGGTAAAATTCTGACTCCTGCTTTCTTTTTTTTATCTTTACCTCTTCTCTGGAAGATCTTAACATGTTTATCAAAGTCCATTTGTAATTTTCATGAAATAACTCCAGTAAATCTCTTCAGTTTAGAAGGGTAATCCACATTACTCTTCTCATATACTGTTGCCATATCCTTTTTATTTTTAAATGATCATCCAATTCCATCTGTAAATTCAGGATTTCTATCTCTTTTATTATATATATAAGATATAATTTTTAAGTCCACCTCAAAGGTCACTTTGTTAATCTTTAGAGGCGTTTGCTTATCTTCAGTTCCAGTAAAGAGTTAAAAAGCTTGAGCATTTTACAAGCCCAGAAATCAAACATTTCTTTTAAAGTAGGCATCATGTGCTTTGGTTATCAACCTTCAAAGTCTTGTTTGTATTTGAAAGGTAAATAACGCAGATATTTCCCACACAAGAGGATCTTTGTAATTAATTTCCCAAACCTTTCTTTAAATTTAAAGATTTCACTAAGCCTTAGCATTAGAATCTTTCCCTAAAAAAAGAACTTTAAATAAAGCCACCCCTTTGCTGTATATTGCAAAAAAATAAATTAAGAACTTACCATGCTGAAGAGACATCATTTTCTTTCTTTTTAAAGGGATTAAAGGGAAACTCTCAGCAACTGATAGGTTTGTGGTTTTGAAGGTTTTTCAATCTCAAAGAGGCAATAAAAAGTAAGGCTCCAAAGTAATTAAAAAGATAAGATTTAGTCAAAGCCTGAGTCTATGAAAAGCTGCATTTATAGATCAGAGTATGATGGAACCCACTACTCCCGGCTGATTGCAAGGGACTGCAAATACTTCTATTTCTGCTGACTGTTCACAAAAATCAGCTGCCTAGAGTACATATGGGCAATCTCCAGATCTATATTTGTTCCAGAGAGACTTTTGGCAGTCTGGATCTTACATCCAACTGCCTTTTTTATTGTAATTCCCGCACATTTGCAGAGTGAAAAAAAAATATGAATATTGGTTTGCCTTGCCTCACTGGAAACCACTATTCTTTCTTATAAAAACTGTTAGAGGATTCTTGTGCCTAGAATTAACAGTTTCCAGTCCTGACCACTGGAGGAAGGATGATACCAGGATGGGAATTTAGCAGGACCTTGCAGATTAGTTGTTGCTGAGTTATATAGTCAGTTATTTAAGGGTATGTAGACATCTTCATCATGGCTCACAAAAGCAATCAAACAAAAGCATTAGTTCTTACTTATATTCTTTTTTAAAGGGGTCATGTCCAATATGCTGGTCTACATATCTTTATTCATCTTTTCTTTTAAATTACACAGCACACAATTTTTGGTTTTACAACATGACTTCATCTTCTTCTTGTGCCATATCCATCATCGGACGTTGGTGATCATGTTGGCAATCCTATTTTTATCAACAGCCACATGAAAAAGTGCTGCTGAATTTTGTCTAAACCAGTCCCTTTGATTTTGAAACCATGATGTTCTTCTTCTACCTGGACCTTGCTTGCCTTCAATCTTTCCTGAGAGATTAAGTGAAGTATGCTGTATTTTTCTGGGTGTCACATCACATGTTCGAAATATTCTAACTTTCGCTTTTTAATAGTTTTGATGATTTCCCTTGGCTTTCCTAGGTGGCTTATCACCTCTTCATTTCTGATTTAGTCAACCCAGCTTATACATAACAGCTGCCTGTAAATCCACATTTCAAATGCTTCTAGCCTCTTCAAGGGGCTTTCTGTCAGAGACCAACTCTCTACTCCGTAGAGCAGGATAGAAAAGATGTAACATCTGACAAACCTGATTTTCAATTTTAAGCTTTTGTCATGACTGCAGAAGACCTTTTTCATTTTGAAGAATACTGTTCGAGCTTTCTCTATGTTTATCTTTACTTCAGTGGTCATGTCCCAGCTTTCATATAAATTAGAACCAAGGTACGTGATCCTTTCAACTTTTTCTAGTTATTGGTCGTAAATTAATGGGTTGTTTGCTGACGACCATGATCTTGGTTTTTGAGGTGTTAAGCTTCAAGCCAAATGGGCCACCAAATAAAACATTTGAGCTGGTTAATCTATCCATGGCTCCATGATAATGGAATCTAATATTTTACAACCATAGATCATTGTTCTCCATCCAGCCCCCACTCTCTCTCTTTCTGCTATGTCTAATAGTGGTCAGGCAGTCACCCTATTTATGTATTTGCCTAACTTCATTACAGTTTAATTAGGCTGGGATACATGAATGCATAAGACCTTCTCCTTATATTCCTCAAATGTCGATACTTATTGAGCTGCCATTTAGTTCAGCATAAAATTATGCAGGGACTTCATAAACATATTTAGCTGAGTATCTTTATAGACTTTTCCCCAACCTCCAAGTACAGATGTCCTTCTAAACCAAATGCACCCAGATATCTCCCTTTCAGAAATTTGAACTGTGGATCTAAACAACAATTTGTTCTGAAAGATATTTGGATATCAACCTTAAATATACATTCATGTCTCCATAATTCCTAAGCAGACAAATGATCGTCTGCTCTAGAAACACTGACTAACAGTAGAAAAAAACAAATCTTACCAGAGATATTAGTACTGAATATTTTGCCTTTCCTCACAATAACCCTTTAGCACCCAAATAATTAAACTAAAAAGAAAGGAAGTGAAAAAAATGGAATAAGTGAATGCTTATTTTTGTTTTAACTTGGATTTTGTCCAAATCTGTAAATGGATTCTTAATTCTAAATTAAGAATAATGTAGAATTATTGTACTAGTTGTTTCTGAAGAGGTCTATACACTACACAACATGAAAGGAATTTTGAATGCTTAGTTGTGGTTCTTTGGCAGTTACACACTAGATAAGAGTCAAGCTCTTGGCAATTATGTGCTATATAATGCAAGGAAGCAAAAGTTAGAATATTAGGGGCATTAATGATTCAATATTGTATTTCTGAATAATAGATATATTCAGCTTCATGGTGATCACTTGGTTTTTGTAAAATGGTACTGATATTTAATAGAAGAACAAAATTCCTAACCCCACTCTGGGGAAGATTTATAGCTGATGACAAGAAAAATGTAGACATTATTATCTTCATGCAGCTGTATCAGCCAAACTACTGTTGGTTTTCCAAGCATGCCATTTGGATATAATAATTCTCGGTTAGAGGAATAATGTGGTATTGTGCTACTTTGTCTCACATCTTTAGAGAGATATTTGGAGTTTTAAAATTTTGACTAGATATATATGCTTGTATGTATGTGCAGAGAGAGAGAGAGAGAGAGAGAGAGCATATATAATGGAAAATAGAAAATTATGAAGGAATGTTGGAGAAAAATCTCTGCAAAGGATCTCCCTCCTTGTCTGCAGAAAAGGCTTAGAAAATGTGCACGTTTTTAAAAATAGATGCAGTGTGTATATATTAGGATCACTATTATGTATATACCCTTTTCTACTGAGCTGATAAACAATGGGGCTGAACAGAACTTGCCATCAGTTACACAAAAAGCTTCAACACAAATACAATTGAGAGAATCAGCTATGTCTACAAATAATGTTTACAGCACTAAATTTGCTATACAGATATATGTACAAAAACTGTGTTATTAACAGCAATAACAGTCAAGGACTTTGTAACTGTGGCAGAGCAGAGCAACCGAATCCCTATCATGAATGCCCTGAAATGCTCACAGCTGGATGATTATTTGGATATGTTTACTTGGGGCACAAAGTGATTGCTATCACTGTAGGCATTTATGCAACTTAAGAAAGTTTGTTTAATGACCTTTCTGAGCCACCAATGGCTAGAGTTTTTGGACACATCTGAATGTGTATCCTTGCACATTCTGTCAATTATCTGCAGCTTTGTTTTTGTCTCTTGTCAGCAGGCCATTTATTTTTCCATTTTATCTTGATTCCTGCTGGATTCTGGTACGTCAGTTCCATATGGGCCTATGATGATGATAGCTTTGGGAGTTTGGAGATACTGGCACCCATCTTGTTTACTCCACAAGTAGCTACTGAATAGCAAATAGCTACTGCCATTTATTTAACAACCAAGTTTATTAGTCTATGTTGCTCACCTTTGTGTAGCATACACACACATACAAATGTATTTACTATCTTTCATTGTTGATTAATTGTAGTTGAAAATAGCTGCAGTTGTACCCAGTATTAAGCTATACGTAGGGAAAGTGATATCCAAATCAAAATGGTGGACATTTTGGCCAGCAAACAAAGCTCTGCCTCTTTTAAAATCCATTCAATATGTTCAATGTAAATGAAGTATTGACTACAATTATAATCGCTTGTTTCCAAGCAAGCTAGGATTTATTCCCAAATTTGAAACCAAAAATTAAAGCTGACTTGTAATCTCATGGACAACATATGTTATATGGAAACATGCAGTAGGATCTTCTAGGGCATTAAGGCAGCAAAGTAATGTTGGGTTTCAATTGTTAATTTTCCTGGAAGCAATGAACCCTATCTAGTTAAATGGATCACTTGTATAAGGTGCGTATGGACAACTGTAAATTCCTAGTTACTTTCCCCAATTCTTATAGGAGGCAGTGATCTTGTAGTTCAGAGTTACACATTGTTCATGCCCATTCTGACTTACAGTTGTGTCAGAATGCAATCAAGGTTATAAAATCCAGAACTCTAAAGATAGTTAAAAGCAACTGACAGACATGTGTAAAGTCTTGGGCAAATGAAAAAGTAAGTGGTGAAGACTATGGATCACATACTCCTTCAATGTTCCTTTTACACAAAGATTAGAAAAAAACATATTCTGACAATAATTGCTAGGTATCCTGGTGGATCTGACATTGCTTATTTCCAGTTGCTGCTTAAGGATAAACAGTCCATAACTACAGCACAGGTGAACAGATTCTGCACAGCAGCACTGGGGATTAGTTGAAAACCCATGTCTAATCCACCATCGTTATTTTATATAACAAATGTCACAAACCCTTTCCACTGCTTATTCCTTTCCACTTTAGTATTAAATTGACAATGGGCCACACAGTTTATGGATTGTAATTTTAGTATAGTTAGACCATGTATAATTGACAGACTGGATTTTATCATAGATTTTAGTTATTTATTATTTTATGCTAGAATTTTTAACTGTATATTTACTGAGTGTTTTTATTTGTTCTGGTTTCTGGTCTGTGACTAATAAACTGAATTGAATTGAAGTTAAAACCAACCAACTGACATGTGTAAAGTCTTGGGCAAATGAAAAAGTAAGCTGTTGGAATATAAGGCAGGCTTCAGCAAGACACCCTGTGGCATTCAAGAGAAAGGATGCTTTCTCCCAAGGCATTTAAAGCTTTAGAAGTGCCAAGTCCTACCCTGGTTAAGCAAAATAAATATGTGGTTGGGGCATTAAGGGAAGTCCCCCACCCAAAGACCTCATACTTTTTTTCAATGCCACACATGACTTTAGTTTTCAGTACTTACTGAGTCATAAGATCTTGCCAGTTAAGAAATGGAAGGGCTGAGGGCACCATTTTTAGGCTGTGCTTAGGGCATCAACTGCCTGAATGAATCTTAATTCAATCATGTCCATGTTTCCATCAAGCCTGGAAAAAATACACAATATAAGGCAATCTACTGGTCTCTGCTATTTGTGTTTAAACATATGTTAACCACTCTAACATTCCTTAGCCTCCTGCAATCATTCAAGATTGACCAAAAACCTGATAGTCACTTTTGCTGAGGTACTGGAATAATCGGCATTCAGTGCCAAAAATGAGCTGGCTCACAGACCATCATATCCAAACTTGCCAAGTCAGTGGGTGGTTCTTGGCATCAAGCAAGCAATGCCCTTGCTAACAGACGGACATCTGTGAAAAAGTATTGTAAAATCCCCATTGGGCTCTCACTTCTTTAACAAGATTGAATTACGTCTTTTTTTTTTCCTGAAGACCCCATTAAATGGAAAATTCGGCATTGCAGGAGAAAGTACAGAAATTTCCTGACAATGCAGAATGCTGCAGCGATAAGCCACAAGTGATTGCTATGTCAAAGTGAAGAGCCTGTTTTTCATTTCTTCCCATGAAATGTGCCATAGGTCAGACCCCGGACTGTAAAAAAGGGAATTGCTATATTTCCCACCTACCCCCTTTCACAAACACATCAAATATTGTCGAAAACTCCCAATTTGACAAAGGATAAGTGATGACAGCTAAAATGTTGCTAAGTAGTACAGATCTACATCAAGATTCCTTGACATCCTTGGTTATAAATTAGACTTGTCACCAACCTTTCAGTTTAAGTGACATATGAAGCAAGCCTGCGCCTCCTGCTCCAGAGAAACATCTGAATTATGTTAACAGATGCCCTCCATGAAGTAAATATTGAATGAGAAATTTCAGCTTTGATTATTGTCTCACCTCTTTTTATGACTCCTTTGAATATTTTTTTCAATTTCCTGTCCTACTTCTTTTCCTTATGATATTGTCTTCAATGTATTTGTTTATGTGTGATGCCTTTGGATATGTTTTGTTAGATGAAGATGGAAAAGCTTTCAGGAACCCCTTTTTATCAGTCTTTGTTGCATACAGTATTTTGATTATGGATCTTGCAAAATACAACTTGCTGGTCAAAGTAAGTGAGAGCCATTCTCCTCACTGTATGTTAGATGAATGCAATTTTTCCCTATCTGAAGTGAATATTTGTGGAAACCCAAATGCTAAAATAACTCCTGGAGTTAGTATTTTAACGTATTAACTTTCTTGAATTGAATGAACACTCTCAATTCATCTCAGCTTTTCAAATATTAACTGTACTCAATTCCACAGTTAAAGTGTACAACTGAATTAATTAAATTGTACTTAACTTCTGCATTTAATACTTTAGATCAGGGGTGTCAAACTGGCATCATGTGAACCGGATGCATCAAGCACAGACCATGCCCACCTCAATTCTGCAAAGCGGAAAGACGTTGTGAAATGTCACACAACAGCAACATGACAATTGCGAGTTTGACACTCATGCTTTAGATACTACTGTACTTCTTTGGCAGATGGAACTTGTAGAAATTGTCTTTATTGAATCCTCCTGATCAAAACACAAGTATGGTAATATTTTAAGAATCACTGTATTAGAAACCAAAAATCTCATAATGAGCTGAATCTTCAAAATTAGGCATGGGACAACTCACCGCAGGACATTTAACAATTCATTTATTATTTAAAATAATTTAAATTATTTTAAATTTAAATTATTTAAAATAATTTAAAAATAGTTTTTTTTCATTCACATTTTATTTTGTCCCTCCTTTTGTATCTTTTCTTTAATGATTCTGTTCCACCATTTCTTTGATATTAGTGTAACTTGTCCTATGCTGAGTTGTCCCATGGTGAGCTGGTTGTAGCGAGTTGTCCTGTGGCAAGTTGGCTGGTGCAAGTTGGCCATGGTAAGGTGGTTGTGTTGAGTTGGCCACAGCGGTGAATTGTCCTAGACCCAATTGTGTAATCATTGAAATTGTTTGAAAAGATCTTCCCACTATGTTATTAGGTCATGCTCGTGCTACATAATGAGAGTGAGTGGTGATGGGAGACACTTGACAGCTGAGGAATTGAAATGAAAGCCAGTGTGGCAAAGCTTTTGTCAGAATGTTGTGGTGGCTTTACTGGTTCCCTTATTTGAACTTGTTGGTTAGTTGGACAACTTTCAGAAAAAGGCAGGAACCTGGTGCCTGTCACCATTGTAGAAAGAAAGTTTGGAAAGATCATGGAGTGAAGAAAGGAAATGCCAGAAGTGGTTCCTAGTGTGCCTCGGATCAAGACAAATCTTACTGAATATGGATACGAGCCCAGATTAAGGATTGCACTGTGGATATGAGAGTATCAAAATAACTATTTTAAGGACTTGTATTATGTCTGTGGATGACCGGCCAAATTTTTAATGAGCCTAGTGATTGAAATGGAAATAAAAATAAGACAATCTTCTTTATGCTTAATTTTATCTATATCCCTCCTATATGCTCTAGGGGGCATTCAAGGTAAATAATATTTTTAAAGCAAAAACAGAATATTAAAAAAAATCATTGATTAAAATAACCAATACAATAATCATTAATTATTATGATCTAATCATTAACACCTGATAAAAGAGATCTTTCTTTATAAAATTTTCAACATTCTGAGAGAAAAGAGAAATGAGATCCTTTGCTTGGCTGCACTTGCTATCTTTGACCTTTATCTTTTTTATTATTATTATTGATTTTATTGTAAATGTTTTGTTGGATTGTTGTGAACTGTCCAGAGTCATTGAAAGTTGGGTGACATAAAAGATTAATGTTGTTGTTGTTATCATTATCAACATAATTCTTTTAAAAATAATGGCAAGTAAGCATGACAATGCTAACTAAAGCAAGTAAAGGAACTAAATTGATATAATTTCAAGTTAGATGCTTACTCTATGGAAAAAAATGTCTGTAACAGGAGAGGCAAAAAATTATCTTCTTGGCTGATGCCAAGGTTTGGATGATACGATACATGAATCAAACTTCTTGGATTAGCATTTTAGAATGAATTATTGAATGAATAGTTCACCAAGCTAATGAAGTGGGTTCATGAGGGGGTCAGTAAGGCTTATGCCAGCCTAAATCATGACTTTCTTTCTTTTTTAAAAAAATCCCTGAAGGCTTTTGCTATCTGGCACACGCAAACCCCTATGACAAATGTGAAAGATTTTCTCTTGGTACTTCTCTCTTCTGCTAAACCATTCAGGCATTCAGTTTCTTAACCAGCATGGTACTGTTCTTCCATTACCTCACAATGTTATGTTACCTTGTACCATAAATCTTCCAGTGAACTCATTTCAAGGGAATGCTTAATGAAACTCAATCTTCTTAGGTATCTATGCACCTGAAAAATGATTTTGTCCAAACATAGCTACACACACAGAGGGGGGGGGAGGGAGAGAGGGAGTTCTTTTATGAATTTCAGGTCTTTATTCAGGTATTTTCATGAATTTCAAATGTTTTTTAAACAGATAAAGGCAGAGGCATGTAATGCCAGCACCACAAGAGTCTTTGCCTTTTGTCTGTTCCAGGGGTAAAATGCTCCCGGTTCGGACCGGATTGCCCGATCCAGTAGCGATGGAGGTGGGTGGTTCGGAGAACCGGTAGCAAAAATCCCTGCCCCCCCCCCATGCCCAGCTGAGCCGGACGATCATCAGAGGCTTTTTTTCTTTTAAATGGCTCTGACGATCCCAGCTGAGTTGCCGGATCGTCAGAGGGTTTTTTAAAAACCCTCTGCCGATCAAGGCAACTTAGCTGAGATTGTCAGAGCCTTTTGAAAGCATTTTTTTACAACCTCTTCGCCAAAGAGGTTGTAGAAAAAATGGTTTTAAA
>WNWU01000006.1:38892050-38911501 GCA_012654045.1 Ptyas mucosa | reverse complement strand
TATCTTTTTTTCTATATTTACTAACATACTAACATAATCATCTCAGCTAAAAGCGATATAATATTTTCTAGTCTGATACTTATTCTGTACATACTCAATCCATAATTTCCATTCCTGTATATACTTCTCATGCGTCTGGTCTTTTAAAAAAGCTGAAACCTTTGCCATTTCTGCAAATCCAGCCATCTTCTGGGTCCATTGGTCAACAGTCGGTAAAACATCACTCTTCCAATGTTGGGCAATCAACAACCTAGCTGCTGTCACCATATACAAAATCAATTTAGTTTCACCCAGTGTAAAGTCTTTAGCTATACCCAATAGAAAAAATTGCGGAGAAAATTGTATTTTTTTCTTTAAAACATTTTGCATAACCCACCAAATTTTTATCCAGAAAGCCCTCACTTTCCTGCAAGTCCACCATATATGATAATATGTAGCATCTAAACACTCACATCTCCAACATTTTGGCTGCACGTTAGGGTACATACAAGACAATTTCTTGGGGTCTAAGTGCCATCTATAAAACATTTTATAAAAATTTTCTCGTAGATTTTGTGACTGTGTAAATTTAACATTCTGAACCCATATTTTTTCCCATGTTTCCATCATAACTGGTTGAGAGAAATTTTGTGCCCATTTAATCATACAATCTTTAACTAGCTCATTTTCTGAATCCCTTTCTAACAAAACATTATAAACTCTCTTAATATGCATTGGACCTGTCCGCTTTATCTGTTCAACCAATTCTACTTCATATTCCATTAAACCAGTTTGTTGATCTTTCCATCTCATCTGTAATTGATTGTACTGCAACCAAGTCAACGATTTCCCTTCTTCCAACAGCTTATCCAAAGTCTTCAATCGCCACCTGCCCTCTTCAAAGTAAAGTAACTCTTTATATAAAAAACCCCCGAATGACTTAATATTTGTATTCCACATGGTATCAGCAAGATCCAGCCAAAACGGAATCTTATAATCCCAATTAATTCGGTGCCTTCTCCAGACTCTCAACAAGGCATTTCTGAGTAGATGACTATTAAACACTTTGTCCACTTTGTTATCATAAAATAGGTATGCATGCCAACCCCAAACCAGGTCATGGCTTTCTATATTCAACAAATCAGTCTTAGTTTTCCCAAACCAATCACTTAATTGTATCAATGCAGTTGCTTCATAATATAGTCGAAGGTTTGGGAGTTTAAGACCACCTCTCTCACGAGTATCTTGCATTATTTTCAGTTTAACTCTTGGTTTTTTATCATTCCAAATGAATTTATTCAGTCCTTTTTGCCATTCTAGCAATGGTTTGTCTGATTTAAGCACCGGTATCATTTGAAATAAAAAGATAAGTCTAGGTAAAACATTCATCTTTACTGCTGATATTCTTCCAAGCAGTGATAACTGCAGTTTCTTCCAGTTTTGCATATCTTTTTGTATCTTTTGCCACAGAACCTCATAGTTATTTTGAAACAGTTTAGCATTGGAGTCTGTGATTTGTACTCCTAAATATTTGACCTTTGAAACAATCTCAAAACCTGCCATTCTTTCCAGTTCCTTTTTTTTGCTCTCCGTCAAATTTTTGACAATCATTTTAGTTTTCTTCTGATTCAGCCTAAAACCAGATACCATGCCATAATCTTCTATGATATTTTTCATCTGGATTATTGAATTCATAGGTTGTGATAGGGTAACAATCAGATCATCTGCAAATGCCTTAGTTCTATAGTCCTCTTGCCTTATAGCTATTCCAGTCAAAGAGTTCGAATCCCGTATTGCATAAAGTAAGACTTCTAAAGTTAGAATAAATAATAGCGGGGATAATGGACAACCTTGTCTGGTGCCTTTTTGTATGTTGAAGTTCGATGTTAAACATCCATTAATAATAAGTTGTGCATATTGTTCTTGATAAATTGCACCAATTGCTTGTATAAACCGCTCCCCCAAATCCATTTTTTCCAAAGTCTTAATTATAAAGTTCCAATTCACTCGATCAAAGGCTTTTTCCGCATCCAAGAAGACCAGCGCTGCAGAGATCTGTTTATTCTTATCTAGATAGTCCATTAAGTCTATAACTTGCCTAACATTCTCCTTCATATATCTGCCTTCAATAAATCCTGCTTGGTCATGATGAATTATCTTTTGAATAACTGGCATCAATCTGTTGGCTAGTACTTTTGCAAAGATTTTATAGTCTGTGTTTAATAAAGATATTGGTCTATAATTTTCTGGTTTCTTAGGACCTGATTCTTCTTTCGGAATCAATGAAACAAAAGCTGTTTTCCATGAGGAAGGTATCTTACCTCCTAGTTGTATATTACGAAATAAATCTTTAAGATGCTCAATCATCTCTTCTTGTAAAGTTTTATAATAAATTGCAGTCAAGCCGTCCGTCCCTGGAGCTTTAGCTGTTTTTAATTGTTTTATAGCAAAACTGATCTCCTCCACTGTTATCAATTGTTCCAAACTTTTCTTTTGAATCGTTGAAATTTTTGAAACTCTCTTGTTTTCTAAATATTCATCTATAGTAATATTCTGTATATCATCTTTAGCATATAACTTAGTATAATATTCCAAAACGGCTTTTTTAATTAAATCTTGTTGATAAACTTGTTTATCAGCATATTCAGTACTATCAATAATTCGTGTCGATGCTTGTTTCCTCAAAGTATACGCCAACCACCTGCCCGGTTTGTTAGCATTGGAAAAGGTATTATGCTTTGCAAATTGTAAGTTAGTTGCCGTTTGGTCTGCTATAAGCATTTGAAATTGATCCTTCAAAAGTTTTATAGCCATTTGCAATTTTCCATCTGTTGGTTTTTGTATCAATTGTTGTTCTTTCTTTTTTATCTCAGATTCCAGTTGTAGTCTTTTCTTCTGCTGATTCTGTCTATGTTTAGAGTTCATTTGAACTAATACTCCCCGCATATATGCTTTACCTGCGTCCCAAACTGTTTCAATAGGGGTACCTTTATTCAGGTTAAATTTAAAAAACTCCTTTAAATGCTTTTTAAGTTCAATTATATTTTTTTCATATCTAAATAGATTCTCATTTACTCTCCAGGATCTTCTTTCTCTTTTGCCCATCTCGACTTCCATCCAGACTGGACTGTGGTCAGTCAAAGTCCTAGGAAATATCTTTATTTTCTTTACTTTAGAAAGTAAGTTAGAAGTTAAGAGAAAAAAGTCTATCCTGGAAAAGGATTTGTGCCTGTCTGAGTAAAAAGTAAAGTCCAATTATTTGGATTTCGAATTCTCCAAATATCTTTCAATTCCAAATCCTCTTTCAGTTCAAAAAAAGCTTGTGGTTGTTTATTCCCTATTTTGGCCATAGTTTTTTTATCCAATCTAGGTTGAATTACTCCATTCCAGTCGCCCATTATTATAATATTTGAATAATCCCAATCAAGAATTTTTAAATGAAGCAACTTGTAAAAATTTTCCTGCTGTTGATTTGGAGCATATATTCTGACCAACAAGATTGGTCCACCATCTGTAATAACTTCAATTGCAATATATCTTCCATCTTTATCTACTTCTATAGTTTTAGCTACAAATCTCTTGTTTATATATATCACCACTCCATTCTTCTTTTCCAAATTTGAAGCAACAAATTGCATTCCCAATTTTGAATTTATCAAGTATTTCTGATCTTGCAATTTTACATGAGTCTCCTGTAAGCAAATAACATCATTATGAAATTGTCTCAAATAGTGAAATATCTTCCTTCTTTTTTGCGGAGAATTCAGTCCATTAACATTCCAGGACAAAAATTTAAGTGCCATTTGACCCTGTCTGAAGTTTTGAGAGCAATTGTTGAAGATTCTCTCCTACGGTAGCAATCTTCGGTTTAGCTCCTCCCATGACTTCAGCTTGCTGCTTATCTTTGGTTCTTTTTTCACGCTGTGGCTTAATATATTCTTGCTGCTGTTGCTTCATTTGTTTAGACATTGCTCTGGTTATACGTTGCTCTTCCATTTTGGATGTTGTCACTTCCAAAGCCATCGCCTCCTCTGTGATGGTTTTAGACATTTCTTCCAAAGGAGAAGCTTCAAATGGTGCAAAAGGGTAAACCACAACACCACCTACTGCTCCCATTAACTCTCTTGCCTCCCTTTGCGACTGCCTTATTTGTGCTTCTGTTTCTTGATCAATCTCAGCTTGTAGTTGAACTTCCTTATCTATTGGTGAAGATGTGTGTGGAGGAGGAGAGCCCACTTTCAAAACGTTATAATAAAATTCTTCTGCTTTTTCAATAGTGTTAAGGCGGTATCTCACTCCTCGCAGCCTCAATATTACACCTATTGGCGCATCCCACCTGAATTGTATGTTCTGTCTTTTCAATTCTGCCACCAAAAATCCAAAATCCTTTCTATCTCTTAACATTTTGGGTGGTAATTCTTTAAAAACTCCAATCTCACTTCCATCAACTTGAACTGTTGTAACAAAGGAATTTTGCAAGATTTCATTTCTCATTCTTCTGTCTGTAAAGTATATAACCACATCTCTAGGCAGTTATCTTTGTACCACCACACGAGAATTAACTCTGTAGGCCTTGTCCATCTTGCACAAAACCACGTCTGGTTCCACTTTCAACATAACTGCCAAAGCCTCTGCGCAAATTTTCCTGAGATCTTCCCTGGTGTTCTCTTTTACACCTCTCAGTCTAATAGCATATTCCATTGATCGAAATTGCATCATAGTAATCTCATTTTGCATTTTTTGTGTAACTTCTTCCATTTCTATCATTCTTGAATCAGAAGCTCTAAATTTGGTCTCCATCTCTGAGGCAAGATTCTCCACTTTTTTATCAATCTGCAACACTACCTCAGACAGGCCTTTAACCACTGTTTGAATATCTTGTTTAACTGCATCATATTTCTCTTGAACCATTCCTTTAACCTCCTTCTCTGATCTTTGAATTTCTTTAATAATAAGGTCATATTGACTTTCTTCCTTTGTCTGAGATTGCAACTGCGCTGTTTGAGGCTGTTTCTGTTTATGTGTGGGGGAACCCCCCCCCCCCGGTTGCTTTGTTGCCATTTTGCCTCTTACAGATCTTCCTTTTCCACAAACTCTAGCAACTTTTCCCAAAAAGTTCTCCAGATTCAATCAGGTCTATAAAAGTCAATTAGTATTTTTATTTTATTTTATTTTATTTTATTTTTGGTTACTTTTCTGCCTCTTCCAGCCGGATTTGTTACTTTAAAATGTAGCCGGATACACTGATCAGATTACTTTCGCTTTCAGCTGTTCTCCACTGAAAGCAAGCGCCATTTTTTTCCCCCTTTCTCAGAGCCAGATTACTTTCACTTTAAGAACTCTTTTAAAATAGTCCAAAAAACTTCCAATACTTGCTGTTTAATAAGAAGTTTCAGATCTTCCTTATTTTTCGTTGTTGTTGGTAATGCTGCCGCGCTGTCTTGCTCTGCTTTGAAGCAGAGTTTCCCAGTCGTCCGGAGCTTCAGTGGGTTGGATAGGGAGTCCCACCCTGTTAACTCCCCAGAAGCAAAAAAAGCTTTCTGGGGGTCTCACAGGGGACTCTACCTGCAGCCGCCGGCTCTCCTCACAAGCCCTTTACGTCTCGGAGTTTTTCGAGCCGTTTCAGTTGCCGAAACGGCTCTTTTACGGGCGATCGGGCTGGCGGTCTTCAAAAGACCGTCAGCGACGGCTCACGGCAACAGCGGAAGTCCCTCTACTGTTATATCTTATTACATCACTTTTAAAAGCTGCTATTGAGTATCATAATTATCTCTAGAAGAGTTTGAGGTGGACTCTGTGTGTGTGTGTGTGTGTGTGTTTGTTGGAGGTGTTATTGCAGAGATATAGGAAATAAAGTTCCTACAGCTTCAAATTTATAAAAGAAGTATAACACAAGCATTAAACAGGTCACGTGTTCTACTAATGTATTGGGAACTGGGTAAGAAAGTCAACTCATCAGACATGGAAGATAGTTTCAGATTGTGAGTCCATCTATTGCCAAAGGCTTCATAACCTTAGTTATGAATGGATTCAGTTTCAAATGAATTCAAAATATTGTGACTTGGCTTTACTTTTTTTCAAAACATTGTTGATATTCATGCGGTCTCATGGTTGTTGAGTGAATCGCTGCACTTGATAAGTTGTTAACATGGTTAAGTGAATCTGGCTTCCCCATTGACTCTGCTTGTCAGAAAGTTACAAAAAGGTGATCATATGACTCCAGACACAGCAATAGTCATAAATATGAATCAATTGTCAAACATCTGAATTTTGATCACATAATCATGGGGATGCTACAAAGCTTGTAAGTGTGAAAAATGGTCATAAGTCACTTTTTTCAGTGCATTGTAACATTAAAGGTCACTAAATGAACTGTTGTAAGTCGAGGACTACCTTTAGTTAAGAGATAACTCTAAGGAGCCTGAGTGGCGCAGTAGACTAAGGCATTGTCATTAACATTCAGCTGCCTGCAATTACTGCAAGTTCTAATCTCACCAGGCTCAAGGTTGACTCAGCCTTCCATCCTTTCTAAGGTAGGTAAAATAAGGACCCAGACTGTGGGGGCAATAAACTGACTTTGTATAAATATACAAAAGTATGATGGCTATTGCTTAATGCATTGTAAGCTGCCCTGAGTCTCCAGAGAAGGGCAGCATATAAATCAAATACGCTAACAAGAAGGAAACTTGACTTTTCTGGCAACCTTGTCAGTATCAACATGGGTCTTTTATAGCCAAAATACTACTATTGAAACTTCCTAGCTCCTCTTTTGTTTGATCCAAATATCACTGTTTACTTTATAGTGATATCAAAAGGATCCTCAAATCTTGTAGCTAGTAAAAAAAAAAAGAATAAGATACTTTTGATAACAGCTTCCTATAGTATCAAACAGGAAAGTAGAATTAAAGAAAACACAACAAAGAAAATGTGGGGAGGGGAAGCTATCTCTCCTAAGAATTAGGGAAGATATAAAAAGGTGGCACATATTGGGCAAAAGAAGAGAACAGCCGAAGTTTAGACTGGGTCCTGGCTGAGAAGAAGAAGTGGAAGTAGTTAATCTGGAAGAGGCAGCCTAAGAGATGAGAAACAAAAGTTTATCTTTTAGGGAGAAAGTAAGCCAGAGGTAAAACAGAAGAATCAAAAGGCTTCGTTCTGCATCACTTTGCCCAGGGGGAATTCCACTCACCAATCTAACAAGGGGCCAGAGGCGGCTTCCTGGGTATAAAAAATTCAGGAACATTGATTGGCAGCTGAGTTGGTGGGGAGAAATGAAGTAAAGCAAGATCCTTCCCCCTCCGGTGAGAAAATGCCTGACTAGACTGGTTGGAGAAGGATGAAGACTAAAAGAAAAACCCAAGGAGAAAGGCAACTGGACCAAGTGGCAGGAGAAGATCCAATGCAGGAGATGGGATCACAGGAAGAAGAGAAAGTGAGTAACTGTTGATACCTGGGGTTTTTGTCAGGGTTAGCTGTTCTCTTGGGAATCATGCAAGGAAGGGGCCAGAGTTGACTTATTTTAAAACATGTTATGTTCAAAAACATGCTTTAAGGAGATTGTTCAGCCTGCTGAATACCAACTATTTGCTCTGAGCAAGCAAGCGGGACTCCCTTTGAGTTCAGTACCTTAAATCTTGTTTTTCTTTTTCTTTTTTTTGTTCAACAAATGCACTTTATTTCTGTTCCTTGAAGTATCTTAGATTCAGTCTCTCTTTGATAAGGCAACTAGAGTCTTCTACACAATGATGTCATAAACCCTGCCCAATCTTCCTAGCCATTCTCTCAGAGCCCGACGAACCCGGATATCTGTCACATGGCAAGTCAATTGACTGATGCATGGAAATACCGCTGGTTGTAGAGCGATGAACATCTGGTCTGGTAGGGATTGAATCTGATTAAGAACTGTCAGAACCATGTTGGTCCATGCCTGTATTTGTGCCTCTCCATCCCGGACCGATATATTGAATGAGCTGGCAGTCGACCCGGAGCGTGGCCTCTTTTCTTGCCTCAGAATCTCTGGCCCTGCACTAAAGGAATGCCTCATCTGGCCTTGATTGGTCAGATTTTGTGGCCGTTGGGAGAGAGGTGAATCTGGCTCTCTTGTGCCAAGCGGATCCCCTTTCTTGTCAGCTTTCATCTCTTTAGAGAAATTAGCCAAATTATGCTGCTGTTGTTTTCTTTTTTTATATTCCGTCATTAGTTTTGATATCGTTTTATCTGTTGCTATGCTGTAAATTTTGTTGCTAGCACTCTCCCACCATTCTTTTTTCCTGCCTTGGTCTTTCTTCTCCATTTTGGGGCTCAAAGGTGGAAGAAGCATCATATCTGTACTTCCCTTAGGAGTGAGGTTTTCGGTGAGGGAGTCCCTAATCTGGTTTCTATCATCTTCTGAAGGGGTGTTTTTTCCAGAAAGGGATCCAGTAGATGGTATGGGTATTTCTGATTGAAAAGCTGGAAGGATTAAGACAGGATCTCCCCTGAAGACAGGGAGCCCATCGGCACTATTTTCCAAATCCAAATGCATCTGAATGTAGTTATTACATTTTGATTGCCTTTGGATTAACCAAGCACGGTCTGCATTGCTTACGGGCTGAACGCTCAAAGATGGCAACCTGGCCCTCCACTGCCTCTTCTCTTTCCCCCTTGGTGGGCTAACTTGAGCAGTCTCTTCAAAAATGTCTTCGTCTTCTGAAGAGCATTGTTGGGATGAATCCGTGCTCCTTTCATCATCTTCAAAAAGGATTTTCTTCACTTGTTCCACAGTGATATTTTCCTGATTGGTCACAATAGCACAGATCAAGGCATGGAAGTAGATATTGAAGCTCAAAGCTGACTGGCGGTACAAGTTGGCAGCCCCTCCAATGCCAGATACCCTTTTGAGCAAGCACTTCAGCCCAGTCCTTGTATCAAACTCTCTGGCTGTTTGGTAGGAGTCTAATAGTAAATCAAAGATGACAGCCAAGTTCTGCATAGAAATGTACCTGAGGAAACCAGAGAGTTTGGTTTCTGGCAATTGGTGTATTACTTTCTCTTCAGTGTGTGAGGGCCCTTTCACAAATTCTTCCAACAAAATATTGTATAAATTCTGCAGCAGCACTTGGTGGGAAAGCAGGCTCACTACAATTGTTCTGAAAGGGATACTTTTCTGTGAGTGGCCATTGGACTTCTTATCAGGAGGCAGCTCAATAATAAGCAGACAAGACTGAGCATGCTCAAATCCTTCCTTGTTATTTGGTGTCTTTGGGGAGCACTGGGTTTCCAACATGAACACTTGTTGGGCCATCGCCCTTATTCTTCAGTATTCAGCTTCGGCACTTGGGGAGAGGGAAGGAGTTGCCATTTTCATCTCACAGGCATCGCTGCTCAGATTTTCAGAGCCACTGTGGAAATAGCCCAACAGATTCTTCACTGGTTCAAGAGTAGTTGAAAAAGCATCCTCTAAGGCACAACATGCCAGACACCACATTTCTTCAGTAAAAACAGGACCAGCTGTCACTAGTACAAGTAACTTGAAAAGATCTTTGAGCATCATGTTGATCATATTTTCATAGCCAACATCTGAATGTATGAAACTTTGAATGTGCTCCACCACTAATTCGCAGGAAAGGCCAATGGCATGTTTGAAATTAGCGGATGCCCCATCCCAGTAAGAAAGATCACCATGGCTGCGATGAAGCCAAAGAGATATTGTAGGGAGAAGGAGATGTACAACTGCATAAATACCAAATCCTGGGCCTGGTATTTTGGTAATATCTCTTAGTAGTTCGAAGAGCAGATCCAGAGTAGGAGGCTGGTGTTGCCGAGGACAATTAGATATGGCAGTGGTTAGCTCTTCTAGCAGAAGGATCCAGACATTAATAAGGCCTGTGCCATCGTCAAACTCAGAAAGGACACATTCAATGCCTTCCTCGCTGCTCACGGATCGTTCCTGGATCCTTTGGGGTAAGTTAGCAAATTTTCCACTGAGAAAAAATAGGCTTCAAGGGCATTTTGTAGATTTTGGCAAGTAGCTGGGAACACTTCCTGAGATAATCAAGTGCAGGAAGGCACAAATCTGTAGATGGGTATCCTGATGTACAGTCACCAATATCCTTGCAGTCTGCTTCCCCCGATCCTTTGACAAACTTCTTTTTTTGACAAATCTTGTTTTTCTTGTACCTATCTTTTATTTCTGAATGCATATATTGTTTCTGTGATGCAGAACGTTAATACATTCTTGTCTATTGATGCCCAAAGAGATGGATATTTTGCATAGTGGATGGCCCAGGAGGGACGAAAGGTACCACACACCTGGTTGGAAACGTGACATCAGGTTTCTTTAAAGTGAACTGGAAGTAACCTAGTTGGGAGATGTCTGAGGGAATCAGGTCAACTAAATCCAGAACAGTTTCTATGTTAAATCAAGAGATGCATTAGCTTTGCTACTGCCATTTCCACTTATGGCTTTGTCCCTTTCCATTCTTAATTCAAAGATGCTTTTCATTCCCACCATTGTATTGAACTGGGGTAAAAAATAAGACCCTGTCTTATATTTTTTTGAACCCTGAAATAAGCGCTTGGCCTTATTGCCATGTGCTCAAAAGCTCGATTGGGCTTATTATCAGGAGATGTCTTATTTTGGGGAAAACAGGGTATTTTTTTAAAAAAACAATGTTTTTCATAACAGAGAGTCCCACTTTGAGGGAGAAGGGCGGTTCAAAAATGTGAAAAATAAATAAATGAAAATAAATTTTTTAAAAAATTCACCCTGTAATAACATCCTCTTCAAACCCATTATTTCGTGAGAAGAACACTAAAGGGAAGAGAAATGTCAGCTTAAACTAGAGCCATTCATATCTTGACACTGATATGATGCAGCATCAAGCAGAGAACATTAAAGAAGGGGCCTCTTAACTCTGCATCAAAGTCCAAACCTGCTTGTTGGACTAAGACAGCTCTCATTCCTAAAGACCATTTTTATGTGTTATAACGAACCTCAACTTGGCAGATGACTACCCAAAGGAGAACTCCAACTTAAAGATGAGGGGGAAAGGGGTTTTTCCTCCCCACTCCCTTTATGTAATCTTTCAAGATTGGTCTCTGGACAAGTGAAACAGGAAGAAGAAAATGATGAAGAGAAAAATGCTGATCTCAGCCTGTCAGGGCTGACCTGGCTGGAACTACATTAAAGCCAGCATGACATGGCCACAATGGTAGCTGGAGATGTGTCTTTATTTCATCCGTTACAGGCAAGCCACGGAACTCGGTGAAAATGAAACCAATTACCCAACCATCAATTATCCAATTATCCTACAGTGTTTCCCTCCCCACGCAAGCTAACATCCGGCATAGATGACTAAGGGGTATGTCAGGCTATTTCCCCAGCGGCTTTCCATGCCTGTGTTTAGCCAAGAAGTGCATGGGCTCTTCGGCATCTCCCACGATCCGGGACACGTGCTGATAGGTTACACCTCTGCCAGGTATTGCTGCCTTCACCTCCGCTACTTCCGTATGTGTCCCCCCCCAATTGTGGCAGGCCCAAGGACTGGGCTTGACAGCTGATCTGTCTTTAATGCAGCTTCATTATTTTAATTGCTGGATTTAATATTTGTGATCCATACTTAGGATAGTCTTTATACATACGTATACTTATCTGTGTCACTCCAAATAAATATGTTCCTTTTTCCTTACATATTTTGTCTACTCCCCAGATGGCATTTCCAACCCCCAACCCCAATTTTCTCTTTTTCCTTCTCTCTCATGTCATCTTCCCAAACCAAATTCAAAACTTTCGGGATTTTTGAAATATTCATAAAGGATTTGAGGGGAAGGGGTGAGCAGGTGTATTTTAGTTGGTTTAGGTGTATTTTAGTTGGTTTAGTTGGTTGACTGAGCTTTACTAATTTTTTTCCAGATTTTTGATATGTTTTAAATTCTCTTCCTACTCTTGAACATTTTTCTTCAGAATATAAAATGTTCAGAACTAATATCTTTCAGTCTCTTGGAGAACCGGCTGGGTGAATGCATAAGTTGATGGGCTCAGGATTTGCTTCCTCTTCATAATTTTCAGCTTGTTAATGCAACAGGGAGAACCAGCTGTTGCTCAATCCTAGGGAATGTAGGAAGAAGTGAGGCATGCTTTGAGATAAGGAGGCAATCACAATTGTAGATAAAATTATATAAGTTCAAATCAAATATTGACACGTCACACTTATTTATTTTTTTTACGAAGGATCATCCTCATTGCTCACCACACATCCTCACCACCCATTGGAAAGTTTATGATCAAGACAAAATTATGATAAAACATCCCTTGCCAATGTTAGTATCACAATTGAGCCCAACGTTGCTACGGTTAAGTAAGACATTTGTTAAGTGAGTTTTGCCCCATTTTACAAGTTTTCTTGCCACAAGTTGTTAAGTGAATCACTGCAGTGGATAAGTTAGTAAGTTACAAAGTTACAAAAAAAGGATCATATGACCCCAGGACACAGCAATAGTTATAAGTATGAATCAGTTGCCAAGCATCTGAATTTTGATCACATGATCATGGGGATGCTGGAAAGGTTGTAAGTGTGAAAAATAGTCATAAGTCACTTTTTTCAGTGCTGTTATAACTTTGTAACTATTATTAATTTTCAGCTTGTTAATGCAACAGGGAGAACCAGCTGTTGTTCAACCCTAGGGAATGTAGGAAGAAGCAAAGCATTTTTTGAGATAAGGAGGTGATCACAATTATAGATAAAATTATATTAGTTCAGATCAAATATTGACACTTGACACTTATTTTTACCTAGGATCATCCTCATTGCTCACCACTCACCATCTATTGGAAGGTTTATGGTCAAGACAAAATCATGATTAAACATCCCTTGCCAATGTTTGTATACAAAAATCAATGTATCTGACATACTACAAACACTTCCAAGTTTCAATCCATGCTGCAAATCTTTAGCCTGAATTTAAAAAGAGAAAAAGAGAGAGACAATATGTTGCTTTGGTATTATATAAGTTTCAAAACACATGCCTTTAATTAGCACTAATAGACATCTCTTCTCATTTCCTAAAGTGTTCATTTTTATGAGTCTGCATAAAGAAATAGTTTCCTTCCTTCACTTGGGGTATATTTGGGAAGATTGAAGAGTTAGAGTAGAATTTCAAAAAAAGGTAGAAAGGAAACCCTTGTTTTATATAGACATAGAAATCTTATTTTATATAAAAATGTCTTCATATGCAGATCTAATTTTCTTTGTCGCATGCACCTGCTTTTTATACTAGTGGGAACTGAGGATATCAAACAACAGAATGAAGAGTTTGTAACAGACCACTAGTATTTTAAATTTGTTAGAAGGCCATGTTTATTTATGATATTTAAATATCGCTTGGGAAATGATTCAGCTAAAGCACTTTAAAATTCAGTTAATTGGAAGAGATTTAAACAAGTTGTGTTACATGGCAAGTGGGATTACAGAACACTGCAGTTTCGAAATGCTATACGTGGAAGACATTAGCTTTAGGAGCTTTATACATTTTTTAAAAATCCTACATTTTTTACATGCTCTACATCCCAGGGTACTGAAAGAGCTGGCATATGTGATCTTGGAAGAACCGGATAAAATCTTTCAGAGCTCCTGGATGGATGGGTTTCACTTACCTTTACCACCAGTTCATCGTGCACATGCACGCTCTCTTCACGCGTGCTGTCCATGCATGTGCCCAGCCTCAAAAACATGCCTAAATGGAGCCGGAGTGGGCGGGGCGGGGCGGGGCCACCCATGATTACTGCTTCTGGTTTACTCGAATTGGTGTGAACCGACTGAATACCACCTCTTCTTGGAGCATGGGAGAAGTGCTAGAGGACTGGAAAAGAGCAAACGTCTTCCAATCTTCAAAAAGGGGGTGGAAGGAGTGGGCCCAGGAAACTACTGGCCAATCAAATTGACATCAATACCTGAAAAATCCTGGAAAAAATAATCAAGCAGTAGATTTGTGAGCATCTAGAAATGAACAAGATGATTCTTAGAAGCCAGCATGGGTCTGTTAAAAGCAGGTTATGCCAAAAAACCCTCATTACTTGTTTTTTTTTTAATAAAGTGACTAAATTAATGGATTAAGGAAATGCTGTGAATATAATTTACTTAAACTTCAGGCATTTGATAAAGTAGCCTACTTCTTGGTAAAATAGAACAAGACAACAATAGTACCACCATCATATGGATACATAGTTGGCTGACCAACCATACCCAGTGTGTAGTCCTCAATAAACTACATCTACATGGAGGGAAGCAACCAATGATGTACCTCAAGATTCTGACTTGGGCCCATTTCTCTTCAACATCGTCATAAATGACCTAGGTGAGGGGATTGAAGGAGCACTCATTAAATTTGCAGATGACACAAAGTTAGGAGGAACTGTACAAGGAACAGCTAAAGGAATTAGATATGTTTGGTATAATGAAGAGAAGGCTTAGGGGTGACGTGATAGCTATTTTCCAATACTTGAAGGGCTGTCACAGGGAAGAGGGGGTAATTTATTCTGCAAGGCAACTGAACACAGGACAAGAAGCAATGAATAGAAGCTTGTCAGAGGAAGGTCCTAGCCTGGAACTAAGGAGAAGTTTCTTAATGGTGAAAACAATTAGACAATGGAATTGTTTGCCTCTCAGAGTTATGGGTGCTCTATTGGAGGTTTTTAAGAAAACAAAAGACAAGCATGGTTAAAATACTGGGAAATTTTTTTTAAAAAAGGTGGTCACATGAAAAATCACTTGCCAGATTTACAAAGAAAGTAATATAGGGTGTATAACTGTGGCCTTTACATTGACCTTGGGGCTTCTTTAAAAAATGCCAACTTTCCCAGTAGTGAAAGGCTTACTGTAATGGAAGTCCCAGATGAAATAATTTAAGATATCCATGGTGAGAGATTTGGACATGAGGCTTGCACAATTTCAACTCTATTGAGAAATAGCAATGAACAGAAGTGGTTTTCACATATTCTTACTACCGGTTCGCCATGCACATGTGCGCTCACTTCGCATGCGCACACACTCACTTTGCATGTGTGCGCAACTTCCACGCATGCACCCAGCCTTCTGTGAATGTGCTTTGCTCACACGCGTGCCTTCCACACATGCACCCAACCTCGAAAACATGGCTAAACAGGACGATATTATATTGGGGCAGGTGGGCCAGCCCACCCACAGCTGCCGCTACCAGTTCTCCCGAACCAGTCTGAACCAGCCCGAACTGGCTGAATACCACCACTGGTGATGAATGAACAAGAAAGAGAGAAAATTTGGAAGGGTTATTCTGTATAGATGTGAAAAATTCAGGCTGAAATCCAATATCCTTAACTAGAAATAAGCTTTATGTAATTTAATGAAGTCTACTTCTGAGCAGATCATGCTGTCAGGGTGGGAGAGAAGACTCGCTACTAGCATTTTAAAGCATTGAAACATGATATCTGTCAATTTTGATGCTTCCTGCACACAAGAAATGAAAGGCGGGATTTTTCTATGTTCAAAGGGGAAAGGGAAAAGTAAATGATTTAGCAATGTTACATTTTTTAATAAGGGAGAAGATTTTTTTAAAAAAAAATCACCAAGACTGATTAAATTATGAACTGAAATGGAATAAGTTAAATTAAAAATACATCTAGTCGTTTCTTTTGATTTCTCTTGAGTTTAAAAAATGACCAGTTAAACTGAATGCAGGAAATCCCAGGGGAAGTACAAATGTGTGTGATTGTGGATAAGAGACTGAGGAAAGATCCAGTAAAATGCTTCCTATATGAGTCCTATAGAGATAAAATGAATATTACTATTCTGACAAGTAGCCTATATGTAAAATATACTTTTCTGTTGCTGCCTAGAGTAATGCTGATTTTATTTTTAGTAACTACATATTGAATCTAAAAAATGAATATGCCACATACACACATATATTCTGTTATATATTTCAGGACCTGAATTGCAAGTTCAAGAGCTTACTATATATGCATGGCTTCTCATATTTAATAGTCACTGAGTTCAGTTCAGTTCTCAGTGCATAATCTAAGACTGATGGAAAGCCTATTATTGCATAAGGCAGAGGTCTTCAAACTTGGCAGCTTTAAGACTTGTGGACTTCAACTCCCAGCTATGCTGGCTGTGTCTGCTTTGGAAACCATATTAGGCCAGAAGCTTCCATGCTGCCCCCGTCTACTTTCCCAGGATAGGAGAGCCTGGAGAATTCTGGAAGTTGAAGTCCACAAGTCTTAAAGCTGCCAAGTTTGAAGACCTCTAGCATAAGGCCAGGTTACTTGCTGGACAACATTTCTTCTATTGTTTATGCCCACCTCACCAGATCTCGTAGAAGGGGCATGCTCCAGGTCCCTTCTGTTAATAAATGTCAACTTGTAGGACCACATCCTGGTTAACCTCCACAAGGTATTGAAGACTCGACTGTTTCCCAGGCATTAGGGTCAGGGGGTATATGAACTCTGCTACTGTTGATGGTGAATGGGGTTCACAGTTAATTCTTGGATGCTACAGGGTTACATTTGATAGGTTTGTTTCTTTTAATCTTTGTAGTTACTTGTGTGAAATGGGCAGCTTCATAAATTATGTGAATAAATGTCTATGGAGATTCTCAGTCATCCAGGTCATGGTAGTCTCAAACGTGTTTTTTCAAGAGGCAACTTGGACTTTCTGGTTTTTCTTTGAAGATGTTTTACTTCTCATCTATCTTCAGTCTACAACATAGTCCTTTCAACAGTTCTAAGAAAGCTCCACACATATTTGCAGTACTCAGGTGACCTTGAGGACACAGATTAACTTCCAGGTGGCCTCAACAACTCTCTAAAAGAATGCAAATGACCAGCTGTTTGCAAGGAATATAAATCCTTCCATTCTCCATCATCCAGTCAAAGCTGAAGAAGCTTCTTGGATGAGAAGTGAAACGTCTTCAAAGAAAACCAGAAAGTGCAGTTGCTTCTTGAAAAAACACCTTTGGGACATATATTGATGGCTGGATGGCTGGATGGGATGGATGCATAAACAAATAAAACTATAGAAAACTACCTCAGAAGTAAAATAGACAGTTTTTAATGTCAGAATCCTCATCTTTCCTGTGCAAATGCACTGTCCTGAGATATACTCTATGTCCTTTTCATAGCATCAAAACAAAGCACTGACCATATACAGTATTTCATTATCTAATGGAGGGAAGTTGAAATGCAAAATCCAAAATAGTTGCAGAGGGTAGGTATTAATTTTCAGTCAAATAAAAAATAACTTAGAGGGCAGAAAGGGAAACTGAACAAATCCAGAAAATCAGCTTTTCCTCTCCCATCAAAGAGAAAACACATATTGTCAAATAAAATGAAACTCATTGAAGAAAACATATTATTATTACTAGATTTTTATCTTGCATACATGGGGTAACTGAAGTCAAGGAGGCAAACATACCTAATACTTCTGCCTCCTAATTTCCCTACAAGTGTTGTATGAGGTAGATTGAGCTGGCGGGTAGTCATCCAGTCAAGTTTTTCACTCCTAAGGAAGCCTAGGCTCGCCAGCTCCTGCTTTCTAGGCCAGCAGCTTAGCCACTACACTAAATGAATCTCATCTAAGTTTGAGAAACAACAATGGAAAATGACAGCTTTGGTAAAATTATTTAAATAAAGAACACAAGTAGTTCAAAAACAAAGTAATACCATGAAACATAAAGTAGACATAAAGCTAAATCAATAAAACAGGCAACTGATATATAACAGCCACACAAAGGTAAATAGCTTGAGGAAAATAAAAAGCATGGAAGATGAAAAATGTAAGTGATAAAAGCCTACAAAGATAATCTATAATGTCCTTTCCCCTCAAATGCATGGCATTAGAAGTTCAAGAACTCAAAACCTACTACGGAAACTTGATATATAACAATGAGTCTAAAATATAAATTCAGACAAGGGTGCAGAACTGCTGCTGATTGATAAAGACAAGAGACCAGAGGTGGTATTCAGCAGGTTCTGACCAGTTCTGTAGAACCAGTAGTAAAAATTTTGAGTTGTTCAGAGAACCGGTAAATGTCACCTCTGACTGGCCCCACCCCCATCTATTCTCTGCCTCCCAAGTCCCAGCTGATTGGGAGGGAATGGGGATTTTGCAGTAACCTTCCCCTGGAGTGGGGAGAGAATGAAGATTTTACAGTATCCTTCCCCTGCCATGCCCACCAAGCCACACCCACAAAACCAGTAATAAAATGTTTTGAATCCCACCACTGCAAGAGACTCATATACTAAGGCACCAAAACAGGAAAACTACAAAGTTAAATAACCAACAAAATCAGGGGGAAAGGATGGAATGGCTCAGAAATGACTCATTTTGGATTTTCATAAATACAAAGGCTCTGCTTCTATATAGGGTTTCATTCTCTCTCATAGAATTATCTAGAGACACAGGCAGGCAGACAGATACAATGCCAACATTATGCAGGGCATACTTATTCAAGTAGAAGTTGCTTATGTTACATAATATTAAGTGGAACAAATAGTGTTCAGTTACTCTGGAGTTCAGAATCAAGCAGATGTAATTATTTTGAATTGGGGGAGGGGAAGCTCAAGCTGAGGCAACTCAACCCATAAATAATCCCAATAATCCTGCTAAGAAATATGAATGACTTGCATCTATTCTTCTTAAGGAAAGAAATAATTCAAACTCACTTCCATCAAGATTCTCTAGACAATTTTTTTTTTAAGTTTGGGATGCTAAAGTTGTATTTGCAGAGTTGAAGGAGTGGAATTGTTGCCCACGTTGTTCTTTTTTCTCCATTGCTAAAAAAGCATTAAGAGTTGTTAAACTAATCTTGCGCAGTTTCTTCTCTGGTAATATTGAACTGCAAATTAGGGCATACAAAACTTTTGCCAGACCAATTATTGAATACAGCTCATCTGCCTGGAACCCACACTGCATATCAGACATTAATACAATTGAACGAGTCCAGAGATATTTCACCAGAAGAGTCCTCCACTCCTCTGCTCGCAATAAAACATCTTATGCCACCAGACTCCAAATTTTGGGCTTAGACAACTTAGAACTTTGCTGTCTTCGGTCTGACCTAAGCATAGTACATAAAATCATCTGCTACAATGTCCTACCAGACAATGGATACTTCAGCTTCAACCAAAACAATACAAGAGCACACAATAGATACAAACTCATGGTAAACCGATCCAAACTAGACTGCAGAAAATACGACTTCAGTAACAGAGTTGTCAATGCTTGGAATGCACTACCTGACTCTGTGGTTTCTTTCCTAAATCCTCAAAACTTTAACCTTAGACTGTCTACTGTAGACCTCACCCCATTCCTAAGAGGTCTGTAAGGGGCGTGCATAAGCGCACCAGCGTGCCTACTGTCCCTGTCCTAATGTTTTCTTTTATTCATATTCTTTTCTTATGTTTATGTTTATGTTTGTTTATGTTTATGTTTATGTTTATGTTTATGTTTATGTTTATGTTT
>WNWU01000006.1:38866659-38885632 GCA_012654045.1 Ptyas mucosa | reverse complement strand
TCTTCTTCTTCTTCTTCTTCTTCTTCTTCTTCTTCTTCTTCTTCTTCCTAGCATATTCCAACAGGTACAGGGTCTGCTTTTTGGATCATTGAATGCCACTTTGCATGGTCAGCTATGTCTCCAGGGTGCAGGCCTGCAGCTTGCATATCTTTGTTGGTGGTGTCTTGCCACCTCTGTTCTGGACATCCACGAGGTCACTGGCCATTGACTTCTAGTTGGTAGGTAGTCTTGGCAATGGTGGAAGGTGCTGCTCTCAGGACATGTCCATACCAGCGGAGCTGGCCTTCTCTCATCTTCTCTATAATTGGTGCCACACCAAAATGCTGTCAAATGGTATCATTTGTGATGTGATCAAGAAGGGAGATGCCTGATATCCAACAGAGCATTCACATTTCCATGGCATGGAGATAGCTTTCTGTCCCTCTTGATGCTGCCCAGCATTCAGTGCCATACAGTGCAACAGTGCAGATGGTTGTCTTGTAAATCTTAGATTTAAGACCGGCTGGCATTCGTCTGTCACATAGCACACCAATTAGTTCTTGCCAACGCATCCAGGCTGCATTCACCCTTGCTTGCACTGGACTAATGCATAATATTTGGCTTAAATTATAAAACTTTATAACCACTCTTAGAGAAGACAAGCAAGCCACAACTTCTAGAGAAAAAAGAGCAGTCTGAAGACAGTTCCACAGAAAACAGAGCTAACAACTGCAGCAAGTAGAGAGATGGCAAGTAGACCAGCATGCTGTAATTCCTCTCCATACAAAGAGTAAATCTGAGATTGCCCACAAGTGTTCTAGTCATAAGCTGCTCCTCATGAGGTGACCACAAGACCCGGTCTCCAGAGGATTTGTAGCTCTGAGAGATGAGAGATTAGCCATTTTACTAGGAACACAGTGGCTCAAGTGGTTGGAATGCTGGCCAGGAGATTAGCAAGCCCACATTTGAGACCCGAGAGCTGCCATGGGGCACGGTTGAGCTCTTGTCCTTTGCTCCAGCCGGGGACCCCCAACTGGGCGTCTCCAGGGCAACAATGATGTCACCAGCTAATCCTTTCAACTTTGAAGTGCCTCCGTGCTTCTGACATGAGTGCAAAAAGCCATCTTACTCAAATGGCAGCAGGTGTCTTCAAATGGACACTGAGTTTTCATACTTCCTTTTTTAATCACTTCCAGAAATGTTAACTGTTTTTCAGTTTTTATGAACCTTTGGATCAAAAAGTCTGAAAACATGGGTGAGTTTTAGCTACAAGTTTAAGAATGTACATATGCATATCCAATATACATATGCATACACATATTGAATTTAGAAAGATTTACATGGACTAAGGATCCAGATAAAATAAGATTTTGGAATTAGCTATAAAGAATCTTTCCTGTGGGTTTGCAGACCTGCGCTAAGAAGTCTATTACAGAGATGTGTATAATCCTTTTTATGAACCTGACATTTGTCAGGGGGCTGATTAAAAAATCAGGATTTGACATACAAGTGAAGCAAGCCAAGCTTTGAGAAGAAGGAAGGAAAAATAATTTCAAGAAGGTTTAAAGGAGAATGTGGAAGGTAGCGTTGCCTAGGACTTTCTCTTCAACTTAACAATTTAATATTTGTGTATATTGAAAACCTACCAGTGGCTATCATCACTTTGAAAATCCCAAAGTGTCATTTTTGGTTTATGAAAGATATTACTTTTTCGAATCACTTGTATCTCTTATTTGGATACGCATCTCCTGATTACCGGCTCTGAGACTGCTTGTCAGTTCTATCATCTAAACTAGCTTTTGATTGCTCCCATCAATTCTTGTTCTCAGAAATATTATCATACACACTTGCTGCTCACTGTCAAGGCTGAAAACGTATTTTATCTGTTTAAAATAGTAGAACAAATCTAGCATTCATTTGAGGAAGGGAAATTATTTGTTCTGACTGCCAGCTGTTAGGTCTCTCTAATCCTGACTGTGGCCCAGTTAATGACTCTCATTCTCTCCTTCTGATGCATTTCTGTGCACCTTGAAAATTGCATTATGAATATGACATGGTTAGATAAAGTTCACAGGTCTGAAAACACAAAACAAAATATGTTGCTACAACACACAAGCATCAGTGGTTAAAGGCAGGTACAGGTTGTTTCTTCCTTCCATTTTTCTCAGCTGTGTAATACCATATTTCTTGTCATGGTACGCTCTGCAACAGCAAGTCTATTCTGAGAATATGAATTTATTGGAATATGAATTGCGGGGATTGTTATATAGGCAGTTGGGGAAGGGCCAGAGAAGAATGAGGGAAGGGGTGCTTTAAGAACTGGCCCAAGGGCCAGAGATTTGCTCACATCTGCTGTAGGAGCTGATATCTGGTATCTTCATAAATTGGAGATACTAATTCGTAATTGGAAGATATTCAATGTTTCCATTAAAATAGATACAGGATAATGCTTGGAAACAGAAGGCTTAATTTGGTTCTGATTTTTGTCTATCATAATTGTGATGTGATTGCTCCTGTGATGTGATCCTTCTGTCCTTTTCCTTTATCTATGCCATCTTTCTCAGTATGATCTCTTTCTCCTTGAGGGTATTAAGGAAACAATAACTGCAATTTGATGTGCATGTGTACATAAGATGTAAGAATCGGTTAGGTGTTTAGGGATATGAATGAGAGGCTTTGAGATCTTTGATCTACTGCCCTAGCTGTTAAGCTACATTTTTTTCCTCAGTTGTAGTATCTTCTTAGATAGGCTTCATACATTTAGGCAGCCAATCATCTGTACTGTCAAAAGGAATCTTTCTTCATTTAATTTTCAAACCCTTCTGTGTATTTAGGTAAAGAGCGCTCAGCAAGTTGTACAATTAGATTAATTCTTTCTGGGCCAGCAATCCTTCCCTCTTAGAATCATATCTTAATGAAAGAAATTAGATATTATTGCCTACATGGCACTTTTAAATTTTCCTTGAATCACTAGATAATACTGATATTCTGGTAGAAAACTGCAATGTTCTTGGAATATATTCACATTTTATATTATCTGTGTCTCCAAATCTCTCTAGCATAGTAATCTTCTTCATTTTAATCTTCTTCAAACAAAAGGAATATATGCAGCATGTCAGTCTAGCTAATGGCATGCAAATGTAATGGACAAGAATAAAATGTACAAGAGTTTAAATTTCCTTGGATTACATAATGTAATAAGTTGTTCAGTTGTCTGGAAAACAAAGGAGCATAATGATGGAATGCTTAATACTTCTGTTGGTTTTTCACTCTTTTTCACTTTTAATATCTAAGAAATACCCTAGGTGTGTGTTATTACACTGCATCCATCCTGGTATTTGTAGGATATGATTAGAAGTCTTAGTTTTTGCATAGCTTAATACAGTCATGTTTTGAGTAATGTTTGTGTCAGCCCTGGAGCCCTGGAGGGACACATTTTTCTCTTTGGATCTTCAGGGCTGCCACACTTAGAGGATGGGTATGCTGTGGGAAACTGGAAGGGGGTTGGATGATGACGGGGTGAGATGTATAGCCATAATCAATGGTGGTATTCAGACAGTTCTATCCAGTTCGGATGGTGGCGGGAGGCTCCGTCCGCATGCCCAGACATCATCACATCTCATTTTTGATGCTCTGCACATGCATTTATGAACCAGTAGCGAAGGTAAGTGACAATAACCCCTGGCCATGACAACAAGAACGTTCTTTCTCTGGGAGTCAAGGATGTTCAGCCTGCACCTGGAAAGGTGTGACTGGGAAGCTTCTCCAGTTAGGATGGTGAATTGATTGGACCATGTGATGTACATGTGGATGCAGGGGAAGGAACCTGGACTTTCGTTTGTGAGGGGGAAACCCGGGAGACTTCAGATTCATGTTTTCCCAGATGTGCCAATATGACATCTCTAATAAAATGGAACTTTAAGGAAATGCCTGCCTCAGAGTCTTACTCGATTGGGAGTGTTACTTGGAACCCTGACAGTTTGTGTACCCTGACCAAAATGTGCTTGTCAAGTACTCTTCCTATTGTTATTAAGGAATGGTGCATGCACCACAGCACAGATATGACTAAGGCTGATAGCCTAGATAACACTTTCTCTATCTTATTAAAGATCATCATGTGAAAACTTTGATTGACCAAAGGCATGATGGGTATCACCTCAGCTAGTGCTGTTTTCTTTCCTTTTTCTTACCTCATGCCTTTAACTTCTTTGGCATAATATTTTGGCTTAATAATTTAATATGGCTTACTTCAAAAGGAAATAGTGTGAGTGGTGTGGTGGCCTAGTGGTGGAGCTCTTGCCTCACAATCAGGAGGCTGTGAGTTCGATCCTAGGTAGAGGCAGATATTTCTCTCTCTGGGCATACTGAATCTTCTAAAAAAACCTCTGCATTGGTGACAGGAAGAGCATCCGGCCAGTAAACACTCAGCTCCATTCAGTTGCCCAGACTCCACCCCACAAGGGATTATGGGGTCATTAAAAGAGGAGGAGGATGCTGATGAATTCAAAAGGAAATAGTGTGATGAATACATATGTAAACTGTGAGTATTTATGTACCCCTTGAATATTTTGGCAAAGAGCATTCTCAAGTCTCAATACCCAAATGAGAGTAGCAATTCCTTGGTTTATAATTTATGCCATCTATGCATTATTCCATGTGCAGGACCATAAGAGTTCTAGAAAAAGATGGGTATCATCTATTCTCAAAATAAACTTTCTACTGACCGTGATTTTGGCTCTCAATGGAAGAGCAGCTCGCCATTTACCTATAATTCTGGCTAAATGTAAAATCTGCAGCCCAATGATTAAATGGAACAGAAAACAAATGCGTAATTGAAAAGTACCTAGATGCATTTAATATATTACTTTCAATGGTTAGCAAGTGAGTGGATGAAATAAATTATTTAGTCCCAAATGGGTATATTAGCTTTTATGAGTCTTTAATATTACTGCCACAATCCTCAAATTGCAGATTATTTCATGCTGGGGCAATGCTGTCATCAAGATATTTCAGGAGAGAGAGGAAACAGCTTGAATAGTAAAACAATTCCAATTATGCCAGAGTCAGTGACCAGGGTATTTACTACAGTTAATCTCTATTAGCAGCGCTTCTGTTTCCTGCTAAATTAGCACTACTGTGCTTTGATGATAACTTTATGCTCAGTTCTCATCAGCCTTATCTAACTTTTGTAAGGGAGAAGATATTACACTTTTTTAATAATAAAATAATCAAATTGTAGAGTTGGAAGGAATCATAGGAATCATCTGTCCCACTACTCTGAAATGTGCAGGAAAACCTATTAAACTACCCCTAAGAGATGGTTGCCCAATCCCTCTTAACCCCCACACCCCGGATGGACAACAGAGTCATTTGGAATGGGGTAGCTACAACAAATCATCATCATCATCATCATCATCATCATCATCAAATATCACATCTTCCATAGGTAGTCTGATATTGTACAGAATTTACAGTCACAAAGTTTTTCCTTATATTTAAAATAAATCTAGGGAGCTGCAATTTATAATCTGTATCCCTGGTCCTAATTTTATGGCCATGGAAAATAGCCTTCCTTCCTTCTTTCCTTCCTTCCTTCCTTCCTTCCTTCCTTCCTTCCTTCCTTCCTTCCTTCCTTCCTTCCTTCTTGTTTACAGATGTTGGTACTGAATAAATATTTATTTTTAAATATGGTTTGCTATGCAATTATTACAAGAATAGAGAATTATGTTTACCTATCTACAATTCTGGCTTATTTGCAAGTGGGAGTACATTTCATTTTGTTTTAATATTAGTTTGCATCATTTAAAATAATGCTGTCTGTATAACATGCATAATATTTTTACATACTTACTTTCTTCATTTTGTTCCTTCTAGTAGGCAGTTTTTCCCAAAGCAATAATTTTTATCCTGTCCCCCCCCCCCATCTAGATTGCAATGTTTTTGTATTTATTTATTAAGCAGTGAACTGCAGCATCAATTTCAGAAGAGGGCAAAATAAGAGGAATAATTGCATTTTGCCCTGTATATCAATTTGGGAACTGTGAAACCATTTCGTTCCCATTTAATTCACTTTCCCCATTAAGCAGTTCTAGTTTTCCAGAACATTGAAAATCTTTGAGAAAGAAATTTTTAACCAAAACTTTGTTTGTGTACAGGTATGCAGAGAAGGAGGGTGGAGGAAATCTCTTTCTTGATTTATTGAATTGTGGATAAAACCCCCAAATGTTCAGCTTTGAAAGAGATGGAGTCGAATATCTTTTAGTCTCGAGTTTTTCCACTTCAACTAAAACCCCAGAACTCAGTTTGCACTTTTTTCTCATGAAAAGAAGAACATTCCTGCTTCTATCATCATTTCCTCTAATTTTTCCATCAAATAATATTGCTGGCTTGATCCTTTCATCCTGGTTTTTTTTAAAAAGTATTGGGATGTTTTTTTTCTTTAAGGTGTAGAATTTCTTTCTTTTTTAACAGCACTGCACTCAAGTCTGATCCAAAGCACTTCTCCAAATTATTTTCAAAACATTCAAGGCCCTACTAAGCCAATGGAATTGCTGAATAAACAAGCCAATATGATGAGGTTAGAAGACATGGAGCGTGGCATTTTGCCATGGTTCCTCTCCGAACTTGGCCCAGGATTTATAGAAGCAGCATTATCCCAATTACATTTCTGAGAAATGTTTTCAATTGCTGCATAATCCAGGGTATTATCCTTCCAATAGAACAGCTTTCAAATGAATAGCTATGCCAACGGTGACTTAGAAAATAAAGACATCAGCAATACCTAGAAAGCCAATTCTTTAAGACAGGATCAAATTTCATAGACCATTTGGTTTTTGCAGTTAAAGATGCTGAGCTTGTCCGGTGGAAAGCTGACAGCCCAGGTTTGAGACCCGGGTGCTGCGCAACAGGGTAAGCTCCTGTCCTTGCTCCAGCTCCTCCTTACCAGCATGCAAATGTGAGTAGATTAATAGGTACCACATTCAGTGGGAAAGTAACAGTGTTCCGTATGCATTAATGTATAGTCACACTGGCCACATAACCATGGAAGTGTCTTCAAATAACGCTGGGTCCCTTAGCTAAGAAATGGAGATGAGCACCATTCCCTAGAGTAGTATACCACTGGACAGGAGAAATCTTTATCTTTACTTTTCCAGTCTTTCAGTTAAGAAACTGCCACCAGACAGGCAGTTCCAGTAGAAGGGATCCAACAGAATCAAATCCATTCCTACATTTTAAAGAGCTGAATTAGGGCTGCGTTGATCTCAGATTGTTGCTTGATAAAGGTGGGTGTCTAATTAATAGGACTACATCCATCTACAATCTGTAGAGAATGAAAGTACTCTACAGATCTGGCTTGCATTGCAAGAACTTGGTTGGGTGAGGACAGAGAGGTACACCTGTCTGAGATTTGCCTTCCTAGTTTCTAGTGCTACAACAAATTCAGTGAGGAGTTCAGGTAGAGGTCTCAATCCAGCTATTTTAGGCAACTTCCACCAATCTCCCCCCCCCACACACACACATACACACTGAAACATTTTGCTTCTGAAAGGTACAAAGACAAAACTGAAGTGTTCAAAAATACAACAAGACCCTGTTGGCAAATGGTATTGGCAACCACCAACTTGCACATACTGTATCACACACTCTTTGAGTGTAATGTCTTAATAAAGTGTCAACCACCCACTATAATGATCGAAAGATTCACATCCTAATTACCTGGATATTTGGTCACTAATGTCCAGTTAGGAGAACAGTCTTCTTCCCACTATACATAACAGCCATGAAGCTGAGAAAATCTTGTATTTTAGAACCTGGGAAATAAACTGAATTCTAAACAGGGTAAACAATCCAATTTTGCTTTTGCTATTCTTTTTTCCTTCCTATATCTTCTTTCACTCTTGTTAAAGAAACTCTGGAGCTTGCTTGCTGTAGAGATACCAACTGTTTGCGCAGACTTCATTTCTAGAAAAGAAAAGGAACCTTGGTGATAGATTTGAAGATTGAAATGCAGCACCTAAGCAGATAAATAAATGTGAAAAATTTACAGGCTACCCAGGCTATGACTTTATTCAACTATGAGATAAATTGGGCTGGTCACAATTCCAGTTAAAAGCTATGTTTTATCGATCATTCGATCTAACAGGGTCGTTTAAATTAGCAGCTACTTTGGCAGAATTTGTTCTAAATAAATCTCTTTTGGGATCAGTTTCAGTTAGGCCTGTTTTCCAGCAAAAGTTTTACTTTCAGTGACTGTAAAACACATTGTCTATGACAAAAAGGACATGACAGTTGGTGAAGTTTGGTGTTTTGATTTATCAGATTGCTAAAATTTAACACTGGGTTGACTAAAACTGGGTTGATACAAGAAATCTGAATGCAGAAGAGAACTTCTGAAAGAATTGAAAAGGTATAAAATTCAAAAATCAATTATGTTTTTGACTCTGGTTTATCTTCAGATCATATAAATTCATGCAATTTTCTTAGCAACAATATACCGTATATACTCAAATATAAGCTGAGTTTTTCAGCCCGTTTTTCAGGCTGAAAAACGCCCCCCTTGGCTTATATTCGGGTCACGAAAAAGTGCCTTTTTCCCTGCAACCGTTTTGGCTCCCGGGGTTGCAGGGAGGCTTGCTAAAGCCAAAATGGGGTGTGGGGGGGTGCGGCGTTCCTCCCCCGCGCCCCTTTTTGGCTGTAGGGGTCAGGGAGGCTTGCGCCGGCAGCGCCTTCTGCTCCTCTTTTGCCCCTCAGCGGCTCCCAGCAACTGAGCAGAGAGGCGGCCGATGCCTAACGAGCAGAAGCCAAAGCGCCGCTGCAGCATGTTGCTGGGAGTTGCTGGGAGCCGCTGAGGGGCAAAAGAGGAGCAGAAGGCGCTGCTGGCGAGCAAGCGAGCAGCCAGCCATGCCGGGGGCGCTTTGGCCACCGGGCCCGCCTGCCATGGCTGGAGCTCGCCACTCACCGAATTTGGCCTCTGTCGCAGCCGCGGCTCCAGTGCTGAAGAGGGGTCGGTGCCGGGCGACGAAGAAGAGCAGAAGCAGCTGCTGCCAGGCAAGCGGGAGCCGAACGACCCTATGGTCATGCATGGCCCATGGCAAGTGCCCGCAGCTGCCTGGTACTGGCCCCGAATACCAGTGCTGTCCCTCGCCCACCTCAGCTCCCCGCTCTTTCCTTCCCCCCACAGGTGCCTCCTCCCTTTCCTCATCCCGAACGGCCGGCGGGCGAGGCTGCTCCGGTCGCCGTGAGGCTGCCTGAAGCGTTCCTTTCCAAGGGGCTTCTCGGCACCCGCACCTCAAATTCAGTTCAGCCGGGGGAGGGAAGCGGGGAGTTGAGGCGGGGTGGGGGACCTGCGCCCCTCTCCCTCTCCCACATCGGAAAGGAACTTTCCGCTTCAGCTTCCTGCTTCCAAGAAGCCCCTCGGGAAGGAACGCTTCGGGCAGCCTCGCCCGCCAGCCGTTCGGGGCGAGGAAAGGGAGCAGGAAAAAAAGGGGCGAGAAAAAAGTTTCCCAAAGTTTCTTTTTCAGTGAATGCTTCCCCTAACCCTAACCCCACCCGCTGCCTTCTCTTCTCTTACTGGGAGTTGCTGGGAGTTGCTCCGAGCGCGGAGGGGAAGCGTTCGCTGAAAAAGAATGGGGTGAGAAAAAAGTTTCCCAAAGTTTTAACAGGCGAGAAAGCTGAGAAAGGGTGAGAGCCTCCGCTGGAAGAGCAACGGAGATGCTAACTCCGCACTCGGAGCAACTCCCAGCAACTCCCAGCAACATCCAAAGTCATCCTTTTTTCTCGCCCTGTTCTTTCTCGCCCGGTCCCCTGACCGAAACAAGAGAAGGCAGCAGGCAGGGTTAGGGTTAGGGGAAGTGTTCGCTGAAAAAGAAACTTTGGGAAACTTTTTTCTCGCCCCTTTTTTTCCTGCTCCCTTTCCTCGCCCCGAACGGCCGGCGGGCGAGGCTGCCCGAAGCATTCCTTTCCGAGGGGCTTCTCGGAAGCAGGGAGCTGAAGCGGAAAGTTCCTTTCTGATGTAGGAGAGGGAGAGGGGCGCAGGTCCCCCCCCTCAACTCCCCGCTTCCCTCCCCCGGCTGAATTGAATTTGAGGCGCGGGTGCCGAGAAGCCCCTCGGAAAGGAATGCTTCGGGCAGCCTCGCAGCGACCAGAGCAACCTCGCCCACCGGCCATTTGGGGCGAGGAAAGGGAGGAGAAAAAAAAGGGGGCGAGAAAAAAGTTTCCCAAAGTTTCTTTTTCAGCGAACGCTTCCCCTCTCACCCCCCGCCCTCTAGCCCTCTGGCTTTCCCCCCCACACTCAGCCTTCCCCCCCTCCGCACGTTCATGCACACATACACACTCACCAACACACGCAGCCACACACCTGCACACAGACGGCTGGGCTAGCCAGCACTAAGCAGAGTCAGATGTTCTCCGGAGCTGAGCAGATCTGCAAGGGAATCTGCTTTGGGATCCCCTCAGGCTGTTCCTGTCACTTTCTATAACTAAAACTTGGGGGGTGGGGAAGTCCCTGCTGGGATGAAGGAAAGAAAAGAAGGAAGGAAAAAATGAAGAAAAGAAGGAAGAAGGAAAGAAGGAAGGAAAGAAAAGAAGGAAGGAAGGAAGGAAGGAAGGAAGGCAAGAAAGAAAGAAGGAAAGAAGGAAAGAAGAAAAGAAGGAAGAAAGAAGGCAAGAAGGAAGGAAGAAAGAAAGAAGGAAGGAAAGAAGAAAGAAAGATTTCTTTCATTCTTCTTTCGTTCTTTCGCCTTCCTGCCTTCCTTCCCCTTCTTCCCTTCTTCCCAACAGGGACTCTCCCCCACTCCCCGAAGTTTTTAGTTGGTTTCAAAGAATTCAACAGCTGGAATGCAAGCGGAGGGGAGGGGAGAGGGAAAGAGAGAATGAGAGAGGCAGAGTGGGGGAGAGAGAGAGAAAGAGGTGGAGAGAGAAAGAGAATGAGAAAGAGTGGAAGTGACAAGATAGGGCAAAAACGTAAAATGTGAGGACAGTCGTAAGTTCGAGGACTGGTCACAAGTGCGAGGACCAGTCAAAAATTACTTTTTCAGCCCTCTGAGTAGTCCATATGCACAAAAGGACTACCCAGAGGGCTGAAAAAGGTGATTTCTGATAGGTCCTCGCACTTTTGACCGGTCTTTTTTTATTTTGAAATTTAACAGTAGCCGCTGCATTTCCCACCCTTGGCTTATACTTGAGTCAATAAGTTTTCCCACTTTTGGGGGGTAAAATTGGGGGGGGTCGGCTTATATTCGGGTTGGCTTATACTCGAGTATATACGGTATACTGTAGAAAGGATTTGCCATTATCTTCCTTGAGAATGTTTTTCGATTTTCCACTCTAGTCTACAAGTTGGATTTTCTGGAGTACTTGCTAGGTTTGACTTAATTTTTCAAGATAATTAGCCAGGTTTAGCCAGGTATAGCCATCTGCAGTAAAACAGATTGTCATATCCTAATTTGGCTTTTAATGATATCTTAGCTTATCTGAAGTAAGTCTTTCCGTCATAAACATACAGATCAGAGGTGGGATTCACTTACTTTCCCTACCGGTTCGCAAATGTGAGCGCATGTGCAGCCTTCTGCTCACCTCTGCGCATGTGCATGGCCTTCTGCACATCCGCAGTAGTCGCGCATTACATCCGGGCAGGTGGGTGGAGCCTCCTGCACTCGCTCCTACTGGTTTGCACGATCCAGAGAGAACTGGCTGAATCCCACCACTGATACAGATATATTTTGCTGCTACCTATAGATATGAAGTGTTTCCTAACATTGAATACATCAAATTAAAATTTGGCTTTTTATATTGGTTCTGAAATGCACCAAACTGAAATATATGAAATTAAGTTTTAAAATGAATTTAAAGCTATTCTAGTCATAGACATAAACCTGGGTAATAGAACATTCTGGCTGTCAAAATGCATACATCAATAGAGTAGTATCTATACGTGCAGAAGAATGTAATAGAACACAGGGCAATGATTAGATATATCTGCAATTTTTCCTCAGATTTGGGTTTTTTTAAAAAAGAAACTCCTCTTCACTAACAAAGTGAGCGTACAAGACTTCTAGCTTCAACTATATTTCCTTCCCCTCCCCCTTGTAGGAACCATTTTATGTAATAGTACAGCTCATTCTACCATCTTTAGATGCTGCCCTTTTCCCTTACAAATTAGAACTTTATGAAGTGGCTAATATTCAACTCAGCAAGGAGCTTCATCTCACTCACCTTACTGAGGAATAGCAATTCTTTCTTTTACTTAATAAGGCTCCTGTGCCTCTCTATTTGAAAGCAACACTGAGAGGGTTATAACATCAGACACAGTAAAGGGATTAAAAAATAAAACTACAAGTACGAACCAATAATAAACTACTAAACGTGGCACCAAAACAACACAACTTTTTCTCAAAGGGAATACTGATTCCAATCATCTCACAAAAAAGCTGCCCCCTCCCCCCAGTGTCTTTCTAAAAATATGGCAGTGTTTAGAGAATTTTGATCTCAGGGGATGTGCTGAAGTAGAGAAGAGAATAGTTACCCAGATCCTAAACTACATATCAATTTAAAGATGGCAACCAGTACCTTCAAACCAATGTTGATTTTATTTTATCTTATATTTTATTTTATTATAGGCAGCCCTTAAAATAGAGGTGTTATGCATGTAAACAGTCATGAACCCATAACAATTTGAGCTGCTGCATTCTGTACCAATTATAGTTCCTAAGGCTTATTGTAGAATAGTTTATAGTAGTCCAAAACAGGGGTGACCGAGGCATGAGACTGGAAGGAGAATACAAGAGAATTATCCAAGTCGGAGGAAGAGAGGGGTGCATTTCCAACCATGACAAATGAGAAACATTATTTCAGTCTTAATGTCTGAAATTGAAAAGTTAAATGGTGCAGTGGCTTAGAGATGGACCTCTCACCTCACAATCAGGAGGCTGGGAGTTCGATCCTAGGTAGAGGCAGATTTTCTCTCTCTGGGCACACTGAGAATATATCTGCTGAAAAAAAACTCTGCGTTGGCGACAGGAAGGGCATCCGGCCAGTAAACACTCAGCTCCAATCAGTTGTTCAGACTCCACCCAGCAAGGGATTATGGGGTTGTTAAAAGAGGATGATGAATGTCTTAAGAAGATATTAGTCATTCATTTAAGGAAATTCACAGAAAGAGTCCAAATAGCTTTCAGAGGCATACTTGAATAAGTGGGAAGTCTATTTCTTTAGCTTGGAATATTTTGTATTTTTACACCTTTTTTCTGGCATGAAACCTGATTAACAAGACATCATGAATATTGCCTCCTTAGATATGTGCTGTAGTTTAGGGGTTTGAGAATATCTGAGAAACTGAATACACGAAAGCAGCTTGGAAAATAATTTCCCCTCAAATCCTAATCAAAAAGGCCCCTTCTAAGATCTACACAGCCATATATTTTCAATGTACATTATACATTGCATAGACTAGTTCAACTGAGTTCAATATGCACAGACACAGTTGTGTGCCATTATGGTGGATATTATATATTCAAAACTTCTCCATATGAAAAATGTATTGCATGTAATTGAAATACAGTAACCAACTGCAACCTTCCCCCCCCAGAAAATAGGGAGGAAATTATATTCTGGCAAACTTTTCTGCCTTGATATGCTGGTTTATTACAAAGATGATGTTTTTGAAAAAAAAGAAAAAAGAAAATGCTCAGACCTATGCCAACTATAAACTGAAATGTGACTACTGTAGTCTTTGCTATGATGGGCAGTAATGGGTAGAATAGCTTTCAGTTTGTTTGTTTGATTGGTTGGTTGGTTGGTTGGCTTCTTATAGCTGCCCATCTTAGCAAACAAATCTGGGTGGCTCACAATTCAGAAACAGATGTTGCTCTTAAAATCTTAAAAACATTTTAAAACAAAATAATAAAAACCATTAAAACACTAAAAAACATTAATATGTCAACTTCAAGTACATATTATGTACTTGGATGAGTAAAATATTTTAGGGAAACACTTAGAGTAGTAGAATTTCAGAATGAACATAGTGTAGGTTGTAGCAAGGGCTCCCTTGTTTAACTGTCAGTTATCTTGTCTTCCCCACTTCAGAAACCACAACGTTAAACTTTCAATCTCATTTACACTTTAAAACAAAGCTGGCTGTGGAATTCTGGGAGTTGAAGTTCACCAGGCTTAAAGTTGCCAAGGTTGGAGACCCCTGTTTTAAAACCTTGAGCCTGAAGAGAATGGTTGGCCTGAAAGAAAATACCTGAGCAATGATATCCTATAAATCAGTTATGGCGATGAAATCCTCTCCTTTCCTTCAAAAACAGGCTGAGAGAAGGGTTATACTTAAGGACATCCAGGTGAATTTTTACTGCTCATAGATAAACAGGAAGAATATTTTTCCCCTCCTTGGCACTCTCCTGCTAAAGTACCTCCAAATTAGGAGATTCAGACATAACCAGGTCTTCTATCATATAATAATGAAACCATTTTTTTCCCTACTCAAAGCAACAAAAGAATACTTTGTGAATAGAAACAAGTGTGTTTGTGGAAACAAAGAGAGGAACAAAAATGAACACCAGATACACTTGATTCCATTATCTATTATTACCTTCCTTTTTGGCTCAGTGTGGAATTGCTCTTATTAAGATGATGCTAAACCCAGAGAGAGGTGAAGAGTGAGATTCAATAGTAACCCTTCAGCTTAATTTAAGCAGAGTTCAAGCCCTGCCAATTCTGGGTGATCTCAGCTGCCTTGTTAACATCCCAGCAGCATGTTGCAAATAAACTCCTAATGTGGATGCTTTATTCCCGTCAATAATTTCAGCTTTCAAAAGATTTTTAAAAAATTACAGTAATACAAAGGGGAGAGTTATTACCAGACACCAAGGCAGTGTCTACTGGAGCTGATTTGTAAATAACAATATTATCTGAATGGCCTCCTAGAGGTAACTAGTCTGGTTATATAGTGCCTTTCTTCTCTGGGATCCAGAATTCCTAGTGATTGATTTTTCTGTCCCACAACCCTGGCAGCTCTTTTTTAATCAGATTATATCATGTTGAAGTTTGGATCTGCTAAGCCCAATGCACCATTGCATTAAAAATACATTCCCTTGCTGGTGGAGTAGTAATTAAAGAACTGATTATAATGTTAGTATACTCAGTGCACTTGCAAAATTGATCAAAATATAATGGGTAGTGAAAAACACAAGACTTGTTGAATATGCTTTGATATTCAGTCTAAAATCAGAGTTAGGCAACACATAACAGTGGAGTTACACTGATACACAGGTTCAGAAATCCTGTCTCCGGCACCAAAACTCTCTTTGTGGAATTTTGGGAATGCAATTACCAAAAATCATCTATGCCAGCATATTTTAAATTATAAGGAAGAAGAGGAGAATGCCTAAGGAGGAAGAAACAATAGAAGATCTCAATCTAATCTACCTGTAAAATGCAGGATTATCCACTTCAAATTCACTATCTACCAACTGAAGTACTTTCTCACCACCACCACCCCAAATTTTTGGTATAGCCTACAGACAGAAAATTGTCTTAACACTTGACACACTTAACTTAAGTGGATTAGTTTAGCAAATCCCTTTACAATAATTAGGCTCAGGGTGAAATCCAGCAGGTTCTGATAGGTTCTGGAGAACCGGTAGCAGAAATTTTGTGTAGTTTGGAGAACCAGAAAATATCACATCTGGCTGGTCCCAGAGTGGAGTGGAAATGGAGATTTTGCAGTATCCTTCCCCTGCTATGCCCACCAAGCCATGCCCACCAAGCCACACCACACCATGCCCACCAAGCCCTACCCACAGAACCGGTAGTAAAAATATTTGAATTTCACCACTGTCCACAAGCAAACAAGTAGGAGTTAACTATTGTCACTTCAGGCCTTAAATGATGGCTTCTCCATAAAATAATAATTTAGAGCCAAAAACACATTATTCAAGGAATAGCAACTGAAAGAGGCAAGATTGGGGGAAAAAATTACCTGTGCTGAAATCAAAATGTGTTTTGCATGAGGTAGAAGACAGTTACCCTGCCTTTGTGGGATAGTAAAGCCTCACATATGATCTAGTGTTGAATAATGAATGGGTGGCCTTCTGAACAGTCAAATTTCATTTCTCCTCATGATAAGGAACAATATGAGTTACAGTTCAATATCTGGAGGTAAAAAAGTGTTAATGATCCCCAGATCGTATCCCGTCCATTGTCAACACAAAACTAGGAACATTCGGTAATATAAAGAGGAGCCAATGAAAACAGCACAGTTGTTACCAAATGCATCTACTTTTCTCTGATTATTGTGATTGTGTCAGTCTTGGGCCATCCTAGATGAGAAGGAATTGCCAAGGAGCAGGCAGCTTCCCCTAATCTTCCATGCACCATGGAAAGCAGCAGAGTAATAACTTATACTTCTTCCCACTTTCTACTTGTGATGGGATGTGTGAATCCAAGCAAACTCTGAGAAAGAGCAAATATATCATATTTCCCTCTTTGATGGAAAAGGGAGTCCAGCAGGAATGAACATACCGGGAACGGATCTGTTTGCAGAAAGCCTTCTAGTTCAGACCAACATTTATAAAATGTATTTTCATGGAGAAACATATTTCTCAATTGCATTGAGTCAAGAACAAGAGTTAACCAGGAGAGAACATTGATGATGCTACAGATGAGTTTAACAATGGCAGGTGGGGGTCTCCATCCCCCTTTATTTATTTACTTATTTATTTATTTTATTTTGGAAAGAGAGAGTTTCAGTCTGAACTTCATTCTTTTAGAAAAAAGTCTGTAGAGATTCTCAGTCATCCAGGTCATGGTTCTCCCAAAGGTGCTTTTTCAGGAGGCAACTGGACTTTCTTGTTTTTTCTTTGAAGAGGTTTCGCTTCTCATCCAAGAAGCTTCTTCAGCTCTGACAGGATAGTGGGGAATGGAAGGATTTATATTCCTTGCAGGCAGCTGGAAATTTGCATCCTTTTAGAGGGACATTGAAGCACTTGGATGTTTATCTGTGTCCTCAGGGTCACCTGAGTAGTGTTCCTGGTTCTTGTAGTCCGCAGTTTTTTTCTCTGGAAATCCATTCCTACTCCCACACCATTCAAAGGGTGTTCATCCCAAATTGTACAGCAAAAGGTCTGTAGAGATTCTCAGTCATCCAGGTCATGGTTATCCCAAAGGTGCTTTTTAAGGAGGCAACTAGACTTTCTTGTTTTTTCTTTGAAGATGTTTTGCTTCTCATCCAAGAAAGTTTTTCAGCTTCCTCCCATGCACAGCAATCCATTAAAGAAAAGGTGCACAAGAAATTTCCTTTCCTTTCTATTTAATTTCCAAAATGATTATAACATTGCCTCTCCTCCTCCTCCTCCTTCTCCTTTGCCCCATCGTGACCTGTCTCCAATGCAACATAGCAATAAACTGTTTAACTGCTGTTGCTCTTTATGCTCTCAACATAATTTTGCTTACACTGAGTTGCATCAATTGTTGAACACAAGAAATCATGCTTCTTGACCAAACTAACTTGATGTCTCCATTACTGGAGGCAGGTTTTTGTTTGATATAGAAGAAAAAACTATAAAACTGTGTTAGACAGTTTCCAGTAGACAACTAGCACACTGGTTAAAGGTTCCCCTCGCACATATGTGCTAGTCATTCCCAACTCTAAGGGGTGGTGCTCATTTCCGTTTCAAAGCCGAAAAGCCAGCGCTGTCCAAAAACATCTCCGTGATCATGTGGCCAGCATGACTAAATGCCAAAGGGGCACAGAACACTGTTACTTTCCCACCAAAGGTGGTCCCTATTTTTCTATTTGCATTTTTTACGTGCTTTCGAACTGCTAGGTTGGCAGAAGCTGGGACAAGTAATGGGAGCTCACCCCGTTATGCGGCACTAGGGATTCAAACCGCTGAACTGCCAACCTTTCGATCGACAAGCTCAGCATCTTAGCCACTGAGCCACTTCACACTGGTTAGGCAACAGCTAAATCTTACAGTGCTTGATATATGAAGCTTTTAGTACAATCCTGAATGCTAAATAATCTGTGGGTGGAAGACATGTTACTAGCAGTGCTCGGTAAAGCTCTCAGGAGAGAGCAACTGTTTTAATGTACATATTTTAATGGCAAAATATGCCGAGAGCTAATATCCTGGAGAAATTATTGCTGAATCAGGAATCTTTTGCACTTTCAAAGTCAAAGCTTCTAAAAAGTACTTTTAGTTAATACTGCAGTGCTGAGTGCTTGACTACAGAAATACCATTGCAGTCGGGGAGAATGCCAATTGAGCAAATTCTTGCACAGAATTGGTCTGCTTACTTCTTGCGATTGCTTTCAGTCTGGGAAAATAAACTGAAGGAAGGAGATTTAATGGATTTTTCTTTTCTCCCCTGGAGGTGAAAATATGCCAAAGAGTGAGAGATGACCTTGTCGTAATTTTCCTCCCATCATCATCTTTTTCCTTAAATATTTTTTTCTTCTTTTGTGAACTACCCTTTTTTACCCCTTCCTTCTTTTTCAAACTACCCCAAGAATTAAAAGTGGTGGTTTCTCTCAAGGTTCATCTTGCTGTATTATATTATCTCTCCTAACCCTTCCCTCATCTACTGCCAAACAGTCCCAAGATTTTGACCTCACCCATTCTAATGATAACTGCAGCTCTCAACCACAGACTTTGCAGATGCAAATAAAGTTGCTAGCTTCCTGTTTTAAGGAATTTATGGATTATCTACGATTCGTTTTCCTTTTCCCAAGAAGGTGACTTGGACTGTTGCAAATGAGTATTATTTTTAACCACACAATTGTAGCTGAGGTATGGTAGGCAATATTTAAAATCAACAGTCATGTTTTGGTTTTCTTTTAAGTGATTAAGGAGGATTTGCTTGAAAATTTCCAGAGGTGGTTACTGCTGCTTCTTCTCCTTCTCCTCCTCCTTCTTCTTCTTCTTCTTCTTCTTCTTCTTCTTCTTCTTCTTCTTCTTCTTCTTCTTCTTCTTCTTCTTCTTCTTCTTCTTCT
>WNWU01000006.1:38806975-38857711 GCA_012654045.1 Ptyas mucosa | reverse complement strand
CCTCCTCCTCCTCCTCCTCCTCCTCCTCCTCCTCCTCCTCCTCCTCCCTTCTCCTCCTCCTCCTCCTCCCTTCTCCTGCCTGCCACTGCTGCCACCAAAAGACTCTGTCACCCCATCACCATGGTATTGGCACTACAGGTGATTTATTTTTATTTATTTATTTATTTTTAAATTTGATTTATATGCCGCCCTTCTCCGGAGACTCAGGGCAGCTTACAATGTGTTAAGCAATAGCCTTCATACTTTTGTATATTTATACAAAGTCATCTTATAGCCCCCATAATCTGGGTCCTCATTTAGCAAGTATGGGAAAACAAGTATAAGTATAAACATAACATATAAACATATTGTTGAGGGTTTTACTCTATATTATCTACCCAACTGTAGGATAAGCATCCAACACATATAAGTATAAACAGGTATAAGTATAAACACAAGAAATGAGTACGACTAAACGGGAACAGTAGGACAGGGATGATAGGCACGCTGGTGCGCTTATGCACGCCCCTTACAGATCTCTTAGGAATGGGGTGAGGTCCACGGTAGACAGTTTAAGGTTAAAGTTTTGGGGGTTTGAGGATGTAACAACAGAGTCAGGTAGTGCATTCCAGGCATTGACCACTCTGTTGCTGAAGTCGTATTTTCTGCAATCAAGTTTGGAGTGGTTTACTTTGAGTTTGTATCTATTGTTTGCCCGTGTATTATTGTGGTTGAAGCTGAAGTAGTCATTGACAGGTAGGATGTTGTAGCAGACAATTTTGTGTATTAAGCTTAGGTCCGACCATAGGCGGCATAGTTCTAGGTTGTCCAGGCCCAAAATTTCAAGCCTAGTGGCATAAGGGTTTCTATTGTGAGCAGAGAAGTGGAGGACTCTTCTCGTGAAATATCTCTGGATTCGCCGAATTGTATTAATGTCCAATATACAGTGTGGATTCCAGTCAGATGAGCTGTATTCGAGAATTGGTCTGGCAAAAGTTTTGTATGCCCTAGTTTGCAGTACAATGTTACTAGAGAAGAGGCTTTGCAAAATTAGATTAACAACTCTTAATGCCTTTTTGGCAATGCTGTTACAGTGAACTCTGGTGCTTAGATCTTTTGAAATGAGTACTCCTAGGTCCTTGACAGAGTGAGGGTCATCTATGAGGTCGTATCTGCCCAGTTTGTATTTGGTGTCCTGATTTTTGTTGCCAATGTGTAAGACAGAGCATTTGTTTGTTGAAATTTGAAGTTGTCAATTGTTCAACCAATCTGACACATAGTCAAGGTCATTTTGTAGGGCAGCAGTATTGTCGGTGATGTTAAATAGTTTTACACCACCAGACTCTGTCACCCCATCACTATGGCATTGGCACTGCAGGTGATTCAAAAGTTGGAGTAAGATTTCCAGTAAAGCAAAAGAGGAGAGACTCTCCTTCTTTATGGGAGCCCTCCAGCACCTAATTCTCAAAGATGGGGTAACAGAGTCACCCCAATGCCTTGGATCATGCCTATCACATATCATTCAGCTTAGCTGTAATTGTAAGGCCACCCACTGGCCTTGTTAATAGGACAATAGAGATTAGATGTAGCGGGGGAATTTAGGCTAGTATACTTTATGTCACCTTAGGGATTTCACAAAATATATTAAGGCAGCTGATTAGAACTGTGTGCAGTCTTGCAGGAGGTATAGTGGCAGGGGTGGGTTCTAATTTTTTTTACTACCGGTTCTGTGGGTGTGGCTTATTTTGTGGGTGTGGCTTGATGGTAATGTGACAATTATTTAGGATTTAGCAGAGGTACTGGTCTACCAGGCTTTTAACTGCTTGCAGAGCTGTACCAAACTACCCATTTATTTTTTGCAGGCACTGGTCTACTCATGTATTTTTGCAGGCACTGGTCTACTCATTTGTTTTCTTTTAACACTGATCAGCTGTAGGGCGGCCCTTTGAAGCCCCGCGGCAAGAGTTTAAACAGTTTTTTTCCCTCTAGCCAGCAGCTGGGATTCAGGAGGCAGCAATAGATTGGGGGTTGGGCCAAATAAAAGGTAAGAATAATGCAGGAGGTGGGGGAGGCGCAGGAGGGCACGGTGGGGCAGTGGGGCAGAACCGGTTCAGTGACGTCATATCATCACCGCAGTGGCTCAGGAGAATCGGGCCGAACCGGGAGGAACCCACCACTGTTTAATGGGCATCAGATGGTCAGGCTGGATTGCAGACTCACAACTTTCATATGCCTTGGTGATTGCAGGCTGTTGGGGTACAATGGGAAGAGACTCTGAGTAGGGCCCATCACCTTTAAGGGGCCCAAATGCTGCTAGTCATATTGTGACCTTTTTACTCCTACCCTGAGAGGTAGTCTGCAGTTTTAGAGCCCCAGACCTGAAGCCCTTGGGGAAATTGTTAACATTGTTATCAGCATGAATATTTTTCTAGGAAACCCAAAACATATTATTCACTCTAAGAAAGAAAATGTCATAAACAAATAATTGCAGCAGTGCTTGAAAATATACAGGTTTACTCCACAGCTACAAAACAAGGCAAGATGTGACAGCAAGTGCAGCAATAGGAAAACATTTACCAGAGAAAGTTGCACTTAATTATTTAAGAAGCAGACTAAAATTCTTGCCTCCCCCCCAAAATTGATCACTTGGTAAACCCATCATCTAAATTCACTATAGACAATGCATCACAAAAAAAAAACAAGACAGGCTAGTCTGTTTAACATATGCGATCGTCAACCTTTAGCTTCATTCTGGCTGGTGCAAATTGGCAGGATATAAATCAAGGGAAGTGCCTCAGAAGCACGCTGTGATTTTAAGGACCTCTTTTGAGATTGCGATTGTGGTTTTGCTGGGAAGAGCAGACATTGCAGCAGATATGAATGAATCAGAAATGGCAGGGTATAAAATTGTGGTCTTTTCTAATTGCAGTGTTAATGAACTTTACCATGCTGTAAACCACCACTTGCCAATTTTGTCTTTTGTGCTAATTGTTTGACAACAAACTGTGGAAGAGCTTGCTCTGTGGCACAATGGATGATCCACAGAGAATCTTGGCCAAGATTCTTAGAACACAAGCTTAATTTTTCTGTTGTTTCATTTTCTATCAGCTACTAGTTGCTGGAACCATGCCTGTTCCCCAGTTTCTCTGTCTTGTAATAATCCAGTTACCTTATCCTCTTGTAGAGCTAATGTGATCTGTCCTGTGGATTTCCACTGGACCTTGCTTGCAGTTTAATACTTTGTCTTGTTTTTTTTTTCCTAACTCCAACTCTTGTGCTTGTCTATTCTGGTCACCAATTAGTCTTTTTTTCAGTTGAAACAAAGACACTTGGCAAGTTTACTTTTCACATTTTATGCTGACTTTCCAAAGACAGATCTAAGTAGAGCACATTACAATATCTAAGACAGGATCTTCTTTCATCAGGAAAAGGCAATAGATAGCACAACCAAATTAAGCTGAGCCAAAGAACTCCTCGCCTCCTCTGCTACTTTATCTATTAGGAGGAGCGATGAATTCAGTTACATCCAAAATCTGCGTATTTGATCATTCAGGGAAAGAATGCCTGCTCACTGCAAAACAAAAATGTTCTTACCAGGACTCAATTTGGTTTGTTTTATCCATCTTCTGAGTGCAACAAGGCAATGCTGAAGGATATGACATCAGAAAACAAAATTAAGTCTCATCTCTACATTGATAGAATGCAACTGACTCTCGCCCAACAATCTCATTGCTAGAAAAAAATCTGAATTCCCAATAAAAGTTGATAAATCTCAATAAAGCCTTACATTTTGAAGTAAAGTACACCATGCTTAGCTTGTTAAACGTGACCTCGTGTCTATTATGGGATAAGGCAAAAGGCATGAACAGGAAAGGCTTGCAAATATTATGGCTAAATATGGAGGCTGAAAAGGGAAGTTTGCTGGAAAAATCATGGGTATGGAACGTTTAGCACTGATTACTCCACATTCGTGATAGAAATAACTTTGCTGAGTATTGGATCATGCATATGTGAAAATGCTGAGATGTTAAAAAGACAGTAATTACTGTAAAGAGACATGGAAAAAAAAACCAATGTGCGATTCTGTGACATTAACATGCTGTAACATATGGTAAATGCTTGTAAAGCCCCCAATAGACTTTGGAAGGTTACACAGGCTTTGAAACAGAGATGTCTCTGTGTCACTTTCTTCTGCACAATAAAGATTATTTACAATCTCCACCTTGATGTGTTCAGTTTTGGACCTTGACTCACCGGGCAATGAACCCAGTGTTGGACTGTGATGACATCATTGAACAACTGCTAAGCACAAAAGACAGAAGAGCTTGTTGATGAACCATACAAATCACACATGAAGGAAACATACAATAGCCCTTGCATATTACCAGTTGGGGATGCTGACAGTCACACAAAACACTATAAAATAGCAACTAAAGGTCAAGCAGAGACACTTTGCCTATAGGTGTCCATAGGGGAGGCAAGAGACCAAATATTTTATTTATTTAGTTAATTTATTTATTTAGTTTGTCAAACATGTACAAGATGGCAGGTATGAATATGAACATGGACACGATTGAAGGAAATGAATACAAATAAATGGGGACAATAGGACAGGGACAGTAGGCACGCTGGTACGCTTATGCATGCCCCCTTTACGGACCTCTTAGGAATGGGATGAGATCCACAGTAGACAGTTTAAGGTTGAAGCTATGAGGGTTTGAGGATGTAACAGCAGAGTCGGGTAGAGCATTCCAGGCATTGACCACTCTGTTGCTGAAGTTGTATTTTCTGCAGTCGAGTTTGGAGCGGTTTACCTTGAGTTTGTATCGATTATTTGCCTGTGTATTATTGAAGTTGAAGCTGAAGAAATCATTGACAGGTAAGACATTGTAGCAGACAATTTTGTGTACTATACTTAGATCGGCCCTCAGGCAACGCTGTTCCAGATTGTCCAAGTCCAAAATTTCAAACCTGATAGCATAAGGGATTTTATTTTGAGTAGAGGAAATGCGCATTTCAATGTCACAGTACATGTTTCATTGTTTTCTGATCATCCTATTTTTTTAAAAAATTTGATTCATATGCCGCCCTTCTCCGGAGACTCAGGGCAGCTTACAATGCGTTAAGCAATAGCCTTCATACTTTTGTATATTTATACAAAGTCAGCTTATTGCCCCCACAATCTGGATCCTCATTTTACCTATCTTAGAAAAGATAGAAGGCTGAGTCAACCTTGAGCCTGGTGAGATTTGAACTTGCAATGATTGCAGGCAGCTGATGTTAATAGCAGTTAATAGCAGTGCTTTAGTCTGTTGTGCCACCAGGGCTCTTACTCTAATTTATAGTAAACATCTATGATTCTTGCCATATCTAAGCTAGGTCAGAAGATGGAAATAGAGAAATCTAGATGGAAATAGAGAAGATGAACTGGAGAACTCTGTCAGTGACTTGCTCTTTTCTCATCTCTACACTATGTAGTTTTCTTAATAGCTGCTAGATCACACTGTGAAGCTCAGTGTTTTCCCAAGGGCATTTATTAAAACTGATGACATGTTTTCTGGTTGAATTCTCTGGGGAAAGCGCATCATTTCTGAACAGCTGTTGCTCCAATAAACAGGAAATCACTTCTCATCACTGATTGGATTTTATTCTTGTTATACATTGAGAAGGCGCAAGAGGAAAGATTAACTACAGAATGGGTGAAATGCAAGTTATCGCCCCATTTCTCAGCTATGTTTTTCTGTTTTCTATCTTAAGTGTTCTTAAATAGACCTGGCTCATTTAGTCATATCATTACATATAAGGATTGTCAATTAATGGCTTGCGATCTCAGGCTGAGGCCTTCCAGCATCACATTACATTTTAGAAACTTCATCAGTTACTTATTCTCACATGGATTCGGTAAAAAAAGCAATAGGCATTTAAGGCTTCTCAGCTTTCTCACACAGTAGTTCTTTCCTTACGTGCTTCACTTCGTGCCATATATCAAGTGCATAAGAGCCAAACTGCATAGAAATAAGTTGCAGAACTGTATTATAAAGAGATAATGCTGCCTAAGCCTGGTTGCTTATTTGCATATTTATTTTTGCAAATGATCTGGAGGCCATGGAGTCTAGAGGCTGCTGAAAGATATTGGCAAACTTGAAGTAATCTAGCTCAGAATACAAAATTGCATAGCTTACAATGTTTAAATGGAATGCAGTTCAAACACTGGCTTCCTGAAAGTGTTTTTCACCAACTTGATACCTTCTGATTTTTGGATTTTAAACCTTCTTAGGGGCTATCCTTGCTAGGAGTTCTGGGCGTTGAAATGAAGTCCAACTCATCTGGCAAGTAGTGAGAGATGGATGCTATTCAGTTTGGAATTAAAAATAGCATTCTATATATACATGGAAACAGTGGTGAAATCCAAATATTTTTACTACTGGTTCTGTGGGCATGGCAGAGAAAGGATATTGCAAAATCCCTCATTCCCTCCCCATTCTGGGGCCAGCTAGAAGTGGTATTTGCCGGTTCTCCGAACTACTCATAATTTCCGCTACCAGTTCTCTGAACTACTCAAAATTTCCGTTACCGGTTCTTCAGAACCTGTCAGAACCTGCTGGATTCCATGCCTGCATGGAAATATTTTCTGTACACTGTACACTGGGCTGGGGAACTATTACCCCTTTATGGCTGGTGGGCTTCAACTCCCAGAATTCTGGGAGCTAAAGTCAAGGAGTCATAAAGCAGCCATAATTCCCTACCTCTGATGTACACAGAGCTCAGCAGCAAAGTTGTTTCGTACTCCATAGATTTGTGGGAAAGCCTAGGAACACTTCACCACCTTGTGATGGAATGAACCCAACCAATATATTTGACTAATAAGACTATGGATTGGGAGCACTCCAATCCATAGTCTTATTAGATAGCTCTTGACCTAATTGTCAATGCTCCAAGTAATGCACCCATTGAAAACAGAACTCCAAGGCAGGTAGATTCCTCAAAGAACAATTTATTGGATATATCATATTGGCACAACTGGTGAAAACCGACTCTGGAAGTTCCTGCAGTTTTCACCCAGTTAAAACTGAAAGTCCCCCCCCTCCCCGAAGTCATCCATCACGTTGTCCAATAGAGGTACTGGCTGGTCGCTTGGTTACTCACTCCTCCTCTTTCTAGCCACTTGTTGAAACGTCCTTGGTTCCCACAGGAAACTTTATGTTTAGGCTACAAAATCTGAGCTACCTATTTCCATCCCACTCCTATCTAGTGGCAACCCTGAAGCCACAAAGATGGCCCCAGCCAGGTTCACTTCAGGGTTGAAACTAATGATGTCTTGGATGTATAAATAAAAAAGGGTTTCCATTTGGATGCCACTGCATTTAGTGGCAATGGGATTATTTGCACTGAACCAGTGGTGGGTTTCAAATTTTTTTACTACCGGTTCTGTGGGTGTGGCTTGGTGGGCATGGCATGGCTTGGTGGGCATGGCTTGGTGGGCGTGGCAGGGGAAGGATACTGTAAAATCTCCATTCCCTCTCCACTCCAGGGAAAGGTTACTGCAAAATCCCCATTTCCTCCTGATCAGCTGGGACTCGGGAGGCAGAGAATAAATAGGGACAAGGCCAGTAAGAGGTGGTATTTACCGGTTCTCTGAAATACTCAAAATTTCTGCTACCAGTTCTCCAGAACTGGTCAGAACCTGCTGAAACCCACTTCTGCACTGAACACTTGAGTCACCTGAGAAAAACAATTAGGCCCCATGGTTTTGAAGATCAGGAGAGTCATATTGAATTGGTCCAAGAATTTCAGATCCAGCAGCCTTTACCCCCATCCCTCTTTTCATAAGCAGGAACAGTTAGAGTGCATCAAAGATAATATTTTCCCATATTCTCCATTGGAAACATACTTTTAAAGCCCACTATGAAATCATTAGTAGTAAAGTTTTGAATTTCATACTGTGCAACACTAAATTGTATGGATTGGGCTGCTCCGTTGTTAGATTAGAAAAGAGTGCAAATATTGTATGTAGGTGTTTTATTATAAAGGATCTTTCTTAAAAGTAGGAGAGGAGATCTACAGCAGATTCCAACTCAGATGATTCCTTCCAGTTTAATTAACAAACTACATGTTGCACATGGGTGTATAATTCCTCTAAAGAGTGGGTGCATGTTAGTGTTACCAACTCCATTGTCACAAGCTTTGGAAGCAATTAGCGGTTGCTCCCTTCTGCCAACCGACTATTCAGGACTTAATGAATTCCTAACATGGAGGAAGCATATATTCAGCCTTTCAGTTCAGAGTGGTATGACTCATAGAAGCAGGGGGAGTAATCACCCGTAATGAAGACTAACTATTATAGCGGAAATATTATAGTCATAAAATTGTTTTAGAATAGGCATCCTTGAACTAATAAAGATTCAAGGGTGTTGATCTCAGTGGGGTTCCTCCTGACAATTCTGTTACTATCAGCCTGATTAATCTGTTTTAAAAGAAAGTAGGATTCTATAAACTAAATGGAAACAAATGTTGTCCATTTTTCTGCATTAAATGATGAGGATGGCAGGAGAGAGAATCAGTGAGAAAAACACCTCTGAAATCCTGATATTTACCATTCCCACAGTTTCATGTCCTTCAAGATTGATGGATATAATATGAATGACATATCTCATACCTTACACAGATGATACATCATATCTCCTTAGCATACATAACTGTCTGCCTCTATATATATTAAATGTCCATACCATTAAGTTCTCAAGGAATAATTTGGATTTTTCTCCCCAGGTACGCTTTCCAACAACAGCACCCCGAAAGGATGAACATTGCAAATCTGTTGTATTATATCCAGCCTACACAAAGCACTTCACCAAAGTGATTTGTACAATGGAGCTGATGTGATTTGCTTCAGTGAAGTGAAGAGGTGATCCAATTTGCCTTGATGAAGCAATCTGGATGGCCTAGAATTGCTTTTGGCCAAAGCTGTAGGAAAAAGCTCACAAAGTGTGCCAAAACTGTCTAGCCTAAACAGTGTTTTGCTTGAGTTAAATGGCTCTAAGCAAAACACAGCACAAAAATACATTATTGGTGTAAGAGTACAGGCATATCAGGATTACTGTTTGGTAATGTTAATGTTAACTAACTTGAAAAATAAACTTGATTTCTAATGCAAAATGTAGAATCTCCCATCACAAATTGCTGAACATGAAACATCCACTTCTTATGAACAGATGAACAGAAATTATGAGTAATGAGAGACGAATCACCTGGCCCTCATCATCTGATCCATTTACCCACAAAACACTGGGAAACATTGGCCAATCTTTTACTTTGGCCAGATATTTTACTTTCTTTTTAAATTCATATTAATGCCCTGTAATTGTGAAATTCAATCTTAATAATTAGAATAAAAGTAAAGGTAATGGAGTCCCTGTGGATTTTATTCTGCTGGTCGTTGCTGACTATAGGGGATGGTGGTCATCTCAATTTCAAGGCCATTGAGCCAGTGCTGTCTGAAGACATTTCCATGGTCACGTGGTCAACATGACGCCATGGAGTGCTGTTATCTTCTCATCAAAGTGGTACCCATCTATCTACTTGCTTTTGCATGCTTTCGAACTACTAGTTTAGCAGGAACTGGGGCAAGGACAGGAGCTCACCCCATCATGTGGTGCTCAGGTCTCAAACCTGGGCTGCCATCTTTCTAACCGACAAGCCCGTATCTTAACTGCTGAACCACCGCGTCACCCTAATAATGAGAATAGGTTTGTAATTATTATATTATGGTATTCTATTTGTTACTCAAGCACATTGAATTCGAACTATATTTTAAACGGTTCACATTAGTGATATAATTGTATTATCTTCAATTTTGTAGCTGTTTCATTTTCCTGCATTTCTGCTGTATCTTCTTGTGGAAATCTGCAAATTCCATGCTGTACTCACCAATTAACCAGATTTAGGGAGTAAAGCATGGCAATTTTATTCAGCAAGGTTATTGTACAAAAGGGTGTCTCCATAATCACCAAGTTTCCTTTTTTTATCTAATGTTCTTTTATCCAATGTTCATCTTGCCTTGCTGAGACATGCTCTGCTCCTTTCAGTATGTTAAATGGGGGTTATTCTTGATCTTGTGTAGTATAGTAAGAAGATGCAGCCCTGTGGGTTCACCCCAATGCAGCTTGTTCAGAAACTGTCAGAGGTGCTTAGAATAAGTCTTGTTAAAATCAATACAATCAGATAGTTAAAAAGTTTTCTCTGCTGCATTTTCTATGTCTCAGGTTACTTTATGGATATTACCTTAGCCAAGCAACATTCCCATTTAAACTTTGATCAGAAAATTATTAAGAATTTGCAGTGCATCAACAGAAGCTACTATCTGCAGCGATAATTAGAGCATTTCTTCTTTTTCCGACATAAGACAGCCAGTGATTTCTTATGATCCTTGGCTTGAGGAAACAAGCTTGTTAAGAGTCTGATTCTCTTGGTTAGCTCTGATAGATGATATTACATGGCTGATAGGCTTTTTTTTCCCCCTCAAAATGTCAGCAGTGCTTGCTTTTACTGCTGTAAGTTGAAAATCCCCAAAGGTACAATCTCTAAAGGATGTAAGAGTTAGGAACAAAGAGGATCAACTAATTAGTCTTAATTAGATCATTTTAGTGAGGCATATTAGCATGATTGGTTTAGCTTGGAAATAAAACCAAGATAAATGGAGATATCATAGATGTACTGGATTGAAATTATAAAAAAGGGGTGGAAAGGGGTTACAAAAATGTAAGAAAAGCAGAGTGGATCTGGTGTGTAAGGACTGAAAACAGTGAAGCAAGATGGGAGTAGAAAAAGGGGTGAAATGTAAAATATGTTACTACCAGTTCTGTGGGCGTGGCTTGGTGCAGAGAGTAATGTGACTGGGTGGGCGTGGCCAACTTTTTTTTTTTTTACTTTTCAAAGCATTTTTTCTAATGCTTTGAAAAGCCTCTGCCAATCAGGCAACTCAGCTGGGATCGTCAGAGAGGCTTTTTTAAAAATGCTTTGAAAAGCCTCTCTGATGATCAGGCAACTCAGCTGGGATCGTCAGAGACTTTTCAAAGCATTTTTTTAACCACCTCTTCAGCCAAGAGGTTGCAAAAAAAAAAGCTTTGAAAAGCCTCTGACGATTCCAGCTGAGCTGCACGATCATCAGGGGCAATTTTTTTTTACTTTTAAAAACATTTTTTCGTCAGAAGAGGTTGTAGAAAAAATGCTTTTAAAAGTTTTTTAAAAAAGCCTCTGATGATTGTGCGGCTCAGCTGGGCATGGGGGGGGGGGCGCACAGGGATTTTTGCTACTGGTTCTCCGAACCCTCTGCCACCACCGCTACCGGATCGGGCGATCTGGTCCAAACTGGGAGCATTTCACCCCTGGTAGAATTACAGAATTCAATTTGTTATCAAGATAAATAGTTCTTCTGTATTGGCCAGACCACATCTGGACAACACATTTTAGGAAGAACTTTAACAAACTGATTTATGTCCACAGGAGAGCTACCAAGATGAAAAAAGGACTTGGAAGAAAAACCTTATGTAAATATTTTGTAGACACTGGGTATATTTTACCCAGAGAAAATGAGACTGTATGGGAAAAAGATACCTATCTTCAAGTATCTTGATCAAGAAAGAATGACTACAAATTACAAGAAGAATTTTGTGGAACATCAAGAAAAGAAATCTAAATAGAGCTGATGGAACTGATTACCTTGGGTGGTGGAGAGCCCACTCTACCAAATGTGTTTAAACACAGGTTAGATGATCATCTGCTAGGATGCTAGGGGATTGAACTACAGGGTCACCAAGATCCTCTCCAATCATTACTTTCTGTGATTTCATGCCAGACAAAATCCCAGCAGAAAAGAGACCAGAGAAAAGAATCTGACATAATTATTTGCAAACACTTTTACAAGAAAGTAGGATTAGATCATGCAAACCAGCACAAACAGGTAAAACTACAAGGAGTCTGATAGTTAAATTAAGAAGGGGGAGATCAAGAGAGCAGAAAAACAAATTCAAAGAACAGTGCGCCTGAGTCCCGCATTAATACTATATTCCTCCCAGTGGTGAAATCCAATTTTTTTTACTACCGGCTCTGTGGGTGTGGCTTGATGGGCATGGCAGGGGAAGGTTACTGCAAAATTCCCATTCCCTCCCTACTTCTGGGGTGAGGATATTGCAAAATCTCCATTCCCACCCCACTCTGGGGCCAGCCAGAGGTGGCATTTGCTGGTTCTCTGAACTACTCAAAATTTCCGCTACCAGTTCTCTGAACTGCTCAAAATTTCTGCTACCGGTTCTCCAGAATCTGTCAAAACCTGCTGGATTTCACCTGTGATTCCTCCCCTTCATGAAGATATGACTTGGTTGCTTGTAGCACTGCTACAACATCAGGCAATCCAATGGTAAGGCAGTTAGTTCTTCTGAAAGTTGCTTAACAACAACAATTCTAACTTGACATGAGCAGAATTGCTCTCTTCTGATGTCTTCCATTCTTTACACAAAGGCCACCCTTTGCAAATTCCTGATGAGGTACTCTGAGTAGTTGGAAAAAATATTTATTAAAAATGGGATGTGTGTGTCTGTGTGTCTGTATAAACACATAACACTCACGCACATCACAACAAATTAATAAACGTTGATGAGAGTCATCTGGCTATTATTTGTGACTGATTAACTTCGTGACAGGGTAAATTATTAAGTGATAACTTGGGTTCTTATGGACTGTAGACTGAAAATGCTTAATTGTGAATGGTTATGGATCAGCATGATGAAAAGTACATTATTACAGGAAAAGACATGTTATGCATGTAAGATTTGCCCAGCCATAAGGTTCTCTGTGAACTCCAAAAGGGTTTCTTTCCATCAAGTGGCTTCTAATGTCCCCAAATCAAAGTTTAGGACAATCTAGGTGACTTGCCTGACTATTTCTTCCAGCAGGAAATTGGAGTTTGTCAAGACAAGGAACTTAAGCATAATGAGACAAATAATAACATTTAAGAATAATTTTGATTAACCCTTGATTTTTTTTCTTCACTCCCAGAGGTTACCCTTCTCTATCCCCTACCCTTCTCTATCTCAAGCTTCTATCAACTTCTATATAATCTACCTATATTTGCATAACATTAAATTACCACATTTATTTGCGTCAGAGCAGCTTGCAGCGTTGTTTTCCCTGTTTGATTTAGTTTTCCCCTAGAAAGAGAAATTCTTAAATATTTTTCTTAAAGATATGATTCAATATGAGTCACTACAACAATAAGCCTATTTTTTCTCTTCTCCATGGCCACGTTGTTACTTAGCTGTCCAAGAAGAGTAATTGGTTTGGCATTCTGATCTCCAGTCTTCAACCTCTAAAGAACCCGGCCAGTGTAATTCTGGAATATTGTGGATGGATATGGTGGCCATTGGAAATTTAAAGAATGGGTAATGATACTCTGAAAAATTGGCAGTGGGGAATGAGTAAGAGGAGGAGAGGAGAGGAGAGGAGAGGAGAGGAGAGGAGAGGAGAGGAGAGGAGAGGAAAGATCTCTGTAAGGTCTTTTGTAGAAAAAGTATTTTTTGAGCTTGGCTTTCGCTTCAATCAAATTAGCTTATAGCATGTAATAAGTATATAAAAATACAAGAATATAAGCATAAGATCAGTATTTAGTATTGGTCACAATATGATTCACCCACAAGAAAATCTCTTGATTTTTAATTAATGAAATGTGTAATTAATGAAATCCCTTTTCATTAGTTTTCACTTCCAGAGTAAAAAAAGTTGTCCAAAAAATAGAGTAATAGCATATATACCACTTCACAGTCCTCTCTAAGTGGTTTACAGAGTCAGCATTTTTGCCCCCAATCTGGGTCCTCATTTTATTGACCTCGGAAGGATGGAAAGCAGATTCAACTTTGAGCCTGGTGAGACTCTAACTGCCGAACTGCTGGCAGCCAGCAGTCAGCACATGTAGTTTGCAGTACTGTATTCTAATCACTGCGCCACAGCAGCTCACAGCTTTGTATAGGTAAAGACTACAGGAGAACAGTCTGTTGCATCAGGAAATGCACAAATAAATATACTGAGCAGATTTGGGATTAGCCTTGAATCTAAAGTGGGAGGAGGATAAAATCAAACTTCCCCAGTCCTGTTCTTTTTTCAATCAACAAGGAACATTCTTTTGTCTTTTACAGAGCTCAAAGCAGGTTGGTAACATCCATATTTATCTTGGAACCAACTGATTTTATATAAAGTTTGCAAATTGGTGGTATTTGAAAAAATGGCACTACTTGTTGTTCAGGGTTTCATTTGTTTTTCCCTTCTGCTCCCTTCTTTCTTTCTCTTTGTTGCAGGACTATGGAGAATGTGGGCAATGAGCCTTGGATAGTACAGTGGTCTAAAGCCCTGTTATTAACATCAGCTGTCTGCAATTATTGCAAGTTCGAATCTCACCAAGGCTCAAGGTTGACTCAGCCTTCCATCCTTTCTAAGGTAGGTAAATTGAGGACCCAGTTTGTGGGGGCAATAAGCTGACTTTGTATAAATATACAAAAGTATGAAGGCTATTGCTTAACGCATTGTAAGCCGCCCTGAGTCTCCGGAGAAGGGCGGAATATAAATCAAATTTAAAAAAAATGAAGCACTGGAAAAAAACCCACAAGGCTAAATAGTTAATTTATAAATGGTCATAGATTCTCTAATGTTCAGCCTCTTTTGTCCATCTCAGAAATGAGAATGAAGTGGTCCTTTTTGAGGCAGGGTGGTTTAATCTACTACATTGCTAGAGCAATGGTTCCCGTAGATCACTAGATTTAAACATGATCAGGGCAGAGGTGTCAAACTCAAGGCTCGGGGGCCAGATCCGACTTGCAGGGTGCTTAGATCTAGTCCGTGGGGCTGCTCTGGAAACAGCGAAGGACTGGCCCGTGGTGCCTCTGCCAGCAAAAACAGAGCTTGGGAGGGCCATGGGTGCTCCATTTTCACTGGTAGAGGGTTGCAGGAAGCTGTCACAGCCGAAAACGGAACTCGGGAGCCAATTTTTGTGGGTAGAATGCTTGGGCCTCCACAGGCGCCACTGAAATGAGAGACATCACACTGGCCATGCCCACGCTGGCCACACCCAGCCCGGCCCCCTGAGGTTAAACACAACCCTGATGCGGCCCTCAATGAAATTGAGTTTGACACCCCTGCAATAGGACTACAAAGAAGGAAAACAAAAGGACTAATATAAATAAAAAACATAAGCCTGATTTATGAAGATGTGAAACATTACAGTCGCAGTTGCAAATGTGTTACAGTGCAGAATGTTCATAATAGATCAGAATGCATTAGAATTATCCAGTATTTGGTCCGTGAAAGGTTGATGTAAAAGCATCTGACATTTCTAAGAAGTTCATGCACTAATGCAAAACATCTGCACAATTGATTGCTCTACCATATCCAGGCTTATGAGCATAGATTTTTGTTAGTTTGTTTGTTCATTGTGCAATGATCAAATTAAAAAAAAAAATTAAATCATGTGTATATGAATAGATCTGATTCGAAAGAGCACCCTTTAGCAGGTGCACATTCATCAGAAGTGACTTTAAATGACAAAGAAGAAGAACATTAACTGTACTCAAAACTTTGCATAATAGAAAAAGAAAATTTCTCCTCTGCTTGCTGAAGATTAATGAACCAGTAACCCTGGGAATTGAAAACCAGCAATCTTATCCACGGGTCATTTAGAATAAAAAATGGAAGTGTTTTCCCCTGAAGCTATTTGTAACATCATTTTATCAGTACTGTTCGTATTTCATTCATATAATAATTTCATGGTAGCAAAATGGTCAGAGTTGGACAACAGCTCAGTTACAATTTTGAAAACTTATTAAATCTCAACAGATTCATCCCTTTTCTCTCTAAATAGACGAGATAAATAAGAATAGAATCTTCTTGTATTCAGCCTTGAAATGCAAAATTTAAAAATGAGCAAAGTCAAATAGTAGTCTTCCTGTGACACTTTTCTTGCATGCTAGTCTTGTTTTCCTTTCATTTCCTAATTTTTATTTGCTCATTATTGTTCTTCTCGTGCTGAAAAACAGAGGACTAAACTCACTGCAAATCATTCAAAGGCTCCTTTTCCCCCCCCCCCCCCCCCCGGTTCCTCATATCAATTGTGTTTTCCTTCTCTGTTTTGCTTTACAGGCAGTCCTCAACTTACGACCACAATTGAGCTTAAAATTTAGGTTGTTAAGCTGTTAAGTGAATTTTGCCTCATTTTACAACCGTTCTTGCCACAGCTGCTAAGGGAATCACTGCAATTGTTAAGTTTGGAACGCGGTTGTTAAGTGAATCTGGATTCCCCATTGGCTTGGCTTGTCAGAAGGTTGCAAAAGGGGACCACGTAACCTTGGGAAGCTGCAATGGTCATAAATATGGCTCAATTGCTGAGCATCTGAATTTTGATCATGTGACCATGGGGATGCTGCAAAGGTTGTAACTGTGAAAAATGGTCATAAGTCACTTTTTTCAGTGCCGTTGTAACTTTGAAAGATCGCTAAATCAATTGTTGTAACTTGAGGACTACCTGTACTTCTAAGCAGCTGGATGAAGTGTACATGTATGCAACATGACTTTTGTTCCATGTTTCTCCACAAAGCAGACAAGCAAGTAATAAGAAAAATCAACGTAGTCCTTTGATTAGGCCTCCATAACCTTCCTGGCCAAGACAACTGAATGAAGGGAAGTAGTACTATGGAGGCTGAAGCGAAAAACATCTTCAGTCAGTGACAATTTCCAAGATATGAACCCTCATCAGCAGGAGAATCCTTGAATATCTATTAGGACCTGATTGCTCCAAAATCATGTCCAGCTTCAATCATCTTTGATCACTAGGTATGAGCTCATCTGATAGCTGCAGAAAGGATTGGGAAAGCATCTGCTTTTTCAAATTTCCTCCAAACCTGCACAGCATGTAGGATTGTTGTAGGAATTTGGGCAATTAAAAGGATGGATGATGCCTTGATTCCTCCCCGGTACTATAAATAATGTAGCAACATGCATATGAGCATCCTACAATCAAAAGGTCCAACTCAAGGCAAATTCTCCTCAAACGCCAAATGTGGCTAAAGAAGCCAATGTATTTCAATTAATATAACCTTTTAAATCCAGTCTTCTGGATTAAAGTCCTAAATCTTTGTCACATTAGAGAGCACAGAGGTAAGCAATCTGATAGCATCCAGGTGTTTTGTTTAATTATGTTAGATTTTTGTGAAATCCTACCATTTTTAGTAAATAACTCAGGGCAGGGAAGATACATAATACTCCTTCTTCTTCCTATTTTCTCCACCACAACAACAACCTTGTGGTGTAAATTGGGTTGGGTTGAGACTAGTTCAAAGTCAACCAGCCGGCTTTCATGCCTAAGGCAGGACTAGAACTCAGAGTCTCTTGGTTTCTAGGTCTGCAGCTTAATCACTATACCAGACTGACTCTCACCATTACACCAAATCCTGCAGTCTCTTACCATTTGGCCATGCTTACAAGGATAGACTGAAGTATTTGAAAGACAATGTGAGGTCTACTCCTATTACAAGGAGTTGCAGTGAATCTGCAATAGGGAGCTGTCTTTTATGCGCTAGATAGAATGGACTCTTGCTTGACATTGAGGTATCTCCAGAATCATTTCTTCCACAAAGTTTTGACCTGCTTGATCTACCACCCTGAAGAAATCTTAATTCTAGTCCTTCTTTCCAAGAAATTAGGAAGAAGGGGCCTTCAAAATCTGTGTGTGTCTTTTTTTTTTTTTAGCAGTGTTGATTCTATGGACTTCCCTGCCCCCTGAAATCCAATCAGCTTCAGGAGATTATTAAAAACAGAAGTGTTTCAGAGGATCTTTCTGCTATAAATATCACCAGTTTTATTGGATAATTTATAATTTTATGCATGCTTAAATGGTTAGTTTGGTTTTTAAAAATTATTTGTGGAGTGAATGTTTTATTGCTCAGACTGTAACTCACCAAGTGTCTCTCAACTGCTGCAGTTATAAAAATCAGTCTCTCTTGGTAGGCCAAATCGATCATGCCACATACAAGTGGCTTTTTTTTTTTTTTTGCATCAAGGCACTTGGTTTGATCCATCTATGGGATAAAAAAAATCTAATCTTAATTAATTTGATTAATAGGGTGTTCAAAGCTCTAATTTCCCTCAAATTTTCATTTTTGTGAAATTCTTTTTAAAATTTATATTTATTAGGATTTTTTTCATAGACAAATTGAAAGAAAGAAACAGAATGAGAAAGGAAGGAAGGAAGGGACTAAAATCAAGAAACATAATTACTTCCAACCTTACTTTCCAAATGCAGTTTTATATTTCCTTTCCCTCCTAAATATTTAATGTGTTATATAACTTATAAATATATAAGTTCCTCCTGCTCCTTATTTAATCGATTTTAATCTTCAAACCCATAAACTATCATTTCATTTCTTTCTTCTTTTAAAGTTCTAAAGTTAAACTTCTAAAGTTCATATAAAGTTTCTAGTCTTTTAAAAAAGTGTTATTGTTTGCCATTAGGTCAATTTGCCATTCCTGCAAGTTCTGACATTTTCATAGTCCTCCACTGTGTGGATTTGAGTATTTGTGTGCAGTTATCATATATAAGATCAGTCTGCCATGAGTTTTTCTTAATTAATCCATATGTCCCAATAAAAAGAGTTCTGGTTTCTTTGAAATATTAACCTTTAAAATCATTTGCATTATTATGTGATTTTGTATCCAGAATTTCTTGACTTTCTCACAAGTCCACATGTACACTGAGAGCTTCTGCACCAGAGACAAATTCCTTGTGTGTCTAATCACAATAAAGTACCATATTTTTCAGAGTATAAGACACACCTAGATTTAGAGAAGGAAAACAAGAAAATAATAATTTCTGGCCTCCACGCATCACGTTTTCACCCTCCCCGGATCCCAGAAGCACTTTGCAGGCCAAAAAAACCTTTTTGCCAAAAACGGGCTCGTTTTTGGCCTGCAAAGTGCTTCTGGGGCCTAGGGGGCCAGGGTGAAAATGTGATGTGTGAAGGGTTCAGGAGGCCAAAAACAAGCACTTTTTTGTGAAAACAGGTCCATTTTTGGTGAAAATGGGATGTGCAGAGCACTGCAGAGTGCTTTGGAGGGCCGGGGAGGGCAAAAACATGACATGTGGAGGGTTGAGGAGGCCAAAAATAGGCCCATATTCAGTCTATAAGACGCACCAAAATTTTCACTCTCTTTTAGGAGGGGGGAATGCGTCTTATACTCCCAAAAATATGGTATTCTAATTCTGTTCTAATTCTAATTCATGATAAAATATCATGTTTACATTCCTTGTGAAATCCGAGTCTGTTTTTTTTTTTATCTCATTCTCACAATGCTTTAAAATGACTCTTATCACTTTTTTACCTTTCCTTGTAGCCAGACATGGTAGAGATGCTACAGTTGTTGTGCTCTGTTACACTTCATAATTCTATTTTCCTTCAGGTCCAGATCTATAAAAACCCAGTAGGAAGAATTTTGTCATAAAAAACTTCCATTGGAGGGAGACTGAATTGTGGGAAAAGAAGTTTGAAGAGTTGACTGTAGAATGACTGTAGAGTGAAACTAGGATCTTCATATGTTTTACTTTTCCCTGGAACGCTATTTTCCATTTAAAACAATTTATGAAATATATTCTTTATTTTCAACATCAACAGCTCTTCCATAAAACTGAGTGAGAATATCAGGAAGCAGAGTAATATGGAAGCAATATTTTACCTGAGTTTAATATATTCATGTAACTAATATATTCATTGATTATCTTAATATGGATTTCTATAAATTACTTTTTAGCCAAGAAGTAATATTTTACTTTACATAGCAGTAACAGAAGACCCAGGAGCTAGAGAAACAGAGAAAATGACTTCTTACAACTTTGTGGGTTCTCCTATCTACACAATGGTTGTTCTGCCACTTTTAGACTGGCTCTGCATCTTCATGATCACATAAGATCATCTTCCATGAGCAAAATAGCTGAGTAAATCACAACTCTGCAGCAGCAAAAATATTTTGTTTTGCAGAATAAAGGTTGGAATTTCAGAACAATTTCTCATTGTTGGGGACTTTTGCCTAATCTTACTTAATGTTAGGTCCATTGAATGGTAAGTAACACACAAAAGAAAATGATGTAGCAGTGGTTCTCGACCTTTTATTCACCACAAACCCCCTTTAAATACCTTTTCTGGCCATGAGCCATAACCATGGGGCCACTAAGACTTAACTCAAAGTTTAAATCATAACATTTCTTCAAGTCTTTGTGGACCTCCAATGATGACATCATGGCCCCTCAGAGGTCCATGGACCAGAGGTTGAGAACCACTGATGTAGAGAATGAGGATTAAGGTGCTAAGGATGAAAAGATTGCATGGGAAACAAGAACAGTGTTTTCCATTTCACATTCATTATGTAATGTAATGGTGGCTCAGTAGCTAAGACACTGAGCTTGTTGATCAAAAGGTTGGCAGTTCAGCAGTTCGAATCCCTAGTGCTGCGTAACAGGATGAGCTCCCGTTACTTGTCCCAGCTTCTGCCAACCTAGCAGTTCGAAAGCACATAAAAAATGCAAGTAAAAAAAATCGGGACCACCTTTGGTGGGGAGGTAACAGTGTTCCGTGCACCTTTGGCATTTAGTCATGCTGGCCACATGACCACAGAGAAGTCTTCAGACAGCGCTGGCTCTTCAGCTTTGAAATGGAGATGAGCACTGCCCCCTAGAGTCGGGAACAACTTGCACATATGTGTGAGGGGAACCTTTACCTTTATGTAATGCTAACAAATGCAAAAGACCAACATAAAGGAATGTCTCTTGAAAAGGAAGGAATGTTTTCCCCAAAGCTGAGTCAAGGCCAGGTTTGTTCGGTGACACAGCAGCGAGAGTAATGTTCAATAAAACAAATGTGTTCCTTTGTTCAGTTTGTCAGCGTAACCTTAAGGGACCACAAAGGCTATCAACAATGCAATTTCCTCCCTGTGCCAAGAAAACAATTCCTTCAACTACACCACCACATTTTTCACAAGAGAACTCAGTATTGACTAGTCATCAAAGCATTGCTAGCCATTTAGAACTGGTGAAATCCATTTAGGGAAGATCGATTTATTCTAAGAATCGGGAGTATTTCACGTCCTTCTGTCATAACAAAAATGAGAGGTAGTGAAAAGAGCCGCATTCGGGAGATTGGAAGTTCTGGCTTTGAAGCACGGTAAACGGCTTCACCTTTGTTCTCCCATCACAATGCTTTGTAGGAGGAATGTCAAAGTGATATATTGCCAAGCTGCTCCAATGTTCCGGCCTTGTTGGTTTCTCTCTCAGGATTAGAAACCGAAGGGAAAAGAAAAGAAAAAAAAGTTTGAGAGTCTCTGTTACCTGAAAGAGTATAGTACTGGGCTTTTTGCTTAAGAAAATTCTAGATATGTAAATCTCACTCTTTTATAAACATTGCCTTCCTCTTCCCCTCACATAAGCAGAGTCAAAGGCAGGAAAGCAATTCACTGTCCCCTTGAGATATCTTCCATTTGACTCCCCTCCATCTATTTTTAAAATGTATTTTGTTTGCATTTCTTTTCTCTAAAAGCTGTAAAAGCAAATGCTGTCTGTTTATGTAAAATGGGGTGCACAATTTTATAGAAAACTGCTTCAGCTTCATGAAATACATGAAGAGGCAAACAGATAGTGTTTACATTGAACACTAAAATATTAAAATGTGAAACCATTGAGTGCCCTGCTTTTTTTTTTCCTGTCAGAAGTTAAATTTGTGTAGGCGGGATATAGATTCAGGTACAAATGTAGTGATATATAAATTACTAATTGTTTGAATTTCCAGGGTAGCATACAAGAATTAAAACAAAATGAAACAAAACGAACTAATACATAGTCAAAAGCAAGCATAGTATATGAAAAACACTGAGCTACACTATTAATATTCTTGGCAAATTCCTGGAAAAGAAAGGGGTTTTTTTTTTAGTCTTCAAATGTATTCAGAATCTTATCTTAGTTTATTACCATAAAATACATTAGAAACCAGTAGGAAAGATTCATGCTTAAAATAAAAGTGTGTGTGTGTTAATATAAGTCAAAGAAAGCACTGTGAGTATGGCTTCTGCAATTTTTCCCAGGACTCTGCCAGCATTGCCATAAGAGGACTATGTATGTTCTTCTGAATAATAGTAAAAATAATATGACAAAATACAACAATGGTGCATTGGAAGATCTGCAAGAAATACAATTTGCCTGCAAGCAAGAACTGGTAAGACCACAAAATAGGAAAAGTAATAGAAAATGAAGAAACTAAAGTGCTCTAGAACTTTAGAAGTCAAACAGACAAGCAACTGCCACTAACACCCCAGACTTAACAAATGTTAAGAATTAATACAAAATACAAAAAAGTCTGGGTGGAGGATGTGGCAATACCCGGAGATGACAGGATGAAGAAAAAGAATTAGAAGACATCGCAAACTACAAAGACCTGCAAATAGAAAAAGAATAAGTGTCACAGAAGAAAGCAAAGGTAGTACCAATATTAAAAGGCACCTTGAGTGCAATCCCAAAACATCTGGAACACTACTTGAACACCATTGACATTGATAAAATCCCTATCAGTCAACTGCAAAAGGTTTCTCAGAATAGCTTATATCCTTTGGCAATACTTCTAACACCATCAAACATCAACATCTGCTTATCCCAGATTCTTTGGAAGGACTCAATGGGTAGATAAAAGTGCCAAATCCAGTCTAAACATCTAACTGACTGTGTGATGAACCGTAATAGTAAGAATGTATTTAATTTATAGTGACTTTGATTTATAAAACGTTAAAAACATTTAAGAACAAGGAAACAGCAAAAAACAAAAAAGAATAAAGAATAAAGATAATAAAAATGATGAGACCAATATGAATAAAGATAAGAGTAAACAGCTTCAATCACTTTCACCATAGGCCTGGATGAAGGATAATGAAATATAGTATCTCTCTTGCTCTCCCTATATGTATGTGTGGGCATGTATGTGCATGTGTGTTTGTTTGTGTATGTGTACATGTGCATTTTTCCCTAATCAGAACATACGTGTTATCTATGCATGTAAGTAGGTTGAATCATACACATATACAAACATATGTCCATCTTCCAAACTAAATTCCTTTTATTTAGGTAATCATCAAATTGGCAAAGTCTGTTGTAATTAATTCCAGATCGGACACAAACCGGAATTACACCACATAATATTGCAAGTTAAAAACATCCCTCAAAAGTCACATTCTCCAATAAACACTCAATCCACATTTCCAGGTGTCTTCAAACTCCACCTTCCATTCTCACCAGGAGCAGCCTCTGTTCCCATGGGAAAGAAAGTCACCTAGCCAAAACAATCCTCACTATCGATTCGCTCCTTCCCCCCACCTTAAGAATGTGGCGAGCCCAGAAAACCCCCTTACATAGGAAAGAGAAAGAAAAGGAATAAATGAGTATACCAGGGAGCTAATAAAATGGCTACACATATGTCAAATTCGGGCTCAACACCTGCCTGGTCATATAATCCAGAAGATGGGGCTTAGAATGGAGGAATCAGCCCAATTGCTTCTCCCAAGGGAATGTTCTAGGAAGGTTTTACACAATTTAATCCCATTTTCTTTGACTCCTGGAGAATTACCCTGCGGATGAAAAAGACAACTTGTAAGCCCATTAATATAATTTCTTTCCAAAATTGCATTGGATTGAAAAGAATGAAAAACCATGGCAACTATTTACAAGTCTAGCCACACTAGATTTGGAAATGCACACTGGAAGACACATTCAATTTCTCGACCATTGGAAGGAATATATTCTGGGTACATTTTGTAGGTGTACGTTGTGATTCACATCTGCATTTGAACCATGCCATATCCAACACTGACATTTCCTGCTCTGGACTATAACATTTGGACTCATCAGCTGAACATAGTTTTGCGTGTCTGTATTTTAAATAATCAAAGGGCAACTCACATTGTGATCACTATTTAATCTTAATTTCCTTAAAACAGTTGAAGAAAAACAAAACAGAAAAAAAGCAGCCAAAACAGAAAGTCCCTAAACTGTCTGCCAAATAGCAAGACAATGAGCAAGGGGAAGACAAAGTTTAAACATTGATATTTCTTGGTAGAAATACCATTTAGAATGAGGTCAGAAATGAGGTTCTTTTAAATGCTACCAAGAACTCATAGATTCAATCCTTTGAAAGATCTGCAGTTACTTCATGACTCAAAAATTATAATCCCCAGTAAATATACATCACCAACTGTGTACATCTTAGTCAAAACCTACCAACTATTAATGTGGAAATATTTCAAGCTCACAACGTTCCATTTTTTAAACTGCTACTTTAAAGGATCCACATTTGAGCTAGAAAAGAGGAAATCCCAAATGTTATTACTCCGAAGCAATAATTCCCACTAATAAGACAAGATAGGATAACCAAAGAAAATTAATTAGTCAAAATATAATCAAAAGGTGCAGGTGAAAATGGGTATTTTTGAGTTAGTTTGTTTTTTTAAAAGAACATGTATACATATCTGAATATGGTTAGGAACAGCAAATGGATACTATTTCTGAAATAATGTCCGGGGTATGAAAAGAGCATTCCTTTGGTGTTATACAATCTTTACATCTTATACAATACAAACACAATGAAGAATTGTGTTTTTCAAAATCCGTATCATTAAAAAAAAGAAGAAATATGTGAAGGATGCCATAGGCAAAATTGCCACACTGAACTGTTCTCTATATTTAGGCCCTTTTGATTTGTCAACCTGATCCAGTTGTCCTTATTTTCCATTCTTTTCTCTCCAGGTGTCAAACTATTCTTGATCAAGGACTGCTTTTGGTAGATATTCCCCAGTTTCAAAATATACATACCATGTCAGGGAAGTTAAAATTCAAAGCTTCTCTTTGTGAAGTGATGTTCTGAGTTGAGGTGGGAGCTCATTCTTTAAAAAAACATGCTGAAGAATCAGCCTCTGTACAGAAATAAGGCTGGGGCAAAAACTGAAGTTTTGCAATTTTATTCTGATACACTGTTAAAATGTTTGGAAGAAAAATATTTCAGCAACTGACGCTAGAATAGTAATCTTGAATCATTTCCTGAGTTCTATTCTAGACCCATAGAAGCACTGAATGTCTGTTGGATGTTAAGGAATTTACATGTTGAAACTTTTGCCTTCACCCTTTGCTGCCAAGATAACAGTTTAACAAACTGTTGGAATAACTCTTTTATTTGTAGTTATAGTGTTAAGAAGATGGAACCAACCTCTATTCCTTTAAGTATTTTGATATCTGTAAGGGAGACATGAGACACTACCAGATGTGGTTCACAATCATTCAAAAAGTGAGTTGAGTTTCCTGATTATCAAGTGAACACAATCACATTTACATTTGGCCTCAGGTTTGTTCTACTGCAATCCTGAGACAACCATTTTGGGCAAACGTTTTCAAGTAGTGAATGAAGCCATTGAAAGGACTGTAATTTCATTCTGTTTTGTGAGAAAAATATTTGATCATTTTGTTCCAACTCCCAGCTCTTGTATAGTTACAAGGACAGATTAAGTAGAGGGACAAACTCAGAAACATCAAACCGTAGAGATATTGACCATGGTGGAGAGACAAAATGCTAGATGTTCTTTTGAGAGGAAAATAATTTATGACTAGATGCAGTGGTGGGTTGCTACCAGTGCTCCCCAGTTCGGGCAAGCTGGTAGCGGCAATAGTGAGGTGAGAGGGAACCGGTTCACTCTGACTGTCAGCTGGGCCCTCCTGCCCGCCCCTGAGCTATACCTACTTATATTTGTTCGTTTTTAGCCCAGCTGATAGGCACGGCAGAGCAGATTGCCGCACCTCAGCTGTTCTGAAATGGAATGCACTTGCGCGAAGCACAAGTTCAGCATGTGTGCATGCAAAGTGCATGCACAAAGCAAACCGGAAGTAACACCGGTTGAAACCCACCACTGGCTAAATGGGTTCTGAAGGAGAAGGAATGACCATTAATGTCCAATAACTGAGCAATGCCTGATTGATATATGTCTATGTTCTTGTATTTGCCAGAACTTGCAGTTGGTTTTCCCAGAGTGCTAAAAAGTCACCTACAAACAAACATGCTCATCCCTAGATAGCCAGTTCAGCCAATCCATGCTTTCTTGAGTTATGAAACTGGAAGCTGGCTGTTTGAAAATGTCCATGGACTATTCTTACGTATTATGGTTCAGCTCAGTTATAAAGAGACTGATAGAAATGGTTGCCTTCAGTCAACTGAATCTACTTCTCTGTTGATAACAAACTTCTCAATTGAATCTCATTTAAGAAGGGAACCCAGATGGCACTGAGGGTTTGTGGAATTAGCAGACCCTGATACTTCACTGGAGATGCAGATTTTCAAAACTCTGTTGGTTTAGTCACTAATTTTGAAGGCCTAGATAGAATTTAGAAAAACATATCTGGGATTTAGGATAGTTAATTCTTTTTCTGTGAATGACAGCTGTTCCATAAAAGGGAGGAAAAGCTTTTAATAAGCCATTTCTAATCCCACAAGTAATCTTTAGAGTGGGAATTTATATACTGCTTGGTAAATGAACCAGGTAATAAACCATAAAGTAATTATTAAAAGTGTGTTAATGAGTGAACAATAACTTCATGTTCCAGGTTAAGAAAACATAATGAGATTTGTATTATGTATGTGCATAGGAGATCTGAATCTTTGACTTTGTGCTAAATATATCCCCAAAACATACTGAAGAAAATCTCCATAATGCACAGGCTTTATATATTTGACCCGCAACTCAATTAAAGATATTTGGACCAGCACAGAAACCTGAGTAAAATCAATACAGTAACTAATTTAATTAAGTGCATGTTTGTAGATTTAGACCGTGAGTTCATCTTGCGGTGAGTTGATCCTGAAACATCCAAATGTTCTATACATACCAATAATGTCTTCTTATAACACTGCTTTGCAACATTCTCTGCTGAGGAGTTGCATCAGCCCCTTAATCAGAACAAAGAGTTATTGCGGTTTTTTACTTAGAAAGTATATAATTGGTTAAGTGACAGTACAATGTGAAAGTTAAAAGAAGCCCTTACAGGGTATCCGATGCAAGCCACAATTTCATCAAAATTAGAAAATGTGCATCATGATGTCATAAAAGAAGCTCCACCTCTTATTTGCTTACATGCAACATCATGATGTATCTGCAGAAGGGAAAGAACTTGGGTTGCATTGGTATAATACACATTTCTAAACATTTTCCTCCTTTGCTCCCTCTCTCTTCTCCAAATATTTTTTTTTGTTAGAATTTCTTGCAAAATTAAATCCAGAAACACACACAGATTACTGATTCAGCAGGACTCATTAACTTCTCTTTATATACATAATAACAGATGAAGTAAATTTTACAATACCAATAGCAGAGTTCTTTCAATGTGGTAACAAGTAGAGAGATCAGTTTTCAGTTTCATTTTCAGCAGACAGTCAAGCCCAGGCATGTTTCATTTCAGAACTGAGCACAGAGCTTGATACAAAGAGAGACGCCTCTATACAGGGCAGTTAAGCTCCTGCACAGACTCAGTTGCCTAAGCCACGCCCAGACTTAAGTTTCTGTTTCTAAATAAGCTTCATTGGCTGAGCCTGGTACCACACCTATTCATTGGCTGACCTTGTTACCATGTCTCCATTCAGTCCCCACTGATCTATTCCAGATCATGAATATTCATACTCTGACATTTTCTTGTAGAAAGCACTTTTAGGAATGTTTATCTCAGTCTTTGTTTCAACTTGCTTCTCTTTCTTTGTGCTCATATTTTTCATCCAGCCTCCTGAATATATATCTTCCTTCCTTTCCAGCACTTCTCCTCACTCGCTGCTATCCGTGAAGCAAATGATTACCTGCGGTTTTTTTTCTTGCATATATACTTTTTATTAAGAATCTTTATTGAGTAGTAAAATGTAAGTATAACAAATTTAGTGACACTTCACCCCCTCAAAGGTTACAATTATCTCTTCATCCCATATCCCATCTCTTCTCTATAAGCAAATCCATAAAATATAATCTTTCAGTACTGTGTCTGCAGAAAGCCCACCAATCAGTGGTGAAATCCAATTTTTTTTACTACTGGTTCTGTGGGCGTGGCTTGGTAAGTGTGGTGTGGCTTGGGCGTGGCTTGGTGGGCGTGTCAGGGGAAGGATACTGCAAAATTCCCATTCCCTCCCCACTCCTGGGAGAAGGATATTGCAAAATCTCCATTCCCACCCCACTCTGGGGCCAGCCAGAGGTGGTATTTGCCAGTTCTCCGAACTACTCAAAATTTCAGCTACTGGTTCTCCAGAACCTGTCAGAACCTGCTGGATTTCACCACTACCACCAATGTTGTTACACTAATTACATAGTGTGTACTAGTTACATACTGTTTAAAAAACCCTCAAATATGTCATATTAAGAAGACAAACCATTTTTTTTTAAAAAAATATTTGCAATAGTGGTGAAAAAAATTGATTCATTCCACATTTAAAAGCAGGAGGTTGAAAGAAGATCTCCAAGGTCCCTTCCAGTTATGATGATGATGTTGATGATGATGATGATGATGATGATGATGATGATGATGATGATTATGTTTGACTATTCTTGGATGCCTCTTATTTCAGATAAATATATTTGTGCCAGATAAGTGCATGAAGATTTCTTGGCAACATTTTTAGAATTTTCTTGTCACTGCTTTCTTATAAGGCTGAGAGAGAACAACTGGTCCAAAGTCACCCAGCTGGTTTCATGCTGAAGGTAGGAGAGTGCTCATGATATCCTGGTTTCTAGGCAAGTGGTTTACCATTAAACAAACCTGGCTCTCATTATTTCAATGCTTTCTCCATGTCCGAGGACTACTAATTTCTCTATAGAGCTCAGGTTAATGAATAAGATTTGAAAAATAATTACCGTATTTTTCGGAGTATAAGACACACTTTTTCCCCTCCTAAAAGAGGCTGAAAATTTGGGTGTGTCTTATACTCAGAATGTAGCTTTTTTTTCAGACCTAATGAGGTGCTAGCAAGTGAAGCAATCTATGCTTTGCCTGCTCCCTCCGACTCTCAGCTGTGAAGCTTTTTTTCAGCCCTAATGAGGTGCTAGCGAGTGAAGCGATCTCTGTGGTTTGCCTGCTTTTCTCATTGCTGCTCTCTCCAAAGATCAGTTGTGCTTTAGAAGCTGTTTTTTTAATCCCCAAACAGGGGATAAAACCAGCAAACTAATGTGCTGAAGCTGACCAGACTAAGGATGCTAGCCAGATGAATACCCGGTAGGCAGATATTTATTTTCCTCCCCAAAAACTAAGCTGCGTCTTATACTCCGGTGCATCTTATACTCCGAAAAATACAGTTATTATTATATTATTAGCTCTCTTCTTATTTGCCCACAGAGGTCTTGATTTGAATAATCTATGATTCTGTTATAGAAATCATGTGTTTCCAATCCAGCTTCTAAACTGCAGCACAGTCTCCCTTTAATGTCTTTCAAAAACAATTTGTATCCACACTCTAGTTATGCTGAATAGCCAATATCAAGGGGTCAACCAATGCCAGGTCCTATGAGATTCCTTACCAATGCAAAACAAGTTCATTTTTCCCCCCTCGTCTTTAATTGTACAGATGTGTGGTTTAATTGTAATCAGACATGTGGTTGCAAGACAAAATTCCATATGGCCTGAGCACTGCACGAAACCCCAAGGATACAAAGGTTGTTGTCTTCACATGACAACTAGATTCAGCCGCCTGCTTAATGGGAGGGTTAGCCCTGAAACCAAGCTGAGTAACCAGGACGTTATTTGCTGATGTTTTCAGTTCAAGATAACACATTGGTCTTTCAAGAAAAGCATAGCAGGAAACTGGGCTTGCTTTTTGCTCACTGCACTCTGTTCAACATTAAGCACAACCAGGGTGAACCCTTCAGGATCCTTGGTAAAACCCATGGCTAAGAAGCAGGTGACATTTGATATTGTACATCTTAAACTAAACAAGTTGACTCACACCCCCTAAGGATGTGGACAATATCACATATCCACAGTTTTCCATTCTGTGAAATGATCTCCTAATTATTTAAGAAAAAAAAATGCAACCAGAGCAAGGTTGACTCAGCTTTCCATCCTTCCAAGGTGGGTAAAATGAGGATGCAGATTGTTGGGGGGCAATATGCTGACTCTGTAAACCGCTTAGAGAGGGCTGTAAAGCACTGTGAAGCGGTATATAACTCTAAGTGCTATTGCTATTCTTGCTGTGACTAATAGACAACTATAAAATTATGGAAGATTTTTTTAAAAAAAGTCATGATAACTGCAGTCAGATTATTATATGCCAAGAGATAGAAAATCCCTGAAATACAATGAGTGATGAAGATGACAAAATTTCCAGAGATGGCAAAATTAACTTGTTTGATTAGGAAAAAGACAATAGCCATATTTGTTAATGACTGGGAATACTTGTTGGACTTTAAGCAAATGTATTTCCCTAAAATGTATATTCAAAAAAATACACAATGGTGAATATGTTGGTGAGCAAACTTAAAAATGAGTAAGACACTAATGGAAATGCGAATTTCAGAAGTGTATTCTGATCCATACAGAGCCCAGGATGCACAAATAGCTAAAATTAGAGATCAGGTCACCTAAAAATATGAAACAACAATGTTGAGTAAGATGAAAGAATCAAAAATGAATCTGACACCTTATCTGAAATGTATCTCAGCATACGTATTGATAGTTGGATGATATTGTACTTCTATATGATTATACATTAAAGTTATAGTTACTTCTTAAATTGCTAAACAGGTTTAATTCTGCCATTTTATTCATTTCTGATCATTAGACTGAACAAAGCAACTTCTACTTGCTGGATTCATAAATTGCTCCTAGAAGGAAGCGGGACACTGAAACAATGTTCTTTTGTTCAAAGAGTGCCATAAATATACATGTTACAACGGTTGCCAGAAGCAACAGTACTATCAATCAGAGTTTTATCAAGCAAAGACCGGGGGTATCTGGAACTTTTTGGGGATTTTTGGCTTAGTTGTTGTATAATGATTACAAACCTTTCAGCACTGACTCACATAACTTGTTTCTTTATTTGTCTTCCTTGCTGGCTAGGCAATTACCCTTTGATAAGAGCATAAATCACATTAAAATGTATTGAACTGAATGGTACCTTTTGCTCTTATTAAACAATCTGTAAGTATTTTCATGAAGCAAAGTGATGAAAACTGTAAAACATATTCATTTTTCTCCCCCTCTTACAACCATCCTTAAACTTCTTGTTTCATGTTGTAGAAATAAGAAATTGATGTTGGGATTGTCTCATTTGTATCTTCATCTTTATTGTTAGACATCTGCCCTGGCCTGACTTAAATTTTTGCAGGATTTTGAAAGTAGCTCCTTTTGTTCTGTCTCTTCTGTCTCCTCTTTGTCATAAGAATGGAAGAATTTGGAAATATTGTTCTTCCAGCTGCTGGAAGAATCTAGAAGATACACTTAAGGGATGCTTTGAAGCTTTTTCTCTTTTAGCGGCAGCTGCATTAGGAAGGGCTGGAGAGTAGTGCAGGAGAGAAACTGCTGTGGCTATTAACCAGTGTTGGGATTCAAAAAATTTTACTACCGGTTCTGTGGGCGTGGCTTGGTGGGCATGGCATGGCTTGGTGGGCGTGGCTTGGAGGGCATGGCAGGGGAAGGATATTTTAAAATCTCCATTCCCACCCCACTCCAGAGGAAGGTTACTGAAAAATCCCCATTTTCTCCCGATCAGCTGGGACTCAGGAGGCAGAGAATAAATGGGGACGGGGCCAGTCAGAGGTGATATTTTCTGGTTCTCCAGAACTGGACAGAACCTGCTGAATACCACCTCTGCTATTAACACCCTAATGTACATTACAACAAAGTCAATAAAGCAGTCAGTGCAGCATGTTGCTTTTGACCTCTGCCACCATGGAGAAAAAGATTAGTGACAGTGTGTCATTTAGGATGTCAATCTGTCTATCCCAGTATCAGAATAAAGATCTGATAATGACAGTGTGTCTATCTCAAACCCAAACTAAAGGAAACAATGCTTTGTACTAGAGGTCCAGAGTGAGATATTTCCACAACAAAAGCCAGTTCTAAAATCAAAGATCCAGTCACAAAGTCAGGACCTAGAGGAACTTGCAATGGGTAGTCAGGTTAGGAGTATAGGTGAAGAAAGAAGAGGATAATTTCAATAGCGATGGGTTTGTGAGGAACTTATTCTTATATAGCTAAATTTTCTGCTTTTGTCTAATTAGAAGAAGTTAGTACTCCCTCCTTTTGAAAGGTTGTGCTGATCTCCATTGCATGGTTTTATTTAGCTCGTGATGTGATTTAGGTCTTAGTGCTCTCTGAAGATCAAGCTTTGGTTCTTTGCTTTCTGAATTAGCAGCCTCCTTCTTTCATGGTGGCTGAAAGAATCCTTTCAGCTCTTCATCTCCTGAGAGTCTACTAGGTTCTCCTCTACAACCTCAAAATCAGAAGAGTCCATAACCCTACTGAGCATCATGACCTCCTTAATGTATGGGACTCTGTTTAATGTATGGAAAGGTAGAGTGGAGTGACTTTGAACAGATGCCTAGGAAATAAGATTTTGTCATCTTTCCCATGCTTTTCCCATACTTAAGTGGCAGGACATCTGTCACAGGATATTCTGCAGGTACAACATGTGACTGGGACTGTTTCAGGTTACATGTCCAGCATTCTTCAGAAAGAGCAACTGACAGGGTGCACTTGGGATAGGACACGGACTGAAGCAGAAGTTGATTTCCAGGCACATCAGGAATGCTCTCCTAATGTCCAGCCTATTAGCCAAGTTATAGCATTCTTCGGCATTCAAAAAGGAATGCCTGATTGATGGGCATAGATGTGAGACTGGAAGGAGCAATTGAAGAATCCCACCAATACCCCACTTCTGTGCCTTGACCATCAGTCAGACTATAACTGATCAAAACCCTTATTTTTGGAAGAATAATATAGATGTCACAAAAAAACAACCTAAAAATGCTTGGCTGGCAGGTTGCCCATGCAGTACAGTAGACTAAAGCATAAAAGCAGCTCTCTTGGCTTCACCCTCTTTAGCCATGATATATCAATGAGGTTCAGGAAAGATGATTGGCAAGTGCTAATCACACTCCCTGAACCATGGGAAGTGTTGTGCTATTCAGCAAGTAGCCATGACCAGCAACTTCTGAATGTAGTCAGCGCAACACTCAAAAGTAGGCAAATGACTCAACTTCCCACCCAAGCAAACAACGTTTAATAAAAATAGTGAACAAAAGTGGCAATTCTCCCCCGGCCCTCCAGTTACCATAATAGAATATAGAACCAGTAACAGAGCTGGCAGAACCTGGCTGGTTTAAATCTCCTGGAGCACCACTCTTTAAATATGTAAAAGCAAGATTGGTCTAGCATTCTTTCCAAATATCAGTAAATGCATGCTTTCAAAATGCTGCATAGATGGAGGAATATGCCAGGGGTCCATCCCAGATGGCCCATGGAAGGAAAGACTCAGTGGGGAGGATCCACTCTGCACCAGCCCCTCCTATGACAGCACCAACATTTAGAAGGCACTGAAGATTTTCATGCAGCAAAACCAATGCCAGGAGAAGTTGGAAAACACCATTTCTAAAATGGGTTTACTAAATTCAAATGCTGTGTCTATAGGAAGCTGGGGAATTGATAGAGGTGCTATCATGACAATACATCTTTTAAAAATAGTGAGTGGGGCATCTTCATGCTGTAGTTAATACATGAAGACTGATTAAAATGTCAGCAAGGATGTATATAAGTAAATATACTTACACATACAGAACTTTATTGACTGTTGTATGTCAAGAATAAAAAAATGAAAATAAATTTGCTTTACAAAATATAGTAGTCTCTGTCCAATCTCTGAGCATGCTGTTTTTTTCCTCGTTATTTCTATAGCACTGAAACAAAATTTGCATACGGAAGAAAGCAACAGAGCAATAGTCTAGCTGACATTTTGTGGCATTATAAACCTTTAAATGTTTGTTTTAATTAGAGACTGTAAAACTTTAGGTGGTTTTGTTTTGTGCAGATCCATTAAAATTTCACAGTTATCTTTCCTTTTCAGAACAATGGGCATAAAAGAGATTAGAAATAGTCTCAATACCTATCCTGGAAGATTTTTGCAAAATGCAGAGGAACAGCTAGAAAAACAAATAGAATGTGTGCTTTGATTTTTGAAATAGATTGCAAATTTCCTTCCTTATCCTGCCATTCTTTTACCCTCTATTTGGCATGGGGGATGAAATGGGAAATTCTATTGATCCATCACTTGATTTGAAAGATCAATAGATTGTTCCTGGAAAGCCTATTGATCAAAGTCTGACAGTTCTGAGTGATCATTGTCACCCCATCAAAGTATTTCGGTTCTCTGCCTTTGTTTTTCCAGATCATAAAACAGTCCTACACTAATAAAAAAAATATATGGAATGCTCCTCCATAGGAGTCTAGGTGGACTTTCTTTGCTTCATTCTAGAAGTATTTTAGAGGCTGTTAGTTCCAAAGTTTCTTTTGTTTATGTACCAGAAAATATATGTGTGAACTTTGTATCTATTTGCATGTTGCAGGAGTTGTGTTTAAAGATAGAGAGATAGATACATTTTATTTTATTATTTACTTTTTTTCTATAGCCACCCATCTCAGTAAGTAATTTCAGGTGATGCACATCATAAAATATAAAAACAATAAAAAACTATTAAAACATTACAAAATAAATATATATGGCACTAAGTAAAACTGTTACTATGGATGTTAATACAGCCTGGAAATGGGGCCCATAAAGCACTCAAGCGCCAGGCTTGGGCACATAACCAAATCTTCATGGTCTTATGAAAGGCCAATAGGTCAGAGTCATCCTGAGGGGAGAATATTCCAGAAGGCAGGGGTTGAAGTACATCTCCTGATTCCCACCAGTTGACATTTCTTGCCTGATGGAACTTGCAGAATGCCCAACCTGCTGGACAGACTATACATAGTCTCTCTCTCCCTCCCCCTCCCTCCCCCCTCTCCCCTCCCCCTCTCCCTCTCCCTCTCCCTCTCCCTCTCCCTCTCCCTCTCCCTCTCCCTCCCTCCCTCCCTCCCTCATTCATTCATTCATTCATTCATTCATTCACACTCTCTGTGATTTGATGTATTTGTTTTCTTGATCTCTGTAAAGAAAGAAGGGTGGAAGTTAATACGTTGCATATGATTATTTATATATACCCACCAACTTTAAAATGTTTGTCATTCTGGATATAGAGCATCAAGAATCTGATTCACATATTCCGTATGTATCCATGGTTCAGAAGTTAAATCCATACTTGTACAGAAATTCATATTTCATTAGCAGTATCCGGGAAACATGTACTGATTCTATTTCTGAAATGGCTACTCAGTTTTGTTCTGGTGGGGAGACAATTTGAAATAACTAATTGATTCACTTGCACATTTCAGTCTGAAAGGAATTTGGCAGCATCCTTCATTCTCAGTATCTACCATTGCACACAAATTGCCCAAATAGAACCCATTCTAACTAATTAATAAAGATTATTCAAGAGACTTAGAAACTGGTAATATGACTGAATGAAGAAATTAACCAATGTTGAAAACACTATGCAAGTCCAATCTTGAAATTCCAATGCTACAGACTAGAATTCAAGCTAAATAGTTTTTTATATTTTATATAACTATCAGGACTCAACTTAACGTGAACAAACTTCAGCCATGATTGTATGAATCTTTTGCATGGCTCTGTAAAATATTTCAGTAAGAACATTTTATCTATTATGTTTACATTGTATCTTCACAAACTAAGAATCATTAGGGAAAAATTATCAGTAAAGTCCTTGCTCAAAGTTATTACTAACAAATTTCACATTCTTTAGAGCAAAGGTCCACCAGTTTACCAGAAGAGATCATGTTCAAGTTTATTATTCCAAAGATTACAGACATAACATCAATTTGATCAATTTCCTATACTTGAATAGTTTAGGAACGTTAATTCCTCTAAAATTTCTAATCCCTGTGGAATTTCAGAAATGGCAATGGCAGTGCAACAGTTAATAACAGTGTTTGAGCTGCCCAAAAGCATTTTGAGATAAAGTTGTTTTACCTTTACTAAAAAATTAAATATGGAATTGCATATTCCACAATGTAAGCTTAGAATGAATGAAAATTCTATTTCTATCTCAGTATATTTTCCCCCGTATAAATTTTGCAATATTGACACTAAGTATTCAAACTGATCCCTGCACAAAGAAAGTTCTAAAACCTGCTAGAGTTTGGAATAGTCAAAGAATAATTCTCAAGTCGAGTCTAAAGAGGAGCTGAATGTTGAAATTCCAGCCAGTGACTGAAAGGAAAAGAAATGTAATAAAGTTGAATGTGTGAAATATTAAATCCACCTTTCCCAACAGGCAATTGTAATTTATGCAGTGAAACATATGCAGAACGCCCAGCCGAAGAAATTATTCACCATCATATAAATTCATTTAAAATTCTCTGGTAAAAAAAAAAGAGAAAGACCTTTCAAAATGTAAATCAACTTTGATGTTAAATTCATCTTCATCACAGTCATCTCTGTGCAATACTCAAGAGAATTCCAGGCCATCATCTTTCATTTGTATCCAAATAAGAGATAAGTTCAAATTTACCAACTGAAATATGCTTCCATTTTTATAGCAAGATAAACAAAGAAATTAGAATCCAACCTGTGGCACAACACAATCCCTCTAATTCTACAATGACTCCATGACCCAATGACACCTACACCAATTTGTAGCATAACCAAGCAGACTACTAATTTAATTACATTAGATTGTGATAGCAGTATACAAATGGTATAGGCAGAGCAGGGATCTGCAGAAGACAGGAGGGCCTAGATTTCCCCTTCCTCAGGTTACAATAGGAGCCATTATAAAAGAGCAGAATGGAAAGAGGGAGAGTAGAACTGGCCTTGGTGATGCAGCTATCTAACCTTCTCCTCCATTGCTGTTCCCAAGTCAGCTATCACTTTAATAGCAGCAATGGCATTCTTCTTTTCCTTTTCTCAGATGGATTCTGTCACTGGGTAAAAAATAATGATGAGTCCTTGGGAAGACTGGCTGCTTCCCAGCAGTTGTTGCTGAAACATTCTTCCTTTTCCTCTTCTTATCCATTTCTTCTCTATTCCAGGGGACCTCTCTCTCTCTCTCTCTCTCTCTCTCTCTCTCTCTCTCTCTCTCTCTCTCTCTCTCTCTCTCTGTGTGTGTGTGTGTGTGCGTGTGTCTGTCTGTCTGACTGTCTGTCTACCTACAGGGATCTTCTGAGTGTAGAGACAAGTAGAACCCCATGCAGTTGAATGCTAAAGGGGGAGAAAGAGAGGTCCACTATGAATCTGAAAGTAAGACAGGAAGAGGAAACAGATATTATGAAGGGACTAAAGAGATTGCTACTCCCACTTGTTAAGTTAGTCCAAGAAATCAGCTCTATAGGAAGGCTAAAACAACTACTGTTTTGATAGGTTATAACAATAGACTCTTTCAAGTCTGTGTTGTACCTCCTTTTTCATATGTTTCAATAAATTAGGGAAATATCTCTGTCATTTCTTAATATTATCTGGACTTTTTAAAAAATGCTTTAGCCGCTTTTGCATAGGCAATGAAGCTTGCTATCTGTCTCAAGATCCTTACTCTCTACAAAGATGAAGCGAGGAAGTAACTGTTTTTGAAATCACTGCCATGTATGGGATGATGATGATTCATTTGAAGGGTTCCACCTAAGGGGTTAGGAATAGATTCCAAATAGGCACCCTGGTTACCTATAAAATATACCTTCTCATCTGCATAAAATGACATCTTGTGTTTTATCCATGGCTGTTTGCAGAGGGAAGTGATACATTGTGTTTTGTGATATTGCAATGCACATCCAGCCCTTTCATACTGGTGTTGCAGTTTCACATACAAGTATGTAGGGGAGGATCTTGCCTCGTGACATTGCTATGCATGCATTGTCATTTTGTGACAAATTCACAGCTTGATGCAAACACACCTGACTGTGTTTGCTCATTTACTTCAATCCCTTGCACAGTTTCAGAATTTCTAATTATGTTCAGAAGAACTTTTAAATCCAGAATGACGAGAAAAGGAAAAAGAGAGAGATCATTAGCTTGTATCATAAAATAAATTTAATTAGGGAAATGACAAACCGTTAATGCCCCCTGGTGAGATATGGAGTGAATAATCCTTGTAGCTCTTAGCAGTTATCTCCCAAGGAATACTGCTATTAACAGAGGAAAAGGTTTCCAGTATTAAAATATAGGACATTTCTAACAGATTTATTCTTCAAGTCAGAGATGCATCAGTTAATAGTTATAGTTATAGTACTGTACTTCATGACTGTCTGGATGTAGCTCAAAGAGTTTCCAACAGAAGCCAGAGATAAGCATGTAAAGGATTGGTCCTTTATACTTCCCCTGTGCACATGGAAGATGTAAGAGATGCTTTTTGAAACAAATTGTACTGATCTTGTGCTGTCCCCAGAGCAGGGATTGGCAACCTTAAACACTCAAAGAGCCACAAAGGTCCTAACCAGAAGCCCCCCCCCCCCCCCCCCTCAATTTTGGAGCCAACCGGAAGTCCAGTTCCACAACCATAGAGTCTCCTCCTAGCGCGGTGTCCTTTTTCCTCTACCTGTCCTAACTGAAAGCCCTATCAATAGTGGAGCTGACCGGAAAACCTGCCCCTTGCCATAAAGTCTCTTCCTGGTGCACCGTGCTTTTGCTCCCCATAACCAGAAGCTCCTCTCAAAATTGTGGCAGCGACAGGGAGCCACAGCAGAAGAATAAAAGAGCCACATGTGGCTCCAGAGCCACAGGTTGCTGACCCCTGCCCCAGAGTGACAGTAATATAGCTGTGTGTTTCAGGACCAAGTATTACTTGTGCACCAAATCACCAACTTGTCCTTTCAATGAAATAATAGAATTGCCCTTTAAACAGACAATGAAAGCTGAAGTCATAAGATTTCTCCGAGAGGTGAGAATTTTAATCTGATGGTTTTTCTGATATCATTAATTGAGTTCATTGTGATTGAAGCATATATCACAGGTATCCTGCATTCTCTATATGCAAAGAGAGCTAATTAGCTGGGCTGAGAAATTGGACTAGCTAGTTCAGGGGTGTCAAGGTCACAGCCCATGGGCTGGATTCGTCTCGTAGTAGCCATGCAGGGGTGAAATTTACTTACCTTCCCTACCAGTTTGCCAATGTGAGTGCACCTCACTCGCGCTCGCTGCACTCACTTGTGCTGTCTGTGCCAGTGGTGGGTTTCAATTTTTTTTACTACCGGTTCTGTGGGTGTGGCTTGGTGAGTGTGTCAGGGGAAGGATACTGTAAAATCTCCATTTCCACCCAACTCCAGGGGAAGGTTACTGCAAAATCCCCATTTCCTCCCAATCAGCTGGGACTCGGAAGGCAGAGAATAGATGGGGGCGGGGCCAGGCAGAGGTGGTATTATCGGTTCTCCAAACTACTCAAAATTTCTGCTACAGGTTCTCCAGAACTGGTCAGAACCTACTGAAACCCACCTCTGGTCTGCGCAGGCTTAAAATGTCGCAAAAAAGCGACATCATGAGGTCCATGCGGGTGGGCAGAGCCTCCCGCAGCCTGTAGCCACGCCCACCCCCAGTTTAGCAAAGGGGGGGAAGTCATGATACATCATGTGACAATGACATGACAATGCAAGTTTGACACTCCTGAGCTAGATTGAGAAATCTGACATTTTTCTAGGCACAGTTTCACTTCAGCTCCAGAACATCTAGCCATGGTTTCCAAAGCTGTTTTGGAAAATAGCAATGCTTGCAAACTATAGCTTGCACTTCAGCAAAATACTACAGCTGAAACATTCCAGAAAATTGTCCATTATTGGACTTCATCCATCTCAAAATTCTGATGCTCCTTTTCTTTTTAAAACCTCTCCTCCCCCCCCCGCCCTTTATATAAAACCCATTTGTTGTTTTGATTAATTTCCACTGTCAGAAGCATTTGTTTCCTGTAATTAATCTTAAAAGCCGTGACTGTGCAAATGATGTTGTTTGTCCTCCTGATGAAATATTCTCTTGTCTTTCATCTGGTTCACATAAGGAGCTCATCTACTTCTTCACATATTGCTATGATGTTAACAAGCAATTTTGGGAGATGAGATCTCAAAGCTAAACATATCTAAAGAGTCATCAGAACAGAGGAATCAACCCAATATTCAGCTCCTGATGTTCTAAGTAGGAATATATTTTGGATGTGTATTTTGTAGCACGATAGATTATAGGTGGGGGAAAAGAAAAAGATTGTAACTCTGACCATACTATCAGTCCAGAATTACTGCAAACTACAGTAGTAACTGTTATGTAGATAGAGATGGACCCTGACCTGCAGATATTCCAAAGCTCAATGATCAGATCCTGTTCACTTCCAAATTCTATTTATTTTATTTACTTAAAACATTTATATTACCATCTACCTCATACCAAACTCTGAGCAATTCCCAATCAAGGATTAAAATAACATAAAAACCTTATTAAAACCATAAACATTAATAAGAAAACCTGGCACTAAGTGTAGCTTCTGACATTACTCTATCTTAGTACTTGGGGAACGAGCCAGTTCTTCAGTACTTTTCACAAGGCTAGGAGGTTAGAAGTTAACCAAACTTCAAGGGGAAGAGTGTTCCAAAGGACAGGACTGCCACAGAAAATTATAATACATAGGCTTTATGAATAAGTCAGGAATTGTCCAAAATGCAATTCTATAGACTGGAATTAAAATTGATCTATAGGTAATGAAATTCTACTATTAATCTCCTATGATATACTCCACAGAGGTATACATGAAATCAGTGGTGGGATTCTGCCGGTTCTAGGCGGTTCGGCTGAAACGTTTGTTAAATTGCTGGCTCGCCCCACCCCTTGCCCCGCTCCTCCGCACCACTGGGCGAGGGGTGGGCGAGCCAGCAATTTAACAAACGGTTCAGGGGTTTTTGGTAATTTTATTGGCCTTGAAGCTGCCACAGGGCTTCAAAGCACCGCCCTACAGCTGATCAGTGTCAAAAGAAAACAAATGAGTAGACCCAGTGGTGGGATTCTACTTCGGTAGAACCGGTTGTTAAGGAGTTAAATAGTTAAGCCAGTGGTTGCCAAAGGGGGCGGTACCGCAGGCCGTGGGATGCCTTAGGGGGGCGGGGCGGCAGGGGGGCGCTAGAGGCAAAAGGGGGTGATGGGGGGGCTAAGTGGCAAGGAGGGTGGCCCCCACCCTTTGCCCTGTGCCTCGCAGCAGTTACCTCCTTGCAAGCAAACAGCAGGAAAAAACTCCTTTCAGCTTTAGTTTAGGCTTGAATAGATCTGCCCCCGACTCTCCCGACTCTGATTCGCTCTCAGCTGTTTTGTGCAGGCTCTTTTGCAAGCTCTTGCTGCAAAGAGTGATTTTTTTCCCCTAGCTAAAAGGAAACCGAAAGTAAAGCAGGCTCTGCTGCACGCAGGGAGAGAGATTTCTTTTTCTCTTTGCTCACCAAAAAAGGTAGGTGTAAACAATAGGAAATTTAGTTCAAAAGAGGAGAGTTCAAGATTTTAAAACACAAAAGAAAAAATTTATCTATTTAACTAGGGAATTGTAATAATTGAGATACTATTAATTGTATATTGTATTGAAAGCAGAAATGGTTAAGTTGTGGTTTGGAGGAATATATGAGGGAAACTATTTGGTTTATTATTATTGGTAAATATAATTAATGGATTTGTAAGAAATTGGATTGCATGGAAATAATTGGAATATTCATGTTCATATTGATTAATATACAAAAAAGATAGTTATATAACTAATTGATTTATATTAAAATGTTGAATTTGTATTAAACAACTGCAATATTACATAATTAACCAATGTGAGGATGGATATAAAAATAGATGACAATGGGAAGGGGTATAATATAGAATAGAAGTGAAAAATTGGAGACTTCCGGTTGGCGATCCGCGGTGTCATGGCGTTGGGAGAGTGACAGCTGCTCCCCAACACCTTTAAATGCTGTGTTTTGGGGATCCTTTTGGGGGCGTGGAGCCTGGAGAGCCCCACAGATGAGAGGGCGAGCCGGAGGAGCGTGAAAGCGGATCGCAACGCTGAGCGCAACGACCGGGCGGCTCTGTCGACCCAACACAAGCGAGTCAGCCAGTTGATGGCCGACCTGAAGCCGCGGTAGCCGACAATGAGAGAGGAAGCAACGGAGATCGGAGATTGCAGTGCTAGCACGCAGAATACCTTTCCCCTTATTACTGTAAAATTGCTGTCAACTGAAGGTGCCAGAGGAGTCGGAGGAGAGGTGCTCGGAGGAGAAAAAGGCGGCGTCCTGAAATAAAGAGCCGATTGGGGAGCGGAGCAGCCGACAAGCCGGTAAAGGAGAAGTACGAGACGAGGGGACGGAGAGATACATGCAAATGGAATAGAGACGAGAGAAACGGAGATTTTGAGGTTGAGAGCACTAGAAAGAAAGAGATCTGAAGTGGAGTAGACAGAGGATTAAGAGCTTCTTTGGACAAATCTAGAGATTGGATGTGCAGCCATTACAGAGCCTTTCTCTTTTTTTTTTCTCTTCTTGAAGAGAACGGGAATTGCTGACTCATTGTTCCAGAGACAGACTAGCACGGAGAAACACCAAAGAAGACATTAACCAGTAAATTGCCATCTACTCCCTGCCAAACTACCCTAGTAAACGAGACTCTCTCTTGAAAATTATATCAAATCATATTATTATATTTTTATATTATTATATTTGTATATATATTAACTCATTATCTATTATCTACTATATATCTATCCTATCTAGCAATTTATATTAGTATATATATTATATCTATTATATATTATTACTCACTATTTTATTACTATACTTTTACCATTCTCTTTCTTATCTAACTAATAGCAGAATTATAGCTGTTTGATATTTTTTTACTTATTCATCTACTTACGTTAATAATATTTAATTGTTTAGATTGTCTTGACTTAATAGAAGATTAGCCCATCTGGAATCAAGTTAGAAATTAACTAAGAATGAATTAAGAGCTACTTAAGAAGTTAAATTGTTTAAGGTATTGTAGTTATTTAGAAAACTAATTGATTATAATTCATACATATATTCAGGAACTTTATACTAGACACTAAATAGCATCGAAATCATATTGATTATAAAAAATCTGCTTAGCTACCTGGACAAAATATATAATAGCTTGACCATCTATTTCTGAATAAAATTTAGAGGAAAACAAACTAAAAGAGACTAAAGACAAGACCTAAGGAAGAGCCCTTGAATACACTGTGGCAAGTACTATTGGATGGTTATCTGGAGGAATATTGAGAGAATACTAAGGAAACAAAAGTTGACTTTAAAAGAAATGGCAAGCTTGACCTCCACAATAGCAAAAACAGGGAAAAAGATCCCATCCAACCCAACACTGTCAATGGCATCCCCGGCAATGCAGAAATCACTAGAAGGTCTTCAAAAAGTGGATAAACCTCCAACCACTCCAACTTTGCAAACAGTGCAGTCCTCTCTGCTATCAATCCAGGAGACCATGCTAGCAATGCAGGAAAAGCTATTAAACAGTCACTTGGAACTAAAATCAGATATTCACGCACTGGACACGAAAATGAATGAGATTCAAACCTCCATCGCTAAAAACGAAAATAGAATACAAAAAGTAGAACAAAGGATTGAAAAGAATGAGAAAAAATTGGATATAGTAGATCAAACCCTTTCGGCACAGAATAAAGAAATGGAGGATTCCTTGATCCAACTCGAGATGGATAGGGCTGCGTTCTATCTTCGGTTCCAGAATTTAGTGGAAGAAAAAGAAGAGAACTTGGGAGATAAGATGGCTGAACTGATCGCGGAAACCCTCCAACAGGAAAAACAAGAAATAATCAAAGAAATCGATGAGGTTTATAGAGTACAGACCAATTATGTGAGAAGAAATAGGTTACCAAGAGAGGTCCACATGCGATTCGCAAGGAAACGGGTGAGAGACATTCTTTATAATATAGCAAGGGAAGAACAAATTATCTATGAAGGAAAAGAGATAAATGTCCTCAAACAGATTCCAAGAAGAGTGGGGGAAAGGAGGACAAATTACAGATTTTTGACGTCTCAGTTAAATAAGAGAAATAGAACATTCCGCTGGCTTTTGCCGGAAGGAATGCTAATATCATGGATGGGGAGAAAAATCAAAATTGATAGTATAAGTATGGCCCAAGAATTTCTTGATCAGCTAAGAGGAGGTGAAGAGGAACAAATTAGCAAGGAAGATATAGAAGCGACAAATACAGAGGAAGATACACCCCAAGAACAGAGCACAAGGGAAGACATAGAAGACGAAAAGAAAAAAGAAGATATAGAAGAAAAGGGGAAGAAAATAAGACCAGTAAGGGCAGTAACCTTAAAGGCAAACAAAAACTAAGAACTAGATACCAACGACAGGAATGAACAATATGAAAATTCTATCGTTAAACATAAACGGTCTCAATGAACCCAAAAAGAGAAAACTAATATTGACAAAATTAGCGAAACAAAATCCCAATATAATCTGTTTACAGGAAGTCCATATAAAAAAAGATGAAGCATTTCGTTTAGATTACCCTAAATTTGGTAAAGTATTTGTGTCGTTAGCCGTAAAAAAGAAAAGGGGAGTAGTTATTTACGTAAAGAAAGGGATAGAGGCGGAATGCAAATACAAAGATGAAAAAGGGAGAATTCTTATAGTTGAAATAATAAGAGGTACGTCTAAAATGCTGTTAGTAGAGATATATGCCCCAAACAAAAAACAAGGGAAATTCTTTGAAAAATTACACGAACAGCTTGCAAAATGGCCACAAAATGAAATCTGCTTATTAGGAGACATGAATGGAATTATAGATCCGAACAAAGACTATAAAAGCGCAAAAACTAGGAAAAACAAAAGATCCCCCCTACCTAAAAGTTTTTTTGATTTAATAGAGGAAATAAATTTAATAGACATGTGGCGTACATTACATCCCAATGAAAAACAATATACATATTATTCGATTCCGCAGAACTCTTGGTCCAGAATAGACATGATTTGGACCACTAAGAAGCTAGGATTGGAAATTAAAAAAGTTGATATATGTACAAATACTTGGGCAGATCACAAACATTTGGAAATTAATTGGTATTACACTAATAAGAGAAAACAATCGAGATGGACCCTAAGGACAAATTTGTTAAATGATAAAGAGTTTTTAGCAAAACTAAACAAAGAAATCAAACAATTTTTTATAGAAAACAAGAAACAAGATACACCCAAAGAAATTATTTGGGACACTATGAAAGCCTATGTGAGGGGGCTAGTTATTTCATACACAGCTTTTAGAAACAAAGAAGAAAAGAAGGTGAGAGAGGGTCTTACTAAAACTTTAACAGAAATTGAAAAGGAATTACAACAAAGCCCGGGAGATGAGGCGACCAAACGAAAATGGTTGATGGCAAGGCACAGAATAAATATATTAGATCAAGAGGAGATGGCGCAAAAAATAAAAAGATCCAAACATTATTGTTTTGAAAATGCTAACAAGTCAGGAAGGTGGCTTGCCTATAAATTAAAAAAAGAAAAAGAAAAAAATCAGATATTAGTACTAGAAGATTCTAAAGGTAATATATTAACAAAGGAAGAGGATAAGCAAGAAAGGGTGAGGGAATTCTATGAGAACCTATATAAAGACGAAAAGATTGAATCAAATAAAATAGAACAATACCTGATAGACGCTGACCTACCCCAAATTACAGAAGAAGAAAAAGAGATGCTGAATAGAAAAATTACAATAGAAGAACTAAAAACAGCTCTCTCTAAAATTAAAAAAAATAAATCCCCAGGCCCAGATGGACTACCAGGAGAATTTTACATAAAATTGGAAGAAACATTAAATTTAGAGTTACTAGAACTATTCAATGAGACTTTGATTGGTACTAAAATCCCGGACACCTGGAGGGAAGCATTTCTAACACTTATCTGGAAAGAAGGAACCGACCCCCAAAAAATAACAAACTATAGACCTATCTCCCTTCTGAACTCGGATTACAAATTGTTCATGAGTGTTATAGCAGAGAGAGTCAAAAAAATACTAAACCCCTGGATTCATAGCGACCAAAATGGATTTCTCCCGGGGAGGCAAATCAGAGATAACCTGAGAATAATACTAAACACTATAGAATATTACGAGCAACACCCTGAGAAACAGCTAGCATTAGTGTTTGTCGATGCCCAAAAGGCTTTCGACAACCTAAATTGGAGCTTTATGATAAACCAAGTTAACTTAATGGGATTCGGGGCAAACTTCAGAAAGATGATACAAAATATCTATCATAAGCAGAGAGCAAATATATTAATGAATGGGGATAAGACCCAGACATTCCAGATCCACAGAGGAGTAAGGCAAGGATGCCCCCTTTCCCCCTTACTATATATCCTGGCGTTGGAAGTACTATTGAGAAAGATCAGAGCGAACAAAGAAATTAAAGGGCTCAGAGTTAGAAAGGAAATCTATAAAATACAAGCCTTCGCGGATGATGTAGCTCTTATTATGGAAGACCCGCTAGAATCAGGACCAAAAGCCTTGCAAGAAATACAAAACTACGGCCAAGTGGCTGGCCTTAAATTGAATAAGGAAAAAACAAAAATAATAACCAAAAACATGACGGAAGTACAAAAAAAAGAATTGGAAAATCTATTAGGCCTCCAAATAGTTAAAAAAGTCAAGTATCTAGGAATTTGGATCACAGCGAGATACTCATCGTTAAAAGATGATAATTATGTTCCACTGCTGAATAAAATACAGGAGGAACTAAGGAGATGGGGAAAATTAAAATTGTCTCTGATAGGGAAAATAGCAGCAATTAAAATGAATACTTTACCAAAAATTTTATTTCTATTTCAAAATGTCCCTTTAAAATTAGATAGAAAATTCTTCCAAGATTTGAAAAACACGTTAGGAATTTTATTTGGGAAGGAAAGAAATCGAGAATCTCACTCAAAATTCTACAAGGGAAAAGAAAAACGGGCGGATTTGGACTCCCAGATTGGGAAACCTATCAAAAAGCAGCAAAACTAATCTGGATCAAAGAATGGATTACTCTACGGAATAAGAGAATTTTAACAATTGAAGGCCATGACCTACAAGAAGGGTGGCACGCTCACCTCTGGGACTTGAAAAATAAGAAGAAATCCTATTTCCATAAACATAAAATTAGAGAAACCCTTATACAATTATGGCAAGAAATCAGACAGAGGATCTACACCAAAGTTCCGAATTGGCTTTCTATTATGGAGGCCTTGACCACCCCAAATAGAACGGAAGTTACAAAATTTGGCACATATAAAGAAATTTTAGAAGAAAATGGAAATCTTAAACCACTTGAGACTCTTAAAGAACAAGGTTATAGGGTAAATTGGTGGAATTATTTGCAGATGAATTCGAGATACCAAAAAGATAAGGACAAATTCGGCATTGAAATGAAATATGGAAACTTCGATAAAATTATATGGGGAGTAGATAAGAAAATGTTAACTAAACTATATAACTTTCTATTGGATGAGGATAAGGCAGAGGCTATCGCAAAGAACCAACTAAGTATTTGGGGAAAAAATTTCGGATACAATATTAATTATACTGATTGGGAAGAAGCATGGAATAGGAATTTTAAAATCACAAAATCAGCAACGTATAGGGAGAATCATTACAAAATATTACATAGATGGCATCTAGCCCCAGCCAGATTAGCAAAAATGTTTACAAATCTTTCACCCAAGTGCTGGAAATGTGGTAAAGAAATCGGTACCTATTATCACATGTGGTGGTCTTGCCCAGAGGTCAAAAGATACTGGGCCAAAGTACGACAGTGGTTACGTGAAATATTAGATCAGGAGGTACCATTGTCCCCAGAGTTCTTTCTTTTGGGTATAGTAGGTGATGGCCTAAACAAAAATAAAACTCAACTCACAATGCAGATAATAACTGCAGCCAGATTAGTGCTAGCAAAATTTTGGAAAAGCAAAACTCAACCGCCAGAAGAAATGTTAATAAATAAAATTTTAGAGTGTGCAGAAATGGCGAAGATAACGAGTCTGTTAATGGATGATGAGACAAGTAAATTTAATGAAGTATGGGGAAACTGGTACAACTGGTTAAGTAATAAGAAAAAGTAAATGATATGTTTTATATATAAATAGCTTTGATGAAATGTACATATAATCTATAAATACAATAGAGAGGAATTTAGCCTAAGATGAAGTAGATTGGATATAAGATATAAGATATACAATGGATAAGAAACACTGTATCTCCGAATGATAACTAGAATTTTGTAAACTTTTTTCTTTTTTTTCTTTTCTTCTTTCTTTTTTTCTTTTTTTTCTCTTTTTCTTCTGTTTTTTTAACTTTGAAAATTCAATAAAGTATTTAAAAAAAAGAAGTGAAAAATTGAATTTGATTAAGATTAGAGATGAGGATGAAGGGTAATATTGGTTTTTTTAAAAAATAGATGAGGAATAAATATGGCAAAAAGGAAATATAGAAATTGTAAATTTAATTGAAATGACTAAACACTGTTTAAATTTGTGAACCGGCCAAATATTCTGTTCAAAGAAAATACATTGTATGTGTGTTTCTAATTATTGCTATTTATTCATATTTGTTCTCCTTTATTCTTTAAAGTTTAACAATTCATTCTTTATCTTAATATTTTTATATTTGTTTGGGTTTGGCTTTCTTCCCTTTCATCTTTTTTATTGTACAGCAATCTTTCTCCTCCAACCTACCACCTCTCTCTTTTCTTTCCTTCTTACTTTCTCTTCCCCCCCTTCTTCTCCTCCCTACTTCCTCTTCCTTTCTTCTTCTCCTCCTCTCTTCCTCCCTCTCTTAACCTCACTCCAGTCCTACTCCTACTCCTTCATCCCTCTCTTGCTGTATCCTTTTGTGCATATGGACTACTCAGAGGGCTGAAAAAGTAATTTTTGACTGGTCCTCGCACTTGTGAGTCCTCGAACTTACGACTGTCCTCACATTTTACGTTTTTGCCCTATCTTGTCACCATGGTGAAGAGAAGCAGTTGTGAAATGAGTGACACGGTTGTTAAGAATGCTACAATGGGCATAAATGATGACTAGTAATAAGTGCGAAGACCGGTCAAAAGTGTGAGGACCTGTCAGAAATCACTTTTTCAGCCCTCTGGGTAGTCCTTTTGTGCATATGGACTACTCAGAGGGCTGAAAAAGTAATTTTTGACTGGTCCTCGCACTTGTGACGTCCTCAAACTTACAACTGTCCTCACATTTTACGTTTTTACGCCCTATCTTGTCACCATGGTGAAGAGAAGTAGTGGTGAAATGACTGATACGGTTGTTAAGAATGCCGCAAGGGCATAAATGTGAGGATGGTCATAAGTGCGAGGACCGGTCAGAAATGACTTTTTTCAGCCCTCTGAGTAGAGGCTGAGTATCAGCCCTCTGATCATGTGACCCACCTGGTCACATGATCAGCTAGCCACGCCCACCCGGTCACATAACCACCAAGCCACAGCCCCAACTAAGCCACGCCCACAGAACCGGTTGTTAAAAAAATTGAATCCCACCACTGCATGAAATAGACCCTTGTGTTATTGTTAATTGCTTGAGAAGTTGTTTGATGTGAAATTTCAGCATGAATATTCTTGGTCAGCAGCTCAAAATAAGAATCCAAGCAAAAATGCATGTTTAGGGCAAGGTAACCTTAGAAATGCATGTTCAGTAGATAAAATATGATAATGTTCAAACATAAATATTTAAATACCAATGTTTGTGTAGTTAAAAAAAAACATTTCAGATGGATGCAGTTTTGAGTCAGTAAAGACATCACATACAAAACTGCCATGCTAAGAAAGGGATGAATTGATTAGTTAAAAGCTCTGGTATTTTCAAGTGGAATACTAATAATTTAGTAGTAATATTATTTGTCTCTATTTATAATAAGCCCATGATATATAATAGACAGACAGACAGACAATTGATAGATGCTGCTGCAGATGATGATGATCAGGGATGGGTTCTAATTTTTTTTACTACCGGTTCTGTGGGCGTGGCTTATTTTGTGGGTGTGGCTTGATGGTTATGTGACAATTCTTTAGGATTTAACAGAGGTACCGGTCTACCAGGCTTTTAACTGCTTGAAGAGCTGTACTGTCTACCCATTTATTTTTGCAGGCACTGGTCTACCCATTTATTTTTGCAGGCACCAGTCTACTCATGTATTTTTGCAGGCACTGGTCTACCCATTTATTTTTGCAGGCACCAGTCTACCATCAAACTGCCTTATACCACTGATCAGCTGTAGAGTGGCCCTTTGAAGCCCCACGGCAAGAGTTTAAACAGTTTTTCCTTATAGCCCTTCAGCTGGGACTCAGGAGGCAGCAATAGATTGGGGGTGGGGCCAAATAAAAGGTAAGTAATGTGGGTGGGGTGGGGAGGCAGGGGGGCAGAACCGGTTCAGTGACATCATATCGTCACCGCTACCAGCTCGGCGGAACCAGGCAGAACCGGGAGGAACCCACCACTGATAGATAGATAGATAGATAGATAGATAGATAGATAGATAGATAGA
>WNWU01000006.1:38710229-38797573 GCA_012654045.1 Ptyas mucosa | reverse complement strand
TTATTATTATTATTATTATTATTATTATTATTATTATTATTATTATTACTATACATTGCAGCAACCCTACAGAGAATTAAACTACAAAGCCACCACACAAAACTAGCAATCTTTCAATCTTTCTCCCCAACCCACACCCACATTTCTCTAGCCATCAATGAAGTACCCTTTCTGCTCTGTAAAATTCTTGAATAAGTTGCAGAGTACATTTCTACATGCACCTAGCCCACTCGAGTTCAAAGATCTTTATTCCCATATAAGGAAAAATAAGGACCTCAACCTTCTTATGCAGAATAAACATAACAAAACCCAACCCAACACCACCACTGAGATTTGCTAGTATGAAGAATTTAAATGCTTGATATAGTTATTAAATGATGTTTTATCTGTATTGATAAATTAATAAGAAGTTTGATTGTTATTTTTTTAATTAAAAAAATTATTAATTTTTTTTTTTATTAATTGCTTTAACCATAATTGGACCTTGATGGTTTAAAAGTGGAGGTCGGAAGACTTTATATAGTATTTTATTTTAAATTTGGGTTTTTTTGAATGAGGGTTTCTTTTTTGTTGTTGTTGTTGTTGGGGGTTTTTTTTGTTTTAAATGAAAGAAGTTACAAAATATCTTGTTAAATTGTATAGACTTAATAATTTGTTAAGTATTAATTAGCTAAATTGCGTAATGATAGGTTTGATTAGGTAATACTTAATTGTTTTATTAATTGCTGTAATTATAAATGGAGATTAATTTTGTTGAATTAGATGGAATAAGAAGAAAGAAGACTTGCTTTCCTTTTATCTATTTGTTTAATGATTATGATTATGATAAGTGTGAAATGGAGTTTAACTTAGAGAATTTGAGCTGTATCTTATCTTGTATTTGCTCTGGGAAGTCGGGGGGGTTGGGGAGGGGGGAGAAAATGTATGTAAAACGTTTAAAACTTTTTCAATTAAAAAAAAAAAGAACTTTTCCAAAGCAAGTTAGGCTCGCTCACAATGTTCCCCACTCAGTTCCTGAACCAGCCACTGTTCAAACAAATATTAACAGAATAACAGAAGAGTTGGAAGGGACGTTGGAGGTCCTGGGATTCTAAATACAAAGGAAAAGCCAACAAATTGGAAGAAGTTGACTGTGGTTGTAGCTTGTAGCCATTTCAATTTGTCTTTACACTTAATTGGTTGCAATGAGAACATGCCACCCACAACACAAATCTAAATCCTTCATCGATAAAACAGACAGGAAACAAGCATGCTTAGAAAAAAGCCAGGGAGGGAGAGAAGGTGTATGAAAATATGGGGGGAGGGAGGGTGATTGTAGAAAGAATACTGTAAGGCAAAATTGTTTATCAGAGGCAATGTTTTCGTTTTGGCAGCTTGAAAGCCAGGATTTTGTTGTGACTCTGCGCAACAAAACAAAATGTGCTCTAAGGAAATTCATGACAGTGGGTAGATAAAATACTCTAGTAAAGGCAATTTCTAATTCCAGTACTGCTGTAGAAACATCCCAGAAAACAAGGAAAACAAGTTCCCTTCTTCTGCAAACAGATCTTTTCACTTGTTGTAATAATTGTTCCTTGCTTTTAACTGATGTTTAGTTCTTTAACTTGTTTTTAAAAGTCTGATTGCTGTTTTAGAAGCTTAGGAGCAGTTCCTGTTCTAAATCCACCCTCTGTTGCTAATGAACTTCTGCAATGACCTTGCCTGCTAAAGGACAGGCTTCAACAAATCTTGGGGTGGGTAGGGGAGGATTATAGATAGATCTTTAAGGCAGATACAAATAACAACTGACCTGGTTTATTATGGACCTACCCCCAATTTGTGTCCATGCTGGTCCTGGAGAAAGCTCAAGCAGAGAATTTTTGACCTCCTTATATACAGACAGAATTAATCTTCTGTATCTTTCATGAGCTCCCTTTACCACCCACAAATATTTGTATCACTTCCTTGGCCTGTCACATAGGAGGGCATTCACATTGGCATGCTTGGATGCTTTCCCATCAATGATTCTGTCAGGAAAGATTTAATGGCATTTTGTAATGGTGTGTGGGAAAGACCTTGGGAGACCAGGCTAAGAGAAGCTGCCAAGGGAATGGTCAGATAAGTGAAAGCATAGTCGAGATCAGGAATGTTTGAGGGGGAAAAGGCTCAGGAGGGACCCTCTCTAGTTTTTCAGGCTGGATTGTACTTTCAGATTTGCAAGATTCTTCAAAAAAAAGTACAATTAGCTCTTCTTAGTTGTGATTCGTATCTGGTTTACTACTTGAGGATGACACATTCCTCAGCAAGAGTGTTTATGTATCTGTTCAGATTCTGAAATTGAGACAAAAGCAAACATTCTAACTCTCATTCTTGGAGAGTAACAGAATAACAGAGTTGGAAGAGATCTTAGGAGGCTTCTAGTCTAATCCCCTGCTCAAACAGGAGACACTACGCATTCTGGACAAATGGCCGTCCAACCTCTTCAAAGAGCTGTTAAAGAACGGAGGGTAAAGTGAATTCCCCATCTTATTCTAAACTACTCAGATTGATCTCATGACAATTTCTGGCTACCTTTTAAACAGTCAGGTCCAGGAAGTTTCCAGAAGTGTAACAAAAATTTGTGCCATAGTAATGACAGTTAGAAGTTACTGGGTACCAGTATTCTGTATCCCTTCTTAACTCTTTGCCTTTCTTTGGTCTATGGTGGTATACCTTAATTAAATATCTTATGTTTTAGATTGTTACCCACATTGAGAACTGTGAGATCTTGTATTAGAATTAGAAAGCTTGTTGCCATAAAAACAAAGCCAATCCTCCTCCAAATTTTCTGTGGATGGCCTGATCAAACAAGTTGCTTTGCAAAATTATTAAAAGGCATATTTTCTAATGAGTTTAAAGTACTTAAATAAGAGACATGACTGACTGTCTCGAGGTTGTTTCACCTCAAAAAGTTTAGGCCACTGCAATGCAACACAAGACAGTACCATTGGAGAAAAAAGCCAGGAAATGTGCACATGTGTGCACATGCATTTTGTGCATGTTTCTGTGGCAGTAAGGTGGGATGAGGCCAAACTGTACAAAGATACTTGTTTCCTTACACGTGTACTGATCTTCCTTTGTGTTTCATGTGCCAGCTTGAGATGATTACTATTTATAAAGGTTGGGCCAATTCTGCCCAGCAATGTAACCTGATTGCCATGCTGCTTCTGGCTGTTTTTGAAACACACTTAAAAAAATATTTTATGGATTGCAGTACTTTGGCATTAGGGCTGAGTTAACCCTCAGTCTGGGATACTGGATGGATGGATGATGGATGATGGATGATGGATGATGGATGATGGATGATGGATGATGGATGATGGATGATGGATGATGGATGATGGATGATGGATGATGGATGGATGGATGATGGATGGATGAATGGATGGATGGATGATATTTCTATGTGTGTATGTATGTATGAACACACACACAACCACTATTACAGAACAATGGGTACGAAGTAGGAAAGAAAGAAAAGTCTACTGTTTCAGACAACCTAGGCTGAAACCAAAAAGGTGTTCATGAGAACTGTACAGTAGTGGCCAAAATTGTGGAAACCTTTTGGGAAAAGTGTACTTTTGAGGTTTGATGGCTAATAACACCACCTTTTTTTTCTTTTTCTTTTTTTGAGTTTCAAGATAATCATATTCCCCTGCTGGAATAACCTGGGAATAGCCCAGACCTTAACTCAATTGAAAATCTATGGAGCCGACTAAAGAAACTTGTTAGTCAGAAGCAACCCAGCAATAAAACCCAGTTAAGAGAAGCAATCATTCAATCTTGGTTTCACATTATAACAGCTGCAGAACTAAAAGACTTGGTTCACTCCATGGGAAGACGTTGTAAATCCGTAATTCATGCTAAAGGTTACCCAACTAAGTATTAACTGACATGATAATTTTTGTATATCTCATTTTTTCTACGTGTTTCACTTTTCTGCTTTATACTGTAACTGCTATTCTAATAGCAAATCATTCATAAAAGTTATTGCATTACATTCTTGATTAAATTATCTTTCCATTGATGTATAATTTTATGGTACTACTAAAAAAAGAAGTGGTGTTATTAGCTAGTTTTAGAAAATACAATTGGAAAAACCTTCCCAAAAGGTTTCCACAATTTTGGCCACTACCTGAGGTGAAATGCTCCCAGTTTGGACTAGATCACCTGATCTCATAGCGATGGCGGCGGGTGGTTTGGAGAACCAGTAGCAAAAATCCCTGTGCCACACACACACACACACACATCCCATGCCCAGCTGAGCTGCGCGATCATCAGAGGCTTTTTTTTTTTACTTTTAAAAGCATTTTTTCTTCAGCTGAAAAAATGCTTTTAAAAGTAAAAAAAAAGAAAGCCTCTGATGATCGTGCAGCTCAGCTGGCATCGTCACAGCTTTTTAAAATCATTTTTTACAACCTCTTCGGCCGAAGGGGTTGTAGAAAAAATGCTTTTAAAAGTCTCTGATGATCCCAGCTGAGTTGCCTGATCATCAGAAGCTTTTAAAAGCATTTTATTCTACCTCCTTGACTGAGGAGGTTGTAGAAAAAAATGCTTTTAAAAGTTAAAAAAAAAAAAGTTGGCCAAGCCCACCAAGTCACATTACCACCACCACCACCCCACCCCAAAGCCATGCCCACAGAACTGGTAGTGACAAATTTTACATTTCACCACTGCCACTACTGTAAGGCTGGAACAAAAATGTGCTGACAAAGGTAGGGAGCCCATAATCTTGGGGAGTTTAACAGCATCAACTGAAAGAGTGAAAAGAGGAAGCAGCCAATCACAGAGTAGCCCATCCTGTAAGGCAGAAAGGGGTAGTTGAAGGGGAGAGTGGAACTAAGAATGTCAATAGACTGCGATGAAACTTCATACGTAATCACTCGATGGTTTTAAGATGGCTCAAAATGGAGAGCAGTATTTTCAAAGTGGAGCTTGAAAGCTTGAGCAAGAATTACACTTGTGATAGGCTGAGAGTTGGTAGAGGCATAATAAGAAAAATAAAGTTTCTGGAAAGCTAGATTCAGCACCTCAGGGTAAGAGGCAGTAAAAAGCCAACTCCATCACACAAAGAGAGTAATCTTTCTTTATCTGGAAGCCAGCAGATGATATATACGTTCTTAAAAAGAATGGGGAGAAAAAGCAGAAAGCTGAGGAATGAGGCTGCTAGCTTAAGAAATAAACAAATGAGTAGCAGTTAATCAATTAGTGTTGTGCTTGGTGAATTTGCACAACAATTCAAACCATAAAAGCTCTAAAACAGAAAGTCAAGCTGGTTTTTTTTTTTTCCGGAGAAAAGTTTCCCATTCTCATGTCTTGGAAGGGCCACCTCTAGTAGAAAGAGAAGTATGAGTGAGAGTGCATAGAAGTATGCGAGCCAGTGGTGAGTTTCAAAACTTTTTACTACTGGTTCTGTGGGTGTGGCTTGGCTTGGTGGGCATAGCATGCTTTGGTGGGCGTGGCAGGGGAAGGATACTGTAAAATCTCCATTCCCTCCCCAATCCAGGGGAGGGTTAGTGCAAAATCCCCATTTCCTCCTGATCAGTTGGGACTCAGGAGACAGAGAATAGATGGGGGCGGGGCCATCAGAGGTGGTATTTACCAGTTCTCCAAACTACTCAAAATTTCTGCTACTGGATCTCCAGAACTGATCAGAACCTGCTGAATACCACCTCTGATGTGAGCTCTTCTTTTGTGCAACCAATAAAGTATTTACCAGGGTTAAAATCCAGCAAGTTCTGACAGATTCTGGAGAACCGGTACCAGAAATTTTGAGTAGTTCGGAGAACTGGTAACGGAAATTTTGAGTAGTTCGGAGAACTGGCAAATGCCACCTCTGAGTGGGGTGGGGTGGGAATGGAGATTTTGCAGTATCCTTCCCCTGCCATGCCCACCAAGCCATGTCATGCCACACCCACAGAACTGGTAGTAAAAAAAATTGAATTTCACCACTGGTATTTACTCTTCTTACAATTCAGTGTTCTTGTCAAGATCCTAGCTGCCCCTTAATTGGAATTCTAGGTAAAAATTAGAGAAGGAAGTCCCAATGAATGGGTGCGATTTTCCTGGGCTGGACAAAATAACCTCCTTCCAGTTCCCAAACTGCAGCCACTTGTGAGCTGTTGATCAAAAGTAAGTGGGGGGAGTTTGAACAGTTACTCAAAGAGGAAAAAGAGAGAAAGGAGAGGGATTGTAAGGGAGTGAGATTTATAAAAACATAGGGCCAATTATATTTTGGCAAGAAAAAATTGTAATAGAGGGTGATAGAATCCATTCAAGCAAAGGTCTGAATGGCTTAGCAAACAGAAATGGTGGATCTGGCAATCCTCATCATATAATTTGATCCAGTAAGAATCAGAAATATTATTTATTTTATTTATTTATTAATTTAATTTGTATACCGCCCTTCTCCCCAATGGGACTCAGGGTGGTGAACAGCCAAAATTAAAATACATACCAATACAAAAGTTAAGATAATTAAAAAAACATTAAATCAATCAGCCTCCCAATTTAAAACCCCAAGTCTTATAAAGTTAAAATCCCATTAAAAAACTATTTAAGCTAGGCCAGCTTGGTGGAATAAATATGTCTTCAGGGCCTTACAGAAGGTCTGGAGGTCTGGGATCAGTCGTATTCCGGGAGGTAGCTCATTCCACAGGGCGGGTGCCCCTACTGAGAAGGCTCTCCCCCTGGGGGCCGCCAGCCGGCATTGCTTGACCGACAGCACCCTGAGGAGGCCCTCTCTGTGAGAGTGTATTGGCCGGTGGGAGGTTATCGATAGCAGCAGGCGGTCTCATAAATACCCTGGCCCTAAGCCATGGAGCGCTTTGAAGGTGAGAACCAATACCTTGAAGCGCACCCGGAAGACCAATGGGAGCCAATGCAGCTCACGCAGGAGGGGTGTTACATGTCGTTCCCATAATCACCCGCGCGGCCACATTCTGAACCAGTTGGAGCCTCTGGGTGCTCCTCAAGGTGAGCCCCATGTAGGGAGCATTGCAGTAGTCCAGGCGAGACGTGACGAAGGCATGAGTGACCATGCATAGGGAGTCCCAATCCAGAAAGGGGCGCAACTGGCATATCAGGCGAACCTGATAAAAAGCACCCCTGGCCACGGCCATCATATGCTCTTCTAAAGACAGCCATGTGTCCAGGAGGACACCAAGTTGCGAGCCCCCTCTGTGGGGACCAATGACTCGCCCCCAATAGCCAGCGATGGCACCAGCTGGCTATATCGGGACGCCGGTATCCACAGCCACTCGGTCTTGGAAGGGTTGAGTCGAAGCCTGTTTCTCCCCATCCAGACCCGCACCGCCTCCAGACACTGGGACATCACTTCGAGGGCATCATTGGGGTGGTCTGGGGTGGAGATGTACAGCTGAGTATCGTCAGCGTACAGATGACATTGCACCCCAAAACCACAAATGATCTCACCCAGCGGCTTCACATAAATGTTGAACAGGAGCGGCGAGAGGACCGACCCTTGCGGCACCCCGCAAGCAAGGTGTCTCGACGTCGACCTCTGCCCCCCTGCCAACACAGACTGTGACCGGTCAGAGAGATAGGAGGAGAACCACCGCAACACGGTGCCTCCCACTCCTAACCCCCCCCCAACCGGCGCAGCATGATACCATGGTCGATGGTATCAAAAGCCACTGAGAGGTCTAACAGGACCAGAACAGAGGAGCAGCCCCTGTCCTGGGCCCTCCAGAGATCATCAACCACTCATCTCAAATGGTATCTATGTTTCAGGGTCAGGGGAAAAAAGGCCCAAAATCAAAGTTTCATCTGAAACCTTTGTTCAACCTTATATTCAGCTCTGATTGCTCTAGGAAACCCTACTTATTTATGCTGCTACTCAGAACTTTTATAAGGGGTGGTTTGCCTTCTGGCAAATAAACCAGTGTTTTGTTATGTTTTATATGTTCCTACTTTTTTTAAAAAAATAAATCCCTGAATGCATAGACAAATGAAAATCTTTTCAAAGACGAGATTGCTCAACTCGCAGAATACTTAAAATTTGTAGTCTTGGGAATCGGAATTTGAAATGCAGCCCAGTAACCATAATGTATCTCAAAGATAATTCAAGCATATCAAACTTAACAATAGAAAAAAAAACCCTTAGCAATTATGCTATTTTGCTCACACTGTCCAACCTTCAACAAATGAAATTTAAAGAAGTTTGGACCGTATGAGCAAAAGGCACTAAATACTTAAATACTTGTTTTAATACTTACACACACACACACGTGTTTAGAAAATTTCTAACTGTACTATTTCCAACTGCTTCTGTAAGATTTTGTCATTCAGAAATATGAGTATTAGGAGTCCATATTAATAATAATGCTTTTCTCGAGTCAGTGTTATGATCCTTGCATACTTCCCTAATTGGAAGATCTAATGAGAACTCATGGGATGCAGTGGCTCAGTGGCTAAGATGCCAAGCTTGTTGATTGAAAGGTCGGCAGTTCAGCAGTTCGAATCCCTAGTGCTGTGTAATGGGGTGAGCTCCCGTTACTTGTCCCAGCTTCTGCCAACCTAGCAGTTCAAAAGCATGTAAAAAATGCAAGTAGAAAAATAGGGACCATTTTTGGTGGGAAGGTAATAGTGTTCCGTGCGCCTTTGGCGTTTAGTCATGCCAGACACCTGACCATGGAGACATCTTCAAACAGCGCTGGCTCTTCAGCTTTGAAACGGAGATGAGCACCGCCCCCTAGACTTGGGAGCAACTAGCACATATGTGCAAGGGGAACCTTTACCTTTACCTTAATTAGAACTCAAAAATAACTCTGCTCACCCTTATTCAGCCAGCACCTGAATCTCTCATCCATTTAGTGGGCTGATGCTTCTTAATGTAATCCAAAGCAATTGAGGACAAAAAAAACCACTGAGTGCTGGTCTCTAGGTGATACAAGGTAAATGTGCTTTCCCCAATGTTTCTACTATGCAAACAGCCAATTGTAGAAAGGGGCATTTCTCCAATAGCTACTATTACTATAGCATGCTCTGCGGCTGCACATCAGGCCTTAGAAAGAGGAGGAGGAATTGCTTGCTGTGACTTTCTAGTGATTACACAAACCTAGAGCGATGGAAGGAATGTCTGGGATTGAGGAATTAGAAGGCTTGGATAGTAAGAAATTGGTGGTGCGGCTCTGGAAGTAAACAGAGCCATTTTTTATTTTGGAGGTGGCAACAAAGTGCAAAGCAGTCACCCATTGCTATCATGAATTCAACCTTAATTAACTTAAGGAAGGTAGCAATAAAAGCCTTCTACTCATTTTTCTGTGGGCTTAAGGACCTTTGTCCTTCACTTCCATTCAGAGGAATATCTTTTCACCTGCTTCTCACACCACAGTTCAAAACAGAATCAACAGAACCAGAATTTCACACTTTTTGCTACAACAGAGATTAGCTGGTGATCAGCAATCCCAAAAAAGAAAAGATTTGTTCGCTCCTAGTTCATGGCAGTGGGCAGATATATTAAATCTAAATGACAACAACTACAATAATAATTTGAACACAGCCTCATTTAATTTCCATGCAAGTCCATCATTCCTGACCGCTGTGGTCAGGAAAAGACTACACAGCCTTTTGGTGGTGATATTTTTTATTAACCTTCACTTCTTTATTTTATTTATTTATTTTGTCAAGCATATATAAGATTACAGATATAAGTATAAACATGATTATGAATACATGAAATGGATATGAATAAATGGGGACAGTAGGACAGGGATGGTAGGCACATTGGTGCGTTTATGCACGCCCCTTACAGACCTCTTAGGAATGGGGTGAGGTCAACAATAGACAGTCTAAAGTTAAAGTTTAGCCTGAGTGAGCCTGAGTGGCATAGCAGGCTAATGCCTCCTACTAAGGCAGCATTTAACATCCAGCTGTCTGCAATTACTGTAAGTTCGAATCTCACCAGGCTCAAGGTTGACTCAGCCTTCCATCCTTTCTAAGGTAGGTGAAATGAGGACCCAGATTGTGGGGGCAATAAGCTGACTTTGTATAAAATATACAAAAGTATGAAGGCTATTGCTTAATGCATTGTAAGCCGCCCTGAGTCTCCAGAGAAGGGCGGCATATAAATAAATTTTTTTTAAAAAAAAGGTTATGGGGGTTTGGGGGAAAAACCGCAAAGTCAGGTAATGCATTCCAGGCATTGACCACTCTGTTGCTGAAGTCGTATTTTCTGCAATTGAGTTTGGAGTGGTTTACCTTAAGTTTGTATCTATTTTGTGCTCATGTATTGTGGTTGAAGCTGAAGTAGTCATTGGCAGGTAGGACATTATAGCAGATAATTTTGTGTACTACGCTTAGGTCAGACTGAAGGCTAAGCCCAAAATTTCAAGCCTGGTGTCATAAGGTATTCTGTTGCGAGCAGAGGAGTGGAGGACTCTTCTCGTGTAATATCTCTGGACTCGCTCAATTGTATTAATGTCCGATATGCAGTGTGGGATCCAGACAGATGAGCTGTATTCGAGAATTGGTCTAGCAAATGTTTTGTATGCTCTAGTTAGCAGTACAATATTACCAGAGAAGAAACTACGCAAGATTAGGTTAACAACTCTTAGAGCCTTTTTGGCAATATTGTTACAGTGGGTTCTGGCACTTAGGTCATTAGATATGAGTACTCCAAGGTCCTTGACAGGGTGAGGGTCGTCTATGAGGTCATATCCGCCCAGCTTGTATTTTGTGTTCTGATTTTTTTTGCCGATGTGTAAGACAGAGCACTTGTTGGTTGAGATTTGGAGTTGCAAATTGTTTGACTTCTTAACAATGAGAAGTATACCCTGATGAGGAATAGCAGAAGTAGGAAACAAAACTTTTGAACAATTTTGGTATATTTGGAAAGCTGTTGATTCCTCGAGTGATTCCCTGTTGCTTGATTTTTGGTCAGGGCTGTTGGATAGCATCAGCCTTACATTAGTGATTTCCCATTTTACATTCCATGCTTGATAGCAAGTGAAGATATTGTACTCAGCATTTTTTCTTGTTTTTAGATTAGAAATTGCTTGTAGATTAACAAGAACTAGTCAGTTTGGATTTCTCATTGTTCTCCAGGGAAGATGAACTGATTATGTTTATTATGTTCTGCTTGGATTCATCTCTGATTTGAAAGGGAAAAAAAGGAACGTAGCATATTGCAAAAAGCATACCATTATGCCTCATACTGTAAGTAGATCCATCTGTTGGTAAATACTCAGTTCCTTGCAGAAAAGAAGGCACATTCTTATTAAATCAGCTACTAGCAAGGCATTAAAAACTTGGCTTTGCCATCAGGCTTGGGGTCCTGATATTATGGGTGAACTTACTCCTTGGTTCTGAGATGTTGCAATTGTTCTTAGCTGTTTGTTTATGCTGTTATGTTATTTGTTTTAATTGTTGATTATTTTTATATTGTTTATATTGCCTACTGCCTGGAGATAGATGATAGGTAGGTCGGTAGGTCGGTCAGTCGGTAGGTAGGTAGGTAAGTAGGTGGATGGATGGGTGGATGGATGGGTGGGTGGATGGATGGATGGATGGATGGATGGATGGATGGATGGGATGGGATGGGATGGGATGGGATGGGATGGGATGGACAGCCATATATATTAAACAAGAAAGAAAGCAAATGAGAAAAGTCCTGCAGCAGCATCCTCAAGACTGGTGACTGGTTAACAATCTAACCCACCAGCAGTCTAGCTTCTAGCTGATTAATAATCAAGATTCCACAAAACTTAAGATGCCTTCTGCCTTTATCATGACCATAATCTCCTATACAAGGGGCAACAAACTGGCAGCCCATGGGCCGGATGCATCATGCACAGGCCATGCCCACCCCAGCTCCGTGAAGGGGGAAAATGTCACAAAATGTCACATGATGGCAACGTAATGCCGCAAGTTCGACACCCGTGTCCTATACTTTCCAAAGTTTCAAAGTTGGTGAGTGATATATTTACAGAATCACCTTACTCACAGGAGCAGTCAACAGCTTCATTCATTTTTTAAGAAGTGCAATAATAGGTTGTGTGAAGTCTTTGTTCAGAGGACAATGACTTCTTTTGGTAGCAGAAAGGTTATTATTTTATTCATGGGGGGCACACAAGAAGAGCATCTAGGAAATTTCATGTTTGCAGTGAAGAGGCAGTTTAATTGTTAATTTAGATTTTATACCACCAAACAAATTTTCTGTTAAAAATAAAAGTGATTAGGGTCAGTGCTCAAAAATAAGGATAAAAAGCCCTTTGCTTTTGGGTGGCTGGTAAATCTCTTACACCTTACCTGAAATGTCAGCTATTAACACAAATCGTGTCCCTGTGTGTGTATATGTGCGTGTGTGTGTGTCTGTGCGTGCGCACACATACACTTGTATGCTTCATTACGCAAAGCTGCTATAAACATAGCAGAGAGATTGCTGCACACTCTATCAAATGCTATACCTACCCTAATTGAGGACATTTAGAGCTTTGGCATTAATTCTCTGGAGCTGTCATACTCTGGTGCTGTACTACCCCTTTCAGAACAAAACATTCATTTCCTTCACCTATTTCTGGCACATCTATTTCAGAGAAGACTGTTCAAATAACATTCCTCCAGATATTAACAGATGTAGATTGCTTTTGTAGAAGTAAATTTCTTTCAGGGCACAAGTTTGCTGTAATATGTCTGATACATCTGTCAAGGATAGCTTGAAAATGCTACTCCATATCAGGCTTTTCAATTAGCTCTGTGGGCTCTTGGGGTTTGTTGTTGCTGTTTTTTGGAGGGGGGCGGGTTAGGGGAAGGAGGTGGAGAGTGAAGGTTTCTCTGCATGCATCTGAGTAGAAAACCAGGAAGAAGCTAATGTGGTTCACATTCTCAGGAGGTTGATGAATGATGCTTTTGTTATGAGATGCTCAAGCAATTGCCACTTTCTCTCCAATGATTTGCAGCTTTTGTGGCTATTACTGTTTCAAACTGGGGGGGGGAGGCATGATGGGGAACCCCTGCCCCCAGGATATTTTTCAGTTTGAGTATAGTAAGCAAATTAGGGAGCTACCAAGTGATAGAACCTCATCTCCAACAATTATCGTCTTTTAAAGACCCCATAATCCCTTGCGGGATGGAGTCTGGGCAACTGAATGGAGTTGAGTGTTTACTGGCCAGATGCCCTCACTGTTGCCAATGCGGAGTTTTTTCAGCAGATATATTCTCAGTGTGCCCAGAGAGCCTCTATCAGATCAGAGATATCTGCCTCTACATAGGATTGAACTCACAGCCTCCTGATTGTGAGGCAAGAGCTCCACCTCTAGGCCACCGCACCACTCTAACCTCATCTCCAACAGTAAGTTCCAGAAAAGCACTCAAGCATTCCGATAATAAGTTATCAATATCAAAAAGAGAAGTCTATTTCATAAGGGAGGAGGAGGGAAAAAATTTTCAGCAAATTATAAATCAGGCATTGGATAAAGTCTGCATACATTTAAGAACCTTGAGCTTTTTCCTCTCCTCATAAATTTATGTCTGCAGAGCTAGATCTTCTTCTGTCCCTTTGTTGCTGTCTTGTTGTCAATATTGATATAAAAATCCAACCAAGAATAGCTTGTTTCCTTGGTTCATTTACAGACAGGCACACATATTGCTCCAGTGACAATAATGTCCCTCAGCTGGTCACCCCTCAGTTTATCTTTTGCAAAACACTCACTTTGAGGTTGCTGCCTTGGGATATACCTCTGAATAAGCAGCTGATCCAGAAAATGGCAGCTGGGTTGCCAGAGAGAGAATCCCACCTCGTAGAATGCCAAGTCTCAAGTTGTTCCACTGATCCCCAATACCCTCTGGGCCCAATTCAAAATAGTAGCCATCACTTTTAAAGCTCTTTATGATACAATGCTAGGTTATATTAGAGCCTCCTTGTCAGAAATGAATCTGCCCATCTAGGCTGAATAGCTAGAAGATGCCTGTTAAGAACCCCTTCCCCACAAGAAGCTCAAGGAGAGACAGCTAGGTGTCAACTTCCACGCTCTGGACCCTGGTTCCCCAGAATTAACTCAGTCATTTCCTTCCTTATTTTTATTTAGCTATTATTATCTTCATTATATTCTGTGAGGGAGATGGGCAGTTAAGAAACATGAAATATAAATAAATAAAAATCTGTCCCTCGCTTGTCTGCTCACTGCCCAGAGACTTAATTGATTGAGAGATATAAAAAAATATGACAAATAATACAGGTATATAAATAAATATGTTTTGTTTTCCTAGTGATCATGATTCTTCTGCTCTCAGGATTTTCTAAGCAGCAGGACTCTTCACTGAACTGAAGATAAATCCTGAGAATTAACAGCATGTGCCCATTCTTCCTTTACAATATTATAATTTGATATGCCTAGCCTGTCAACAAAGTTATTCAATCTTTACACTGCATAATATATGCTCCCTTTTCTCATGAATAGATCATTCTTGATTCTGAGGGATTGTAATAGAAGTAGGATAGGCATCCCCCTCTGTTTTGTTTTGTTTTTTAGATACTACTTCAACATTCAGAAAAGGTTTAATTTTCTGCCACTGTAATTCTGCACTCTCTGCAAATTATTTGGATGTTCCCACTATTTGGCTAAGACCTGCCTACTTCCAATTTGAAATTTCTCTCTCTCCCTCCCTCCCTCCCTCTCTCTCTCTCCTGCCCCCTTTGTATAGGTATGCATTAAATTTCAAAAGCTGTTTAAACTTAGCCAGAAAAGTAAGTTTTGCTTTGTTGTCTCTAAACTTCTAAGGTTCCATTTGGTAGAGCACAGACAACTCACACTGAAATTAATAGGTAGAGTCATTCCATGGATGCAGCAGCATCATGTTGAACACACTCACCAATGAGCAAAGATCTCTTAGGAACCCAATGATTCAATCTTGTAAACAACTTTGTGGCTGAAAGCATTTGCAACCCATTATGAAGGAAGAGATGCCAAGGTGTTTGGGAATTATTTTGTCAGGGAAAAGCAGGTAGAGATTTTAGAACTGAATATAAATAAATTATTTTCATTCACCTGCGTTCAAGAACAGAATGATTCTTATATAAGAGAACCAATGGAGGGTATGTGGCTCTCCGGCAGTTTCTGAACGATATGTTCCAGCATCTTTCACCAAGTCTTTGAGATTGCTGGGAAATATCATTTGGTGACTTCTGGAGAACCAGTGGTTTCCCATCTCTGAGATAATGGCTGGTTTTAATAATATATCAAAAGTATTTCATTACGTACCGTATGAAGTTAAACAATAAAATAATAAAAATACACTCTGGGTTTCTGGTGTTATTACATTCTCAATTGTGCTGGTGTGCCTTTTTATTTTATTTTTTTGAGATCTATTGTCAAAGTCACCATTGGCAGTTCTGTCGCTTATATTCTCCTCACATTCATCCGACCATGTTTTAAATGCCAAGCTAGAACGCAGCCGTGCGAGCTGTCGTGGGTGCACCTAGGTACACCCACATTACACCAATTCTTCGCGAGCTGCACTGGCTCCCTATTGGTCTCCGGTCACAATTCAAGGTGTTGGTTATTACTTTTAAAGCCCTACATGGCTCAGGGCCAGGTTATCTTCGAGACCGCCTTCTACCGCATAGCTCCCAGCAACCAGTAAGATCCCACAGAGTTGGTCTCCTCCGGGTCCCATCAGCTAAACAATGCTGGTTGGCAGGCCCACAGGGGAGGGCTTTCTCTGTGGCTGCCCCAGCTCTCTGGAACCAGTTACCTCCTGAGGTTCGGACCATCCCCACCCTATTGGCCTTCCGAAAAGCAGTGAAGACCTGGCTTTTCCGGCAAGCCTGGGGCCGTTGATCTCACTCTTGCGATCTGGTGAGATCCGGCCATGAATGGTATGAATGAGTTTTAATGTTTTAATGTTTTTAATTTTTAAATGTTTTTTACTAGGATTTTAAATGTATTGTGAACCGCCCTGAGTCTTCTGAAAGGAGCGGCATATAAATTGAATTAATTTTTTTAAAAAAAAGAAAAATAGTGCCTTCGGACTGCAGGCTGGGTTTTGATTTCTTTTAACTTTTTGACAAAGGATAAATGTATTAGAAGAAGAAGGAGTGCAAATCAATGAATATTCTACCTAACAGGTAATCCCTTTCTGAATATCTTTTTTCTCTTTTACACAAACATTTGGCTTTATTTATGTGATGCATAAACACCTAGCCATCCCTAATTTGTTGTGTCTCATTACCAATTAATAGAGAAGAAAATAGGAACTTGCATTAGAACATATTTCTTTCTTCCTGATCAGAAGACCTGCAGTTGAGATACTTTTAAGGGGTTAGAAAGAATTCCAGAAGTCATACTCTGCATGCCATAAATTGTCATTCTTTCCATCTCAGCAAAATGTTGGAAGGAAATTATTACAACTATCCATCTTCTGTCCATCAACATCTCTGAAAAGTAAAATGAGAACAAATTTGGTACAGTGAAGCCATTAAAGGAACGTTTGAGCTGAAAATGGATCACATTAGGCTGTGGAGGAAAAAAGAAAATTTCCTAGTGGAAACCCAGTTAGGTCATAGTTAAAAATACTGCTGACTGCTCCAGTCTAAGCCCTCTTCCTCCTATTTCGGTAACCAGAGTGAAAAACGTGAATATGAAGTACAGTATAAACTGTGATAGATAACATAAGTTTTTGCACTTCTTGGAATTAAATCATATCATAAATGGGTAAAGAGTATCAGTGAGAGAAGCAGCTGCTTACTTCCATGTAAGTGATCGATTCGTATCATGCAAATAAAGTGATTTGTAAACCTCAGCCAAAGAAGTCGAAACTTGAGATCAGCTAAAGTACCAATGCAAAAATATAAAGCACATTCATATAAATCATCGAATTTCCATATTATCATAGCCTGTTGCATAAAATCAATTCTCAGTTGGACTGCCTTGACAAGTCAAGAGCATTGACTTGGCAGTTTTGCTAGTAACAATTGAGTTTATGCCCTAGAGGAATAAGACAGTCTATTGACAGTATCCCCATAGGCTGTTCTTTCAAAGAGTGACTCTGTGTATTGGGCTCTGACTAAAGTATACAGTTGTCTATCAGCTTCCTCTCATAATATGGCACTTGATAAAATCTCCCATAATTCAAAGCAGAATCTAACAGCTCAAACTTCACTATAATAAAATCTGCTCTGTGTTACCATCTCATATACTTAGTCAGGTATTTTTCTATTTGAAATGCCTTCTTGGTCAACTATTTTAAAGATCTGATATCGGCAAATGACTCAATATCAGCTTGGGTACTAATATTCATGATGCTCTGTTTAAAAGTTTCCTTGGCATGATATATGCTTAGATATTGAATTGATAAACATAACATGAAACATCTTTGGTAAATTGGTTACTCACCTGCTGTTATGCAACATACTGTTTTGTTCCTCTAGACATTATTTGGGTAGTTGCTATGAAGGAAAGATTATCATTGTTCCCTTTGTTTCATATGTGGCAATAAAAACATGATAACACAGTGTAGCATTCATTTTTTAAAATAAGACTATAAAACAGCATAATATAGATATAAAACTGAAATACATTACTTCAAAATGGATTATCAAAAGAATGAGAAAACTTGCACTGACCAGGGAGATGATATAACAATACTGCAAAAGACACACACAAACACAATCAAATACTCCAAATTCTCTTAGTTTGGAATCTATCAGCAAAGCTATAAACGTCATTATATTTCCTCAGTCACAGCTTACTCAGAGCAAACTAGATTTGATATTAATTGCAACATACGTGAGAGTACAACTGCCTGGTAGAAATCACAATGATGGAAAGAATGAGTAAATGTCCAAACATTGGATGCAAGTCTGGCGCCTTAATGTCAGGATATTGCAACATTCATTTCCTCCTTTCCTCACTTTGTCCTCCGCCCTGTCATTTGTTCTGGTGTCATATTTTGTAAGGACATCAGGCCAACTCACAGTAGGTATCAGACAACTCAGCTGGAAAGCTGTTGGCTCTGTTCTAGTTGAGTTATTTTTGAACAGAGACCATGCAACCTTCCCTGGACAATTAAAAAATTAAATAATCCCAAAGTACGGTTTTTAAAAATATATTATATCATGTCATATATCATATATCATATCATTATATAAATTAAAATATTACATCTAAGTGGAAGCCATAAAAACCAAACAAATAAAATAAAATAAAATAAAATCTGTGCCCTGAGATTCTGGATGGCAGCTAGGAGGAAAATAATAGAAGCCAAGATTCTGGGAAAGGTATCTGAATAGACCAGAAACACTACAATCAAAAGCATCTTGTGGCATGTTTCACTTGAACTCCTCCATAGAGGGGGAGGGGGGGGGGAAGGATGCCTGTTTTATTATAGTGTTTACTATATGCACTCTTAAAAGTCCTGTTATTAAAAATAAATATTAGCTTTCTTTCCGAATTTTCTGCCTAATTTGAATATTTTTATGGTTAGTAACCAGGGTTTTTTAAAATTTAAAATATAATTAATGGAGTCATTGCCTCTCTAGCATTTTTCAGTTTCCTGAATAATATTATCCAACCTTCCACTCTCCTTGAAAGAAAAAAGCTGGAGGTAAGTGAAGGTGTGTTTCTTGAAAAAAACAGATTACCAAATAAGGCAATAGTTTTACAAGAGAATAATTGATGGGCTAAAATCTCTTGCCCTGCTGACCTTGTCTACCCATTATGATCTCCGCTTGGAAAATCCCACCTAGCTTGGCACATAATTGATAATGAGAGGATTGCCCACTCAAACTATTGTTGGATTTATGCATCTTAGAGAACAAACCTCCAAGCTGAGGTTGACTAGTTCTCTATTTCAGTTTGTGTTAAAATATAATTACATTTAGGCACAATCGATTCCAGGTACTAAGTAACTAATACTTCATTTTCTTTGGGTGCATGTGGCGTGGTCAATAAAGCGATCAAGTACATCTAAGAGATATATGCTTAGAAGGTTCCTCTTGCTGTCCATTCGAGTGCTTGATTTTAGAACTTGAGCAGCAAGGTGTCTAAAGATGATGGAAGTTAAAGTCTGAAGCATGTAGAGCAGGCGTGAAATCTAAAATTTGTTACTACCGGTTCTGTGGATGTGGCTTGGAGTGGGGGGGTAATATGACTGGGTGGGCATGGCCAACTTTTTTTTTTTTTTTTACTTTTAAAAGCATTTTTTTCTACAACTTTAAGAGGTTGCAGAAGAAAACGCTTTTAGAAGCCTCTGACGATCAGGCAAATCAGCTGGGATCGCCAGAGGCTTTTAAAGGCATTTTTTTTCCTAAAACCTCTTCGGCTGAACTGCGTGATCATCAGAGGCTTTTTATTTTTTTTAACTTTTAAAAGCATTTTTTCAGCCGAAGAGGTTGTAGAAAAAAATGCTTTTAAAAATTAAAAAAAAGCCTCTGATGATCGCGCAACTCAGCTGGGCATGGGGGGGTGCAGGGATTTTTGCTATCGGTTCTCCAAACCACCCGCCACTATCGCTACCGGATCGGGCGATCCGATCCAAACCGGGAGCATTTCACCCCTGATGTAAAGGTTATTAGATTGGAAAGGCTGTTACAAACAAAGCATAAAGCTAAGCTAATGAGAGGATGAAGCAGTGGTGAAATGTAAAATTTGTTACTACTGGTTCTGTGGGCATGGCTTGGTGGGGGGGGTAATGTGACTGGGTGGGTGTGGCCAACTTTTTTTAAAAACCTTTTTAAAGTATTTTTTTTACAACCTATTCAGACAAATAGGTTATTAAAAATGCTTTTAAAAGTTTAAAAAAAGGCTCTGACGATCACACGCCACAGCTGTGATCTCAGAGCCTTTTTTTTTTACCTTTTAAAAGCAGGGGGGTGGGTGGGTGGAGCCTCGTGCCACCATCGCTACTGGTTCTCTGAACCACCTGCCACAATCACTACCGGATCTCCTGATCCAGCCTGAACCGGGAGCATTTCATCCCTAGGATGAAGTGATCATCATCTCTAACTATTGATTTTGCTGAAATGGGTGTGATACAGACTGGTAGGAAACTGCTACCTTGAACCTCATGTTTTGAACATCAAGAGAAACTAATTATAAATTTTCCCTGGGAACTTCTTTGGCCTTGTTGAAGAAAATGCATTACACTTACCTTCTTAACTGGTAAACAAGGTTAATGTTCTTCCATCATCTGAATAGGGTTAGAGGCTGCTGAATAACCAGTGCAAGCCTTCATAGTTCTTGAGTTCTGGACAGTTCTCGAGCTGTGAATCTCATCAAATGTTTGAATGGTCCTTTCCTTTCTCTACTTTCAGGAAGTTTTGTAAAGACTTGATTGTTCCATCAAGCCTTGCTGTGACTATTCCTTTGCATTATGACCTCAAGTTTTTGTTCTGTTTGTTTTGAATGTTCAGATTCCCATTTTATGAGTGGTAATATTATCAGGTATGATTTCTAATTTTCATTTTGAGTATATGTATCTCATCTGGGGTGGAATTCCATCAGTACGCTGATGATACTCAGCTGTACATTTCCACCCCAGGCCATCCCAACGATGCCCTTGAAGTGATGTCCTGGTGCTTGGAAGCCATGCGGATCTGGATGGGGAATAACAGGCTCCGACTCAACCCTTCCAAGACCGAGTGGCTGTGGCTTCCGGCATCCCGATATAGCCAGCTGGTGCCATTGCTGGCTATTGGGGGAGAGTTATTGGCCCCCACGGAGAGGGCTTGCAAATTGGGCGTCCTCCTGGATGCACGGCTGTCTTTAGAAGAGCATATGATGGCCGTGGCCAGGGGGGCTTTTTATCAGGTCCACCTGATTCACCAGTTGTGTCCCTTTCTGGATCGGGACTCCTTACGCACGGTCACTTAGGCACTTGTCACTTCCCGCCTGGGCCACTGTAATGCTCTCTACATGGGGTTCCCCTTGAGGTGCACCCGGAGGCTCCAACTGGTGCAGAATGCGGCCGCGCGGGGGATTTTGGGAGCGACGGGGCGCTCCCATGTGACACCTCTCCTGCGTGAGCTGCATTGGCTCCTGGTGGACTTCCGGGTGCACTTCAAGGTGTTGGTAACCACCTTTAAAGCGCTCCATAGCATCGGACCTGGGTATTTGCGGGACTGCCTTCTGCCACCAATAGCTTCCCACTGGCCAGTACGCTCCCACAGAGAGGGACTCTCAGGGTGCCGTCAGCCAGGCAATGTCGGTTTGTGACCCCCAGGGGGAGGGCCTTCTCTGTGGCAGCCCCTGCCCTCTGGAACAATTTGCCCCCGGAGATTCAGAGGATATTAGATCTCCAGGTTTTTCGCCGTGCCCTAAAAATGTTTCTTTTTCAACAAGCAGGGCTGGCATAACCCCTCCCCCTTTTCTGAGATTAGATTTTTAATTGTAAAATGGGTTTTAATTGGTAGATTTTAATAATCCTTGGCCATAATATATAATTCTTTTACATTTCTTTTAAATTGGCTGTAGGGTGGCTGTACACCACCCTGAGTCCAGCAGGAGAAGGGCGGTATATAAATTTAATAAATAATAATAATAATCTATTTATCTTGACTGTTTTTAACTCAAGTGACAAATTTCTGTTAAAGGATTGGGGGAAATGTGGCTGATTTAACTGGAACAGTTTATAATGCTTATAAAGCTAACTAAGTCAGTAAATAGAAAAGAGCATAGAGGGCGGGGTGAAATCCAGCAGGTTCTGACAGGTTCTGGAGAACTGGTAGCGGAAATTTTGAATAGTTTGGAGAACCTACAAATACCACCTCTGGCTGGCCCCAGAGTGGGGTGGGAATGAAGATTTTGCAATATCCTTTCCCCAGGACAGGGGAGGGAATAGGTTTTTTTCAGCATCCTTCCCCTGTCTCACCAACCAAGCCACACCACGGCCACCAAGCCACGGCCACAGAACCGGTACTAAAAATATTTGGATTTCACCACTGATAGAGGGCAATGAAAAAAGTGTACAATAATTTCAGTCCCAAATGTTATTATTATTGAAAAATAAATAAAGGGGGGAAAACTATTATGTTTCTGACTTCTCCTTTTTTATACATCTGCTAAGTTGCATGCGCTTATATATATTGTTAGTTCTGCTATTGCTGCATATTTTCCAACTTTAAGTTCCCAAGCAGATATTATCAAAATTGTGTCTTTCTTCCAGTATTGAGCAACATTTATTCCCAATGCTGTAAGCATATATCTCTTTAAAATAGGATATTCTTGCTTTTTTCTGAGATTATACCTAGTAAGAAAAGTTACTATTTGATTTCAGATTTAAATTCCAAAATATTCCATAGTACACTATGTAGTATTAGAACCACTAATAGAACTAATATTCTGAATTTTTTACAATGTAAATTTTCTTTAGTCCATAATTGTACCTATTGTGTTGTAACTGTTTCTTTAAGGTTTTGTGAAGATTTTATCATATAGGGTTTTTTGTTTCTCTCTCACAACTAAGTAATTAGGTCCTTATGCATCCTAATAGGTGGTTTTGGTTTTGCATAACATTATTATTATTTTTCTTAATGTCCCTCGTTCCTTCTTTGCACAGATTTCTCATCATTTCCTACTAGTGAGTCTTTCTTCTTGATCCTAATGGCTAAATTCTATGCTGCCCAATGGATAACATATAACTCCATCCTGAACAAATGCATTCTTTTCTCCATATGTATTTGAGAGAGGAAAACTACCATATATTTAAGAACATGAGTGGGGTAATTAGATTGAATTCATATCTTATAACTGTTATTTCCTTTCACATGGTTCTTCCTGGATATTCTTTTGACTCATTGTTATAGTTATTTTTAATCCTAATGTATAAATCAGTTCTATATTAAGTATAGAACTGCCTTTATGATTAAGTTGGCAAACAAATTAAAAAAATGAATGAATAAATAAGAATGATTGAACTATTCTTTAATAGGTTAGTTAGAACGTTTAATGTTTACTGCCTAAACACATTTTTAACCTCTTTTGTACAATGAAGTATGGAACTGTGAAAAAAGAAACTATGTATATACTTTTATTTTTCAAACTCACTAAAAGATTCCACTAACTGCAACCCCTTCCCCAGAAAACTAATCTAAGTCAAAAGATATTTGCACAATGCACTGCCAAAATTCAAGTTTATGTTTGGTTTTACATGTTGGCTAACAATAATATTCCCTAAGGTGCTTTTCTAAATGCGATTCTCTTGTATTTCAATCTACTTGATGGATACCTGCAGCAATTTCCAACTGATGCAATTATCTGTCACTTCGGTGCAATTAGGCTATGTAGTTCAATTTTAAATATATCAAAGAAAGTCCTCTAAAGAGACAGAAATGAAGAGGGGCAGTGAGTGTATCCAAGCACATAATTTATGGTGCAAAATTAAAAAATGGATTTTCTCGGAACTTTTACATTGGGCTAGGCTGGCTGCCAGCAAGGTTGGTTACTCCTTGATATCTTTTTGATGTGGTGCTAGAATGACACTAATGATCCCTAAATCACTTAATAAGATTACAATTCCATTGTTAATATCTAAAGTCTTGGGAAATATTGGCATTTAGACTCATTCAGGGTCCTTATGTCTTTGCTGGATTAATTCTTTTGATAATTATACTTTTATTAAAATGGTTAGTTCTTAATATAAAAGAGAAATTGAAATAAAGATGGGGGGAAAGGGATAGAGGGTGGTGAAGTAAGGGAAGAAAAGAAAAGAAAGAAACAAAAATCAGTGGATTCCAAATTCTTTTGGTGCAATAAGTTACCTAACAGAATTATAATACCAACTTATTACTAATACCAAATTATAACTACTCGCCGTTTCTATAGCAATAGCTGACTTAATCTTTAAAACTCAAAGTCAAAGTTTCTCTTTTTTTCCTTTCAAGCATAAAGTCCAGGAATGGTTTCCAAGTAACAATAAAGCTATTTACAACCTTTACCCTAATTAGTGCAGTCACGTTTGCCATTTCTACTAGTTTCATCATCTTTTTGTTCCATTTCTCCATTGTGGCAGTCGACACTTCTTTCCATTTTGGGGCATATAGAATTCTTGCAGCTGTCAACATATACAGTAATAGAGTTCCATTTCCCCCCCAATTTCTATATCTAATAGTCGTAAAAGATAAAATTCTGGTTTCCTTGTAAATCCATTTTAGAATCTTCTGAATTGAAACCTGAATCTGTTCCCAATATTTTTTTTGCCTTATCACATATATACCACATATAATAAAAAGTATCTTCCTTACAATTACATTTCCAGCAAACGTTTGAAATACCCTTATACATCTTCAATAATTATTTTGATACTATTTTGATATTATAAAGGTATGCACTGTTGTCCCACACTATCTTATAAACGTATGTAATACTACTTGAAAGCTAATTGACCCTAGCAAAGTTATTTCAAGTTCTAAATCCTAAAAATTCCATACTTTCTTCCCTGCTGGTTAATAAGACAGGGAATTATGGGAAATAATAGAATAGAGGGTAACATTCCTTAAAATTCCCTGTCTTTAAGATCAACAGATAAAACCAAGAAAAATTATGAAGTCCATTTGGTTGTTTGATAACTGAAAGAAAGATGGTAGGCAGGCAGGCAGGCAGGCAATAGGTAGGCAGATATTATTTTCTACAGATAAATTGGAAAAATGAATGTGGAATGTCCTTTTGAGATTTAATGACGAATTCTCACATAGCCTTAATATTTTTAGAATCCCTTGAATGGCATTGTCCAAAGGTCAACTCCCATATGACTGAGATGATTCTCAAAGTCTGTTAATACATGCAATTGTTTCTTATTCAAACTGAACAATGAATTTAAATAAAAGAGTTAGCTTCACTATGTCTCCAACAAGGTAAATGCAACATGAATTTTGAAATATTGTTTCTTGTTGAAAAGGATGTGATCTAAAAATCTATTGGAATGTTTGTGGGGTTTTTTAACCTCTTTCGTTTTTTATTGGTTACATAAAATGTCCAAGCAAAACAAGGCAAAAAGGAAAAGATAGATAGTAAAACTGGCGGGAGGCTCCGCCCACCAACCCTGACATCATCAGAACGCTTCTGCGCATGTGCAGAACAGTGCACGGCCTCGCTTGAAACCGGTAGTAAAGGTAAGTAGAACCCACCCCAATATACATATATACATATGTGTCTGTCCGTCTGTCTGTGTCTGTGTGTCTGTGTGTACATAGATATACACATATATAGATACACACACACCCCTTCCCTTTGCCCCACAGCTACTATTTGCTACCGATATTTTTTTATACATTTTTGGCATTATATAATGTATTTTGGAAATTATTACTCATTTCTGTTTGGCTCATTGTAATTGTTATTATTACATAAAACAACCTAGAGGCTTTTGCAGCTGGATTTCTTTTTACAGGTTGAAAGTTCTAGGCTATTATTCCACTTCTACTGATTTAGATTTAAGATTTAATTAAGAAATACAAATGTTTCCTGAAGTTTCCCAGTGCAACAGTGGATTTTTTGTAGCAATAGATCTTGAAGCACCCTGAGTATTAATTTTAAATAAAGCTATTTTCCCCAGTTAATTATTCATTGTTTAGTAGATCCCAACGTTCTGGGTATTGAGCTCAACTGTTTCTTTTTTCTTCTAACTTTTATGGTATTATTTCTGGTAATGTACCTGTTGGAAGACCCTAAGCAATTTTATATCTTTTTACTGAATTTACGCACTGTTTCTGTAATACCTACTGAAGGCAAATACGTTACGTTATATTATTTTAAAACTTTCAAATTCCATTTATCTTTACTTTGTCAACTTAATGTTCCAAGATGTAATGATTTCACACTTTCAATCTGTTCCTAAAATGTGTTCAGATGCAAATAAACAAATAAATGAAGTCTGATTTCCAAATTATACTTTTTAGAAAACAGCTTCCTTTTGTAAAACTCTATTGCCTTTGGGTATACTAACCTCTTTAGTTTTAACCTGTAATTTAGAACTCAGTAAAGGCTTCCAGCTACCAAAACAGCTTACTTTTGTTTTCTCTCTGTTATGCAAGATATAATTCAACTCTTAAACTTCGAAGTTCCTGAAACAGAATCAAGACATAAAATAATTTCACGTTAGTTCAAGGATCCTGCCATAGTTGAACATCTTTGCCTTTAGAAATCTTGTACTTCCACAGAGAAATTACCCACCTAAACTACATCCATGGAAATATCTATCCACATCATTGCAAAAATGACTTAATAGCACACAATCAAACCAAACTACATGCATTTTTCATATTAGACAAATTTCCCTTCATTTACATAGGCATTGTAGAGAAGTAAAGAGTGACCTTGGAGAAAGTATGCAGAGACTTTTAGCAAAACATGAGGTCATTCAGGAAAACAAAAAAGGGTGAGAAAGAAGCTTAACATTGTCCCACTTAACGATGGGTGTTAAGAGGAAAAGAAGTGGAAATGCTGTCAAGCTCTCAAGATAGTTGTGAGCCCTTGAGGTAGACGGGGTCAGGTAATGGATGCCACAAAAAGTACTAGAATTCTTGGAAACCTGATATGTATCATAATTTGCCATATAGGAAAATTATTTTCATTCCATTCCTCAATCAATTATGTATAGATTTTGTATGGTTGTGTATGGGATTAAATTTACCTCAGTGTGGAATGGGAAGGCATACATATGCGCTGAAGGATGCTTATGCAAGTGTAGGCCACCAAAACATTTTCTAGAATGTATTTAAATCCAATGTTTTAATTAGACAAAATAGGAGTTTAAGGAATAACTCCTCTGAATTTAACTGAGCGACTTATGATTCATTAGAAAAATTATGTACCACTTAGATTGTAGATTCCAATATAGGGGCATTGTTTTGTCAACTGATTCACTTTTAATTCTTGACTTTTTTTTTTGCCCAAAACAAAGCCTTAATCATTGTCTTTCTAAAATATTTTGGTATCAGCCTTCAGTAGGCATGGATCAAAGTCGGCTTTTGTGCTCTTAATTAAGCATTATGTGTGAAGACATAATGTGAAATCAGATTTAATTTACATTGCTTGTAAGAGATTTAAGTTTCTAAAAGTCTAAATTATATTCCCTACCACCAGCATGATAGTATACGTAGACCTAAAATATTACTTTCAATGGCATTGCTTTAAATTCTTGAATGTCAATTGTATTAAGAACTGTACTAGATCAGATCCCTCCTAATTTTTTGGGTGTGTACTTAATAAAAATTACTAAAGACCTTGCTGGGACAAAAAAAACCCCTTATATAATCAATTTTAAACCAAAAGAAGTTAAAACTACTAATAAGCTGTCAAAAGTAGCATACTTTATCTCTGTAATTACTATACTGTTCTTGCAATTATAGACTTCGCTAGTGAAAAATTTCCACTTATGTGAAGTCAAAATGAAAGAAAAACACAGAGAAAAGGTGGAAAAAATACTTTGCTAGCCAAGGCAGAAGAAATGAGTTTTCCCCAAGGTAGATTTGTGCAATATTTAGCATATTTGCTGTTTGAGAGATCTGTCTCTTATATTTGTGGTTACTTGCAATATTGAGAATTTTAGAAATCAAAGGCACAAATTAAGGTGGATTTGCTTAGCAGGGACTCTCCTTATGGCCATATAGAACCCCTTTTGATGGAGGCTGAATTAACTTTGATGAAATGTTATTGATAGTCAGCCAGATTTAGGAGTGATTGCAATGTTTATTGCTTTCATTAAATGACAAAAAGGACAAGGACACCGGAAAGAATGCTATTAATAAAGAGCCAGTCAGAACGAATAAGATGAAAGGTAGTAGTTTTAGATGTCTAGGTTTCTTGCAATGCTTTTGGCTATTTGAAGGGACAGTCGTGCCAGTTTATACTTATGCATACATTTATATTTTTGCAAATATATTATACAAGGATAATGAAATGAAAACAAGAAGCAGTCCCTATTTGCATGAGGAATGATTTCCAATCAGAAAGCAAGATACTTAGATCGGACATTCAAGAAATAGACATAGACAGAGATTTAAGAGAGGAATTTGGGAGGCAAGTAAAAAAAAAGCATAGCAATTAAAGTATTGAAGCGGACAAGAGACGATGGATAAATGATTTTTTTTTGTTTATTGTCGTTCTAATTCGCCTTTCCCTCTTCCCCTCTTTCTTTTAAAGCATAGCAAATAAAGTATAAAGCAGGCAAGAGATGATGGATGGCCAATTCTTTTTGTTGTTGTTGCTGTTGCTGCTGTATTGAATTACTTCTACCCCTCTCCCTCTCTCTATTCTTTTTTTCTTTAGGCAGGTGACATGATTAGAAATTAGACAGGAAAGAAAGGAAAAGTTTTGTAATAAAGGGTGACATGATTAAAAGCTAGAATAAGTGATAGAAATAAGGGGAATATTAATTATACATTTTTATTTTATAAAATGAAAGTAAGAATGAGAAAATGTGAAATAATTGAATAATAATGATAGACTGCAACCTAACATAGATGTGTATTGTTATTAGAAATACATAAGTTGACTGAATGTAATAATTATGTTTAATCTGATCAATTTTATTTGTATTAGAATATATGGTGTCCAGGTGCCACACTGTTCACACATTGATTTGACATTTTTATTAAAAAAAACTAGAAAGAAAGAAAGAGAAAGAAGAAAGAAAGAAAGACAAATACATGTGCAAAAAAGAGATTCTGTGAATGTGATATTCTGTCTGGATGTAGACTCAAATGCATGGAACATCAGTTCATGCACTCTTTCAGCCTCAAAAAATGAAAGTCTGGTTGAATCGGTTTATGAAACCTACATAGAATATTGCTCACTTGCTGGGAGATCTTTGTCCTTTCTGCTGCCTTTTGTACAGAACAATAGTTCTCACAATGGATGAGTGTGTTAGGTGTCATAGGAGATGGGCATAATATGACTGTATAAGAAAAGGAACAATAACAAAATAAGCCTTTGGCTCATACTTTTTATTTACAAGACTGTAATGTCTTTTCCAATGATACATCATTTCTGGTAGCTTGCTGGGGGGCCGTTTCTGGCAACCCCTGGAATTCTGTCAAGTTGTTCACATGCAGAAATCTTTTATTGATCTTCTGCTTAGGAAGCTAAAACAAGATAGGCTTTTCAATTGTCCAGAAAGATGATATTATATGACAATAATGACAGTGGGCATGGTACCAAAACAAAGGCAGGACTCCAAAAATGAGATTGTCCAACATCACTTTTAACATATTCCAATCTACTTGTTTAACACAAGCTATGTATCCCTAGCCTAAACTCTCTGGAAATGTTGTATTCCAGAAGACCAACATGTAGCAGTCTTTGTGAAAAGGTGGGGATGAGGACATAGTTAACAAGGTTGATTATTAATTTACCCAAGACTAATTGGATAAGATCTTGATGCTGTAACATAATAGAGTTTCTGAATGCTTTAAATCTGATTCCTAGTTATCCGTAATTGCTTCTGCAAGCATTCCATAAAGTATTTCTACCCAATCAGTGAAGTCAAATACACACCAATTCAATTTTATATATTAATTAGTCAGTTTAATTACTGTAGTGCTTTGGTATATGTCTGGGATGCAAATCAAATCCACAAATTTATGTAAGAATGTTTTCAGTATGATTTCTGAATTCTTTTATCTTTATTACTATTTCCACAATTCTGGCCAATCTTTGTTACTGGTATTATTTTCCATTCATTTTCTGCATTTTTCCAAGTTATGAAATCTATCACCAGACGCTAACACTATGTAATGAAAAATATTAATTTATTAGGCAATTTAGTCTTAAAGCACTTGATAATATATATGCCTTTGTGGTCCCATGTGTGTATGTCATTTTACTTTATATTAATATCTTTAAATATTAGTCTTAAGAAAATTGTTCTACAAGCCTCATTTCTCTGAGTGGTCATAAAATATCTTTTAAATTTAGCTTTGTCCAAGACAAGGACATGCCTTGGTTACTGCACAAGCTATTCTCTAGTGTTGAGCCTAGAAACTTGAAATACTGAAGCTCTTACATAATATACATCACAATCCACTGATGCCTTCTTAGACCAAATAGTATCAATCAGGCTAATCATACGTATATGATTAAGGAGAAAAAGATATAGCTTTTCAATTATTTTCACTTAAATCTCAGCTAACTGTATAATTTCTTTGTCAACTTGAGAAGAGTAAAGAAAGTATGTCCTCATATATAGTGTGAAATACAGATAGAACTTCCTCCTACCTGAAGTAATTGGGAAATCATTGTCATCTTTAGCATTGCATATGATCATTGGAAGCCTGTTTATTGACTATCAATAGTTTGGGTATCTATAGATAGTTAATATATAAGATTTTGGGAACTTTTAATAACACTTGTAGATTTGTTCTCTTTGAGCAAACATATTGGAAATAGCAGTATATGTGTAATACACACAGACACACACACACTTTAACTGCTGATACATTTGTATCTATATCTAAAACACTATAAAATGGGTATTGGCACTTCTGAACTTCAAACTTCGATTTTGGAGAGGAAAACCCATGGACAGCCAAGAAAACAAATCAAAGGACAAAGAAATAAATCAACCCAGAGTTTTCACACAAAGCACAAATGGCCAGACCCAAATTATATTATTATGGATATGTTATATGAAGATCTAGTTCCCTTGAGAAATTATAATGCTGGGGAAGGTGTGGGGGAAAGAGAAGAGGAGGACAACCAGTAGCAAGGTGGACAGGCTTGATTTCAGCAGCAATGAGTACATTGTTGGAAGATCTGAAAAGCCCAGTTGGAGCAGATTTTTCTGGAGAAAAATCTTTCTACATGGTCCCTAAAAATCAGTATCAACTTGATGGCATATAATTGGTTGAAGTCATGTTCACATGAGCATGCCCACAAAACAATGGAACTAGGGGGGTTATGCCATGTAACCTCAATAATTCTCATTACCACATCTCTAGTTGAAATATCCTTGGATCTGCTCCTCTTTTTTGGTCAATAGGGAGAGAAGGAAATCCCTGTGAATTCCAGACTATTTGAGCCATCTCATAATTTCATTTGGATGGACTACAGCAAAGCGCAGAGCACTTTGGAAGCATCACTTTCAATAAGCAGTTGGCTGAAGTTACCAAAAAAAAACCCCCAACTCCTTTTTTTTTTGTCACTACTAGCTAATTGAGCTACTGCTCCTCTGGCTGTTCTTTGTCTGCTTGGCAAAGTTACAGAGATCTCAAAATCCTTATGAAGCTGCCAGGAGGAGATTAGGCAGGGAAAGAAAGGGGGCATAGAGAACGTCTGCCGAATGACAAGAGCCCCTTTGAAATTAAAAAATGTGGTCGCTCTTGAAACCGCTCTCTGATTAGACCACCACAACTCTTCTCTGCCTTTATTTATATGTGGTGTGATATTTAAGAAGGGGGCTGCTGACAAGATGTGACAAATTGGCTGCTTTGATCCTGCTTGCCACTGAGACCTTCTGAGTTATGGCGTTAATATGGCTGAAAAATGCACTTGTAACTGTATGCGGATTATTGTCTTGTAATAAGCAGCGTAATATATTTTACTTACGGCCCTGGAATATGATTGTAAATTCTAGTTATATCTGAGGGGAAGAGGAAGTCTTATCAGGAGATTTGTATTTTCGCCAACGCAGAAGATAGTTATTGATCAAGCTCGCCGTCTGAAGCAAAAGATCTGCAATATGGGAAAATGGAAAAAGATTATAGCGGAGGAGGCACATTATGTCCTTGAATTACAGTGACTCTCACACCTGATTGATCTTTTCTTTTCTAAATGCTGAAGCTGCGTCTATTCCATGTTGATAAGTTTTATATCTTCTCACGGCACCTCAGGAGGCTTTTGTGGTTTTCTAAGACTAGAGGGACTATCATTTCCATGAGATGATGATGATAATGCATGGAGAAGGAACTCATATCTCACCCTGGAAGGGATGCCCAATTTCCTTTCCTAATAAATTATAAGAAAAGAGAAATAATTCCTTATCATTTATCTTTTACCACTTCTTATCAATTTCTGTAAGCATATAAAGATTTCCCTCTGAATTACAGATTTTACGGGGATCAGTCCTCTTGTGCATTTTAAGGCTTGTGTTGTCGTTTCTTAATCTTCCTGCCAAATCTTCATGGAAACTTTACAGATCCCTTCAGAACAAAAATAGGAGTTCAACAAGCAGTCCTTCAAATGGTCTGCAATTGGGCTTTATGTTTGTACTGTAATGACTGAGTATTCAGTAATCAGTGGCAGAATTGTTTTTTTTAAATAATTTCCAGTTGCTCATGGCCAGGGATTACCTAGGACACAACATACAAAATAATTAGTTGGAGGGTACAATAGTAAAAGTAACCATGACTTACAAATGCATAGAGCAGAATATTGACATTGCCCTCTATTCATTTCCCCATCTATGTAGAACATCCATAGACTATGAACACTATACTCTAAAACCTTAGCATTATCTGTGTAAAATGGCAATGGTGAAAAACATTCTCCGGTTTTAGCTGCTCAAAGTACCTCATATCTTGATTTAACATATTTTGAGCCATCTCCTCTACCTTTCCACCATTTATCTATGTTGAGCTCGTCAATCCTTGTGTGAGTGGCAAATTCAGGAAATCAGATCCATGTGGATTTCTATTTAAAAAATCTGTATTGCTAGCAGGATTGTAGGACATCAGCACAAGGACAGACACGTTGCAAGATATCTTATGTAAAACTAGGCTGAAGCTGCCATATCAGGAATGGGTTCTACTTACCTTCACAGATCATTCATGATGACGTCTGGGCGGGTGGGTGGAGCCTCCTGCCATTACTACCGGTTCGCAAGAACCAGACCGAACCGGGAGCAACCCACCACTGTGCCATATCTAAAGATGAAACAGGTACACAAGCAGGTGGACAAAAATCCAGAAATCTTTTCTAAAAGTTCCCTTCATGAGATAAATAAGAAGAAACCAAGTCATTCAGGAAGAAAAAGAAAAAAATGTCACCTGAATGTGGCAGAATTCAACAACAACAGGACTCTATCCACTCCCTTTATCTACTTCCTTAGGAGAACTGGATTAAATTTAACCCGCATATGCAACCAAGTTTATCTCTACAGGATTAGCATGGTCAGAGTCTAACTCTGAAGGGAATCTGAGCAACAGTATCTGACAGATACTTTTTATAATCAGCTACCCTGCAAGGACTTCTCTGACCTTGCCTTACCAGAAAGAAACCTGAAGCAGGATTGTTTGGCAGCTATCTGCAGACACAATATTAATCTCTCATATATTACCTTTCACAGATTGTTTGAGCTCCAGTTTAGGTGAGATCAAGGAATACAGTCTGATAGTTGCATCAAGCAGCTTTTTCCAGAGTGAGCAAAAACTAATAAAATCAGAGATTCCAAGCAACCCTCTGTTGGGAATGCTTATTTCAATCAATCATCGATCTCATTAATTCACATTTGAGCTCTATTGAGACCCTTTGCGACCCTCATTGCTTCATTTGCTATGCCAGGCAGCACTAAAACAATGGCTCTTACCATATTTTAATTAAATCACTCCAGGGGTTCCGAATTCCAATCCTTTCTAAATATGATCTTATAACCTGTGCAACAATTTAATCTTTGAAAACTTAAATGCTGAGCATATCAGGTTTCTGAATGGTTCTGAAGAAGCCAAGGAATATGACAACACTCCTGTGAGCACTTACAGACACTAATTTTATTTCGCTATTTTAGGAGAAAATCTCATAACAAAAATACCTCCAAGTATTTGGATGCCTTGACTTGCTTTTCAATGTTTCCATTCAATTGCTGCCTAAGTCTAGCAAAGACCATTTTAATTATAATTTTTACACATGATAAAAACATGTTACTGGAATAAAAGAATAATACAATATACCTATCTACCAGTGTTGGAAGATAGGATTTTGGCTGGTAATTTTTTGTACTACTTGGTTAGTAGATCATTTGTATTATAAAATTGCCAATATATATCCTTGTTTAATTTCTTTATAGATAGGGAGCTTCAATAGTTCAGGTAGCCCCTCTTGGGTCTTTTCCATGGAGAGGAAGACACTCCAGCAGGCTACTTATATTTTTCTCTAGTGCCACCAGATTACTATAAATCCCTTAGGTTTGTCTCTAGTGCCATCAATTTATAGATCCAGCTTTCCATCCCATCTATTCCATCCCTTCCAGTGATGCTGATAGGCCAAAGCAATGTGTCAAAAAATGGCAGAATCATGTTCATTTTCAATTTATATAAAACATTGCCTTTTGCATCTCTATTTTTTATTTTATCCAAACCTTTGGATGTCAGGGGTTTTTTCCTTCCTTCCTTCCTTCCTCTCCTCTCCTCTCCTCTCCTCTCCTCTCCTCTCCTCTCCTCTCCTCTCTCCTTCCTTTCCTCTCCTCTCCTCTCCTCTCCTCTCCTCTCTCCTCCCTCCCTCCCTCCCTTCCTTCCTTCCTTCCTTCCTTCCTTAATGTGGGAAAAACACTATCTTTATAAGCAAGCCACAATGGCAGAGGATTATATGATAAGGTGACCAGACGTCCCGCTTTTGACGGGACAGTCCTGATTTTCAACAATTTGTCCCGCGTCCTGCAGCATTTTTAAAAAGTCCCGATTGGCGGGAGAACGGGTTTGCTTACCCCGCCCACTCCCAATCTATTGCTGCCTCCTGAGTCCCAGCTGATGGCTAGAGGGAAAAAAAACTGTTTAAATTCTTGCCGCGGGGCTTCAAAGGGCCGCCCTACAGCTGATCAGTGTTAAAAGAAAACAAATGAGTAGACTGGTGCCTGCAAAAATAGAAAAAACAGCCCCTTTCAGCATAGGTTAATTACCATAAATTGATTAGATCGGCCTCCCGGCTCTCAGCTGATTTGCTCTCAGCTGTTTTGGCTAGCTGCAAAGAGTGCTGCTGGAGCACATTTTTTTTTCTCCTTGTGCAATTCGAGCTGAAACCGAAACCGAAACTAAAGCAGGTTGTTGGCTTTGCTGTTTGCTTGCAACATTGGAAAGGCAGATTTCTTTTCTTTTTCCTCATCAAAAAAGGTAGGTGCAAACAATGGGAAATTTATGGCAAATGGCAAAAGAGGAGAGTTCAAGATTTTAAAACACAAAAGAAAAAAAAGCTCTATTTAGCTAGGGAATTGTAATAATTGAGATACTATTAATTGTATATTGTGTTGAAAGCAGAAATGGTTAAGTTGTGGTTTGGAGGAATATATGGGGGAAATTATTTGGTTTATTATTATTGGTAAATATAATTAATTGATTTGTAAGAAATTGGATTGCATGGAAATAATTGGAATATTCATGTTCATATTGATTAATATACAAAAAAGATAGCTATATAACTAATTGATTTATATTAAAATGTTGAATTTGTATTAAACAACTGCAATATTACATAATTAACCAATGTGAGAATGGATATAAAAATAGATGACAATGGGAAGGGGTATAATATAGAATAGAAGGGAAAAATTGAATTTGATTTAAGATTAGAGATGAGGATGAAGGGTAATATTGGGTTTTTTTAAAAAGTAGATGAGGAATAAATATGGCAAAAAGGAAATATAGAAATTGTAAATTTAATTGAAATGACTAAACACTGTTTAAATTTGTGAACCAGCCAAATACTCTGTTCAAAGAAAATACATTGTATGTTTGTATATGTGTTTCTAATTATTGCTATTTATTCATATTTGTTCTCTTTTATTCTTTAAAGTTTAGCAATTCATTCTTTATCTTAATATCTTTATATTTGTTTGGGGTTGGTTTTCTTCCCTTTCATCTTTTTTATTGTACAGCAATCTTTTTCCTCAAACCTACCACCTCTCTCTTTTCTACTCAGAGGGCTGAAAAAGTTATTTTTGACTAGTCCTCGCACTTTTGACCAGTCCTCAAACTTACAACTGTCCTCACATTTTACCATGGTGAAGAGAAGCAGTTATGAAATGAGTGACACATTTGTTAAGAATGCTATAATGGGCATAAATGATGACCAGTCATAAGTGCGAAGTCCTTTTGTGCACATGGACTACTCAGAGGGCTGGAAAAGTTATTTTTGACTGGTCCTCGCACTTTTGAGCAGTCCTCAAACTTACGACTGTCCCATTTTACATTTTTGCCCTATCTTATCACCATGGTGAAGAGAAGCAGCTGTGAAATGAGTGACATGGTTGTTAAGAATGCACGGGCATAAATGTGAGGATGGTCATAAGTGTGAGGACCAGTCAAAAGTGTGAGGACCTATCAGAAATGACTTTTTTCAGTCCTCTGAGTAGTCCCTATAGAATAAAATAATACTATACATAATTTTTATTTATTTATTATATTTGTAAATTGTACTTATGTTGAAATTTTTAAAAATATATTACAGTACTATTTTTGCGTTCTATGAAAATTTTTGTTGCTCCATATATACCAAATTTTTAATCAATCCCCCCCCCCCATCAATGGTGTCTCTCTTTACCAATGTTAAAATCTGGTCACCTTATTATATGAGTATCTACAGACTGAGTGCCTGCTGAGCATAAAGGCAGAAGAAAGCCAGGTGAGATGGAAAAGAATGTTCCTTTCCAAAAGAAGGGAGCCAGAAGATGCCAGAAAATGCAAAGCAAAACCTACAGAGAAAAGTTTGATAGATTGCTCCTATTAGGCCTGTTGTATTGACAACATCCTCCACCTTTCTGTGCTGTCTGACTGGGGATCTGCTCATTGCCCAAGCAAAGAATTATTTTCTCACACTGGATAACCTGAGAGGGAAGGAAGATGTAAGTTTAGATGCCCACAGTTGAAGGTGAAAGGGCTAATTTATTTATTTATTTATTCATTTAGCAAATGGCATAGCGAATACATGGATAACAGTAGTAACAATATATAAAAGGAGCATATAATATTATGGTACATATATGATGGAAATATTTAGCCAATTTTGTAAGGTATGAGAATTATCAGGGAAGTTATATATATGTTATAGGTTACATTTTGAAATACATTGATTCATGAGAATGGAATAAGTGTTCTATATATTAATACCTAGCCATTTATCCAATTAAGTGTGGTGATTGTTAGTTGGAGAAAAACTGCTTTTTTTCCTGTTGGAAGAAAAATCCTGTCTGGTTCCACTGGTTCTCCCAGTGTCTGGGAGAAAGACACTGGAAATAAAATGGAGGCAGGCTGCAGGAAAGGAAGTCTCTGATTATTTGGTAGCCAGAAACTAGTGACAGCAGCATGTTTCTGTGCTAACTGACAAAATAGGGTTGAGAGTAGGTGGGCTTTTATAAATTATTTGGGGCTTTATGATTGAGATGCCTGTTCCTGTGCAAGAATATGTCCTTCAATATTTTAATGGCTGTTGCCAGATTCCTATGGGGTCATGTAGGGGTCATGGCTGACTCCAGAGACAAAAGGGAAAATGTAAATCCTAGGTGTTTGTCTAATCTTGAACTAATCTTGTCAACTTTGTCTTGCTTAATTGTGTTGCTTATTTGGAGTCTCTTTGCTTACGAATAGATTGGCCCAGTGTTTCTGAATGGGTACAAAATCTCCATTCCTAAAGACCAGCCACTGCAAGCTTCTGCTTGAGGCTGTTTTCCCATGGCAGGAAGACTGGGGCGGCTTTCTACCTTTGTTAAGATTTTTCTCCATTTCTCCTTTAGGGGAAATATTCTATCCTGCGTCTTTTTAATATTAAGAATAAAGAATATTTTAATGGGGGGGGGGGCTTATGCAAGCTCTCAAATGGCAGTTAGTCATTATATGATCCAATGTCTGATGAGGAGCACCACAGTTACATTTAACAACAGAGTCTTGACAAATGCCATGCAAGGTGCAAATTTATTCTGAGTTTTCCAACACTGGCAGGTGGCATCAAAACCTGTAATTTTTGTGTTGGGTCAGATTTTTTTTTCTGGAATCAGGATATTTGATAATCCAGTTTACTTTCCACTGGGATTTTACATCAGAGTTACCATTACGCAGCTGCTATGCAAGTATCAGTGTAAAGTTCCTGGATTTAAGCCTTCCAATTGATAAGTTTGGCATATCAAAGTGAACTGGCAATTGTGGGTTACTGATAATTTTTTGAAAAATGCATTTTCTTGTTGCAAGGCTGGTGGAGCAATATGGCCTCAATACAGGAAGCCAGAAGGACCATGAGGTCTTGATGCACCCACTTATTACCCGCATGGTATCGTTCAGTCTGTCATCCAGTTTGTTTATATGGCAGCTGTTCATCCAAACAGAGCCACAATATTCAGCTGTGGCAGAAGGGCTAATGAGACTTTTTGTGTGAGGGTTGATCAAGTGTTAAGCTGTTCCAGCTGCTAGATCTGTGGATTTCCTTGGATAGACATTTGATTTTGAATGTTGCTTGGAGTTCTTAGTTTGGATTGCTGAGGCCCCAAATAGTCTGTTTGTACTTTCAGTCCTTGTCCTCGAATGCTTAAGGGATTGGAAGAATAAACCTCAACATGTTCTTATCATCTTTAGAGAATCCAGTGTTTGCTTTATGTCATTTGTTAACCAGCTGTCCACCTCTCTGTCTACAACGGTCTATGCCACAGTGGTCAAATTTGAAGACTATGCAAATTTAAAAAGGAATATATTTCCACTTGCCAAAATACTTTCCAACAGCTTCATTGTTCAAACAAATCAGAAAAGTCAAACTTGCAGCTGGAGGACCAGGTGTAGGCTAAAGTTAAGAACAAATGTGTCACAGCAGTGGTTAAATCACTGAAATAGATGAAGGCTTGCAATATGTACACATTTGGGACAAAAATATTTGCCTGCTTTCAAGCTCAGTTAGTGTGAGGAAATTTTAATTTTCCTCACAACATTTTGAAGCATAATTTAATAAGTTCAACATTCATGACACACAGGTAAGAAGAGAGCTTACTAGAATCTGTTAGCAAGCACTTTAGATTTGAAGCCTGGGATAACAAATCCACTAAAAACTAAAGGCCTGGTGTAACTGATTGAAAAATATGGCATAACAAAAAACTTAAAATTGAGTCTACATTGCTGTGGTGAATGTTTCTTTTTTTAAAAAAAATAAAAAAAATAATCTTTATTTACATTTTTCATTAAAAAAGGAAAATAGTTTTTCCCAGGATAAACATGTCTGTGTTTGGTCTCTATCTTTTAGTTTTTTAGTCAATTTATCTGCTTCTGCACATTCTAAAATCTTCTTTATAATTGCTTCCTCTGATGGGGTATTTTTGTTTTTCCAAAATTGAGCGTACGTCAATCTCGCCGCTGTGATGATGTGTAAAGCAAGGTACCATGAGTCTTTTTTAATATTTTCCGGTTTAGAGCCGAGCAAGCATGTCTCTGATGGCCATTCGATCTTTTGATTTAAAATCTCATTAAGCCATTTTTTAATTTTTCCCCAGAATTTTACTGCTTCCAGGCATGTCCACCATTGATGGTAATAGGTGCCACGCTCAAGCCCACACTTCCAGCATTCAGCAGACTGTCCAGTGAACATTTTAGCTAGTCTATCAGGGGGAGATGCCACCTATATATCATCTTGTAAATGTTTTCTTTATATGCCGTAGAAACTACTAATTTCATATTCCCCCACCAGATTTCTTGCCATTTAACTAAATGAATTGAATAACCAAAATTTTTCCCCTAGGCAAACATTGTATCTTTAATTATCTCATCACCTACCTCTAATCTCATCAACAATTTATAGCTTTTCGAAATCATGCCTTTTTCTTGGCCCATCAGGATTTTACCTAATTCTTGTAAATCAACATTTATGCCTTTCCTATCTCTGTCTTTTTTAAATTTAGATTGAATCTGTAGATAAATCCACCAATCCACTTGTAATCCTTGGAAGTTCAATTCCTGTTTGGGTTTTAATTTTCCTTGTGCGTTCAGCAAATCCTTATATATTAATTTTTTAACTGGATTATGAAGTTTGGGGTATGTCAGTGCTTCTAAAGGTGATATCCAGCACAGTGTTTTAATATAGTATTTTTTGCTAACCTTTTCCCAGTTTCGAATTAAAATATTTCTTATGTAATGTCTGGTGAACCATTTACTTTGTGAGGTATTATCTCGCCAGAGTGCCACATGCCAGCCCTGTTGTAGGTCATAACCTTCTGTCTTAAGAAGACGACTATTACCCAAAGTGATCCATTCTTTTACCCAGACTAACAGAGCTGCTGAGTAATAGTTCTCCCAACATGGTAAGCCCATGCCTCCTCTTTCTTTAATCTCCTGCATCATCTTTTTTTTTTTTAATCCGTGGCTTTTTCCCCTGCCAAATAAATTTGGTTATTATTTGGTTTAACTTCATGAAAAAATTTTGGGATAAATTCGCTGGGGCGGTTTGAAACAAAAAATTGAACTTCAGTAAAACGTAGGATTTTACTGTTATTACTCGTCCCAGAAGTGAAAGTTGTATTTTACCCCATTGTCTAAATCTTTTCTTGTTTGGATTAATAATTTATTATAATTGTCTTCTTGTATGCTCAAGCATCTGCCAGATAACCAAATTCCGAGATATTTAATTTTGTTAACTACTTTTAACCCAGTCACTTCCTGTAAGCCCTTCTTATCTTCCTCTAAGATGTTCTTCGTTATTATGTTTATTTTCTTTTTGTTGATTAATAAAGTTGCTACCGCCCCGAATTCCTCAATTATCTCTAATAAATATGGACAAGATTTTATGGGTTCTTCCAAGATAAAAGCCATATTGTCTGCAAAGGCCTGGGTTTTATATACCTGTTGTCCAATTCTAAGGCCTTTTATTCTTTCCTTGTTCCTTATTTTACGCAATAGTGTTTTTAGTGATAGAATAAAAAGTAAGGGAGATAGAGGACAGCCCTGTCTTGTGCCTTTGCTAATAGAGAATTCTTCTGTCAAGTCCCCATTTATCAATAATCTGGCCATTTGTTTGGAATAGATAGCTTTGATTGCGTTTATAAATCTCTGTTCGAACCCATGTGTTCTAGCTATAATAATATAAACTCCCAGTTGGCCCTGTCAAATGCCTTCTGGGCATCTATAAAAACCAGTGCGACCTGTTTGCCTGGATGATCTTTGTAGTATTCCAGTACATTTAGCATGACTCTCAAGTTATCTTGTAATTGTTGTGATGGTAAAAACCCATTTTGGTCAATATGTATAAATTCATTCAGGAAGCCTTTTAATCTGTTTGCTAAAATTGTTGTGAAAATTTTGTAATCTGAATTCAGAAGAGATATTGGTCTATAATTTTTTACATCTGCCAGGGGAGGGGTTGTCTTTGGGGATTAAACTGATATTGGCCTCCCTCCATGAATGGGGAATTTCTGCTTTTCCCAGGACTTCATTAAATAGATCTTTCATATGTTCTCCCATTACCTCAAACATTGTTTTACATAACTCAGCCGGGAGTCCGTCTGTACCAGGCGTTTTCAAATTCCCTTGTTTTTTCACTGCTTTTTCAATCTCCGTTAAGGTAATTTTCTCTTCTAATATTTCTTTCGTTAAATTGGATATCTTGGGTAAGTCCGAATTCTCTATATAATTTTTTGTCGCACCTGCTAAAGTCTCTTCTCTTTTATACAATTCTTCATAAAAATCCACTGCAATTTTTTCTTTCCCTCCTTTATCCTTTATTAGATTTCCCTCCTTATCTTCTAATTGGTCAATTCGTTTATTTTGTTTTTCTTTTTTTAGTCTAAATGTGAGCCATCTTCCTAATTTATTAGCTGATTCGAAGTGTTTTTGCTTTGCTACTTTTATCTTATCTTTCAATTTATCCCACTCCAAGAGATTAAGCTGGTGTTTTAGCAATATTATCTGTTCTTTTGCTTCTATAGATAGTGGATTATCTTGTAGCTGTTCCTCGGCTTTTGTTAGTTAGTTATTAATTTGCCCCTTTCTTGTTCATCTTTTTTGTATTTAATGGCCATGTGTTTAATAATAAGACGTCTTATAAAGGCTCTGGCAGCATCCCAAATTATTTGAAGTGGCATTCCTGGTGTCTTGTTTTCTTGAAAGAAAAGGGTTATTTCTGTCTTAAGCTTTTGTGTAAATTCAGCTTCTTTTAAAATCTCTGATCTCATCATCCATCTCTTTATATTTTTCCCCTCTTTCTTTAATACGGCTAGTACTGGGTTATGGTCCGCCCAATCATTTGGCATAATTCTGATCTCTGCCACTTGGGAGTTAAGTTCTTGTGACATCCAAATCATGTCCAACCTGGACCATAATTTGTGCCTGGGAGAATAATAAGTAAATTGCTCAGCTATCAGATTATGCTCACGCCAGGTATCTTTCAGTCCTAATTCATCTCTCATTTCATTGCAAATGGCTGGTAGGATCCTCTTATCTTGTCCTCTATTTCCTTTTTTGGAATTTTCCCCTGTTTTGTAATCCTGTATCCTATTAATCACTGCATTGAAGTCGCCCAGAAGACATACTTGCTCGTATTCCAAATCTCGGATTTCTCTTCGTATTCTTCAGAAGAATGATTTTTGTTTAGTATTAGGAGCGTAGATTCCTATCAATAGTACCTTACTTTGTAGTAATTCCACCTCTAATATAAATATTCTTTCCTCTTCGTCTGCAAATAATTGTTTCGGAGAGAGATGTTCTTTTACATACATTGCTACCCCTCTCTTTCTCTCCTCTGAAGCCGCTACAAACAATTTCCCTGCTTTGGGGCATTTCAATAAATTTGCTTGTGACAATTTAATATGAGTTTCTTGCAAACATGTTATATCCACTTTGGCTTTAACAATTTTAGATAAAATACGTCTTCTCTTTGTCGGAGCGTTAAGGCCATTGACATTCACGGTCAGTAGTCTCACTCCTTGATCCATTTCTATCTATTAATCCCTTTAGTTTTAGCTGCTAAATGAGTCTCTATCCCATATTCTTCTAATCCTCCTCCTACTTCCCCCTTCCTCCCATCTCATTTCCCCTTTCCATAATATGCTTGTGCTCCTCTCTCATTTCTCCACTCCTCTTTCTGATCTCTCTGATTCTCTTTTACTATTTCTTTATCTCTTTCACTTTCAGTAGGTCCGAAGAAGTTTTCACAGAAGTCCTGTGCATCCTGTATATTCTCAATTTTAATTTTCCGATCTTGCCATGTCACCAAAAGCCCTTTGGGTAGCAACCATCGGTATGGCACATTATGTTTCCTCAATTGCGAGGTTATAAATTGATAACTCTGTCTCTGCTCCCGCACCCTTCTAGGGATTTGTTTTAAGATTGTAATCTGATGCCCTTTATACGTAACATTCTGATCCCTAGCCTTGTGGAGAGTTTAATCTCTAAGCGCCTTTTTAGGTAACCTCACGTGAATTTCCCTGGATAAGTTATGACGCCTCGCATAGTTGGTATAGACGCGATAAGCTTCATCTATGTCGCCATAGACTTCTTCTTTTATTTTTCCCACTACTTCTGCAATCATTTCTCCCACAATTTCATCCAGCTATTCCTCTTTGTCCTTCACCACATTATGGAGACGTAAGAAAAAAGCAGATTTCTCCATCTCTAAAAATACTATTTCATCCTCGAGTTGCCCAACCACTTAGACACATCTCCTTTCACATTTATCTATCTGGGTTTCCACTCTTTCAGTAGTTTTTTCAACCTCTGCCAATCACTCCTCGTGTTTAGAGAGGGTTGTTCTCATCTCTCCCAAAGTCTCTTTGATTTGTTTAATTTCTCCTCTTAGTTCACTCATCTCAGTTTTCAAGTCATCGAAGTTTTTAGAAGTCGATTCTTGATTTTTCTCCATTATTTCTTGAATATTCTGAAACATCACCTGAATTCCTTTCATCGTGACTGGTTTCTCTGCTGTTGGTAAGTTTTCAGATGACTTTCTTAACCCTGGAGGAGTTGTTATCAGAGAAGACACCACTGTAAAGGCTATATGTTTCTTCATCACCTTTGTAGATGTCACTGTGGTAGACATGTTGGCTAAACAAAGGAAGTTTTTCCAAATTATCATGCACTAATATTGTTTAGTCTGCTTAGATTTACACAATCAATTCTGCTTTTTCCCCCCTGATTAACTTACTGTTGTTCAATTTCGATTCTATATAGTTATAAATCAATTCAAATTTATCTTGTCTATCTACAATTAAATAAAATCTAAATATGTATATGTATGTATATATGTGTGTGTGTGTGTATGTATATGTATATATATATGTTAATACACCAAATTATGCTAAATAGTAAATCAAAATGAATAATTATATAGTCAATCAATTAGTCAACAATCATTATATACAATTAATGGATATTAAAGATATTGAAAGAGAATATATAGGCTATCAATTAAATCTTCAAAAGGATATTAATCTCCAATCTTAATTCAGTTTATCAGAGTAGTTAAAGTAAACTGGAAAGGGCTCATTTCTAGAACTCCTGGGGAGGAAGGGGGATAAAAAAAGATTTACCCCCTAATCATCACCCACTTCATACAGTTAGTAAATCCAAATATATTGTTCTTTTGTCTGCTGCAATTCAGTTGTTATCACAGGTAAAAAATTTCACTAAGTCCAATAAGCTCCAACAGTTAAATCGTACTTCTGTTTCCCTCTAGTTCCACAGCAGCAAGATAGCGAGAAAGTTAGTAAGTAAAAGCTTCCTTCACTTATAATCTAGGCTGCCACTGTTCTCTCCGGTCGCTGCACAGTCCTTGCAATTTTGAGTTCAATCTCCTTCTTCTTCTTTTCCTGTCTCGTTCCATCTCATCTCCCCGTGCCGGTCAAAAACGCAGCGTCATTGGCTTCGGGGCCGCTGTTTCGTGGCCCTCTTCCTGTCCTCTGGGTCCTCAGAGCTCACGCTTCATTGTGGCGAGGGGTCGCACTCCCCTTCCTCACCTCCGAAGAAAGCCCCTCTGCTCCCCCAACCTCTCCAGGGCTGAGAACGACAAAAAAAAAGCCGCGGAGGCTCTAGAAAATCATTCGGCACAATGGAGCTAATGCCGCGCCGATCTTCCGCCATGACAGCTGCACCAGAAGTCACTGTGGTGAATGTTTCTGAGGTAGTATGTCTTCAGCTTTCTTTGGTTTTTAATTGCTGCAGATTGATAACTGATAATAAAAAGTATTTATTTAGTAAGGTCTACCTTTTCATCTGCTGGTCTAGAAGTTATAAATCACTGCAAAACTAACAGAACCATTATAGTTGCCCGGTGTGTAGGATGATGTTTGAGGACATCATGAACTACAGTGGCCCCCAGCCTATTGGGTACCAGGAACCAGTTCTGTGGAGAGAGGGTTTTTTCGTGGACTGGAGGGAGCATGGTTTTGTGTGCTGCCTGCATCCTACAGATGGGGCTTCACTTGTTTGTGCAGACCAGTTTCTAGCATGCTACAGACAGATACCAGTCCAAGGACCAGGGGTTAGGGACCCCTGGTGTAATAAACACCTTATCTCAGTTCCATCTCTTCTGTTAATTGCAGCCTTTCTTGAAAAGGGAAGCATGATTCAATCACTCATACCTTAATCATTGCTCAATTGGACCATTGGCAGGCACTGTCTATGAGATTATTCTTTAACAGCATTCAGAAACTGCCACTGATCTTGAATAGTAGTAATTGATGCCCTTCAAGGAGCCTGTGTACTCTAAAAGCCACAGTGACTTCTGGGTGCAATGCAAGGTGCTAGGTGCAATGCAAGGTGAAACTGTACATTGGTCAGAAGACTGGTGTAGCTAATAAGTCCTGTAAGTCACTAAATATTGCAATGCTAATAGGTAAACTTTCAGCAGCAGCAAAACTGTGCCTGTCTTCATTTGAGGTAACTTGGCACTATGTAAAAAGCATGAATATAATAAGGTAACATTGCATGTAGATTTTAGGGCTGGGCAAATCTGGGAGGGTGCCTCACCTTTTACTTATTTAAAACATTTACTGTAGGTGTTCATTTTGTATCCAACTCTAGGCAGCTCCCAATCAAAGCTTTGAATGAAATATTGTTTCTCAGCTGCTGTATGAAGCCATAAGGATTTCCAAAAAGGCTTAGAGTAGACTTATTTGCTGCTAGGTATGAAATAACGTGAGAAGAGCCTTTCCCCCCCCCAACCCTAGTTGAAGAGCAGCATCAGTGAGTGAATCAGGAAATCCTATCTCATACAGCAAAGTTCTACTCTCTGGATAACTGAAACATGTGAAGTGTGCAATCCTCCAGAAAATATACTGGAGTTCCTCAGCCAGTGCCTTTGGGATTTGTAGCTCTCATCAAACATTCTGGCTAAGGAGGAAGCCTTGCTCATGTCCTTCACAGTGCACAGGAGACAGCTAATTGAAGTCTTCTATGCATATGCTGAAGGCAGCTCTGATTAATGATGCAGCCATCTTGAGGCTTATAAACACTTTGGCCAACTCTGAATGGGAAGACTCAGAGGCACCTTCTCTTTAGCATGAGCCAAAACATTTGGAGACCCCCCAGATTGTTTCACTGTTACAAATCTAGGGTTTCTTCACTCTGATGAAGCAGACCATGATGCCTTCATGGCTCAAATTGCTTCCTCTAAATGAATCTGGTAGATATCATAGGTGCCCAAGGTTCTTTAGGTGTATTAATCTCTCTGCATTCTACAAATCTGTTCATGTTTCTATGGAAGGTGTCATATTCTAGATCCAAGACTATGTAACAATTGTTCATGAACATTTCAGCTTCCCTAAGCATGATCAGCACTGAAGCCTTTGGCTCATTAAAACTGTATCTCTGCCAAGCCATGACATCTATAAAAACAGCAAATGTAACCTCATCTTTGCTTAAATTCTACAATGAAAAGTTCATGTTTATCCTGTTCTTTTTATCTTTAACAAATAATTGCTTAATACTGTTTAAGACTTGCTAGAAGACGACACGATAGACATCATTTATCTCTTCTGTCATTGATACAAATATTTTCTCAGTGGACGATGAAACAGACATCTGTGGGTTGGATAGTGGTTTATGTGAATAATTTAAAGCCTGGCAGACCAAGTGACAGGTCTTTCAAAAGACCAAGATAAATCATCCCAGCTGGGAGACATTTTTATGATTTTAATAACCCCCATTTGGTAACATCTGATAAAAAGCCAGGGGCTGACAAACAGTGGCTTTCATTTCAAAGCCTTCTGATGAATGTTAAAATGCTCAGGCCTAAACCTCAGTTTTTTTCTTTTCTTTTTTTAATTTTTAAACTTTTATTAATTTAAGAAACCACATAATACATTTATAAATGCAAGTAAAACAATTTACAACAAGCATCTTCTTAATGACATCTACCTATAATATCTGAATTGTTACAATATCAATATCCTATATTCTTAAGTATATATTATTTCTCTCACCTTATATAATGATATTATTTTATTGATATCTGGTGTCTCTTTCTTAAATTTCATTTGATACTAAGTATGATCCAGCATAGAGAGACAGGGCACCTCTTCAGCCTTATAAAGTTATATGCAGAAGGAAGGAGCTCGAGACAAGCCTCAGGGCAGCTCTGTTTCTTCTGCCTTCGACAATCAGCTGGGAAATGAGAAGTAAAACTTTTCATCCAAAAAAGTAGAGCTGGGCCAAAAATCAACCCTGCTGCATCAGTTTCTGGCAGCAAAAGTGGGAAGCTTCATGGGGTGGAAAGTGTTTTACTACTTTAAGGAACATTAATTCATGTTTCAGATTGCTAACAGCTGGGTCTACCTTTTTCTCTCCATACACAGCCCCCCCTTTTAAGGGGAACTTTTGCTGCAGCAGCAAAAGCTAGAGGAGCAACTAAAATATGTAGGTTGCACCATCCTCCCCTTAAACAATATGGAACTAACTATTGTGTTTTATAGCATCTACTTTGATTTTGATGAGAAACTGGGATACAAAGTGAATCAATAGGTACAGAAATAAAATTGTTGAATCAATAATACCCCATCAAAGTTCAACATCATACAGTAGTGCTAAAGCATTGTAATGGCCCTATAACTTGTTTATATGCGTCCTTTGATGGTATAAAGTAAACACTTATGTTAAACAATTTAGGACTATCAGGATGAATGCTTCACTTGGGTGAAAGCTTGAACAGGGCCCCTTCTTTCAAAAGTGCTTCATAAAATAACTTGGTTTCCTTGTTTATAACTGCTGATTGGGCTTCTAAGGGGGTCTAACAGCTTATAAATATTGCAAATTATTTAGAGGAAAGTTAGAGATCAAACACCTATTTTTCCAAGCAGCTCTTTTTTCCCTTCTTTTTCTTTTTATAAACATTTATAAACAATACATAACACACCAGAAACCATAGTTTTAAGCATTAAGCTCAAAGACATTTTTTATTTTTTTTAAAAAAATGGTTAATGTATTTTGCCATTGTTAATCAATGCCATACTTTACCTTAATTGTACAAATTTAGAAAGCTTATGTTTATTTACAATTAAGAAATTATATCTTACATTGATACATTTTTTTCTCTTTAAAGAGTTAAATAAACCATCATAGTATCAACAACTTCAGATTTGTATGTCTAAATACAAATTTAGGAGTCTTGGTGGCGCAGTGGACTAATTCACTGTTATTAAGATCAGCTATTTGCAATTACTGCAAGTTCTAATCTCACCAGGCTCAAGGTTGACTCAGCCTTCTATCCTTTCTAAGGTGGGTAAAATGAGGACCCAGATTGTGCGGGCAATAAGCTGACTTTGTATAAATATACAAAAGTATGAAGGCTATTGCTTAATGCACTGTAAGCCGCCCTGAGTCTCCAGAGAAGGGCGGCATATAAATCAATTTTTTTAAAAAAAATACACTGTATCCAGGTAATATCTATATTTTATAATGTATCATTCGCATCTTGTAATGCAATAAAACAATTACCTGGAATTACTTCGACTCTCCTGTCAGAAAAAAACACAACAAAAATATAATACATGAAACAAAATAGAGAAAAAAATATATCTACCTAACTCTAGTTTATTAATTGAAGAGATAAAGCCATTCCAAATATGGGATGGTAACAAAGTGGAGCCAGTTCAAGCAAATAAAGAAGAAAGTGATTCATATTTGGTTGGCATTTACTGCTAAAAAAACCCTTCTCTTTACCATTATTTTTATTTCTTCGAAGAAAGATTTATTATTGTTGTTTCCTATGTCATTGGTTTTCATTGCACATTGCTTAGAAAAATCAATGGGAATGTTTCCTTTAATGCTTAGCTTTAAATGGGGTGAGTAGATATATAACTTGGATTTTTGAAGCTTCTTGAAAAAAGGCTGTACCATGTTAACAGTGCACATATACCAGTAATTCCCTATTTTAACTGACAAGTTACTCTGATCAATACTCACTGGAAAGAGTCAGTAACTTAATTTCTCCTTTGTTTACTTACAATATCTGATTTCTCTGTTTAAGGCAACAAATCAATTTCCCAAAAAAGTTTAGTTTCTTGCTTGAACTCTGGCAGATTTTGACTCCTCAATCTATTCAGTATAGAATTGAGCCAAAACTAGCTCTCTCTGTGGGTATATTTAAAGAAAACGGCAAATAGTCTTCAGTAACTGCTGAAAGATGCATTTTCCTTTCAGGAGTCTTCATTATCATGCAGAAATGTTCAGTTCTCCATTATTTTCATTTGTCATGGGTGCCCTTGTTCACCATCAGTGATATCTTTCCATCTCCCAGTCTAATTCAAGACACTCTATGATTAATTAAGAGAAAAAGTGAGAAACACATTTTAAAAATGGGGAGGAGAGGAGGGGAGGGGAGGGTGAGCGAAGGAGGGAAGGGAAGGGAAGGGAAGGGAAGGGAAGGAAAGGAAAGGAAAGGAAAGGAAAGGAAAGGAAAGGAAAGGAAAGGAAAGGAAAGGAAAGGAAAGGAAAGGAAGCATCATTGTACCTCTGTTGTGTTTATTTCTCCCCAGAATTAGGAACTATTTGATGTCTTTGATGTAATAGTAACTTATATATTCTGAAGAATTTTTGGGGATGATATTACTGTTGGAAATGGACCTTCTGTGTTTAGTCCAGGTTGCAGACACAGCTCATATATTGTCATAAACTCTCATATGACATGTAGATGTCTATTGATCCATGACTAGTTGATTTAAGGGAAAATCTCAATGAAAATCCAAGCTATTGTACACCTACAATTCTTTTTTTTTTTTTGCAAAAAGTTTTTTATTTTTTAACCAAACATACCAATTACATCTTTTTGGAACAGAGCTTTGATTCTTATAAACAATTCTTATAAACAGCCATAGTTGTTTATGGTAGCTCGGAATCAAAAGAAATCTAGCAGTATCTTTTCAGACTATCAGATTTTATTAAAAGACATAAGTTTTCATGAACTGCACCCTGATAAAATGAAGTGACTTTCACAAAGGCTAACGCCTTTTATAAAATTAGATAGTCTGAAAAGATGCTACCAAACTCCTTTTAACTGTAAGCCTTATGTTACCCATTCTTCAAATGGAACATACTCTATGTGAGTCAATTAATTTGATCTTTTTTACACTGACATTTATTTATTAAATTTATATGCCACCCACCTCACTCTAAAAAGTGATATTATGTAGGAAATTAGTAGAAGCCAGGAGCCAAATGCTCATACTAAGAAAATCAAGGAACTGAGCATTTGAACAACAGACTTCCATCCATCCAAAATGTTTTTACTTTCAAAAATGGTTTCCATATGTGCTGGACAGAGATTGCTGTTGAAGAAATATTTTGTTTGTTAGTTCCATACCCCATCTTTTCATAGGAAGTTCAGAATAGCATTCATAGCATTCCCTTTCCAATTTTTCTCCACAACAACTTCCACAGCTGAGGGTGGACTCCAACCAAAATCCCCCCCCTCCCATTTTAGTCAAACACCTTAAGGACTTCTTCACCCATCCTCTTATCAATGCCCAATGATAAGTACCGGATCTTTGGGTCCCAGATGCAGCAACAGGAAGATAAAATATGCACAATCTTTATAAAGATTAAATGTGCATATTCTATTGTAATAGTTCATTACCTGCAGACTTATACTTGAGCTCCACCTATTGTATATTCAAGAGATAAATATCAAATTGTTTAATAAATAAAGTGCTTTGGAAAACTTTGAGGCACTGGACTTCATTTATCTTAAATTGCTGTAAATTAATGGATTAGTTAAGACTGAAATGTAAACTAAACTAACATGACTAGTGTTTGGACTAATTCTGATGATGAATTCTGCAATATAGAATCCATAAATTTGTTTCATTAATCTTTTTTTAAAAAATCCTGTTGAATTGAACACCAACTGATTTTTTTTAATAGAAACTCCACTATAGAAAACGATAATTTAAATATGAAATATGGATTTGATGGAATGTTTTATGTTAAGATTGGAATGTTTTGCTCATACTAAAAGTCCATAAAAGCATATGAGATTTCTAACTGCTAGCATTTTGGAGATGGATCTTCAGATCTGGAGAAGTGAAAGAGCAAAGAAAATTGTAGGAAATAACTTTGCTGAGGATGATTTAAATGGATTTTGAAGCTAAATTGTTGCTTTGAAGCTTGAATATTTAGAAAATTCCAAAATTTTCTGTTGGAATTTGAAAAAAGAAATACAACACGTTGTATGCTAGTGAAAAGGTGAGATGATCATTGGGCAGGACCAAAGCCATAACCACTCAGAGAATCAAGTATGTTGCTTAAGAATTTACAGAGAGTTTACATTTTCCTTACATAATTCATATGACAGAAAATAACAGAATTGGAAGGGATTTGGAAATTTTCTAGTCCAACCTCCTGCTCAGGCAGAAAACCTTATACCATTTCAGACAAATGGTTATCCAATCTCTTCTTAAAAACCTCCAGTGTTCCAGCACCCACAGCTTCTAGAAGCAAGTCACTCCACTGATTAATTGTGCTATTTCTTCACATCTGTTAGAAGATTCTCTAGGCCTAGTGAAACTCTTGCTCCATTATGACAGACTATTTCAGATGAAAATTAAAAACCAGAGATGGAATGGGGTGTCTGATCAGAATATGCACTTTTTAAATATAAGTATTTGCTTGCTTCTGTCTTAAAACAACTCCGCATCAGTCTATAACTACATTTGGAGATGTAGTTGTATAAGGTCAGTTTAGGTTTGAGACCATATTTTTTTCCCCTGGTACTGGACAACTTACGGAAACCAAAGCAAAGTTAATGCTTTATTTACATAACTGTACTAAAATGGTTAGATAGTTTGGTTTCTTTCTTTTTTTAATGTTAGTGAGAATTCTTGCTTCACTCCTCTGGAGGCAGTCAGTGTTCTCTCAGCTCAACACAACTCCAGTACAAGTTTGACATCATGTTCAAACATTGTTTAAATGTACCTCCCACACTATTCTTTTCCACTCTAATCCCATTGAGAACCTTGATAATGGTAACTCTCAGGCTATCTTTTCAGTACTCTATGAGAGAATTTAATTTTAAGACTTCTGATGAAGAAATAATAGTTTTACAACCTGTGGTTCTACCCTTCCTACAAAGGAAGTCTATTTTTACGGATTCCCTGAGCATTGCACTTTTCTAATGCTGTCTGAGCCCAAATAAATGAACTTTTGTTAGGTTTCTTTATCGTATATCAGACATAATTAACCTTTGATTAACATTTTACTTGCTCTTTCAAACTTTAAAGAATGAAATCAGAATTGTGAAATTCAGAGATTTTTGTAGCCGTATCTATAGTGAACAGACACATATTTTACAAAAAATACCAAGCTGTACTTTTCTAATGATGACAATGCAATAGTATTCGTTTCTCTCAGCGGTAGATTTCTTTTTGCAAAGTGATGGTGTGAAGACAGATTTGTTCAAATGAATAAAAATCTCAGACTGATCTCCAGTGCCAAAGTTAACAAAGTCTTCAATGGTCTAAGACATGAAGACAGTCATTATCACCAAGAGTCAGTCTCTAGTTTTGTTCAGAAGCTATGCTTCATTTAATGTGAGGAAAGGGAGCAGGATTCAATGTTCCTGATTTGCACACCTTGCTACTCCATTCTCTGCCCAAATGTTAGGAAAAATGGCATTGGCATGTCTGTATACATCTGTCAAAATAACAATAACATTCACAACTCCTGATTTTCAGGGGAGGTATGGCCAACTGAAGTCACCTCTGCAAAAATACAACCAATGACCACAGCGAAGACCAAGAACCAGTGAGTAGAGCAATTGCTCAGAACCTCTTCAGATAACCTCTCCAAACCCAAATGTTTTCTGAAGGTTCTGAGGTTAAAGGACAGTGGTCTTCCATGGTTTGAACACTAGAAGATGATCAACTATCTTGCTCACAATCACAGTGGAGCCTTTTAAAGAACCCTAAGTTTGCAAATCTCATTTTCTAATCAGTTTCAGAAATTGCATCTTAAAGCCATTCAGAACAACAAATTTGAAAAGACATCAGGTGGGTATCTTTAACTTTGAACAAAAGAGAAATTAATTATGAGCTTAAGAACTTAAAGAATTTGAAATGAAGAACAACCAGATAATAAGATTTTGGTCTAAGAAAGATAAACAGATTAAGAGTTCAAATAAATCTTGAATATTGACTTCAAGTGGGAAACAGACTTATTTTTGGCTATCCTGGCTACTGTAAGTTATAACAAAGATAAATTATTTTATAATTTTAGAAACTAGACCTACAGGGAATCAAAGATTGTAAGGGGAAAAATACAGGCTTCTTCTTGATGTTGGTTAATACTGGAATTTACTAAATGACACCAAATTTATAACATCAGAAGCATGAAAGGAAATGTTTGAAGAACTGAGCTGGAAGTTAGTAACCACAATATCAATACTGCCAGTAATGATGTCTGCTTCTACGGATAGACTTTGTCTAAAAATGGTAATGAAGTAATAACAAACATGGAACAAATTTTATCTGACAAGATAAAGTACTACAAATGACAGGCCAAGAGAAAAATTTGGGAAAGGACTTTTCTAGCTTTCCTGGATATACAAAAGAAACTGACTGAAGTTTTAAAAATTAAAAGAGAAATATAAATGATAAACCAAGAGAATGACCTGAAAAATGTTTTCACTGGCTCTACAAAATTCTTGTTACATTATTGCAGAAATCTATGCAATGGAATAAATAGAAAAGAAATTGAATCCTATGATTATATTTGATTGAATTAAATATTAAGACTGTTAGAAATAATAGGAATGAATATAAAGTTGTTGCATATACATATACATATGCATATGCATATACATATTGCAAAGCTCTGGCAACCCTTTATGTACTTTTTTGCTGGCATCAGGATTGAAAAGTTGATGTTCTATAGATATGCTTATGGACAAAGGATGGGATTGGGATAAAGAGATATCTATTTGTAACTTTATAGAGGGTGATATAGAATTTCCAGATTTGTTGTGAGGAAGGTTGGAAGTCACTTGTTTATATGTATCTATGATTCTCAGACTATATCACTCTTTACTTCTGTGGACTTGGATGCATTCCAAGTCGTCCATCCCAAGGTAAGCAGGCCTGGCAAGCACCCTGTTCAGCTCTTCTTTTATTAAATATTAGCCTTTTCCCCCTTCCAATTAACCTAGTGTGAATTTCACACTTATTTTCAACAGGCCTTTGAAACACTACTGCTTTCTGAGTGGACTTATCCTATTTTTTGTGAATTAAACTGATTCATGGCACCCTGGGATCTATCAGGAAGCCAACACAATTACTGCTATCAAAGAGGAGTTCAACCTCATGCTGTCCCTGAACTTTTTCCAATATTTTTAAAATTAGCTTCAGGATATTCTCTTAGCCCTGGATATTCTCAGGATATTCTCTTAGCCCTTTGAAGGTTGTCAAAGTAGGCATTTATAGATCAAATCTTCTAACTGAAAATTATAGTGCAAGCTAGCAGACAATCAAAGATGGTGGAAGACACCTTTGGCAAACAATATTACCGTGTTTCCCTGAAAATATGACCCTCTCTTATATTTTTTTGAATCCTAAAATAAGCACTTGGCCTTATTGCCGTGCGCTCAAAAGCCCGATTGGGCTTATTATCAGGGGATGTCTTATTTTGGGGGAAACAGGGTACTACTTTGGAATCCATGAGCAACATGAAGTTTCAGTCTAGGAACATTGTCTTGGCTGACAGACCGAATTGCTTCAACCATCAGTTTTTCCCTCAGTTTAGTTTCTTTGCTGTCATTCAGCACATGCCATATCTGCATTCAGCTACTTATTTAGAGCATGAAGTGGTGCTTCCAGATTTCATAAAAATGAAAAAGTTGACACTAGTATATTGACTGAGGCTCTAAATTATCCAATCTATGAATATAAAAGGTTGACAGTGTAAAAATTGAACATTTATCTTAATAGTGTCATTTATCCACCTTACTATGGATTGCTGTTGAGAAAAACAAGCTGCTTGTTTTTTATATATATAGTCAAATTTCCACATATCTGTTTTCATTTTTTCTGACCCCCTTGTATATTTTTCATTGATTTATTGAGAAAAATAGCTACCCCAGCTCAACTGTCCAATTAACCCTCCCTGAGGTGATTTTTTTTTCTAAAAAGCTTAACTCTTGGTGACTGCCTAGACAGGCCCATTAAGCTTCCTTAGCAACACTATTGATGTGACTTGCTTGGAAGTGGTGTGTGGGTGTGTGACTTACCTACAGTCTTGGGAATTTGGGTGATTTCCTATCCAAACCTGAAATAGGCCAGATTCCCAACCACAGACCTATCCATAACTCCTTTCCCCACCCTGCAGTGAGAAGCAAGGGAAGAAATAGCAGTTCTTGCCCAGCATTGCTTGAAGGGACTTCTGCTGTGAGCCATTTTTTTCACAATTTGGAACCCTGCTTAGTCATATTTCTCGACTGCCTAAAGAACTCTCTTAAGTAGAAAACTTCCTTTCTCGGCAGTAGAAATTGCTTTTCCAAAAGAAGTTATGGAATACAGCAGAGGCTTTCAAACATCTGTGCCCAAACTAGTACCATTAGTACTGCCACTCTCCTTCTCATAGAGTTCTAAATTGGGTTTATGTGGGAAGAACCAAGTCTATAGAAGGTCTTAGCAACATGGTGCCTGTAAGTCATTTACTGGTCTTCCATGTAGTTCTCCAGCCTTCCATACAATTTTTTTTAAAATGTGAATTGCTTGAAACAAAGAGAAAATGCCATTATTCTAAGTTGTTGATGAAGTTATCCCAATAGCTTATGAGATACTGCAGAATGTCAAAAGCTTGTGACACAAAAAAAATCAAAGATTCCAGTCTTGAAGGATTGTGTATATTTTCAGATTTTTTTAAAAAAAATTGATTTATATGCTGCCCTTCTCCGGAGACTCAGGGTGGCTTACAATGTATTAAGCAATAGCCTTCATACTTTTGTATATTTTTATACAAATTCAGCTTATTGCTCCCACAAACTGGGTCTTCATTTTACCTACCTTAGAAAGGATGGAAGGCTGAGTCAACCTTGAGCCTGGTGGGATTTGAACTTGCAGTAATTGCAGGCAGCTGATGTTAATAACAGTTAATAACACTGCTTTAGTCTGCTGAGCCACCAGAGCTCAGCTTTTGTCACTAGGTTCCTAGTGGTGTCACAAAATGGCTGTGGATGGAGGAAAGGGAAGACTCCATAGGATCAAGAACCAGCTACAAAGGACTAACTAACCAGCTGCCATTACCTGTAGCTCATTTTATACTGCTTGCAGGCTACTCCGTTACGACTACTGATTATGTTGACATTTTTAATGGAGAAGTAGTCACACTTCCAAATAAAGCACTAGGCTACAATGAAGCATATTGTTTTGTAAATAAATTGTGGAGCTTATTTCAGGTCCAGAGGCATTCCTACAAATAAAGCTGATGCTGGGGGCTATGATTTTGCTTTTCAGCATGCAAATGTTCATGTCACCTAAATAGAAAAAAAAATCTGTGGGGCAGAGAATTTAGTGGGCCCAAATCCGCAGGCATGTGGGTGCCCTTGGGCATTGTGCTGGAAATCTGGAAATAATATGATGCAGCTTAGAGTCAGGATGTTAATTGACCTATTTATGTGTGTGTAATTGAAGAAATAGAAAAAGTACATGCTGTATATTACAGTTTATCTGGAAAGACCATCATTCCTCTTCTTTCCTCTGAATGTCCAGTCAGCAAAGGAGCCACTACCAAATTCAAAATGAATGTTTAGGCTAAGGGAAGTTTGAGGGCAACTTCTCATACTGCTTTTTCCATCCAAGTACACAATAGGTATTTGATTGGTTCCTCAGGGGATTGGAGAAGGGTTTTGGCTAAAATGTCCCAAGTGGACCATTCATCTTTTCCTCATGGCTGCTCATCATTGTGCTCAATCCACTCTTCCAGTCAGAAAGTAAGAACTCAGATCTACATGCAATGGCAGCATAAAGGCAAAAACATCATTAAGAACAAAGATAAGGGAAGCATAGAGACCTTGAGATGTTGCCATTGATTGTGATCTCCTAAACTCCAAATAGATCATCTGCTCACAGATTATTTCACCTGAACATGGCATATTTTCATTTAATATCTCAAAATTATTTCTAAATTCTACATAGATAGGCATTTATTATTGAATGTAAATTATATGCAAATCATTGTACTCATTTTGTTCTGGTAGTTGTTGTTCATAACTTTTTTTTTTTGATGCTCATTCACCAGTATCCTACTTATCCTAGCCTTACAAGTTCATGTGAGCTTCAGTTCTCCTGGTTCTTCAAGACATATGGAAGAAAGAGAGACTTGTCCTTCCCCATTTGACATTTCTGTGTCCGTTAAAAACTAGAAAGCAATTATATCTGCATTAATTTTTCACAACTCATATGCTGTACTTGTATTTTGTACGTGTGCTCCTGGGATGATAATTCTTCTGATGACCAGACAGGGAATGCATGGTAGAATGTGTGTTTCAGAGCAGAGAAGGTTGTAGAGAGCATGCCTTTTATTTAGGTTTTATATTTACCCATCCAACTCCAGACAAAATTATTGCAGGGATATATAGAAAACAGAGAATATTAGGTATCCCCAAGTTGCTTTGGATTGCCTGGAGGAGATGGAAGAAGCTGATCTAACTGATTAACTTAATAATGCATTAAATACTTTATGGTGCAAACTATAATCATGGTTAATTTCCATTAAAATAAAGTATTACTGTACAGTGCAGGGTAACAGAACAAAAATTAGCATTAGGCATTGCAATATATTGAAAGTTATTTTGAAACATGCTTATATTTGGTTCTTCCCAGAATCCCATTTGAGTGCCTGGCTGGTAGCTCAGGATCAGCTCAGCAATAAGACGCACTTCCTTTATTGATTGCATCATCAAATATTTTGAGCTGCAAAGCAATTACTGATTGGCCCATCTAATTTCCTGTTTTGTTAATGTATCTGTACTATTGCGCATTAAGTTTGTCATTTCCACATTCCATGCTTCTGTCCATATCTTGAGGTTTAAAAACCCTGCAATTCAATCAGTTGTTGATATCTTATGGTCAAAACTCTGGTGTCTTTAATATTCATAGGTTCATACTGACTTCTGCCTTTCTAGAGACATTTCAGTTATCACTGCCATCATTTTTGTATCTGTAGGCCCCCGGTTTTGCTTTTCTGTGTGACAACCTTTGCTAACCTTTTCTTATTTCATATATAACAAACACAATACACTTCATTTCTTCATGCATTTTCTATGGAATCAAATCTCCCAGGCATTCCATGTACTGTGCCATTTTTCTTTATATTTTGTACCATGGAATATTGCCTTTACACATTTGGTGGTTTGTACAAGGAAAGCTTGAAGGATGGTTAAAGCATTTGTTTCAGTTCTTCTTCCCATGTCAGGTGGTAAAATATGTAATCTATAAGTAATCTGTAAACTGATAATTTTGAATGGATTGTGAGTCTAGAATGTACCTCTCCCATCTTATGCCATGTGTATTCACCATTCATGTATTCTTTTTGCACTAAGTTCTTTAAATCAATAAATGAATGATCTGTTTTTCAGAGAGAGGGGGAGAGAGAGGGAGGGAGGGAGAGAGGGAGGGAGAGAGGGAGGGAGAGAGGGAAAGAGATGGAGGAAAAATAGACAGCCCTAGTTTGGGTTGACTATTTGAAAAGATACAAGCAGCATCTCTTAGGGCTCTATGTAAATAAAAAAGATCAATATTAAAATCAATATTAAAAAAAAAACTATGTATAAACATGCCAATTGGGAGGATGATGAAGACATGCTAGAGAAAATTATGTGTAACTATAATTGTTTGCTTATCTCTTTCTGTTCAAGAAATTGTGCCAAACGTCTACAAATATAATGTCAGCAAGGGTGTCTGGTTCAGTGGTGAAATCCAACTTTTTTCACTACTGGTTCTATGGGCGTAGCTTGGTGGGCATGGCTTGGTGGGCGTGGCAGGGGAAGGATACTGCAAAATCTCCATTCCCACCCCACTCCAGGGGAAGGATACTATAAAATCCCCATTTCCTCCCTACTCCTGGGCGAAGGATATTGCAAAATCTCCATTCCCACCCCACTCTGGGGCCAGCCAGAGGTGATATTTGCTGGTTCTCTGAACTACTCAAAATTTCCGCTACTGGTTCTCCAAAACCTGTCAGAACCTGCTGGATTTCACCCCTGGTCTGGTTCTATGGATAGATTATTTCCAAAAAATGTTACAGAAGAAATGACAAGTGTAAAAGAGAATGCTTTGGAAGATATATAAGATAAAGAGCTGAAACAAACCTCATTTAGTGCAGAAATATAAGAATATAAAGAAACTATTGAAACAGAAAGATTTTTAAAATGTGGATTATAGGTGACAATTAAAATGGAAAAACAAATGACAAGCCAAGGGAATAACCTGGATAATAGCTAATTACAGTATTTATAACAGATTTGCTAAAGCCTTGGAAAAAAAACTTTAAAACGAAAAAGAATTTTTGAAGAGAGATCAAATACTACAACATCTGAATCAATTAAACACCAAGAATGTTAGAAGCAAAAGGAATGAGTACCGAATTGGTTTGTTTGAGCAAGGTTAAACTAAGACATGTTTTCATAAAATTCTCGGAATCCTTTACAGACTTTTGCTGACACCAGGACTGAAATATTAATGATTAATCGATTTGCGTATGAATAAGGGATGGGCTATGAGAAGAAGAGATACTTACATGTAACCTTATGGGGGTGAAGAATGAATAAGTTTGGTTGTATTTGTGAAGACTGGAAGCCACTTTTTTAAATTTTCTTTTTTTCTTTTTCTTATATCTTTTTTTTCTTTGCACTTTCTATTATTTTCTTTCTTTATTCTTTTTCTTTCTGAGCTTAGTTTGCATTGACCTTTATTATTATTATTACATTTTTCAATAAACATTTTTAAAAAAAGAAATGGTGTCAAGTTAAAGTTTTGGCTCTGATGATTTTTCCTGCAAAGATATATCTAGTTCCTACTATGTTATTAAATATATCAGTGCCTTTTCAAATACATTCTTGCCCCTCATTTTCAAAGAGGCAAGTATTATACCATAGCTCTTCTTAGCTTTTCCTATTATAGACAGTAGTTGGTTTCTACCAATTTGCCCCAGTTTGGGCGAACCGGTAGTGGCCGCAGCAGAAGGCTCTGCCCACCTGCCCGGATGTCATCATGGACGCTCTGAGCATGCGCAGAAGCGCCACACGTGAGCAAAGCGAGTGAGCATGCTCACAGTTCCGAACTGGTAACAAAGGTAAGTAGAATCCAGTATTGATTATAGACCTATATAAACCCTAACAAGCAAGTCCATCTTTGCTGTATCTTGGGACATTGAGAAAGTTGATCTGGAGCTCTGGAAACACGTGAAGTAGCTATTAATTTTTTACGAGTTCCCAAAATTGTTTATCTATTGTCTATTTTAACCATCACTTAACTTACAAATTATGTCATGATACAAGCTCTCTCTCTCTTTTTTTTCTTTTGCGTTTGACTTTAGAACTTTTTCTTTGTGTTATTAGAAATTCTGATCATTAAACACAGCAGAGGCAGATGATCAGATTCTGCTAAAGGCAAAATGATGTGTTTCCTCGAGTTGACATTGTCTCTGGTTGCTCAAGAAATTGAGTTGACTCCGATTTTATGTTATTGGATCTGACTAATCATTTTGACAAGGCTGGTGGAGATGGCCAAGTTCTGACTTCTTTGTTTATCTTTGTATAAGCAGCCCTAAAAAATGTTCTGAACTGGTCACTCTGAACCTGTCCCTGATTTTGATACATATGAAAAAAGAGCTTGTTTTGTCTTTGAGACATAATAAAGATGTATATTTGTGATAAAGGTTAATTCTGAAGTACTGCTGTTTTTCTCAAAAGATGTGCAAAAGAGAAGCCAGGATACAAACCTCCAGCTACTAAATGCTGCCTTGCTTCCCTTTTCCTCTCCTTTTTTTCAGAAGACTTTATCTTCAGGGACTTCTTGGTTATGTATATCTCTAAAGACAATCAATCCACATCCAAGACATTTATTGTGTTTACCAGTGCGGAGGCATTTCACATAAAGGAAACCACCATGAATACTTGGCCTTTAAAGACTCATCTGTTTAATTGTTTTCGTTCAGTGCCAGCCCCCGAACATTCCTTGGATTAAATAGAGTGATCTGAGGTAATCATTTTAAAAACGGGTCATTTTAGAAAGCTATTCCAAGGAATGAGGCAATTTAGGAAAAGCATTAAGGTGTGCATTAATAATTGTATTCACAATAGTCATGTTTAATGGTGCAGTCATGGTCCAGAATGGAAATATAAACTTCACTTACATGGTTAACGCTAGAGTTTAGAGTGGTAATTAATTAAATCCCCAAGACTAAATCCAGAGGTCCCACGAATCCACCCTGAAAAGAAATATTAGAAGGATGTTTGGAAGAGTCATGCAAAACCACATCCAACTCATGTAATATAATGGGGGGGAGGACATAGATTATAATACACAAAGGACATTTCAAACGATTAAAGGATTGAGACTATTTAAAAATGTGTAGCTAAAAAGCATGCATAATTCAAACAAAATAAAGACTGTAGTCTGTCTATAGCTATTTGTTGGCTAAATTGGAGAAACTTCCTTAAATAGGCTGTCAGGATCAAATATCCTGTAAGGAAAACCATGAGGTCCTTCCAATCTGGAGATGGGGAAGTATCTGGGTCTTCTGGAAACTCGTTTCCATTATTCATTCTTCCTTTCTCTTTCTTCCTTTCTCTTTCTTTCTTCCTTCCTTCCTTCCTCTTTCCTCTCCCCCCCCCCCATTCATGCTGCTTATCTCACTCTGAAAAGTGACTTATAGTTGCCTATTATCTGGTTAGTGAGACATTAAAAAACAGCATCTGACTGAAGATGTTTCACTTTCCCTTCCTTGTCCCCTTTTTCTTCCCCAATTTTCATTTTCTTTCAGAGATTTTTGAACTATGGTATGCCAATGCTTTAACTTCTTGGATTGCTTTCAGATCAAAAAGGGTCTGTTGCTTCTCAATGCGAAGTGACTTGGAGGCAGGCTATTCTCTGGGAGCACTGTGTGACCTTCCCTTTTGGTTTACTTTTTGATATAAAAAAGCGATCAAGACAATACAATATACAAAGGGAAAAAAAATACGTAGCTCACCTCAGTATCAAAAGTTCTGAGTTAACCAGGTTTTTGAAAAGATTAACAAATTAGAAAAGGAAAAAGATATGGTAGAATTAACATAAACAATACATGAAAAATAAACTTTTTGTTGAGTGCAGGTTATTTCTTTCACAAAAATGCCATCTCTCAATCTTTGCTGTATCAAGCAGTAAACCAGGACATTTTTTGTGCAAGTGCCTTTGATTCACTGTTGACTCATGGCAACTGCCTGGGCAAGTCCTTGGAATTTTCTTGGCAAGTCTTCAAAAATGGTTTGTCCCTGCTTTCTTTCTCAGGCTGAGAGAAAGTGGGGGTAGGGTAGGGAGTGGGGGTGGGGGAGAGAGTGGGAGAGAGAGAGAGGTGGGGAGAAGGAGGGTAGAAGAGATCACCGAGCTGGCCTCTCCAAGTCTCAGGGAGGAACTAGAACTCATGGTCTCCCAGTTACTTGGTGAATTCTTTAACCACTAACCAAACTGGCTCAAACTAGTAAACTAAATTTCCTAAACTGTAATGTTGACACTTCGGTCATTTCCAGGAGCAAGACAAAAGGGTCCATTAGGATAAAACAAAAGAATCATTTGTAATGGGTTGCACAAACAACCTTGAGGAAAAGGTGTTGTGAAATTCTGTTACCGTAAACTCTGCAATAAATGTAGTTTTAACATTCATTCCTTTGGTATTCAAGTCAAGATGGATGCATCTTGAGAAGCAAAATTCATGGGTTTTTAGTTTGTACAGATCTATTGAATAGGTTTAACCTAAAGAATGTGTGATGCTAAACACTGTCAGTAGAGGGCCACAAAAGATAACACATGCCTTTCAGTCTCCGTAAATGGCTTTTTATCTAGTATCAAAAGTAAATAACAAGTTAGAATATAGTACACCTAATGAAGGCTCCAATGCAGAATTAAATGAGAGGGTTGTTAAATGGAAGTTCAAAGAAGAAGAATTGAAGGGAGAGTGGGTCACACATCTCCCTAAGACACTTAAAATAAACCACAATGGAGTCTTAAAATGTAGACAATCATCTGACTTGGCACAAAGTCTGAATTAAATGAAGGAAAGGGAATTGTAAGTGGTTCTTAACTCAAGGTGGAATGGAAATGTCCAAATGGCCCTTATTCTGATTCAAAATCCTCTAGGGAGCTCCATCATTATCCTCACAATATCCATGAAATAGGTTGGGAAATAAAGAAATCACATGCTCAAAAATTATTCAGCTCCATGACCAGGTGGAAACTTAAAGCAAGATCTCCCTAGCCCAGATTCCTCAATTTCTAATTCTTGCTTTAGTATTCGAAACAAATAGAGAGAGGATATCTCTAAAAATAATACAAAGCAGTTCCTACTAGTTCCAGGAAGAAGAACTGGTCCCTAAGTGTCCAGATAGTCCTAACTAGAATGCCTAGTGAAAAAAGGCTAACAAGTCTGCAGGAACACTTGAATAAATGGAGTTAGAAGAACTATTAGAACAAAAAGACTTGTTTCACATTATGAATGTCCTGCCAAAATGACTGCCAATTTATCATAAACCGATTATAATGATTGCAAGAGAGAGAGGGAGAGAGAAAGAATAACAATGGAATATTGGAAGTAGAAAATTGATCTCAGGAGAATTCAGTGACCATTGGATGTAATAGGAGAATGTAGAGGTTATAAATAAACTCAAAAAAGTATTTACATTTATATTCATATAAATCTATAAATATAAATCTATAAATCTGCTATATAAAGTTCTACAGAGGAATTATTGAGTCTGTCATCTGCACCTCTATAACTGTCTGGTTGGGTTCTCCAACCAAACAAGACAGACACAGACTTCAGAGGATAATTAGAATTGCAAAAAAAAAAACAATTGCTACCAACCTGCCTTCCATTGAGGACCTATATACTGCAGGAGTCAAAAAGAGGGCTGTGAAAATATCTACAGACCCTGGACTTAAATTGTTTCAACTTCCCTCAAAACGACGTTATAGGGCACTGCACACCAGAACAACTAGACACAAGAACAGTTTTTTTTTCCTGAATGCCATCACTCTGCTAAACAATTAATTCCCACAACACTGTCAAACTATTAGTAAGACTGTATTATTATCCTTCTTCTCATTCTTCCTATTACCTATTTCCTCCTACTTATGACTATAAATGTCAGGGTTCCAAGTAAAACCCCTACGAAAACTCTGAGGCTTGAGTTTTCCTCTGTAACATTTTATTAGAAATGTCATATTGGCACATCTGGGAAAACCCGAATCTGAAAATTTCCAGGTTTTCCTCATCCAAAGAGAACTTCAAGTCCCTGCCCAGCACCCACTGGTCCATCACACAGTCCAATCAAACATCATTCCAATGAAGATGCCTCCCAGTTCCAGCCTTTCAGGTGCAGGGCTAGTTGTCCTTGACTTCTTGAGAAAGGAATGTTATTATGACTATATATCACCCATGCTCCATAAAATTCCCCCTCCCAATTTTTTCCACAGTAGTAAATGCGGCAGGTCTGAAGGCCTAATACAAAAGTTGGCTTCCAGGCCTGGCAGGCTGCCGCCCCCCCCCCCCCCCCCCCCCCCCCCCCGTCAGACAAGCGTGTTCTGAAACAAGAGTAGCATAGTGGTTAATCATTCAGCATACTAACCACCTCTCCCTCCCCCAGGAGGACCCTTTGGCTTATCAGGAAATTTATCATGGAATTGCTTTACTAGCCTATCTGCTTTGACATTCCAACTTTTAATCCACATGGCCTCAGACAAAGGGTACCCTTTCCAATGTACTAAATATTGTAATCTACTTCTATACAACCTAGAGTCTAAGATCCTTTTTACTTCCTAATGGGTTTCCCCTTGCACCATGATAGGCTTAGGGGGTGCTTGAGCTTGCAGTCTTACTCTAGAGGTTATGGGGGCGAGATCTTGGCCCCCTCAGAGAGGGCTCATAACTTGGGTGTTCTCCTGGATCCACGGCTGTCCTTGGAAGATCATATGATGGCCGTGGCCAGGGGTGCTTTTTATCGGGTTTGCCTGATACACCAGTTGCATCTCTTTCTGGACCGGGATGCCCTGCGCACGGTCACTCATGCCCTCGTCACGTCACGTCTGGACTACTGCAATGCTCTCTACATGGGGCTCCCCTTGAAGAGACTCGGAGGCTCCAACTGGTCCAGAATGCAGCCGCGCAGCTGATTATGGGGGCGACACGGCGCACCCATGTAACACCGCTCCTGCGCAAGCTGCACTGGCTTCCGGTGGTCTTCCGGATGCGATTCAAGGTGTTGGTCACCACCTTTAAAGCGCTCCATGGCTTAGGACCAGGGTATATACGAGACCGCCTTCTGCCACCGAGAGCCTCCCACTGGCCAATACACTCCCACAGGGAGGGGCTCCTCAGGGTGCCGTCGGCCCAACAATGCTGACTGGCAACACCCAGAGGGACAGCCTTCTCTGTGGGGGCACCAGCCCTCTGGAATGAGCTGTCCCTAGAGGTTCGTATGATCCCCGACCTGCGTATCTTTCGCCGCGCCCTGAAGACCCTTTTGTTCCAACAAGCCGGGCTCACCTAATATGAATTTTAAAATGGGAGTATGTTAATTTTTTAAATTTTGTGGGCCAAATTTTTATATATTCGTTTTTAAACTATTTTAAATTCTGTGAGTATGTGTTTTAATATGGCTGTACACCGCCCTGAGTCCTTTGGGAGAAGGGAGGTATACGAGTTTAATCAAATCAAATCAAATCAAATTAAATCAAATCAAATCAAAATGGCTGGCTTTAGCAAGCTACAGTGGAAAACTGGATGTGTTTTCCCTAGAATGAATGGGAGGTTCAGCTGAACTGTCACTGGGTTAATTACTTTCACTATTGGGAATGGACCTAAGAATTTAGGTCCCAACTTCTTGCTAGGCAGCCTAGGTTTTATGTATTTGGTAGACAGATAGACCCAGTCTCCCACCCGTAAAGGGGGTTGAGGAGATCAGTGTTTATCGGCTTGTTTTTTGTATGATTCAGCAGCTTCTGCTATTGCCTTCTTGGTATTTTCCCAGCCTTTTCCCATCCACTCATTCAGGGTCATAGAGGAGGGAGGTTCCCTGGGCAGTTCAAGCATAGGCACAAAGTCCATTCCACTGGTGACCTGGAAAGGGGTAACTGTGCACAACGTTGCTCCATTCGTACTCGGATGGAAAGCTGAACCAAGTCCTTGCGTGGATCTGAGTGAGTTCAGGAACTCTCTCCAAAACATTGCTGTAAATTGGACTCCGCTGTCGATGTGGTATTCCATGTAGGCAGTAGATTTGATGAACGTCTTTGCCAGTTTTTTAGCAGATGGTGATCCCGAACAAGCTGTAAAGTGGGCTTGTTTTGAAAATAAACCAATTACTGTCCAAATAATTGTATTTCCCCCACTCTCTGGAAGCTCAACTATAAAATCCATTGCAATCTCTTCCTAAGATCTGCTGGGGCTTGCCACTTGCTGGAGGAGTCCAGGGGGTTTCCCTGGTCTCATTTTCATGACTGCACATGTGGCACAGCTTTTTACGTAGTCTTCCACATCAGTTTTCATTTTTGAAAACCAAAATTGTCTTCTGGCCAAATGTGGGGTTTTTAAGAACCAGAAATGGCCAGCCAACCTGGAGTCATGGCTGTGTTGCAATCCTCCAGCCTCAAACTGGCATGGACATATAACTTTGGACCCTTCCAAGCCAATCCATTCCTTTCAGTTAAGATGTCCTTATTGTCTATGAACCACTGGTTGGGAGTTCTGCCTTTAGTGCTGCCGTCTGTTTGTACCGTCTGGGGTTGGGTTGTCTTTTGGCTTGGCCCCTGGTGGTGACTTGTGCGGCTGATTACGAGGGGGGAATGATGGCATGAACAACTTCCTCCCTGCGGCTATCGAATTGGGGTTTTCTCGATAGAGCATCGGCCAGTAGATCTTTTTCCTGCTGGGATGTACTTTAATTTAAACTGCCTGAAGTATTACCCAGTGAATTTATTTAGGAGAAAATTTCTGAGGGGTCTTTAGAGCTTTGAGGTTTTTGTAATCAGTCGAGATCTCGAAGGGCACTTTGCTCCCTCTAGGAAATGCAAAGAAGGGCCCAGTGGACTACACAGGCTTCTTTCTCCAAGATGGCCTACCTTCTTTCGATGTCAGTTAGTTTTTTAAACACATAGGCACAGGGTAGGAGCTGTCCCTGTGGGTCTTTTTGCATGAGCACTGCTGCTATGGCCACAGTGCTGGCATCTGTTTAGATTATAAATTGCTATTCTGGGTCTGGATGCTGGAGAATCGGTTCCTCGGCGAATAGCTTCTCTAATTTCTCGAATGCCTTTTGATAGTCCATTGACCAAGCAAACAGTTGGCTTGTCGTAGCCTTGGTCATTGGCTTCTCAGGGGTTGGCCCCATTTTTAAAGTTCTGTTAGGGGCAAGGAGACTTCTGCGAATGCTGGTATAAACTGTCTCTAAAAGTTTGCGAACCCCAGGAAGCTTTGCAGCTCTTTGTGGATGCATGGGGGTTGCCAGTCTAGCACCGCTCTTACTTTTCCTGGGTCCATCTCCACCTCTCCGCTGGATATACAGTAGCCTAGGTAGTCAAGGGAGGTCTGGTGGAATTCACATTTTGACAACTTTGTGTAGAGTTTAGCGGCTAGGAGTTTTTTCAGTACTTGCCGTACCAGCTTTATGTGCTCCTCGAGGGTCTCACTGAATATGAGAATGTCATTTAGGTAAACTAGGACCCCTTTGTATAAGTGCTTATGTAACACTAAATTATGTAATTTAGATGCTATCTAACTCTCAACATTAAAAAAAACCATTAAAAACAAGAAAGAACAAACCTATTGACAAAAAGGAGTGGAAAGAGTGACAAAAAACAAAATGAAACAAACCCACATGTTCTCCACTTATGATCACAATTGAGTCCAAAATTTCTGTTGCTAAGCAAGACTGTTGCTTAGTGAATTTTGCCCCATTTTATGACCTGTCCTGCTACAGCTGTTAAGTGAATCACTGCAGTTGTTAGGTTACTAACATGGTTGTTAAGTGAATCTGGTTTCCCCATTGACTTTGCTTGTCAGAAGGTCATAAAAAGCAATCACATAACCCTGGGACACTGCAACTATCATAAATATGAGCCAGTTGCCAAGCATCCAAATTTGGATCATGTGACCATGGTAGGCTCCAATGGTCATTAAGTATGAAAAACGCTCATAAGTCACTTTTTCAGGGCTATAACTTCGAATAGTCACTAAATGAAGGGTTCTAAGTTGAGGACTACTTGAAATGCAAAGAGTGATGTCGCTTATCTCATGGCAAAGGCCTGAGCAAACAATTTGTTGTTTCAAAAGACCTTTGAAACATAAGCAGGATGTGGGCTATACGGATATTTGAGGAAACCTCATTCCAGAGGGCAGGCACTGCTATAGAGAAAGTGCAATTCTGAGATGTCAGAAGATGGTGTGTGTTTTAATCATAGGAATTAGCCAGGGAGATACTGTGAGTAACATATGGATCCCTCAAGTAGCTGGGCCCTGTGCAATGTAGGGTTTTATAAATAATGGCCAGCATCTTATAGCTCATTCAGAAGCAAACCAGACACCAGTATAGTTAGGGAATCAGTGGTGTTATATGATCATACTGAATTATGCCCTTCACTGCTGCATTCTGGACCAACTAAGGCTTGTGGGTGGTCTTCAACAGCAGCTCCACTGAGAGCACATTGCCATAGTTAAGCCATTAGTCTTTTCTCCTTGTAGGAGGTTTCTTACTCCGTTCCCCCCACCCTAAGGTTTGCTTTTCTTCCCCCAGGTAAGTGGGTCACAGTCTTCCATCGTTTTTATTTTCTAACAACACATATGGGATCATCTGGATTGTAGAGAAATTCTTAGAAATAAAGATAATGCTTATTGTGGTCCCTAGGTTTAGTAGGAAGATTCGGTACACATAAGAATGCTGGGTTGGAACCAGCATACACAGTGCCAAGCTTATCTTAGTCAGAACAGAGCATGAAGATAGATTAAGGTGGGGATGGGGAAACTGTAGCCCTTTGATGTTCAGTTAACATGGCCAGTAAACATTAGGAATCATAGCACAGAAGCATCTGATTGGCTATGGTTATTTACATCTCATTTAAAAGACTGAGCAATTCATGTCCTGATCTCTCAGTCTTGATTTCTCCACACGTACTTACAATCATATATGATTTGATTGAGATCCCAATTTTATGATTTAGATCAGGGGCTCCCAACCCTTGATCTGTAGCCCAGTGCTGGGTCGCAGGCTGTTCAGAACCAGGCCACAGAAGTGGTACGCATGCGAAACTATTCTCCCACCCACCCACCCCGTGTGTCATCTCTGCTGGTCTACCAAGCTGGAAAGATTGAAGACCACTGGTTTAGAGAACAGTTCTTTCACTTCAGGCTAAAACAAAGGCTGATCCATTCCATTCAGCAACTAGGTGAGAAGCTTAAAGATTTCATACCATGTTACTTTATGCATGTGACTTTTTTTCTTTCCCTTTCTTCCCCAATTGATTCTTTATATATATTAAAGTCTAGTATTATTATCGACAACAATATATGTGCTACTTTTGCATACAGAACAAATAGAAGTGACCTGAAATGTGAAAACGGCAAGAACTATTAAAATCAGAACCCACCAAAATAGTATATGCAGTTGTTTTAAAAATGCATTGCTTTTTTACTACCTGCTCTTCAAGTATCACACTTAGATTTTCTATCATGCTGGGAAGCACAAGATTTGAAATTTGCTCCATCGGTTGACCTGGACTTTCCCATAAGGAATTTACTTTTGTTTTTATCTTTTACTGTTCATTCTTTGTCCCAGATCAATATATAGTAGAAACAAAGCTTCTATTCATTGCTTTGGATTTGTGAGTATTTGTTTTTGTGTGTGACTAAATGCTATCAGCAAAGAAACTTTCCAGGTTCACAAAGTTCATGCTTACTGAAATTTGGTAAAGATTTCATATGTTAACTATTTCTTCCAGAATTTTTTTCTTAATTATTTCCTTCAGTTTCTTTTGCATGCATTGTGTACAATGCAATGCTTCTCTTCTCAGCCTTGAGATGTCTTATGGAACTGAAATAGACAAAACATTCACAGATGTAGATCAATATTCTTTGCTGAAGCTGCTAATTCTTGTGGATTTGCATTGATGTTTTGTACATTTCCTATATTTAAGACATGTAGAAGTAAATGTTATTCATATATATTTGAATAATATAAATGTAGTTTATTTATATTTGATAAATACAGCATAAGAGTATACTATTTTGATACATCTTATGCTCAGTTTTAAGTTATGAACAAAGCATGGTACTTTAGTATTGACTAAAAGCAAGGGAAAAAACAAAAAAATAAACACTAACACTGAGTTTATTGGTAGCTTTTTGAAGTTTAATGAAAAACTACATTTTCTCAAGGTTCAATGTCTCTGTGATGGCTCAGCAGCTACAGACAGCTGGAGAGCTGACAGCCCAGGTTCGAGACCCGCGCAATGGGGTGAGCTCCCATTATTTGCCCCAGCTCCTGCCCACCTAGCAGTTCAAAAGCATGCAAATGCGAATAGAATAGAAAATGGAACGGAACGGAACGGAACAGAACAGAATAGAATAACAGAGCTGAAACTTGGACGGGACCTCAGCGGTCCAATCCCATTTAGGCAGGAAACCTTATACCATTTCAGACAAATGGTTGTCCAATCTCTTCTTAAAAACTTGCAATGGTGGAGCATTTACAACTTCTGCAGGCAAGTTGTTCCACTGATTAATTGTTCTAACTGTCAGGAAATTTCTCCTTACTTCTAGGTTTCTTCTCTCCTTGATTAATTTCCACCCATTGCTTCTTGTCCTGCCCTCAGGTACTTTGGAGAATAGAGTATCTAATAGAGTAAATTAATAGATACTATTTTAATGGGAAGGTAACAGAGTTCTGTGTGCCTTTGGTGTATAGCCATGCTGGCCACATGACATGACCATGAAAGTTCCTCAGCTAAGAAATGGAGATGAGCACCATGCCCTAGAGTTGCACATAAGTGACAGGGAAACCTTTACCTTTTTACCAATGCCCTCAATTATCCCTTATTGGAATCTTCCCCATTTATTCAAGATTTTCAGGGCTTTGAAAACAGAGGCCTCTCATCTGTCTTGGTTCTAAAAGATCAGCGTGACAAAAATTTGTAAAACAAGATGTTTGATCATTGAAACGCATATTTTAAATTTATAGAATTGCATATAAACAATGAGTCAGAGTAATTATGAACTGAGCTACAAATATTCACAATAAAATGCATACATAATTTTCGTTTGATCTTTGTGAGAAGAGTGATATGGAAATGTGTTAAGTAGCTAAGCTTACACAATCGCAATGTTTTATATAACATTGTTATTCATTTTGATGTAATGTCTTTTTTATTTATTTATTTTAATCTCACGAAACAATTCAAATCATTTTGGAGTTGGACAGCCCAGAAAACTGATAAACAGACTTTATACTTGAAATCAATGAATAATATAAATTTCAGGTAGTGCAGAAAGTGAAAGATAATGTGTTTTAGTTCTTTTATTTGATCAAGAAATATGAGTTAGACTTACTGGAGCTGAAGTGACCACCATGTTTCATCTACTGCTTTGATCGATGTGTTTATGAAACAGGAAATGACATATAAAGTAATTAAAGAACGTCAATAATATTACGATTAAATGAGAGGCCAGGCACTAAAATGACTAAGTCTGGTAAGTCTATGTCTGACACAGGCTTTATGTCATTGACAGAAAGTCACATATCAGAGCCAAAGATGATCTTATTCAGGAGTCCTGGGACAACTGTCATCCCAAGCTGCTGTTATGAGGGAATTGTAACTAAGGAGTTTCCCAGGTCCCTGAGTTGTGGGATTTTTTTTACCCTAAAACCGTAATTTTCCCTTGCACAAACCAATTTATCATCATATTAACAGATTAACAGAGTTGGAAGGGACCTTGTAGGTCATCTAGTCCAACCTCCTGCCCAAGCAGGAGACCCTACTTTGTTCCTTGCTTCCAATGCTTCCCATCTGTTGACTTTCATGATGGTTTAAAAATGCCCATATAGATGCCAGAAAACAGAAGAATACTGAAAATAAACTCTCATACGATAATCATCTTTTTGCCATTGACAAAACATCAACCTACTGAGCAGACTTCTGTCTGCATGTTTATATTCAATGACTCTTTCGCAGCTTGTGGTTTCAAAAATATGTTCCTGCTGTTACCGTCTTCAGCGTTTGAGAGTGTTTTATCTCCATATGGAACAAACTGGACTTAACAGCCTTAGCTAAGCATAACTATGAGTGGGAGGAAGGGAAAAGTAATGATAGTCCTAGGTCTTTGTTTCTGGATGAGAGCCAGACCATCTGCTTAATCCAGGATCATATTAGCCAACAACTTCCTTTTTACCCAGTAGTTGCTAGTAACATGCCCTAACAGGAATGAGGTCTGGGAAAAGTATTATCTTCTTTCTTCATGTCACAGTTTCATGAAAATTTGCCACTTTTCAAAGTACAGTTAGGGGGGAGGGGGGGAGCAGGAAATTTATTTGCAATAGGTATATGAAGAGAAGAAAAAGGTAAACCTCCTTCCCCCCCCCAACATACCTGGCATTATAACCCCCCATCCTGGATTTCTCTCACAGTTGCAAATGTTTTTTTCTTCATTTTTTTAGGAAAGCCTGGGTTTTTTTTTTTTTTTTTTTTGCCTATTATTTTGGCCTAGTTCCTTCTACGCACATGAGCAGTAATAGCATTAAGATTCCTGCCCATCCTTGAGAGGCAGGAGCAGACACCAAAACCAGATGATTTCCAGGTCCAAGTATATGCATGCTTTGTCTGGATTTTAAACATTAAAAAGATATCTTGGATTTTCTTGGTTGGGGGGGGGCGAAAACTCTGTTTATCCCCCAAAAGACAAACTCTTCTGATAAATGGAAAGGAAGGGCTGGAAACCACAGAACCTTGTAGGGATTCTATAGCAGTAGCCCAGATCCGAGGCTGGCAAAAAAAACCCCATTGCTGGAGACTGTCTCAAGATCAATTTACACTCCTTGTTTGGGGGAAAAAGGGAGGCGGCTAAGGAGAGAAGACGGCCTGAAATTAGTCAGAAGGGCTGCTCATCCTGCCTCCCACATACTAAAACGCCTCTTACAGAGAAAGTGCTTGCCTGGAAGGGAGAGGTGCAAAGTAATTTCACAGGAAGATCATCAACGTGCTTTGAACCGGAAGCTCTGTTGTTGATCTTTGCCAGGCGAACTCCTTGGGATCCCAAGGTTTTCTGCACAGCATAAAGGAGCAACTTCAGAGCAGTGTGTTCAGATCCCGCCTCCCCCCACACCCACTGCCAGCTTGTCTATTGAGAAGTCTGGTAATAAGATCAGATTATATTCCTCTCCTTGTCTTTTCTCTCCCGGTCCCCTCCACCCAACCCCAGGCCCTGCCTTCTGGAAGAAACAAATACCGAAAGTCTTCCTGGAATCTTGTGATAACTTTTGGGACGTTTTTCAGCCCTGCAAGCAATTTGGTGGTAAGACAATAGCGATGTTCTTTTCATGTTATTTCTCTGGCTGGGTATGCATTGTTGCCAGATGAGTGTCAGATGTCAGATTTATTGATGTTGTCGAAGTCTGCTTTTGTATCCTGGGCGCAAAATTAAAACGGCAGTGTAATTTAGCTGGAAGGATACCTGAGCAAGGACAGTGAGTATTGTCTTCACAGACCCAAACTTTTAAAGCAACTAAATGCAAACAGTTGGCAATGTAAACAGGCATATTTTCTATAGAGAGCATGGGGAAAAATAAATGTTTTCATCGTTTAGATTTGGAGTATTTATTCTCTTGGCTCTGCACATCCACAATTGTCTGCAACATCATTTACAAGAGATTTCCTTGGGATTCCCTCTTGTGTATGTTAATGCAGAATTCCATCCCAAATTAAAGATATTATATTATTAAGAACTTATGTACTGAAGAAACTGTTTCAAAGCAATCTACAAAGGAAAGATATTTATTCACGTACATATATGCATGAAAGGGAACCAAGGAAGAATGCAATAGTTAATCAGCCACTATTTTCATGAAATAAGTTTTAGTACAATTGGTTGATAAGTTTTGTCTATGCCATTTATAGAAAAGAAAGCTGGTGATAAATAAAAATGTCTCTATTAAACTGGAGGAAAAGGAATAGGTTTTATGTTGCAATTCTCTTAGGTATAATTATCATAGAGTTCAATGAAATGTACTTGACAGTTTGAGAGAGAATGTGTTACATGGTGGAAAACACAGTATTTTAGTTGTTAACAAGTGGAAGGAAAAGGGAAGAGATGATGTCTATACAGAAAGATGGGTACTGATTTATCAGGCACATATTAAGAAGTTGGTCTTGACTGATAAAACTCAAAAGGGCTTAGGTTTCTATGAAGCCATCTCTTCCATTTCATACCTGTCCAGTTGATATGATTGGCAGAAGAAGCTCTGTTGCTTCTGAGGTCAGAGGCTTGCTCTTTTAGCATGCAAGAGAAGATCTTGTCCTGATTGCTCCTAGATACAGAAGACCTTACTACTCCCTTGGGAGTTGTGTTTGCCCTTCTTAATATTTGGAGTCCTGTATAGGTATATCTCTTTGCTAAGCTTGGAATTGTTAGATCATTTTATTACTTGCTGTTATAATTGCTACTAATGTTAACTTTAATCTATAATCCTAACTGTTTTTATATATTACTTTTGTCTTAAACTGGGTTCGATGCCTTGAGTGCTCAGACCCAGAAGAGAAAGTAATTATAGAACTCTAATAAATAAAAGTAAACATGTCTTCCCACTAGCCAAAAGGTCGCTATCTCATTTAATCCGCCATTGATTTTGAATCCCTTCAGATTAATAGCCTTGAATTTACTTATTAGAAATACAGAGTTGCTTTTCTGCCTAGTATCCTCCTCCTCTCATTATCTTCCTCCTCCCTCCTATTATTATCTCTGGGAAGAATCAAAAAGTCAGTTTGGCATTGTGGTGAAGGTACTGATCCATAAACCAGGAAACTCTGAGTACAGTACTAATTCCACTTTAGGCATGAAAGCCAGCTGGTTGATTTTGGGCCAGTCCTTCTCTCTCATCCCAATCCCCCTGACAGGATTGTTGTTGTGGGCAAAATGGGAAGACAGAGTATTATTAATATTAACTCCTACCTTGACTTATTTATAAGCAAATGATAAATGCTTATGATAAAAGCAAAATAAAAACAAAACATACTGTAAATAACTAAAAGAAATAAAACTAGGACAGCTTGGGGATGTGCCTAGGAAGGAAAAAAGCTGATACAGGTATTTAAATCATGTAAATCATTTGCATAATGATGTTACACACATACATGGATGCCCATTAAGTTACTCCTAAATTTTAACATGTATGACATATGAAAGTTGCTTTTGCAAACAACCTTGAACATAGCATGCAATAAATATCCTTTGGGTAACAAATTTCCTTTATTTGATTTTTAAAAAAAGAATTTCCTTTGGTTCAAAGAGTTATTCTCAGTAGTTGTTTGTTTTTTTTAAAGGAAGGGCTAAGAAATGCTAATCTTTGAAGCTCTAACGATGTCACACACATAGGCAACATGAGCTATGCAATTTCCTGTGACATTTCTACACAAAATAGAAAGTATATAGAATTATAATATGATCCATTCAAATCTAAAGCTAATTCCCACTCTGGGTTTTCTCTAACTCATTCTAGAGTTTGATTTAAAATTGCCAGCAGAGGTCTCTTTTATAATTGTCTATGGTATCCTGTCAAAACCTCTCTTAGTATCAACATCTGCACACAATTTTCCTAACTTCTTTAGAAAGATCATATTCATTTAAAACTTTATCTCTCTAGAGAAATGAAACACCTGCACAAATACTGCTTTCCAGAATTCAAATATTTGTCCTGCACTGAAATAAAAACTCCCTAAAGAATGCTGCTGATTTTAAAGTCAGTCTAATATTTAACCGGCATTAAGGCAAGATGCATTACTAGCCAAATCACATTTTAAATCAAAGACTTGTTTTATTTTCTGCAGACTACGGTAATTCCTACTGGAAAATGTAGTGATAAGTTATCTATGTGATTGGGTCACCACTGATAAGCCTTATTGTTTCACAAAATAAAGATAGTTTCATATTACTAATTAGTTATTTTTTCATGTGCCATTATACATTATCCTGTGTCATGATACGGTGCTCAACTATGGAGACATTGAGTATCGTAGAAATTTATATGAACTATAGTTTTTGATTTAACGATAGACCTATCAATATAGATATAACATTGATATAGATACAGATATAGATATAGATATAGATACAGATATACCGCATATAGTCGAGTATAAGCCGAGTTTTTCAGCACGTTTTTCATGCTTAAGAAAGCCCCCCTCAGCTTATAATGGAGTGACAAAAAATGCCTTTTTTCCTGCACCCGTTTTGGTTCCCAGGGTTGCAGGCAGGCTTGCTAAAGCCAAAATGGAGCATGGGGGGGGGGTGCGGCGCCCCTCCCCCGCGCCCCTTTTTGGCTCCCAGGAGTTGTAGGCAGGCTTGCTAAAGCCAAAATGGGGTATGTGTGTGGGGGGGTGCGGCGCCCCTCTCCTGTGCCCCTTTTTGGCTCCCAGAAGTTGCAGGCAGACTTGCTAAAGCCAAAATGGGGCGTGGGGGGTGCGGCGCCCCTCCCCGCGCCCCTTTTTGGTTCCCAGAAGTTGCAGGCAGGCTTGCTAAAGCCAAAATGGGGTGTGGGGGGGTGCGGCGCCCCTCCCCCGCGCCCCTTTTTGGCTCCCAGAAGTTTCAGGGAGAAAGAAACAAAGAAATCTTCACTGTTTAGGGAGATCCCATGTGCACTGAGCTTGAGTTGAGAGCTTCTTGTAATTGAGAGCTTCTTGTAATTGGCTGCTAGCTATCCTTGCTCAGGCTAAGGAGTGGGTAAATGTGGCCCTTTTACAACCTGTGGACTTCAACTCCCAGAATTCTCCCAGCTTGGCTGTCTCAGGAATTCTGGGAGTTGAAGTCCACAGGTTATAAAAGGGCCACATTTGCCCACCCCTGGGCTAAGCTAATCAGTAGTGGAGCTCTAAGAATGCCAGATGAGAAGGAGAAAGGGAGGGAGAGAGAGAGAGAGAGAGAGAGAGGGAGAGAGAGGGAGAAGAAAGAAAGAAAGAGACAAAGAAAGAAAGAAAGAAAAAGAAAAAGGAGGGAGAGAGAGAGAGAGAATGCAGGTATCTCTTAACAGAAGCTTGAACTTGCCTGAAATTAGATCAAGCCAGTGACTGGGTGGGCGTGGCTAGCTGGTCATGTGATATGTGTATAGGGACTACTCAGAGGGCTGAAAAAAGTCATTTCTGACAGGTCCTCGCACTTTTGACCGGTCCTCACACTTATGACCATCCTCACATTTATGCCCGTGCAGCATTCTTAACAACCATGTCACTCATTTCACAACTGCTTCTCTTCACCATGGTGACAAGATAGGGCAAAAACATAAAATGTGAGGACAGTCGTAAGTTCGAGGACTGGTCACAAGTGCGAGGACCAGTCAAAAATAACTTTTTCAGCCCTCTGAGTAGTCCATATGCAGAAAAGGATTACCCGGATGGCTGAAAAAGGTGATTTCTTGACAGGTCCTCGCACTTTTGACCGGTCTTCGCACGTATGACTGGTCATCATTTATGCCCATTGTAGCATTCTTAACAACCATGTCACTCATTTCACAACTGCTTCTCTTCACCATGGTGACAAGATTTTTGTTTTTGTTGATCCTCTTTTCCACTTACAGAGCTAGTTTACTGGGTTTTTTTGAAATCAATATTCAAAAACATTTAACCTACTGATGCCTCAATTAATGTAATTTTATTGGTATCTTTTTATTTTGAAATTTACCAGTAGCCGCTGCATTTCCCACCCCTGGCTTATACTCGAGTCAATAAGTTTTCCCAGTTTTTTGTGGTAAAATTGGGTGCCTCGGCATATATTCGGGTCGACTTATACTCGCGTATATACAGTAGATACAGATCTAGATGTAGATATAGAAAGGCCTATAGCTTGGCTTAACAATAGACCTCTGTCCGAAGTGATTGCTGTCATATGGGTACATTATTACTTGTCGTATTTGACTGAGACAGTCCTGATTAAAATGGAAACAAATTTCAGGTTTAGGTTCTTCAGTGAGCTAAATTGGAAGTGTTTGTTTTTAAAACTCTGAACCTGTGTGACCCTCTCAAAGAGATCAACCAGACCTCTTTACTTGAAAGTCAGTAATACCATTGAATTTAAGGATACATTTTTAATAGACATGGCTCGTAGTGTGTGAAGTGAATTCCTGATAGCTTGCGCTTCTGTGCTCCTGCCTTCCTATACATAGGTTTGGGGTATACTGAGTTAAGTATATCTTCTAGTTCAATATTACTCTTTTTGGTTGCCAGCAATTTTCTAACATTTTATGCAAGAGCTTTCCAATCCCTACCAGGAGATGAAAATTAAAGCTTGAGTCTTCTGCAGCAAAGCATCGAATTCTGCCATTCAGCTTCCACTGAGTTCATTAGACATTTTGCTTGCATGTGGGCAAGGTATATACATCAAAGCATGAGCAAAAGTTTCACTCACAAACACACATAAATTGTGTTTAAATGCTAGTCAAAGATTGTGTCAAATGCACATGGGAATAGTGGGGAACAATCCCAATTTATATTCCGAATTTGCATTCAGTTAGGTTATGTATAGGGTCGTCATAAGACTTATCTTTTGTGACTAATGAACACAACTATATTAAAAGACAGGGGACTTTTGCTAAACCACAGAAACATTTTTTCTAATAATAAAAGATTACCACTAAAGTTATGACATCTTTTCTTCTTTGACAGCTATCTTTGCAGACCTTTAAAAATCTTTCATTTAAATTGTATTCTTAATAACTTCAGACTTTTATCTCTTTTCGGTTTTTCATTCTATCCTTCCTGTTGTTCCACAGCCACAAAAGTGACTCATTCAAAGTGACAGCCCAGGAAATTGAACAGAAAAACATAAGGCTTTTGAAGCTCAAAATCAACCTAGAAACTTTTTTTTTATTCTATCCATCAGGAACACGCATAGTTAAAATAACTAGGGATGTACTTATACAAACAAGTAAACAAAACTATTTTAAGGATCTGGGCAAAGCTGAAGAAAAGATTGTTACAGGTTTGAGAAAGCAAAATAACAAAAGAGTATTTATTGCTAAGATAGACTCTGTTCATGCATACATATTGAATGTATCTGTAAATGTATCTATGAACTGCTGTAAGTTGAGGACTACCTGTATTAACTCCTTCGGAATTTAGCACACTGTTCCAAAAGATATTGTAAAGGGGAGCCAGGCATGTATAATCCGATAAACCAGAACTATATTAACATTTGGGTGGTCTAGTTATTTATCTGTGCTTTCAGTTTTTAAAAAATGGCAAAACTTGTGTTGTTTTATCATTCAAACTCGAATAACATTGATCCCTCGCAATTTTATTTTCTAAAAAGAACATGGATACAAATATGCTGAAATTCTACCATATAGGACTTGGAAGATCACTGCACAAATGCAGAAGGTGTTCAGGATTAAGGTCTAAAACTGTCGCCTCCTTATTAAATATTTCTAAAGAGAGCAAGTATGTGGATAATGATTTTCCCAATTTGTTTTTAAATTAGAATAGAATAGAATAGAATAGAATAGAATAGAATAGAATAGAATAGAATAGAATAGAATAGAATAGAATAGCAGAGTTGGAAGGGACCTTGTAGGTCTTCTACTCCAACCCCCTGCCCAGCCAGGAAACCCTACACCACTTCAGACAAATGGTTATCCAACATCTTCTTAAAAATTTCCAGTGTTGGGGCATTCACAACTTCTGCAGGCAAGTGGTTCCACTTATTAATTGTTTTAACTGTCAGAAAATTTCTCCTTAGTTCTAAATTGCTTCTCTCCTTGATTAGTTTCCACCCATTGCTTCTTGTTCTACCCTCAGGTGCTTTGAAGAATAGTTTGACTCCCTCTTCTTTGTGGCAACCCCTGAGATATTGGAACACAGCTATCATGTCTCCCCAGTCCTTCTTTTCATTAAACTAGACATACCCAGTTCCTGCAACCGTTCTTCATGTTTTAGCCTCCAGTCCTCTAATCATCTTTGTTGCTCTTCTCTGCACTCTTTCTAGAGTCGCAACATATTTTTTACATCGTGGCGACCAAAACTGAATGCAATATTCCAAGTGTGGCCTTACCAAGGCATTATAAAGTGGTATTAACACTTCACGTGATCTTGATTCTATCCCTCTGTTTCTGCAGCCCAGAACTGTATTGGCTTTTTTGGCAGCTGCTGCACACTGCTGGCTGATATCTAAATGGTTGTCTACTAGGACTCCAAGATCCCTCTCACAGTTACTACTATTGAGCAAGGTACCATATATACGGTACCTGTGCATAGATCGAGGCATACAGTTCACAATACAGTTTGAGTTGGTATTCTTTATCTTGATTCTTTCCTTTGAAAATATTGGCAGTATGGTTATGATTTGTAAAAGCAAAGAAACCAAAAAGCTACTTTGGATATAGCTTGGTTTCATGTGAGCAAAGTCATGGTCCTAATCTCCCATCTGACTCTTCCTCTCAGCGCATTTTTCCCACTCCTTATCTTATAGCAAGTCTTTATGCTGAAACTGCATAAATCATCTGCAAATAAGATTTGTGATCCAAAACAAAGCCAACAACTGTCTGTGAAGATTCTCAGTCATCCAGATCATGGTTTTTGTCTCACGGGTGCTTTTTCCAAAGGGGCCAGAAAAGGATATTATTTCTCATATCCTTTCTGGGTTCTGAAAGATTGTAAGATCCGCAGAGCACATTAACCTTAATTCAGTTGGAGATCTGAATGCACAAGTCCTGTGTGCCTTCAGTTTTCCCTTTGTCAGTTTTTCAGCATTACCAGGTTGTATGCTTCATGTGAAGACAGAAAACTAAAACTGAAACTGGCGTCCGCTTTTGTTTCTATAAAGCACAAATTTGAAAAAGACACATGTTTTAAAATTACTCAGGGAAGGAATTTTGGCCCAAGTTTTATTTTTAACAATGGATTACATAAAACAAGGAAGAAGGGAACTAACAAAGAGTAATCTTTGGAAGCCTCAGTCCCTGCTTCTGCATCTCCCAGATGGTGCAATAAATAGGTCAAGTATCTGAGATTGTGAAACAGATGGAAGATTTAAAACAAAACTAGGTATAGGTATATTGAAACAGGTAATTATAAATACTAATATTCAGGAATGTCCGTCCTCCCCCCATTTCCTTTTGCTCCATTTCCCATAATAAGATTGCATTTAAAAGTGTTTGATTTATTACTCAGCTTTTACAGTCATTTATTTATTTTTTAAGAAAGAACCTTTCGATGAAACCTAGTTTCAGGTTGAATCTACTACTGCATTAATATTGCATAAGCACTTTACATTCTTTGCTGCTTACTAATGTCATATCATTATATACTGTACTACTGTCTTCTATGAGACAGACTGATGATCATCTCTACAATCCTTGTTTCCTAATCCTGAATCTCCCAGGAAATTTCTTGCAGTACAGATTGAAGCCGTGATTTAATAGCAAACTACTCTTAAATAATAAGATATAACTTTAATAATGGGCTTGAATTATTTCTAAATTTAAGTGCTTAGGAACGTTTGTTAAAGAATATTTCTTGTGGAAATTTGCCCTGACTCATTTGAAACCACGTAACAGATTTCTGTGAAATGGGAAAGGATTTTACATTACACTAGTTTAGTCTGGCTTGTGCGGTCTAGATATTTGATCAAAACATTAATTTGGTGACTAGACTAGATTTTCAGGAACCAATGAGCAGATTTAAGATAATAAAACTTTTGAAGGAAAAAAAAAAGGAAAAAAATAGCAATATTTTCATAAAAGTTAATATTATCATTTCACTGGGGGCAATCCTGCCATTGATGGTGATTTACCTTCCTCTTCTGGAGCTATTCCTCCCTGTGCCCCTGTGTTCTCCAACACATGGAACAGATTTTGAAGAAGAAAGGACCAAAAAAAGTAGCTTTTGGTGTAATTTCACTCTAGGCTTTGTCAAAAACAATTTCATCTACACATTAACAGTCTACAGATTTGCAGACAGTGCATTTCAAATAACCTTTCAAAATCTCCATGTTCTGCCACCAAACAATGAAGAGTTCTGCAAATAATAGAGAAAACCCATTCAACATGATAATTTGATCAAAGCTGGGCAAAAATAAGTGTTATTGAACGTATAAAAGTTGCATTTAGTGAGATGGGCAGTTATATAAATGTGATTAATAAATGTATAATATGCGTTATTATGGGTAATATGTTATTGAACATAATAACATACTAGTATTGAAGTTCCAAAGACATAAAAATCTTAATATTCTGCAAATTCTAGCAAATTTGCAAAAATATCCACATTTTTAAAAAAGGATACTCTCAGTCTCAATCTAATAAGCAGTATCGTTGGATTCCTTGGAAAAAAGAAATGTTCCGTTTCTCTCATTCCAAATTGGACTTTTTTTTTATTTTAGAAAATGTATTCATAGAGCATATCAGTATCTCAGAAATGTTTATGTTAATTCTAAACTTTTTCATTATTAAATAGATAGTTTTGTTTTGTTTTTTTTGTTTAAGCATACAGGAGACGGACAGATAGTCTCTCCATTATTTAAGTATAATTATTTCTTGTCTCTTGAAGTATGGCCAAGGTTACAGATACAGGTTTCATGAGGACAAATGGAGCACTAGGAAAAATAATCCTGGTTAAAGATAAGCATTTTTGTCCTGCTGATAGAGGGGGAAAAGGAAAGAAAAGGAACAGAGACTTATCTTTACATACTTTTGTGGAACAGATTGAATGTGGTTTCTGAAGTACTAATACCATATGAAAGTATGTCAGATTCCTAGGCAAAACATATTTTAAGTCAGAAACTTTCACAGACCTCTAGACTGCAGACAGGTCTGCAGTCCAGTCCAGTGCCAGGCCACAGCCCATTGGGAATCAGGCCACGTAAATGGCAGTTGGCTGCATGAAGCTGCATTTGTGCAAGTGGTGCATGTGTGCAAAACGATCCCCACTCCCCTTCCGCCCCCAATCGCCACCACCACTGGTCCACAGAGCAGGAAAGGTTGGAGATCTCTGCTCTTGATATTCCTAATGTGATATCCTTATTTGATTATTTATTTATTCATTACATTTATGTACCACCCATCTCATCTAGAGATGATCATGAGATAGGAGTAATTTTGGTATAGTGAGCTTTCCCAGTCACTAGCTTGGTTGTTGCATTCTGGACCAATTGGAGGTTCTGAGTCATTTTCAAAAGCAACCCACATCAAGCATGTTGCAGTAGTGATCAAGATGAATTCCTATCACAACAGCTTCCTTGCCCATGGGTATGATAGTCCTATGTTATCATTGATTGATTGACTATATGCCAGTGTCAGTGTCAGCTCTAGCAACCGCATAGATAGATCTTCTCCAGGATTGTCTTTCCTAATCTGACCTTTCACATCTTCCTGGATGGAAGCAATGGTGTACTCATTATTATTGTAATTGCCAAGTAAGTGTAATCATCTTGCTGCTGGTTGTCCTCTTCTTGTCTTTCCTTCCACCTTTTCTAGTGTCATAGATTTATCCAGAGAGTTATGTTTTCACAGAACACGTCCAAAATAGGATCCTTTGTGCCTCAAGTGAGAATTCTGAATTGACTTGTTTGTTGATTCATTTGTTATAGCTGCTGTATATGGAGTCTTCTCTAACACCAAGTCTAAAAGCCTCAATACTCCTTCTGTTCTGCTTCTTTTTTTTTGACAGAACCTCACATTGCCTGCACAATTCTGATCTTTGCAAGTATAGAGGCATCCCTGAATCTTTTCTCAGGCCTATTCTATCCAGTGCTAGTCTGGGCTATATTTCATAACTGCTATTCATTTATACTTTATAGTTGACCCTAAAAAGCGGAAGCTGTCCACCCTGTCTTCATTGCCAATTAAGATGTATATGGCCACCCATCTTAAGCAACTCTGGTGGCTTACAATAAGCATAAAACTAATAAATAATCATAAAGACAATGGTAAGTCTGGTTGTTGTACCTGTTGTCATTAATTTGGTGTTTTTTGCATTTAATCTTAATCTTATTTTTTTCCTTAAATTGGGGTTCTTATACAGCCCTTAACTGGTATTAAATAAATATAAGTCCCCCTTTATTCAGGGGAGATGTAAATGTATTAAAATGTATTAAATAATAGACTACATTATACATTACTTTGGATGGAAGGGACTGCAGGAACTTAAAACATAAGTGAAATAGGAATTAGCAGTGCGGCGAGGAAATTTCATGCCAATATAATGCTTTGCCAATTCCAGGATTAATAGAGAGCACCCAGAATGCATAATTCACCATGAATTGGCAACAATCAATCAGGCCAAATATAAGGAAAAAATAGAGAAACTGATGCTAATTCAACCCATTTAATTTGTTAGGATTTATCTCGTTTGATTAAACTCCAAAACCCATTTCTTTAGACTCAGTATTATTCAGGATAAACAGGGTCAAGCTTTTCAACTTCTCCTCAGGGTGAATCATATTTTTGAGTTACACTTCGACAACTCTGGTGCTCAGGCCTCTGCATTAACGCAGGCATCATAATAAGTAAGCCTTTGTATCCAGGCCCTTTTTTCTCTTTTTCCTGGTGGATGATGATGTGAATTGAACTGTAACACCTATAAGACCTTTTTTCCTTGGCAGTGGAAGGAAGGATGTTTCAAAGCTCTCTTGTTCCTTGTCTTCTGTACTAAAGTTTATTTTCTTTTGCTTGTTTAGAAAAGATGAGCGGAAGAAGGATCAATATGTTTGTAACTGCCACCTTGTATCTTCTCTCCCAATTTGTCCTTTGCGATGGGACTGCAGCTTCAGAGAATGAGGAATATACAGAGATTATTGGTAAGTGCTCTTTTATTTATTCTCACAAAGCTACAATACAGAGAAATAAAATGTCCTGGTTTAACAGGCCGTATTTAATGCAATTCCTAATTGTGGTATGCGTTTTCAAGATGAATGGGTAATAATATTTTCAGTCCTGATTGAATTCCACTGGTTATCATTCATGAGCCTGTTCTGTCTTAATTCGCAATTAGTCTGCAATTTCATCCATTCATATGTATGATTTCGAATGTACTTTTCACAAAATACCCTTTTAGCAGCAAACCTAATTTCAAAGCATATTTTATCTAAACTAAAAGTATAAATTAATTACGGCAATTTATTTGAGGTCTGAAATTCAAAGATAATGTAAATGCAGAAGAAATGTTTTAAAAAGGTAATGTAGTTAAAAACAAGTGTTTCCATCTTTGGCATTAATCCTTCTCACTATTGCAATATTTTAATAACCCAGACAGTTCCTATTACTGTTGAATTTTGTTTGACCAAAAAATAAGCTTTAAAACTCGATTATAAGGAGGATCCTGACGTATTAATTATGTCCAGTAACGTATCTCTTGAAAGATGCATTTCCTGAAGGGAATGAGTCACAGCCATTGAAACTGTCTCTTTCTTGTAAAGGGTGAAAGTCCATAACTTATTAGCATCACTGCTTGGAGATTCAGCTTGTCTAGCAGGAAAAGCTTTTAGCAGACGTGGGTGTTGGGTGGGTGGCAAGTTGTCAAATCAAGCTTATGATGGGGACAAAAAAGAGACTCATTTTCTCTCGATGCGACAAGCTGTTTTGCCTTGATAATGCTCATCAACAAGAATAATTTGAACAGAGTCTTGTGATGGATGAACTGTATAAATAGAATATAAATAGAATATATAGACACGAAGCATTTCACTTGGGAGACAACAGAACAATCAGCCATAGGAAAGAGTACTGAATATTTTTTCCTGTCAAGTCAGCTTATCATAAATAGGTGATCATTTAGTTATGATTGTAGAATTAAAGAGTTGTCATATTCTGCAAGGAAATTTGATTTTGGGTTAGTAAAAAAAATGCACTTAACAAAACCTACATGCATGAGGCTCATTTTAGTAGGAGTAAGAAATAAGGAGAGTCAGTTTGGTGTAGTGGTGAAGGTACTGGCCTAGAAATCAGGAGGCTGTGAATTCTAGTCCTACCTTAGGCCTGAAAGCCAGCTGGGTGACCTTGGGGCTTGAGCTACTCTCTCTCTCTCAGCCCAACACACAACACAGGGTGGTGGTTGTTGGAGAAATAGGAGGAAGAAGGAATAGTAGGTATGTTTGCCATCTTGGATTATTTGTAAACAAACAAACAATGCTGTGAGTTTCAGACTTCCTTTATGCCCAAAGCCAGTTAGGTGAGGTTGGATCAATCCCTACCCTCAGTTGAAGGAAAAAAAGCAACAAAAAACCACTTTTAAAACAAGATGACAACTATCCAGACTGATTTGAAGATATATACACAGTAGAAGACTACAACTTTCCATGATAATGAATTCCTTTAATTCTTATTTCAATATAAAATTATCAAACCTTTTATTTGAAACATCTTTTTTGAAATAAATTATTCTCCATATTTTATATATCTTTCTTTAAGTATTATTATATATTAATAACTGAGCCAGTGCAAAATGGGATAAGTACAAGAAGGAAAAAAATGAGGCTCAAAAACTGAGTGATTTAGCCCCTCGGCTAAATAGAATCTTCTGTGAATCTTCTAGGTTAGGTTAGGTTAGGTTAGGTTAGGTTAGGTTAGGTTAGGTTA
>WNWU01000006.1:38679190-38710219 GCA_012654045.1 Ptyas mucosa | reverse complement strand
GTTAGGTTAGGTTAGGTTAGGTTAGGTTAGGTTAGGTTAGGTTAGGTAATACTGTGCTGTGTTCTACTAATACTGTACTATACTATACTATACTATACTATACTATACTATACTATACTATACTATACATATTATACTATACTATACTATACTATATTATACTATACTATATATTAAGCTGTTTTCTGTATCACTGTTTTGCAATAAATTTGACTTGGCTTAGTTTAAGCTTTACCAGAACTTTATCTAACTTTAAGGGTCAATTAATAAATGACCCAAATTATTTTTCTCATTAACTACGCATCCCTTGGAAAAGGTTAAGAACACAGGAATATTTAAAACAAATAAACTTTAAATATAATACAGTTTACATTTAGTGTAAATTAAATAATGTTTTGCCTTTCTAGTTCTCAGTACATATATATTGGAGTCTGTTCCTTGCCATGCCACTTAAAACAAAGAACACATGTTCAATCTTATAAAGACAAACGAAATCAGGTTTTAGGCATTTGATGGGAAACTGGAACCAAAACGTTTTTTTAGTTCTTCAGAAAAATACTGTATCAAATTTTCTTTCCCCACCTTTCCCAGAATTGTGAGAAATGATATGATGAGTTTATTCCATTATATCCAGCTTATGGCTGTCCTTCTAGTCCCTACTGAAATCAGAGGATAAGTTGGGACATCAATTTCAACTGCAGGAACATTCAACGTTCAAATTCAACAAGGATAGGCTGAATTCTGAATTTCTTGGAACTTGTACATCCTGAGTGTGGTTTCCACAATTGCTTTTCCGTTAGAACTCTTGGCGTTCTCCTGTTCCATTCTGGAAAATCATTCTGGAAGAATGGGAACAAGGGAAGGGACAAATGGGTAAAAAAGTCTCACCTCCCTTTCATAAATTGATTCTTCTCTTGTATTTTAGCCCATCCATGAATAAGAGGGACGTTTCTCTTTATGGGCATGAAGTTAATCCCCAAGGCACTAGTGGGTAAACAAACCCATGTAAATACAAAAATGCACTTATTTGCTATCATTACCTTACTTCTTTTGCTTTTTGTGTTTATTTTTGTGTTTATTTTTGTAACCCTTTTTCTGTTAGTCATCGGTCAGCTCTAAGAAAAAAGCAAATAGGAATTGAAACAGGTTAGTGTAACACGTAATTACAGGTCTACCATAAACTCCTCCTGAAGAACAGGACATGAATGCCATTTGTACTTAGCTGCCATCTATCTTGGCAGCTCCATCTTTCAAGATTATGGGGAGGGGGTTTAAAAGAAATCTGCAGGCAATAAAGAGGTTGGCCTACCAATTTTAGCTCTAGTTAGCCAGTGTTTTGGGGTTTTTTGTTTTTGTTTTTTTGTGAATAGTCCATTCTGAGACTGGTATTTCTTTAAATTGTCTGCTTTTGTCCATCTCTCCCACAATTTGTCCCCTCTGGTTTACTTTCTTCCTGCTGTATTCACTGGAAACATTTTATATTGCAATCCTGTGGTTGCTGATGAAGCATCCCAAGCAGTACAGGATATGTTGTGTGTTCCTCTCCAAGGACCACAAGGGCACTTTGACCTTATTACTACCTCCCAGCTGCTATGGAAACCTCCTAGGGAGAAGTGTGTATGTGTACGTGTTGTCCTCTTGTTGAAACTAATGTAGTTGACCTTGTGATGGAGAACTGTCACGTATGGAGGAAAAAGTTCAAATATACTGTTCCACCCTCACTGCTATCCTGCTAGAATGAGCCCAGCAGAGTATGAGACGCAGTAGTGTGTTTCCTGCGGAATTTCTGCAACTCAGCAAATATCTTTGCTAGAAAGAAGTCCAAGTCCGGTATATTTTTATTACTGAGGAAATATTGACCTCTTGGTTCTCCCATATGTTTAGAAGTCTTTGATTCCAAAAAGGAAATCTCTAATGTTTGAAATAGAAACAAAGACAGCTGTACTTCACACGGTGTATAACAAACATACTAGGATGTTGTTTTTTTGTCATTCCCAGAACAGCTAAGAATAAGCATACTCTTTGTGCCTTAGGGGGCCAACAAAACTAGTCTAAATACAGTTTTGGATGAAAGATTAGGAGAGCTTCCATCAAATGGTAAAATTAATCTCCAGTGTTTTGACATATTTGTTCCATTATATTGCTTCTGAATTCTTTGGGGAAAAAAAATACACCACCAGGAAATTAAAGAAAAATTCTACTTCATACTCACAGATTTCATTATCTGGAGTTACCTTAGTGAGGCAGAGGGAAGCTGCTTTCTCTTCTTTTTCTTCCCCTGAACACAAAGCAGAAGGAAACTAAGATGCCAAGATATGCCAAGAATCAAACAAAAGAACAGATCCTTGGATGAAAAAAAAAACTATTAATTTTCTTCCTTCTGTGTAAATTATTATACTCGTAAAAGCTAATGGAAACTTCTGAGTACTGTGTGCAATTGCCCCATTTATTGGGAATGTGTTAACTATTAAAAATTCCAAATGTGGAAAATGGAATATATTTCTAAGGGCCTACAAAAGCTCTTGAGAATAGAAGAACTTGCCTTTGATTTGAGTTTATTCGACTCAGATTGAGTTTTCTGCTAAACTGCAAATAGCCTTTTGGTGTATAGAAAACAGTTTTTCCACTAAAGACTGATATTATTGGATTCCACTTAATAAAAATGAGGCGTATTTTGCAGTAATAATAATGTAAAATCATTGACTTTGCCAGACTGACAGGGCACTCAGATAATGAGAACCCCTCTAATCTGTTTTATACAAGGACATTGCCATGTCAGTCAAGGTCACTATAAGATAATAAGTGTCATACGGGGAAAACCCAAGTTAACTGTGGTGAACCACAAAAAGATGATTCAACAACGGACTCAGTAAGCAAAATAGATACAATATCCACCCACCCCACATGTACACATAGACATTTTCAGAGGAATATAGTGAATCCAAATTTGATTGTGTGTTCAAGTTTTTAATGTCATTTAATAATTGTTGAGATTTTTTTAAAAAAATAATTTCCTTTTTCTCAATTATACATAATAGATATCACTAATCTCCCATTGTTCATGGCTTCCTTCCCCCTGCCCTTCTTCTCAGTGCCCCATCCTTTCTACTAAACCAGTGGTTCTCAATCTGTGGGTTGGGACCCCTTTGGGGGTCGAACGACCCTTTCACAGGGGTTGCCTAAGACCATCCGAAAACACATATTTTCAATGGTCTTAGGAATAATTTTATGGTTGGGGGTCACCACAACATGAGGAACTGTATTAAAGGGTCGTGGCATTAGGAAGGTTGAGACCCACTGTACTAAACAATTTATACTCTTATCTTCCTCCCTGGTCAGAGCAGAGGAAAAAAGGGAGGCATTGCAGCCACAAATGGAGCACCAGCTTTAGGCCTCTCCCAATCTGGCCTGATCTTTTTGGGAGGCAGAGAGGTTTTCTGGCTCCAATCATAACCATCCCCATTGACAGATAGGAATGATCTAAACCAGGGGTTCCCAACCCCCAGTCGATGGACTGGTGGCGGTCCATGGCATGCCAGAAACTGGTACGCACAAACAAGCAAAGCCCCATCCACGGGATGCAGGCAGCACACAAACCCCACCCCACCCCCTCTGGACCGTGGAAAAACCTCTCTCCATGAAACCAGTCCCTGTTGCCCAAAAGATTGGGGGCTGCTGAACTGATAAACTGATAGCAACTGCAAGGAAGAAAATAATCGGAATTAAAGGATCTTTGTCCATGGATGTGTACGCATGTTTTCCATATTTTCCATTTGCAGTAAAAGGCTGCCAAGCAGTTTGAAAAAAAAGAGTGGCTTCAATGATATCCTTTAAAAGAATAGAACTCTTAAACACTGATTACATCTTATCGCATCTTTTTTTTAAAAAAATATAGATCTGTATGATATTAAGATGTGGCAATTTGTCATTTGTAATCTTCAAAGGAAATGAATAAATGAACAATGTGCGTGACACTTCAGTTTTGTAACTTCCAGGGAATTAATGGCTCTTTGATGTGTAATTTCTAGGCAGATGCTGCCCCCTAGAGATTAGTTATGCCTCTTTAAGTCCCAATAATACATAGTCAAATGTTTGAATGAAGCTATATAGGGATGTATAGATAAAATATTATAGTGTCATTTAAAAGATAAACTAATATTGAACTTTGTAATAATATAAACATATATAGGCAATGTATGATATATGTAGTATATAAACATTCAGTCCTTTTTCATGCTAACTTGCAAGTGAAAAAATATTGTATCAATGAACCTAATTTTCAGCAGTTTGCTCACGGTCAGTGATATTCTTGTTTCTTTTTATAATTACATCCTACAATAATAAGCATAGTAATTACACTTTCAATGAAGAGGAAAGCAAAGTTTTTTAAAAATAAAAATAATAATAAGCAAAGTTGAAAGGGCTACATGATCCTTGAATTTACAAAAAGAAAGCTTATAGTATACTATAAGCAATAGTTATATAAAGAATGTCATAGTAAGAAGAATGGAATTGTTGACCTGCCATCCAGGAAAAGATGTTTTATGCTCTTCCTAAGTCTTGATAAGCTCCCAGTGTATGGCCAGCAATTTTAAGCAAATGAAACCTTTCTCATTCCACTGGTGCATTTGGTAAGATATCTTTATTTTTTCTAGTGCTCTTGAAAAACTATGTTGGAACTAGCTTCCAATACCGTGTTTCCCCCAAAATAAGACCCTGTCTTATATTTTTTGAACTCTGAAATAAGCGCTTGGCCTTATTTTTGGGGAGGTCTTATTATTTTGGGGGGCATGGAGGAAACCAGAGGAAATGGCGGGGACCGGCTGTGCATGCATTTAAATATTTTCGAGGAGGGCTTATTTTCAGGGGGGGCTTATTTTAGCGCATGCACTCAAAAGCCCAATTGGGCTTATTATTAGGGGTTGTCTTATTTTCCGCAAAGAGGGTATATTTATTTATGGGATAGGCATAGTGAAGGACTTTACAAACTCTACTATATGCAGCCTCCCCCAAACAGCAAATATAAGTGGGGTTACAAATTGGACTCAGGGGCGCCTGTGCATAGCTGAGTAGCTGATAGTACTGTTCTCTGCTTTATCTTGCAAGCAAGTTGGCAACTGGCAGATCCAGAAAAACCCAGAGTGAATTTTTACTGGGTTCTTGCTTTAGATGGGTAACTTCATGGCATTTTTAAAAAACTGGAGTATTGTCAGAATGGAAGGGATGCGGTAGCTCAGTGGCTAAGACACTGAGCTTGTCAATCGAAAGGTCGGCAGTTCAGCGGTTCGAATCCTTTGTGCCGTGTAATGGGGTGAGCTCCCGTTACTTGTCCCAGCTTCTGCCAACCTAGCAGTTCGAAAGCATGTAAAAAATGCAAGTAGAAAAATAGGGACCACCTTTGGTGGGAAGGTAACAGTGTTCCGTGCACCTTTGATGTTTAGTCATGCCGGCCACATGACCACAGAGAAGTCTTTGGACAGCACTAGCTCTTCGGCTTTGAAACGGAGATGAGCACATATATGCAAGGGGAACCTCTACCCTTACCTATTGTCAATGGATTCCTAATCTGTCTGGACAAAGGGACCGAAGGTCAGGATTTTCATCTGCTTCTATCAAGAGCAAATTCTGTTCTAAAGTAAATGCGGATCAAGGAATAAATAAAATTCAGATTGCAGACTAAATGCCAGTCTAAGCAAGTGCTTCCTTTCCACTAAATAAACTAAAATCTAGATTTTAGATTCAAGAATTTTACATCCAGTAGGAAAGTTTTCTTTATGATGCTGCCAGATTCTATATGAATTACAGTTACAAGTTAATTGTTTGTGGGGTTTTTTATTCCCAGGGTGATAAAACTCACTTGATTTTAGGGTATAATAGTACTCCATACATAAAGAATGAAAACCAGTTTGATGCAGTGATTAGGGTACCAGGTTATAAACTAGGATATGTCCAATCCTGCCTTAGAAATGAAACCAAATGGGTCACTTTGGGTCAATCACTCTCTTTTAGTTCCAAGAAGGAGGCAGGGATAAATAAAACTTTACTAAAGAAAAATAGAAGGAGGAAGGAGTATTGTGTTGTTGAATTATTATTTATAAAAATAATAAAGGCATTAAAAAGAAATCCTACAGGGATTAGTCCAGGCAGTCATCAGAAGTCTACACTGACTTGAAGGTGCAAGTGTGTGTGTGTGTGTGTGTGCGCGCACACACTGAAATGTAGTGTTGGACCAAAAGGAATATTTTACAGACATTCTCATTCTAGCTCTTGGAAAAAGAACTGAATATATATGACACTTCATGTTTAGATTCCTTCAAATGCATTTGGCTGTTATACTGTGCATATTATAGCAGGCAATATTATGGAATACTGTTATTTACCTTCTTCCAGGTCTCAATTCATCCCCACTCATACTAGGCATGTCAATCTGTGCCTTGAAAGCTGATTCTGGTCCCTGCAAAGCCCTGCACACCCGCTATCATTTCAACATCCATACTCACCACTGTGAACTTTTCAACTTTGGTGGATGTCAAGGCAATGAAAACAACTTTTTAACCCTAGACGAATGTCAAGAAAAGTGTGTCGTGAAAGGTCAGTATATTCCTTGCTACAATTCTTTCTTTTTCAAAAGAAACACTTCTTTTTAAGTCTCAGGCGAAAGCCAATTCTTTGGACAACTTATCAGATTATCATATTCTGTACTACTGGGTTACCTGCAGAATTTATACAAATATATACATGAATATAGGAAACAGTGTTGTACCAAATTAGATCATTGATCCAATTCTTGCTCTATTCTTGTAGTTTCCCAAAATGTCAGTGATTACAGCCATCCCTAGAGACATCACAAATTAAATTTGGTGCCATGTTCATGTGAAACATCTTTATACACCTGAACTCTGGTCCTTCTTGGAATTAAAACTAACTCAATGATACATATTAAACTTTGAAAAAGTATTTTGAATAGTAAGTTCCATATCTCATTTTCACCAGGCAAAATGAACATTAAGTCTTAGGTATCCATCAACTTAACCCACATTCCAACAGATGTAAATTTGATGCTCTGGGCAATTTCCATGTTTTAAACTTCAGTCAGTACTAACACTATATACATAAAGCAATTGTTATCCAGGTTTAGTAAGACATACTTCAGAGACATTGCAGATGTGGTTCCAGACCACCGAAATAAAGCAAATATTGCAATAAAGCAAATCACACAAATGTTTTGGTTTCCCAGTCTGTATAAATGTGATATTTACACTATACTGTGGTCTATTAAGTGTGCAATAGTATGTCTGAAAAAGAAAACCAAGGCACATACTTTAATTAAAAAATACTTTATTGCTAAAAAATGCTAATCATCTGAGCCTTCAGCAAGTCTTTTTGCTGGTGGAGGGTCTTGAAAAAAAAACCTCACACTAAGTATGAAGTGTAATAAAGTGAAGTGCAATAAAACAAGTTATGCCTGTATATACTAAAAGTCCAAGTGGGAAATATATCTTATAACCAAGAAGTTAATTCAGCAGGGATTTAGTTATTCCAGAGTCTCCAGCAGAGAAAAGTACTATCAAATAGCTGGCTGGTTAAGAAAATCCCAAGCTGCAACTTTTAATAAATCTTTCTGCCAGAAAAAACAATCTTACTTAACTCAGTCAAGGCAAGTGAAAAGAGCACTGCAGTGGGCAAGTATAATAAACATCATGAATTTGTATGCTGACCTCGAGAAGCCAAACCAGTCAGGGCCCCAGGTGCATGTTTAAGGGTGCACAAATGCAGTGTAAGGAAAAGTGTTTAATTCAAACATAACAAAAGTCAGATGAGGAAATAAGATCTCAGTCTCCAAGGGAAAAAGGCTTAAGTCATGCCCCTCAGCCTTAATCTTCAAGAAAATTCAAAGTCCTCTTAAAATTAGAAGGAAGGTGACATCATCATGCATGCAGGCAGGGAAGGTATGTTATAGAGCCGTTCATTTAAAGAATGAAAGGGGTCCAGGAAAAGGGCCTCTCTTCCATTTCCCCCATCTTCTGGAATATTCTCCCTTCAGAAGTGAGGTGGGCTGTCACTCTCCTGGCCTTTTAAAGGAATTTGAAGACCTAGCTCTGCCAACTCAAATGGGGCTCACTGAGCAATATGCAACCCTGGCACCTTGAAGTCTCTCCCCCCACCCCCCCATACACACTTTTTAATTTCTAACTTATTTTATTCTTGTTTTTATCTGGCTCTTCTTATTGATGCATTGTATTTTTATATGGCTTTTATGCTTTTAACCATATATCAGCAGAGTCACTCTGGGATATATGCAGAACCCAGGGGTGGGTTCTACTTACCTTTACTACTGATTTGCAACAGGAGAGCGTGCCCACTTCGCTCACATGTGAAGAAGCTTCTGTGCATGCACAGATCATCAGTGATGACATCATGGTGGGTGGGCGGAGCCTCCCTCCACCATTACTACCGGTTCTCAAGAACCGGACCGGACCGGGAGAAACCCACCACTGGCAGTACTTAAATTTGACAGATATTAAATAAATACCCATAATAAATACCCATGGAAAACAAAACTTCACAGAGTCCCTCTGAATTTAGAAATGAAAAAATGTCAGTTACATTTTCTGATGCATCTGAAAAAAATATGTGTCAGTACATTTATAAGATTTGAAAAAGAATCATGCTTATAAGATGTTCATATGCTCTGCAACATGTATAACTTGTAACTTTGATTACTAGAACACTGGGAATTGCCGATTGCTTGTCTAGTTGCTGAAATTAGTTTAGATGCTTTGGGTGCATTTCTTTTATCAGACTTCATCGTTTTCAGCAGACTTTGTTGGTACTATCTCTCAATTATCTCAGCCTGCCCATCCAGATTGGACTGAGTTGACATGTTACAAGTGCCATCTATTAAAGAGTTTTATTTTATAGAACTCAGGAACTCTGTGGCTCTGGCTGTCTTGTAGAACAGCATTTCCCCCCCCCACCCCCAAATCACGGATTCAGATGGCCCTGATCCTCCTGGCCTTTAGACCTAATTTTTCTTCCTGATGCTGGGCCAGGATGTTGCACAGGCCATTGATATGTGATTTGTGAGTTATCATCCCCAGCACTATATATGTGTCTTTCTTGATTTTTATTCTGATTTTTTAAATTCTTGATATCAGTATGTTAAAGTATATTAGCCGTTCAGTGTCAGCTCGCACTGCGATATGAGTGGCATATATATTTAATAAATACATGAAATTAATGTATTCAGAGGAACATATATAGTCCAACAATGACATTAATGGCTTGGCAGCTTCACTTTTGATATTTCTGAAAGAAAGGGGTTCTACATAGATGCGGCAATGACAAAGTAAATTTACATTTTTTTAAAATAACTGATGTGCAAATTTTGAGAAGCAAAGGAAAATATTGGAAACCAACCTCCACAGGACGTTTCTATTCAAAAGAAATCATCATCATTATCAGCCTTCTATCTTTCCAAGGTAAAATGAGGACTCAGATTGTGGGGGCAATATGCTGACTCTTATCGTTTAGAGCAGGCTGTAAAGCACTGTGAAGCAGTATACAAATCTAAATGCTAGTGCTAGTGCTATCATCATCTATATTTCAAAAACTATACACATGAACACACCTCTACAAACTATATTCATATATATCATACTATATATATCAATCTATATTAAAGAAAGATTATGCCCATATGAGGACTTTTACTGTTACATTTCCAGATCTAGTTTAAAATTATCTTTTCCATTACAGATGTGCCAGCGAAGATAAAGAAATTAAGACTTAAGAATGGTAACTTACTGTTTCATTGTGTTTTGTTATCTCTCAGTATTAAGAAATAATTTCCCAACAGAAATGTGGCTGGGTTAAGTTACTATATAGATTTTACTCAAATGTCCAAAGTTCTTATTAGCTTATAAGATTGTTGTACTTATCATAGCAAACAATAACTATAATGTTTTTTTTTAATGTTTCTTTCATCTGTAAGAAGGCGAGGGGCTCAAAAATGAGATCGTTTTTATTTCTGGTGTTTGATTTTGGAGGGCTTCATATTAATAGTACAATGCAGTACAATAATTTTAACTTACAATTTACAATGTATAATGTAATATAATTGTATCACAATTAAGTTTGTATTGTAAAATGAATAATGAATGAGAAATGAACATTGCCAAGATAAATTATTAGTGTTCATATCACATCAACTCAATTATCCTTAGTTAATTAGGTTTTAAGTGGCTGTCTTCTTTGCATTGCACATAAATATCTTGATTGTAAAAAGTAACATTATCTTGAAATCCATTGAAACCAATCAAAGCAATAGGAAAGCAGTGGCATGAGAATTAGAATCAATATGTTGCAAGACAGAATTTTTTTAAAATTATTATTATTCAGAAGAATATTTTTACCCATAACAATCCATGGTTTTGGAAGAATTGCATTAAAGTTGATTTCATTTCAGACATTAATTTCTTTATCCAAAAACTGACAAAGGACAGTGCTATCTATTCTTTCTTAGGAGATATAGGGATCAAGCAGAAAGATCTCTGAATCAGGGGTGGGTTTTACTTATCTTTACTACTGGTTCCCAATGGGACCGCACACGTGCGCGCGCTTCTACGCATGCGCAGATCACCCATGATTATGTCGTGGTGGGTGGGCGGAGCCTCCATCGGTTTTATTACCAGTTCTATAGAACCGGACCAAACCAGGAGCAACCTACCACTGTTCTGAATGCCACTAACAATAAGTTTGGTTCATCCTGAAATAGACTAATTTCTTCCCATATTACCAAAAATTAAGTTTGGCCCCTTAGATTTAAAGTTTGAGATTAAAATGTAATGATGGAGAGCATTTTACTGTAATTAGACTAACATAGTGCGTAAACTGTTGGATTAAAAGTGGCAGAAGCAAGTTCAGATCTATCCCCAGATATGCATTTATTTATTAAATTCACATGCCATCCATCTCATTGTCAAATAACTGTGGGCTGCTTAAAACATCATAAAACAACAATATAAAACAATTAAGATGTTAAAAACATTTGAGAGGTCGCTAGGTAACTTTGGACCAATTATTCTCTCAGCCCAACCTGATTCACAGCATTGTTGTTGGCATGAAAAGTGGAAGGAAGGAGCGGTATATATTTATGCCACCTGGAGCTCCTGAAGGAAAGGCAGGATATAAAATTTGTAAATAAATAACAGAATGAGAAGTCGGATGTTTAATTGACAAATTTAGCCGAGTTATCATTATGAAATCTTTTGGACTATGATTTTCAAACTATTGTCCAATTTCCAGCTGCATTAGAAGTTGTAGCAGCTGTTCTTACTTTCATCATTGGGATGAGATCATTTTTGTAGTATACGCTTGAAGACTGTGTAAATATAACTGAGTTTAAGCCTGACAACTGATTATAAGGAAGGAAGAAAAAAGATTCAAATCTCATATTTTAGTGGGAGACATTTTCTGCGGTAGCTTACCTTTTTGAAAAATTGAGGCCATCTGGACTCTGAAATTAAATATTAAATATTATGGCGGCATCAAAGTTTTACCACTCTCTTGAGGGCTATTGCCTAACTGTGGCTGAAAATATCAGAATAAACCCGGCCTGTGAAACTCATCACATTCCATCTCAGTTATGGCTATCATGGAAACTGAATCAGCCATATTATTTGCAAACCAAAGTAGAGTATATAGCTAGTCCCTAGACAACGACTATGGATAATACACTACAATTACATTTTGTTTCACATTCTGGATATACAAAAATCTTTCACCTATAAAACTAGAGTATTGAAGGATTTCCTAAATCTTTCCACCTGAAGTCAATGGGACTGAGTAGCATTTAACTTTAGTTAGAGCTGAATGATTTTATAATGAGGTTAAGAGGGATCAATAACAATAACAGTGGAAAAAATGATGTTATTTTCCTTCCTGAAACAATCCTAATTCACAGAAAAGCCGTCCTTCTGCCTTTTGGAAAATGACCCTGGTGTCTGCCGAGGATTAATTTCCAGGTATTTCTACAACAAAGAGTCACAGCAGTGTGAAAAATTCCAATATGGAGGTTGCCTGGGAAACCAAAACAACTTTAAATCTTTGCAAGAATGCCAAAATACCTGCCATGACAGGGGTAAGTAGAGCTGGTACTTAACTGCATCTCTCAGTGCCGTTGGTGTAAGGCAGGAATGGAGACCCTCTGCCCTTCCAGTTCTTTTTTTAGAAAACAAATTTGCTAGATTTTATTGGCTGAATTACCAATGGCTGATAGGACTTGGAATTTATAGAATTCAAAGCATGTGGGAACGGTAGCATGTCTGCTGAGTTGCAGCAGAAATTCATTCACATGTTCAGTTTGAAGGCTGCATATATGAGTGGTTGCTATCATGTTTTTTCATAATTGGGAAGAAAAAGCAAAAAGGATAAGGAGTCCCTTTCAGTCTTCAGTGAAAGAACTGCATAGACAATGTATTAGCAAGCTAGTATGACATAGAACTAAGGGACGTGGTGTCTCAGTGGCTAAGACGCTGAGCTTGTTGATCGAAAGGTTGGCAGCGGTTCAAATCCCTAGTGCCTTGTAACGGGTTGAGCTCCTGTTACTTGTCCCAGCTTCTGCCAACCTAGCAGTTCGAAAGCACGTAAAAAATGCAAGTAGCAAAATAGGGACTACCTTTGGTGGGAAGGTAACAGCATTCCGTGTGCCTTTGGCTGGCCACATGACCACGGAGACGACTTTGGACAGCGCTGGCTCTTCGGCTTTGAAATGGAGATGAGCATCGCCCCCTAGAGTCGGGAACGACTAGCACATATGTGCAAGGGGAACCTTTACCTTTATCTTACAACATAGGACAGAAGGTGGGAATAAACTCCTTTTTCAGTTTAATGTAAACAAATGTAAATGAAGTGAAAACTGCTTCTTATGTTTAAGTAAGTTCAAATGAAAAGCTGATTTCAGGAAACTACAATCTTGGGGTATTAAATAAATGTTAATCACTGTGTTTTCTCTGTCCCAATATACCATTTTGATCAGACTTTTTTTAAATTTTTATTTCAGTCCCCTCAGTCAATTCACTACAAATTGATGATGACCACACGGTTTTGGGTACTATTAGTAATAATAGTGCTCCACTTATTAAGCAAGGTATGTATTAATAGTTTATGCCTGAGTAAAAATCGGGCTCACTCTACAGTTCTCATCTGAATTTTTCCCTGTCATGTTTCTACTTTGCTTCTCATGATTCTGAAGGGCATTCAGTTTATTAACTAACGGGGGTTTCTGCAAAGCTTGGTGACCGATTCCTCTCTCTATATTTTTTTTTATTTCCTCTCTATTCCATCATCTGTATTGCTTTTTTAAAAGCAGATGTTTTTGCCCTCCCTCCATGGAAAAGCTGCTACTCTGTGCAGCATTATTCTCCTAAAAGATGAGATCACTCTCATATATAATGCCTAAATAGAAAAGAGCCATAGCATATGAACATATGAAGCTTCCTTAACCAAGGTCACATAGTGCATACTATATTATTAATTCTAACTAGTAACAGTCAAAAACATACTCAACCCTGCTAACTAACACTGGGTATGGTAGAAATTGCTGGGAATTTCTGCTTTAACTGTGCCACTGCACAACAGTAGTGGGTTTCAATTTCGGCTGCTACTGGTTTGCTCATGGGCGTGTGTGCGTTCGCTCATGCGCACGACGCTCCTGTGCATGCGCAGAAGCATCTACGCATGCGCAGAGACATCCGGGTACGTGGGCGGAGCCTCCCGCCACCGCTGCCGCCGCTACCAGTTCACCCAATCCAGGGTGAACCGGTAGCAACCCACCACTGCTGCACAAGTATAGTTTACCAAAGAGATCTCAAATTTCTAACATGCCATTGCAGCATGGGAATAGTTACATAATACATGCTAGCACCTAGCATGTTATCTGACAGATTATTCCTTCTGAATGTGCTGCATTTGTATTTTACTGCTTTCTGCCATAGTAGTGGCACTACTATGTTCACATCAGGAATATGCACTTTGTCTTTAGACTAATGACTCCAAACATCACTGAGGAAACATGGATGAGTCCAAGGAAGCCAAAACAAAAACATAGACTATAAAATCCTCAATAAATTAAATCAGAGTTTCGTTTAAGTTCTGTTTTTAATTGTTACCTAACTATTCTGCATACCTCCTAGAGTCTTGAGACTGGGATATATAAATGTCAGGAAAGAAATAATAAATACTAATATTTCTGAGGTAATTGTTAGTGGCAGAAATAAATCCTTTTTGTTGTTTTTGGCTCATTTTTTTTTAATCTTTCCTGATTGTTATTTTTTATTTTTTGTCTGAAAGCTTTCTTTGAAAGATTTGTTGCCATTGTTTTTCCATGAGTATATGCCATACTGGAGATTGAGGCTTCTCACTTTTATGATCCACAGTTGTACGTCAGGGAGAAAGGAACAGCTGGAAAAAGACTGATCACGGTTGCTATATTTTTCTGCTGGCCATCTGCACTTTCATTCAGGTGTGCTTCTGGGAACTGGCTGGTAGTTTGTGGATTATGCATGCTGGCTAGAAATCTGGAGTGCTTGTGAAAAAAGTCCAGGGAGATCTTCTTAATGAACTTTGGGACTGCCTATGATGGGAAAGTGCTGTGTGGTTTTTCTACACCCTGGCTTCATTCATCACAGAACATAGAACTTTGCTTGGGCTATAATCACCTTATCCAGTAATGGGATGGAGGAAAGGCATTCTTGTGTCAGCCAAAATCCAATCAGGATGAAGGGTGGTACAGAAATGTTCTGAGTAGATAAATAAATAAAGCATTAAAACTGTTTCAAGAGTTATTGACAATACTTTTTTTTTTTGCTTAGTCTTGGTGTTGGCCCTGATTGGGCAGTTGAGTACATCTCATGTCTTTATGTTGATTCTTGCCCCTTGTTTAGGCAAAGATCTGCTGTTGAATTTGGAGACCCCATTCAAAACTTAAACCTATCCAATCAGAGGTACATATTGGTGGGAAAACATAGTATCTTAGAAGTTCTTAGTTCTAGTTCTTAGAACTTAGAAGCGCTATCGTTTAAGAATATATTGACAGTCCTATGGAGCCACCGTGAGGAACAGTCTGACAGAATTACAATATACTGGTGAGGTAGTCCTCAACTCATGACTATAATGCAGCCTGCCCATTACAGTCAGATGTCATGATGGCTATTAAGTGAAGTACCCATATGATCATCCCTGCTCTTCCCAATGTGGTTGTTAAATGAACATGCTGATCATTAAGCAAAGCATGGGGTGGCTTGGGCCCTGGAGGAGACCCTGGGCCAGGCCCCCCAAAGCCTTCCCCACCCTTAAGGCATCCCATGCTCCACAGGCCCTGCTTCTCATCCCACTGGGCCCAATATCTTTTTCCTTACTTCATATAACCCATTACGCACTTACCTTTCAAAGACCTCCATAGTTTGGGTTAGGGAAGCAAAGCAAACTGTTTTGTTGCTCGGCTATGCGGCATGAACCCAGAGGTAGCCACCATTTTTCGAGCAGCCACCATTCTGAAACAGCACCATACAACTCAGCAATAAACATTTACTGTGTTTTCTTAACCCAAACATAACCCAGAGTTCTTTGAAAGGCAAGTATGCAATGGGTGATGGGTAAGGAAGAGAGTGGGGCCTTGTGGGGCGAATTGGAGGGGGGGGCGAGATAGCCTGGGGGCCTGTAGCATCCCTGTGGTTGGTTGTAAGGGGCAAACAACTATGAGGTGTTTTCTGCTGGGGAGGTGTCTACTGTAACTTCAAACATTTGCTAAGTGGCCAGTCGAGAAATACCTCTACATTACTCAGATACACACAAATAAATACTCACATATATATATACACCAATGTATCTTCCTCTAAATGCCTAACTAGATATAATGCCAACTTGCAGGGCCTAATGGAAACAATTTAATTTGCCCTTTTTGTTTGCGCTGCAATCTTCTTGGTAAGTGGCAAAAGTAATCAGATAATTATATAGATAAACTAGATAAAAATTTCACTCTAATGAAAGAGACTTGAAGTTGCCATAAATTTATGAACTGTTTTTAAATGGCTTTAATAAGGCATGAAATGTTGCTATTACCTCTGAGTCTAGAATAGTCTGATGGACTACCATAGTTTCTGGATCAAATGAATCTTATAGTACCATTCCTTGACAAAACAGCCAGCCACCAAATATTCTTTGGGGTAGTTAAATAATATCATCAATTTATTACTGCTGTGTTAATTGTTAATTGCATATTTTAATAGAAAATGGTATTTCAAAATTAGCTATCCTAATCCTTACAGCAGGAGTATGAAATACATACCCACACACACACACACACACACACACAAAGAGAAAGATACACACAGAGAGACACACACACATTTGAAATTTGGAAAGCAGAGGGAGTTTTATGGGGAGGGAGTCAAAAAAGACAAGATGCTGGTTATGGCAACATGACTGAAGCTTTATCCCTTCTTATATGTGTTGATGTCACATGCATAGGCAGAGAGGCAGGGCTTCAGTCATGTTGCCACAACTGTCGTCGTGCTGTTTTTGAATGGTGAAATGGCAGTCGACAGTGCTCCATTATTTCTCTTTATAGATATTCACAGATAGGAAAAAATTATGCACAGAATTTAATCCACCTACTTGGCTACTTTCTTTGGCTTCATGCTGTTTCTCTTTGTGTGCAGTGAGTGAGTGTGTGCTTATATGTGCGTGTATGTACCTGTCTCCATTTGGCTTTGTTCTCTTTGGTCATCTTCACAGAAGGGGCAAAAGAATACATTCAAAATGCAAGCTAGGCATTAAGAAACACCTCATGATGCTCTAGGAATTGGCTCTGCTAACATAATATAGAACATAGAATAACATAACTTGGAGGTCTTCTAGTTCAAACCCCTGCTCAAGCAGGAGACCCTATACCATTCCAGGCAAGTGTCTATCCAGTCCCTTCTTAAAAGCCTCCATTGATGGAGCACCCACAACTTTTAAAGGCAAGGCAAACTGTTGCATTGATTCATTGTTCTAACCATTAGGAAATTTCTCCTTAGTTTTAGATTGCTTCTCTCCTTGTTTGGTTTCCATCCATTGTTTCTTATCTTCCTAAAGGAAGGGGCCATGACGTGCAAAGCTGTGTCATCTGCCCAGTGTAGAATTAAGCCCCTGGTTCACGTTCTCTTGACACCAAAATCCTTTCAATCAACCACTGGGATCAACTGGAAGTGAATTTAAATTAAAAAGTCCTGCATGTTCTGTGCAAAGGGCGTGAAAGGCACCGAAGAAAAGCTTGTTCAGTAATTTTATAGGAAAGGACCCCCCCCCCCTCAGAATCACAACATGAATCTGTCGCTTTCTATTCAATGAAAAGACGTGTTCTCTATGTTTAGTTTAAACTGACTGAGGGAGAAATTTCCTTCCTGACATTTTATATGCAAATTGCTATTTCCTATATTTCCACTGTTAGTTTGTTTTTTCTGTAACCTAGCAGCACATAAATATAATTTAGGATTTTATACTGAGTTTTGTAAAATAATTTAAGCCTCAGATTTTTATTGCCTTTTTTTTTTTTTACAAGCTATGAACCTGGGCAGGTTGGGATGCCATAGTACTATCTGTATCATTATTTCAGGCCTAGAAAATCAAGGCCCTTAAAACCTCCAATGACCAGTCCTTGCTTTGCTCAAGTTTCATAAAACCTTCCTCGCACAAATCATTGGCATCTTTGCACCAAATAGACTTATTGCTGTTTTTCTTTCATGGCTGTTTCAGAAGACAACATTCTTTACTAGTTAGCGTCATGAAGACTGTATCTCTTTTATTCTTGTTTTGTGCTTGTCTATTTGTTTTTATGCTTGAGGAGCACTCTGAAGGTATCCGGGATCTAATGATAGAAAGGACCATGAATCCAGTGTAAAATTACCCCATAAACTGCATTTTGGTTTTGTTTCCAGGCATAAGCAAAGTACAATTGTCTTTCAGCAGAAATACTACAGGCTTTGCATGACATGCTGTGGCCAATGTCAGAACCTGGGATTCTTCAGCTGCTCCAGAAACCTGACATTTGTTAGGATTGTTGCTGAATACCGCTAATGAAATTGGACAGTGTGTGTGTGTCTGCATGTGTGTGTGTGTGTGTGTGTGTGTGTGTGTTTGATAATACCCTAATATATCAGTTTGCAGCAATATAATAAGAAATTAAAATGACTACCAGCTTCACTAGCTAGTATTACTTCTAGTTCTCGGTCCTAGTTTTTGGTGCTTGGTCCTAGTGCTATGGGGTCAGAACTCTAGTGTCTGACCTGTCCAGAAAGGCCCACTAGCAGAAATCACTTTATTTAGCTTTCCCCGAATTTTCCAGTCAGAGCTGCAGTGTACCTTCTATAAGTTTCTCATACCATTATCTGTCTGGGGTTATCTCTTTTTTTCTTTGTTTCATTATCTCCCTTTAAAAAAATAGGCTGTTTTTCAGTCTTCCTTCCTTGTCTTCAAACAAATAGCGTTGTTCTAAACTGGGCAAGTTTCAGAAGTGCTGAATGTCATGATGTCTTGTAGTTTCTCGAAACATCAAGCTTTTAGAGAACAATTTTAGCTGCTAGAATGCATTTTTCACAAATGTGAAAACGCGAGGCTTATGAAAGGAGTGACCTTGTAAATAATGGAATGTGATGTTTAAATACAATTTCGCAGCGGGTTTTAATGAGATACAGTATTGGAAAAAATAACCACTTCTGTTGACCTTGGTTAAATCTAGAAACTATATGCTGAATTGGAACAGTGGCTAGAAGCATTACATGTTTTAAACAAATTTAGTCAAGGGTAGGTTTAAGTGACCTATCTTGGAAGTCAGATTTATTAGCACAGCACAGCATTGCCACAAACTGGCAATCTAGGCACGCTTGACTGAAAATTCCCATCATCCACAGCTTTCATATTCATTGGTCCTTATTGGGTGGGGAAGGGGGTGCTGCTGGTCCATCACATTTGGAGAGCATGAGACAGGGATAATCTGGGATTTTAAAAAAACCTGTGATTTTATCATGAAAATTCAGTTCTTTTTGTGATTTATTTTACTGTTTGTATTCATGTCTTTATGAATTTCACTTACTTTTTTATTTTTTAAAAAAGTCTATTTATATTGTATGACAAGTATTTAGTATGTGTATATCACAATTTCATGCTTTTATGCATTTATAATCTCATTCAATTTTGACACTTTCCTTTGACTTAAAAAACCTCCCCAACAATGCACGCACACACAGAAACACACATATTTTAAATTCTGAGAACTGCAGTGCAATACTGGAAAAATGTATATTTATCATAGAACCAAAAATACAACACCAGAATCCAAGTTTCTATTTCTCACCATGTTTTCTTCTTTACTATGTCTAGAGTTATCCCTGCTCCCTTCTCTTTGTGTGATGCCCATGGACAGAGGTCTTTGCAAAGCAAATGAGAAACGGTTCTTCTATAATCAAACTACTGGAAGATGCCGTCCATTCAGCTATACTGGATGTGGTGGGAATGAAAATAATTTTACCTCTAGGAAGGCATGTGTGAAGATGTGTAAGAAAGGTACAGTTGCAAGTTTTGCAGCACGTCGATTGGAATATTCTTTGCTAAAGTATTACTGCAAGATCCAATCTGGGTCAGTCGCTGGGACCAAAGATTTGCTTTCTGAGCTTTGGACTTCTGCTGGAGCCCATCTTCAGGGAACTTCTCTTTACTGGAATATGTATTGGAATAGAAGAGAGAAATTCCCTGAACGTGGACTCCAGCACCAGTCTGAAAGCTAAGAAGACTAAATCTCTGATCCCAGAGACTGACCCAGATTTGATCTAGCAACATTATCCTGGGACAAGTATAGTTGTCTTCATTCGTTAATTATTACAACTGATTGCACAAGTCAAAGAAGTTTGTCCCGTTTATCATTTTAAACAAGCATCTACAAAATGCATGTTCTGGAAGTCCTGAATACAGCTATTAGCACAGCTGAATATAAAAGATTCAGACTATCTCCTGGTAGGAGTTTAAATGCAACACACAAGCCTTTAAGATTTGCAATAACAACCAATCAGTATGCTTTGCTAATCTAATGGGGCTGGAAACCTCCTAAGATGTTGCTAAATTTTCAACTTCTCTCCCTATCAGCGATGCTGGCTACAACTCTTTGAATTGTATTTCGACATACTCACGAGGCCCCCATCCCTGTTCTGTTTTGAAGCATCTCTTTTGAATGCTACCTATTGTGAGGCAGTCAGGGGTACTGGCTTAAATACCTAATTTAGGATCCTAGAAGCTTGATATTCTGTTGATATCATTAATTCTTATTCCAATAACCTAGTTCACACTAATTTGTAAGATTATAGAATATATCTAGGGTTGGGGAAATAGGGGGACATGTACAATGCACTGATCTCCATACAGGAAAGAGTGGAATACTCTTTGTGTAATAAATGAAGAGAGCCTGTTTGGCGTAGTGGTGATGGTGCTGGCCTAGAAATCAAAAGACCGTGAGTTCTAGTCCTGTTTTAGGCGTGAAAGCCAGCTTGGTGACTTTGGGCCAGTCACTCTTTCTCAGCCCAACTCTACCTCATAGAGTTGTTGTGGGGAAAATAGAAGGAGGAAGGCGTGTTCGGTACATACAACACCCTGAGTTATTTATAAAGATAATAAAGGCAGGATAAAAAAAAAGTATTTTTAAAAAAATCATCCGGAAGAATTCCCGGTTAGAGATACTGTAGATATAACTTTTATTTTTCCAGAGGGCTGGAGATGATTCCAGAGAGAACTATCTCCTTGTGGTTTTGATATGAGCTTCCATTCATTCATTCATTCCTTAGGCTACCCTAATTTTTCATGATTCGGGGCAGATTACAAAATAAAATAATGAAAAATATGAATGTATGAAATTTTTAAAAGAAGAATTTGGAGAAACAGCACCAAAACACCACCCAGTTGCTCTATTTACCCATTGTAACCCAACAACTGAGACTCTAGAAAGAGTGCAAAGAAAAGCATTAGGGGACTGGAGACTAAAACATATGAAGAACAGTTGCTGGAACTTGGTATGTCTCGTTTAATGAAAAGAAGGACTAGGGGAGACATGATAGCAGTCTTCCAATATCTCAGGGGCTGCCAAAAAGAAGAGGGAGTCAAGCTATTATCCAAAGCACCTGAGGGCAGGACAAGAAGTAACGGGTGGAAACTAATCAAGGAGAGAAGCAACTTAGAACTAAAGAGATTTTTTCTGACAGTTAGAACAATTAATCAGTGGAACAACTTGCCTCCAGAAGTTGTGAATGCTCCAACACTGGAAGTTTTTAAGAAAATGTTGGATAACCATTTGTCTGAAGTGGTGTAGGGTTTCCTGCCTAGGCAGGGGATTGGACTAGAAGACCTCCAAGGTCCCTTCCAACTCTATTATTCTATCCTACTTGGGGGACCAGGCTTTGAGGGCTTGTTTAATTAAGGTCTGTGTAGAGATTATACAAATCTCAGGGAATATTATTCCAGAGGGCAGGGGTCATGACAAAGAAGGGACACTTCCTGGGTCCCTCCACCCAGAAGACCAAGCCTGTGCCTTTCATAAGTAGGCTTTTAGTTTGTTAATCTTCTATTTCTCATAATAGATGTGTGTGGGTACACTAAAGGCATCAATATCCCTGTCATAATGCTTTCAGCTACCTGAACAATTGCTGTATATTGTCAGTCCTAAATTGTGACAGCTGTTTTTTTTAATGTTCCCACTTCAAGGACTTTGTAATATATAATTAGGAAAAAAAAGGAAACAACAAAAGGAAAGGCAGGAAATTGAGGTGGAGAGAGAAAGAGAAAAAGATGGCATGCTGTTTAGTACATTTTGTCATTTCTTTTTTTTCCCCCTCCAGGTTTCATTTCAAAGAAGGGACAAAAAGGTGTCAGGAAAATACGTCGGAAAAGAAAGAAACAACTAGTCAAGGTGGTGGATGGGGAAATTGTTATTGAAAGGATTTAAGCACTATATAATTAAACCACTCTGAAAATATTTCATTTGAAGATATCTACTATTCTTGTATTACCCACTTTGTTTAACATTGTGCATATTTATCAAGGTTTCATATAGCAACCTTCACATCTTTCTATTCCCTTGGGGATTTGCCAGGCAGGAGCCAAACTTTTTACTGTAAAATTAATGCTGTGACTTTTTTTTTCTATGATTGTTACATAGAATTGCAGAATAAAAGGCTGTGATCTGGAGCTAGCTCACTTTATCTTCTTAATCTGACACTATCTAATCACTCTGACTTGTACATGATAAAAGAATTTGCATTTGATCTGTACTGTGACTGCAGATCACTCTGTTTTATTCCCACAAAGTGGTTGATTTGCCTGAAGACTGATTCCTCGCTGTATGGATCCTTGGACGATAGAATACAGCTAATCCTCGACTTATGACCACAATTGAGCCCAATATTTCTGTTGCTTAGTGAGAAATTTGTTAAGTGAATTTTGACTAATTTTATGACCTTTCTTGCCACAATTGTTAAGTGAATCATTGCACTTGTTAAATTAGTAACACGGTTGTTAAGTGAATCTGGATTCCCCATTGACTTTGCTTGTCAGAAGGTTGCAAAAGGTGGCCCCAGGGTCATTGCAACTGTCATAAATATGAGTCAGCTGCCAAGCACCTGAATTTTGATCACATGACCATGGGGATGCGGTAATGGTTGTAAGCATGAAAAACGATAATAAAAGTCACTTTTTTCAGTGAAGTTGTATAATTTCAAACAATACATAAACTGTATTGTTGTACAGTTGTAAGTCGAGGACTACCTGTATAATTGGACTCCTTTGGATATACTGTAATCATTGAACCAGTATGGCAATAAATATAGTTTAGAATTTTCAACCATTAGCTACACTAGAATCGAGAAATTTAGGAAAAGAAATTTAGTTCTCATGTCTGCAGAGAAATATTACATCAGCTTATTGCAAATGTAATAAATCTTGAAAATAAGGCGGACGGTGGTTTGTTACAAAAATATACAAGAAGAAATAAATAAGAAGTGCTTTCCAAGTCACAAAAGCCACTAAGAAACAAGTTAAACAATACTTCAATTTCATTTCTATTTCTATTTTAAAAGCCAAAGCTTTAAATAAACACAAGGTTTAGTACAGCTGTGTAAAAATCTGATTTCAGTGCAAATCCCAAAAGTGCTTTTTCAAGAGGCAGCTGGACTTTCTGCTTTTCCTTTGAAGACATTTTGCTTCTCATCCCAAGTTTTTTCAAAGAAAATCCAGGCGGTTCAGTTGCCTCTTGAAAAAGCACCTTTGGGACAACCATGACCTGGATGACTGAGACTCTCCATAGACATTAAGTGCAAATGGGTGCACAACTAGGACCTTCAGAGGTTCTTTAAAGCAGGTGTATCAAGATTGAGTCACTGACTGTTTTGTTGTTGTTTTTTAGTGTAAATATATCGTCAAAAGCTATATATAAAGCCCTGACATTTAGGCATTTGTGTATTTTACTGCAGGTTTTTAAACTCGTTGCTTCTTTTTTTAAATAATAAATCAGATTCTTCATTTTTATATTCTGTAAATATGTAGTACCAAGTTCTATATTTAGTAAATATTTTTGAATTTACTTTATCCCATTATCATATATAAGAATAATCAAGCTGAATACTGTTTTTCCCCCAAAAAATATATTATATACATAAATACATAATGTAGGAGACCATACTGTTATGTTTCTTTTTTAGCAGGTCAATGTCTTCAGTTGTATATAAACCCTCTTTAGTCTTGCTATCAAATCACTGTTTTTAATTAAACTTGGCTTGATTTAGGGAAGGAGGGCACTGACAAATTTTTGCATCCAGGAGGGAATGAAATAGAGCATGCTAAATGATTGTGTATGGAAAAGAAGAAAGAGAACTTGAAAGAAGACTTGAGGATTGGTATTTGTGGGGGATTGTGATGAAATGCTCATTTGACTCAGAGAAAATGCTGAGGAAAGATATTTGAGTTCTGGGGAGGTTGCAAGTAGGAAACAGAAATTCAAAACAACTTTTTGATTGTATTACTTGAACTAGGGGGCCTTGGACAGGCCTTCAAGATTCTGTTACAATATTCAAACCACATTAAACTTTGTTCCAAAATTTATAGTAATTTTTGCATGTTTATTTATTTTAATTTTGTAACTGCCCAACTACTCAATGACTGTGGACAAGCAATTTTAAACAAAACTAAAGTGAGTAGAAGGGAATAAACAATCCCTTTAATCTAAGTCCTAGGACAGTGATGGCTAACCTTTTTGCCATCGCGTGCCAAAAGCGGGGGGGGGGCAGGGAGGGCGTGGCTGCATGTGCCCACATCCATAATTCAATGCGCCCCACCCTCCCGCGCATGCGCACGTGACCCAACCACACTTCCCCCTGCTTTTGCCATGCGATGGCCCGGTAGGCCCATTTTTCCTCCTTCCCAGGCTCCAGAGGCTTTCTAGGAGCCTGGGGAGGGCAAAAACAGCCTTCCCCATTTCCCCTGGAGGCCTTCCGGAGGCCGGAAACAGCCAGTTTCCAGACTTCCGGTGGGACCAGAAGGCCTGAAAATCAGTTGGCTGGTGCGCACATGTACGCTGCAGCGGAGCTAGGGCAACACTCACATGCCCACCAATATGGCTCCATGTGCCACCTGTGGCACCCGTGCCATAGGTTCGCCATCACGGTCCTAGGAGAAGAACAAGGTTGTTCCAGAAGACTGATATTACATATCAAGTAATTGTGTCTCCCAGATCCTGCACGATGGTGAACTAGATAATTAATACTGACTGGTTGTCAGAAATATACACTGAGGCGAATCGCAATCCACAGGTATCGTTTAATCACAGAGAATGCTTTTAACCAACAGGCACGGAAAGAAAGAACGTGCGAACCTCGGCTTGACAGCTCTTATATACTGGCTGTTGAACGGCTAACCAATCTGTGAACAGAACGTTACTTCTCCTCCCACTAGGGGGCCAACTCTTAGAGCAGACTCAATACATTACACTAGGTATGCCTAGTCTAATTAAGAAAATGACTAGGGGTGATACAATAGCAGTCTTCCAGTATTTGAGGGGCTGCCACAGAGAAGGGTTGATCATTCTCCAAAGCACCTGAGGGCAAGACAAGAAGAGTATCAAAGATAATCCTAGAAAACCCAAATTCCTAGAATAAAGGAGAAATTTCCTGACAGAACCATGAATCAGTTGAACAACTTACCTCTGGAAGTAGGAGTTGGTCCATCACTGAAGGTTTTCAAGAAGAGACTGGACAGTTGTTTGCCAGAATGAGATAGGGGATTGGACTAGAAGACCTCCAAGACCTTCCTTATAATTCTGTTATAGAGTATCCTACATAGAACGTTGTATGTTGTTTAATAAATGGGACCTGGCATGCACTCACCCTGCTTGATCTGACCAGACATGCATAAACATTTGTAGATAAGCAGTCCACTATCACTTCCCATTATCTTGACACTGTACCTCTATGGATGCATCCCAAGATTGTACCGCTTCCTTTAGCAGCTGCAGCACACTGCTGACTGATATTTAATCTGCAATCTACCCAGACACAAGACTCTCGCAAATACTACTGCTGACTTCAATAACGCCAATGTTGTAAATGTGCATCTGCTTTTTTTCTACTTAGGTGCAGAACTTTTATGTTTCTTATGTTTAAACTGTATAGTTTGAGATAGGATCCATGTCTATCAAAAGGTTGGGTTTTTTTTGGACCTTTGTCTTTATCAGGAATTTTTAATTTGGAAATACACACACACATACAAACACTTAAAAGAAACACTTTAAATACTGTTAAAAATTTCAAGCACTGCCTAGACCAGAAGTTGGGGGGGGGGGGGGGAGCCAAATGGATATTTCTTATATCAGAACTCCCTCTGCTGGTTGAAGATAAAAGTAAAAATATAAAACCATTTAAATTTTTTGAAATTTGTTTTGTAATGTATGTTTGAATAAAGCAGATAAGCTAATATCTTAAAACAATTGTCTCCAGATGGATGGATGGATGGATAGGTAGGTAGATAGGTAGGTAGGTAGGTAGAAAGATCTATGAAGGAGGCCTCAGAGACAGCAATACATAGTGGCAGGGTGTAAGATGCAGGCAGGAACAGTATTTTTTCAATGGCACAACCATGTAAGTGGCATTTGTATAGTAACATCTACATAGTATATGGGCAAGACCCATGATGGCGAACCTATAGCATGTGTGCCATAGGTGGCACACGGAGCCACATCTGTGGGCACGCGAGCGTTGCCCTAGCTCAACTCCAGCGCACATGCACCTGCCGGCCAGCTGATTTTCGGGCCTTCTGGGCCCACCAGAAGTCGGGAAATGGGCTGTTTCCGGCCTCCAGAGGGCCTCCGGGGGGGTGGGAAAGGCCATTTTCGTCCTCCCCAGGCTCCTAGAAAGCCTCTGGAGCCTGGGGAGAGCGAAAAAGGGGCCTACCATGTCACTTGCCATTGCGTACCAAAACTGGAGGGAGTGCAGTGGGGGCATGCGCGCATGCACAGGGGGTGGCCACATAGAATTATGGGTGTGGGCATGCACGTGCATGACCCTCCCTGCACTTCCCCCACTTTTGGCACTTGATGGCAAAAAGGTTAGCTATCACTGGGCTAGACCCTCCTAATGAGGGATCCACAGAAGATCATGGAGAATAAGAGGATTAAGAGACTTCCGGATCTAGATGGACAGACATGGACTAGCCAGTCAATCAAACATTGTGACAATATATAAGGACCAAAGACAGCAGTGGTGATAGAAAGCATATGAGAAGCTGGAGAAGTACTAGGGGCTAAAGGAAAATAAAAGCCAAAGTGGTCCCAGTGGTGGTAGGAACACTTCTCTCATTCCTAAACTGGTAGAGTGGCTCCAACAGATTCCAGGAACAATGTCAAGTTCTCTGTTCAGAATAGTGGAGTAGTAGGAACAGCCAAGTTATTGTGCAGAACCCTTAAACTCCCAGGCATCCGACAGAGGACTTGAGATTGAAGAAGACACAGACCACCCATAAAGATGAGAAGGGAATCCATACACAACATAAGTGTAGAAATTGCTCTCTCTCTCTCTGAGATCCCAGAGCCAATAATGTTAAAAGGGAAAGGGCTACTTCTTCATTAAGGCTGCTTAACTGTTAAAACTTGGGGTGATGACGACGACTGATATATATCTAGAAGAAAGACTGTTTCCTTCAGATTGCTGGTAAGTTACATAGGGTGGACAATCAGATATCTTTCATCATATGATGACTGATAGCTCTATGACTCATTGTATCACATTGCAGACAATATTAGTACCCATCTCTTATTCCTCCATTTGAACTGTAAGGCAAATGATGAATTATTGATCTTTCCAATATCTTACAAAAAAAATATTTGGTGAGTACTGATCTATAACAATATATATGTGTACTTAATACTTACCATAATTGTGCTAACGTATCAAAAGGATATTTCTTTTGAAATGTCAATATTTGTTAGAAGTTGCTGTAGAGGGGGAAATCGTATTGGAAGGATGGCTTGGGAAGTTATTCAGAGTAGGACAATTAGGTTGGGAGAGCAAATAAAACTGGTGGACCTCCCTTGCTTTTCCAAGTAAATGAGGTAATAAATAGATTGTCAACTATTGGCTATTGTTTATGGCAGATTAATATACAGAAAATTAAATAACTTTTTTAAAAATAATTAATATATCCCTCATTCCTCATTTCTTCAGCACTTTAAACAGTAAAACTGTTTTGAAAGATTACTGCAATTTCAGGAAGCTAAAGATACTTGATTAAAACTTAGTATGCTTTAGTATTTGACTCTTTAGAATATTCATCATTGCGGAATTCAGTGTTGGACTGTTACAATTCCAATTACACATGGGCAAGCGTGTTTCTCCAGAGGGATCTTAGAATATCTGTCCTGTAGTAATGCAAAAGGCAATTATTATGCTTTGCCCAGAAGAAAGTTTTTCTTAATTTGGAGAATGTCAGTAAAGAGAGATAATTGGCTCTTTCCCAAAAGCCCTTTGTCACCCAAGTCCTATTTCTCTGTGACAAGCTACTTACTGCCTGAAGTTCAGTGTCATTAAATCTTTGAAGAAGTGTGCATTTGGCAAGGTCATAGCCCAAGAATCGTAGAAACTCTAATGATAGCTGATAAGTCATTTGTTTTTGTTCTATGACATCGTTCAATCTTAAAGCGCATTTACTGGCCATTATTAATGGGGGTAGTCCTGAGGAGAAGAACTGGAATTTCTGTCAACAATTTAACATCAATCTCCATGCCCTAACTTCAATTTTACAGATCCCTGTTTTTAACCTGACCAGAGTATTGGAAATGTCTTTTGGTACTACAATTGTAGATAACAGAAATTTAGTTTGGGGCACTATAGAGATATTAGTCCTAGCCAGGGGTGGGCTCTATTTACCTTTACTACCGGTTCGCGTGTGCACGCACTCTTCTGCGCATGCGTAGAAGCTTCTGCGCATGTGCAGAAGCGTTTTGATGACATCTGGGTCAGTGGGCTGAGCCTCCCTCTGGTTTACTACTGGTTCTATAGAACCGGTCCGAACCGGGGGCAACCTACCACTGGTCCTAGCACAAGGTCCACCTGACTCCACATAATATTTGGGCTAAGGTTACAGCTTGAAACTATATAATATATCTATATATATACAGCAGTTTTTGGCTGTTTTGGGGAACTGAAAAAGCAAATATACTGAATTGTACTTAAATACTTTAAAAATACTGTACACATTTCATTCCAACCAATATTGCAGAAGATAAAAAGGGAATTCAGTAAAATGACCTAACTAGTTTCATAAATCTAATCAAGATTAACCATCTATGACATCTCAATGTTGCTGCTAAATAAAAATAAATAATGGGTAACCAGTGAATGTAACAGATAGGGAGAAAGATTGGCTGCAGTTAAGAATTCATCATGCTGCTAATGTCCCCACAACTAGAATACCTAATAACCCATCATTTTGTGAAGATATTGAATAATGATGATGAAGGAAAAGATTGGAATGAAGTGAATTATCTTTGGTCAATATATAGGAAGCTGCCTTAGACAGACTATTGGTCCATTTAACTTAGCTTTGGCTTTTACTGTAAGTGTTTTTTCAGGGCCTGACTCAATCTGGAACTGTTAAATGAGAACTGAACACAGTAACAAAGTGGATGGTCTTCTACTGATCTGCTGCCCTTCCTTGATTCCCCGATCTTGAAGCATTTTTCCAGTCCAGTGATAAAGATCTTTGGGGCCCTTTTTTTTTTCTTCCAAGAAAAAATCTTATTGATATAATTGGTAATTAGTTACTCATAGAACTATTGCCTGTTCTATCAGTCTACTTTAGTACTATGACAGTCTGATCTAGTTGGGCAAGTAACATGTTTACTCATTGAATACATGTGGTAATTTATGTTATGACTCCCTACATGCTTTTTGTCACTTGTACAAATATACAGAAGCAAGGTAGAAGCTAGTACCATGATGGTCTGACCCGGAGGTGGGTTCTACTTACCTTTACTACTGGTTCGCAATGGGGCCACACACACATGCTTGCTTCACTTGTGCACGTGTGCTCTTCTGCGCAAGCGCAGAAGCTTCTGCGCATGCGCAATAGCATTTTGATGATGTTGGGTTCGGTGGACGGAGCCTCCTGCCAGTTTTACTACTGGTTCTATAGAACCAGTGTGAACCGGGGGCAACCCACCATTGGTCTGACCTGGTTTAGAAATATTTGCAGCCTCCTCTCCCTACCTGTACCAGATGCCATCTGCTGGTATGTCCATCCTCTAGTTCTTGTCTTGATTTGTCACATTCTAGATTTATCCATACTGCCTAGTTGCTCCATTACCAGAACAGATTGGCATCTATTTATGGAGAGCAGGAACAAATGATGTTGCCTTCTTTTAAACTTCTGTTTACTTTCAAGCCTTCTAAATAGAAGATTGCAGTTTTGGAATCTACCAGATCCCAATCACCTGGGGTAAAGGGGACTTACTTGTTGTGGCCTGCCAGTGGCCTGTGCAGCTGGTAGCTGATTCTGACAGTGAGGAGGCTGGTGTGGTGATTCGCCAGCAGCTTGTGCAGCTGGCACCTGAGTCAGACAATGAGGAGGCTGGGGAAGATTTGGTGTCAGAGGCGGGGATTCAGCCAGGGCCTTCAGAACCTCCAGAAGCTCCCATAAGTGAAGAGGAAGAAGAAGAGAATCCTCTTCTCAATGCACGGTCACGCAGAGCTGCCAAAAGGCAGGAATCGCTCCTCAGGAGGAGATCTCAAGGGAAAGGCTTGGGGCTAATGGGCCACTCCCCTAGCCTATTTAAGGAATGACGACGACTGAGGCAATTTGCAGAAAACAACTTTGTTCATATTCCTTCGCGTATTGACTCCAGAAACGTCTGATTGCCTCTTGCTTCTCTCTTGTCATTTTTCCTGCAAATTACTTCTGGGCATTCTGCCAACCACAGTAAGCTTACGGTTATCTGAAAGACTATACCTCAGAATTGAGTTATTATTCCTTGGACTCTTGTCGGCTGTTAATGAAGTTAAATTAACAGCCCTTGTTCAGAAAAGACTGATTTAAACTGTACTTGTGTTTGAACAACTACTAAGAAAGCTCATTAGTAGTCCTTAATTAGTAAACTAAGGTTTGTACGGACTTTGTGTGTGCTGCATTCTTTGTGGTCTGTAGCTGGGACAGAACATTACTCTCAGTTCCCAAATAGCCATTTGAGCTTTACAGGCCAAGAGTTATAGCATTTTTGCAATTGTAGCACTTGTGATAAAGGTAGCTCTAAAAAAAGAAACCCAGAAAAGCAATAGGAGAGGTTTTTTTAAAAAAAGTTGTGCATGCATTTTGAAGCTTTAACAATATATAAATTTAATTTTGTGTGTGTGTGTGTTTAAGAGAGAGGAGAGGAGAGGAGAGGAGAGGAGAGGAGAGGAGAGGAGAGGA
>WNWU01000006.1:38630528-38679090 GCA_012654045.1 Ptyas mucosa | reverse complement strand
ATATATATATATATATATATATATATATATATGAGATTATCTGTTCACAGGAAGAAAAATGCTTGGCTATTACTTTCTTAAAACGGAAACTATGCAATGGTATCCTACAGTCCAGAATAAATAACTTGCAAGCTGATATCAAAATGTCTCAGTCCAGTCCAGTCCAGACAAGGCAGAATTTTATGAAGTCAGTTTAGAATCAAACTGGCATGAGCACAGACCAGGAACAGTTAAACAATTAGTGCAAATATTCCTTCTGTCATCTGTACATTATGAAACTATGATGCCCATTCTATATTTTGGTTGATCTTGGATTTTCTGTTCAGTGCCTCCTGTCTGTTAATCAGCCTTCCTATCTTGGTTCACATCTTATTTGTGCCACCTCTATGGCCATCATTTGAAGCTGCCTGCCTGAGTTTTTGCAATGGGCACTGAAGCACTTCACCTCCAAAACCAAGGGAACTTTGCAGGTCCTTCCATCCTCAGGGTGCACACTCAAGAATGCTAATTGGTTCTCCTTCTACCCACAAGGTGCATGCTCAAGAAATGTCTGATGGCCGAAAAAGTCACAAGATGAAGTCAATATAGTGCCTTCCCTTTCAATGTTGTGGCTGCTAATCAAGATTACACCCTGTGATATTGAACTTAATGGACTGAAGCTCTAGGAGAAATTTGCTTCATATATAGATGAATCTCTGTAATAACACAAATGATAGATTTAACATTTAATCTGTTTTTTCAACATAGTTATTTTTTGGAAGCTACAGCAGGACTTAACCAGTTTTCATCAGGTTTTCAAGATCAAGGGATAAGCAGATTCTTAAAACAGTTTTCTTAAAAATATTTTGAACTACATTTCACATGTAAACAGTTTTAGATCTATTAAATCACAGGAACAAGAAGAAAGAGATTTGGGGTCCATGCTCAAAGTTTATTTATTACAATAACTGAGGCACAGCTCTATAAAATAGAGGAACATGAGCTGCTGATGTACCGGTAAGTATGGTGTTACAGAGTTTGTTCTTATATGTGTATTTAAATATATTAATAATATTATTCTTCATGTTTACAGATTCTGTCCTGAAGAAGTTAGGAAACAAATTTGGAATTCAGGTATTTAATAGAAAGAGAAATTTCCATTCCTCACAGAGATTTCTTTTAGTCTATTATGTACTTTAGAGTAAGTTGAATGGTACATTTAATAGCAGATCTTGTCCTATCTTTTTTTTTTAACCCTCAGGTTCTTATTTAAGCATTTCCATCCAAGACAGGAAATGAAAACAGAGGAAACTATGATGAAAGCACAGTTTGAATGTTACCAGAAATTAATACAAGTTCCTGTGCATGAGAATAGAGGTAAAAGAGTACTCTTGTTATGTTACCAACATGAATATAATTTTAATTGATAAAAGTCAAAGCAAGAATCTGTATAGCTTCTTGAAACCTTTGGCTGAAGCTTAATTTTTTTCCCCACAAGGCCTTGCCCCATTAATCCCCCAAGACAAATTATTCTCTTCATGGAGGGGGGTGGGGCTTCCTTCTTGGTGATTCCATGATTAAGGAATTCCTTCTTCCTAAATTTTCGATTTCTGCCCCAAACTCACCACCAAATCTTTCATCGACAGCCAGACTATGCACTACAACTGCTTCTGTTCTGACCTCCTTGACAGAGATGCTCAACTGATGGAATTAAAACAGACATTAAGAAAACTGAACTAGATCACACAACAAGATCAACATACAAATCAATAGAACCAGAACAATTACTAGAGAAAGCGTATTATAAGACAAACCACATATTTGTGCCTGCATCTAGGCCAAGTAACTTATTAGTTAAAAATTATAACACAGAGTAATTTCCATATGCACCAAAAGGTTTCAGTTTATTTCAGAAAATCTCAACAAATACAATAGGTTAACAAATTTAATTTAAATCTTATATCAGTTAGGTAATCTACACTCTTAATAGGTATACATAACAGAATAAAAGAGTTGGACGGAACTTTGGAGATCTTCTGGTCCAACCCCTGCTCAAGCAGGAGATGCTATACCAGGGGTGTCAAGCTTGCATTGTCACGTCGTTGTCACATGATGTATTGCAACTCCCCCCCCCCCCTTCACTAACCTGGAGGTGGGGGTGGCCAGCACATGATGCATCCAGCCTGCGGGCCATGAGTTTGACATCCCTATTCTATACCGTTCCAGACAAATGGCTATCCAATCTCTTCTTAAAAACCTCCACTGTTGGAGAAACCACAACTTCTGGAGGCAAGTTGTTCCACAGTCTTGCATGTAAACTGCATCTGCCTAACCAACCTGTTCACCTCTCCTTCATCCACTCCATCTCATTCTAATTTAAATCCTATATTAGTTCAGCCACTGTATGCATCTGATTTTTTAAAATAAAAAATAATTTATTATAAAATATTTTTATTAAAGAATTTCATAAAAGATAAAAACTGATACAAACTAATACAAAGTTTGAAAAAAGAAAAAGAAAGAAGAAAATCTAAAAGTTTTTTCTTTTAGAAAAAGGAAAAAAGCAAAAGAAAAATAGAAAAGAAAGAAAAAAAATACAAAAAGTAGCTTCTGATCTTCGTTACAGCAGTTATAACTACTGTTATAAATTTACCTCTTATTCTATGGTTACAACATAACTCCCTTCTTTCTATAATCTATCCTCTCTGATCATTCTCTGGAAAACTGATATGAACAAGAACAAATGTATTATAGATTAAAAACTGAACATATTTCTCTTTAATTTTTAGGATCTTACTGCAATAGAACATGGGATGGCTGGTTATGCTGGGATGACACTCCTGCAGGAGAAACAGCCACACAGAATTGTCCACCTTATTTTCAGGATTTTGACCATCTGGGTAAATAATTAGCGTTCTTTGTTCACTGGCACTGTAAAGATTGAGACATAAATTAGCAGCTGGATGGTCCACCTCGTGAGAACCCCAAGCAGAATTCCTATCTGCTCACATTTTTCCAAACCTTCAAAAGATCATTAATGCTCTTCCCACTTTCCCATTTTTCCAGGGAATAGTGAGTGATTTCTGACTTCCCTATTAAATTTCTTATTAAAATTCCTATTAAATCAGTGGTAGGCTGAATTGAGAAATTTGAACCATGCCTGTCATTTGGATTCCCCATGTTGCCTTTCTTTTCCTCATTTTGCTTAGGGCTTCTTCAATCTTACCAGAGTCACTGTATTTATTAACAAAAGTTGCCTGTACAGAAGACTCAAGAGAGAAGCATTAGAAATGATGCTTTGATGGCAGAGTTCTCAAACTTATTCCTAAGAATTAAAATTGTGTCTTCCTTGGCTAATTACAAAAAGCTAAGAAGAATTGGATTTGATGAACTGGGTTGCTTTTGATAAGACCATGCAGATAAAAGACAATCAGAAAAAAAAATGGAAGTATAATGGCATGGCACATATAAGGAGGTTATCAAATCCAGGCAATTCTTTAAAATAGTACCTTTATATCAGGGGTAGGTTCTACTTACCTTTACTACCAGTTCACAAAGGGATCACGCATGCAACCATAAAAAAAATGAAGAAATAAAAAAAGGTTTAAACAAAGTGAAACTAAAATAGAACAATAAAGTAACCAGGGAAAAAGAAAACCCCCAAAAGATACATCAATATAATTAATAAAAAAGGAATGGGGAGCAGAGAGTGGGGGTGGAGGTGGAGTGATATATAGCAGCCACATTCAGAGTCAGATTCCCCCATTGGGTCCCTAGGCCAATTTGCAAAGCCAGGCTTTACACTCTTGCAGAAGAATAGGATGTTGGGGGAAAATCTTACTCTGGAGGGCAGGAAATTCCAAAGTGCGGGAGAAGTTTCTTCTTCTGGATCCTGACAGTCAGAGTTATTTGACTGATGGGATATGAAGTAGGCTTTCGCTGCCAGCCTGAGTAGGACAAGTTAGACTTAAGTGGGACAGTGCAATTCATCAAGTAGCATGGACCTACAGTATGCCATTAAGGTGAGTTGTCCTTCAGCGAGTTGGCCATAATGAATTGTCCCATGGTGAGTTGGCTGTGATGAGTTGGCTACAGCGAGTTGTCCCATTCCATTCCAAAGACTGCTTTTGCTGCCACACTTTGCACCAATTGAAGCTTCCAAATGGATTTCAAGGGTAGCCTTGTGTAGAGTGCATTACAGTAGTCCAGATGAGAGAAAACTAAGGCTTGAGTAACTGAGCACAAAAAGTCAAGATCTAGGAAAGGTTGCAGCTGGTGTAAATCTGGAGCTGTGCAAAAACTCTCCTAGCCATGCCTGCTACCTGTTCTTCAAGCAGGAGATGTGAGTCCAGGAGAACCCCCAAGTTGCAAACTGGGTCTGAATGGGAAAGTCCAACCCTGTCCAGAACCAGAGATGACAAAACCCTGGATGCAGCCAAAGCCATTCAGTCTTACCCATGTTCAGTTGAAGTCCATTGTCCCCAATCCAGGACCCCACAGCATCCAGACATCGTGAGAGAACAGAGATAGCATCACTTATGTCACCCATGGTTGATGGTATTGAAGGTCGCTGAGAGGTCAAAAAGGGTGATAATGGCTGCACCACCTCCATCTCACTCTCACCAGAGTTCATCCATAAGTGCAACCACGTCTGTCTCTGTCCCATAGCCAGGCCTGAAACTCAATTGAAAAAGGTCCAGGAAATACACTTATACACCATTTGGATCTCACCAAATGGACTTCACCATAACTAGATTCATTATGTTCTATGCCAGTGATGGCTAACCTTTTTGCCATCGCGTGCCAAAAGTGGGGGGAGCGCAGGGTTGTCGCATGTGCATGTGCCCATACCCATAATTCAGTGCACCCCACCCCACTGTGCATGTGCGTGCGACCCCCTGCACTCTCCCTGCTATTGGCACGTGATGGCACAGTGGGACCAGAAGGCCCATTTTTCGCCCTCTCCAGGATCCAGAGCCTTTCTAGGAGCCTGGCGAGGGCAAAACAGCCTTCCCCAACCCCCCCCCCAGGCCCTCCAGAGGCCGGAAATGGGCTATTTCCTGACTTCCGGTGGGCCCAGGAAGCCCAAAAACCAGCTGGCCTGCATGCGCATGTGCGCTGGAGCTGAGCTAGGGCAACACTTGCGTGCCCACAGATATGGCTCCACGTGCCATAGGTTCACCATCACGGTTCTATGCAGTCATCAATCAACCAGCTCAGTCCTTGCTTTTAAGATATATCAAAGGGCTGATTGTAGTTCAGATCATGAAGTGTTGGTGGCAGAGATTAAAGTCAAATTATGCATCACCAAAAAGGCAATGTCTCCAAAGATGTTTGATGCAACCAAAATCCCTACTATATATACAATAGAGATGAAAAATAAATTTGAACTACTGGACACTGCTGAAAAGATGCCTGGTGAATTGTGACAAGAAGTTCAATTGACCATTATTGGAATTGCAGAAGAACACATTCCTCAGAGAAACCAGAGAAAAAGTACAAGTGGCTCTCAGATGAAACCATCAAAATAGCTGAGCAAAGAAAAGCAGCCAAAGCAGCAGGCAAATGGGAAGACTTAAGAAAACTGAATGAAACTTTCCAAAAGACAGCAAGGAAGGATAATGAAATTTACTGGGATGAGCAATGTAAACAGCTTGAAGCGAACTAGGACGAGAGGTGACATGATAGCAGTGCTCTAATATCTAAAGGGCTGCCACAAAAAAGAGGGGGTCAATCTATTTTTCCAAAGCACTTGAAGGCAGAACAAGAAGTAATTGATAGAAACTAATCAAGGAGAGAACCAACCTAGAAATAAGGAGAAATTTCCTGACAGAACAATAAATCAGTGAATTTATTGTTGTGGATCACTGTAGCTTTTTAAGAAGAGATTGGGCAGCCGTTTGTCTGAAATAATATAAAGTCTTCTGCTTGAGCAGATGGTTGGACTAGAAGGCCTCCAAGATCTCTTCCAACTCTGTTGTTATGTTATGAATGTAGTCCACTTGCTGATGCTTGCCAGAGTGCAGGCTCAGTCCCAATACCCATTGTTGGCTCAAATGCTCATATCCACAGGTATATGGCTCAAATGTTCATATGGTTCAAATGCTCATATCCACATGCACTCCCCTCTGCTCGACAACAACAAAAAGTTATTTTGAAACAGAGAGTTCAGATGAATTTTGATGTAATCTGTATTGGGAGAAACAAGGGGTGGCCATAATTTCTTATAACCTTTAATTAAAATTTGGAACCTTTAAGAATCAGAAAAATTCTGAAGAACCTAAAGGTAGAAGATAGGTTTTTCACGATTTAATTTTGCTTGAACAATACTTAAAAATATTGTTCAGTGACAGAAAGGAGTATTGTTTGCATTGTTTTTTAAAACAATGCTTGTGGTGATTTTATTTTTTTTCTCAACAAGAAAAAGCATTTAAAATCTGTGAAGAAAATGGACATTGGTTTGTACACCCCGAGAGCAAGAGACAATGGACAAATTACACCCTCTGCCCTAGAAATGAACAGGATGTGAAGGTAAGAGAAGTGTAAATAGAACTGGCCTTGAGGAAGAGATCCTATGGGCAATGCACCAAACAACAAGACTCCAGATGTTTATACTATCCTTGCAGAATTACTGAGAACTGTAGGCATTGAATCCTCTAACATGTACACTTTATTTTTTCATTTTGTTCTACTGTCTGAAATGAGTTTGTTTATTTACTTACTTACGTATTTGTTTGTTTGTTTGTTTGTTTATTTATTTATTTATTTAATTTGCTTGCTTGCTTGCTTGCTTGCTTGCTTGCTTGCTTGCTTACATTCTGACCTGCGGCACACACACACACCCTAGAAGCAGTGGTGGGTTCCTCCTGGTTCTGCCCGGTTCTGCCGAGCTGGTAGCGGTGACGATATGACGTCACCGAACCGGTTCTGCCCCCCTTGCCCTCCCACGTTATTCTTAGCTTTTATTCGGCCCCACCCCCAATCTATTGCTGCCTCCTGAGTCCCAGCTGATGGGCTATAAGGAAAAAAACTGTTTAAACTCTTGCCATGGGGCTTCAAAGGGCCGCCCTACAGTTGATCAGTGGTAAAAGGCAGTTTGGTGGTAGACCGGTACCTGCAAAAATACATGAGTAGACCAGTGCCTGCAAAAACACATGAGTAGACCAGTGCCTGCAAAAATATATAAGTAGACTGGTATAGCTCTGCAAGTAGTTAAATGCCTGGTAGACCAGTACCTCTGTTAAATCCTAAAGAATTGTCACATGACCGTCAAGCCATGCCCACAAAATAAGTCACGCCCACAGAACCGGTTGTAAAAAAATTTAGAACCCACCCTGCTATACCACAAGCTCTAAGCATAGAGCAGAGCTGTCAAATTGCTCGCCCACGGGCTGGATGCATCAAGCACAGGCCACACACACCCCAGCACTGCGAAGGGGAAAAACATCACAAAATGTCATGTGACAGCAACGTGCCATGGCAAGTTTGACACCTGTGGCATAGAGTTCATGCCAGCATTATAACTAATACAAAGAGGCCCAATTTTCAGTCCTCCATCATACTTTCCTATATAAAATAACTGTTATCTAGGATTTAGTCACAAATTTAGCAACAGTAAATATGAAAATCTTCTTTTATACAGCCCTTTTCTACTAGCACTGGATTTATTTGGGTCTAATTCCTTTCAGATTCTACTTGTATTTGAAATGTTTTAATCTTTGATCAGCCTTTTGCATGTTTAAAAAGTTGTTTCTTTTTTCTATTCCCTTTATCTGGCCGGGTAAAAAGGGCATCTTTCAACCAATACAATGAAGTTTCAGTCCACATAACAGCAGGAAAGAAATTATTCCTAATTCTTCATAGATGTTATGTAGCAATTCAGATGCCTTCCAGAACTTAGCAGAGCTACTGTCCTGGAAGCTGGATAATATATTCACAATTTAGGATGTAATAGAAGGAACAAGGGAGATTGCTTCCAATCTATCTTTTAGTATCCAAATGATCAGATATGATGACCTCAGAAAGCCCAATTGTAATTTGTGGCAAAATTGCTCTCATTTTTATACTCTCTCATGAAGGTTTGCAAAGAGCATTTTAGTGGAGCTTGTTCTTTTATAGCCATAGATTCAGGACACATAGAAACAAATACAAGTGTAAAACCTTTATTGTTCACTTTTCTGAATTACAGTCTTAGCCCACTCACACACACATACCACTAATGCATACTTGTCCAACTCAAAGTCTAGCTGGCAAGACGGTTTGAATCTTAGAAAGCTTCAGGCTGTACATCCATCAGAAAACATACCTGATTATATGCAATGACTCCAGAATCCTACAGTTCTCATTGATTTTGATAATTTTTAACTGGATTTGGCCAGTTCCAGCTTCATAACTTCTTTTACTAATGAGTGCCATTACCTTTAGTTTACATGGCAACTTTTTTTTTTAGATCTACCTGGTGTTTTGTTGTGTCTTCTTAACTTCTTTTATTCTGTTTGTAAAAACAAACAATTATCTGGAAAAGACATTTTGAATAATTTACTATAGAAAAATTATTTGCACTTATGTTTGTGTTCCTAAATCTTTTCCAATGAACCTAAAGGTTCCCCTCACACATATGTGCAAGTCGTTCCCGATTCTAGGAGGGGTGCTCATCTCCATTTCAAAGCCAAAGAGCCAGTGCTGTCCGAAGATATTTCTGTGGTCATGTGGCTGGCATAATTAAATGTCAAAGGCGCACGGAACCCTGTTACCTTCCCACCAAAGGTGGTCCCTATTTTTCTACTTGTATTTTTTACGTGCTTTCAAACTACTAGGTTGGCAGAAGCTGGAACAAGTAACGGGAGCTCACCCCAATACGCGGCACTGCCAACCTTTCGATCGACAAGCTCAGCATCTTAGCTACTGAGCCTCCACGACCCTTTCCAATGAACCTAAAAATCTTCAATGCAGTTAATCTGTTACCAGTAAAAGCTAAATAATACTAAATGGGAGTAATACATTTATTGCTTTATAGAGAAAAAGGTAAAGGTAAAGAAATCCCTGCAGATTTGACCCTGTTGCCAACTATAGGGGCAATGCTCATCTCTGTTTCAAGGCCATTGAGCCACTGCTGTCTGAAGACATTTCCACACTTATGTTATGGAGTGCTGTTCCCATCAAAGTGATACCTATTATCTACTTGTGCTTGCATGCTTTCAAACTGCTAGTTTGGAAGAAGTTGGGTTTTACTGTTTTTACTGTTTTTACCGTTTTAAAAAGTTTTTAATATTTTCAACCGCATTCTATTTTTTTGAATTGTGAGCTATCCAGAGTCATTGATTGAGATGGGCGGCCATAGAAATTGAACAAACAAACATCACATAAATATTGTGATGTAATACCCTTGGACCCTAAATCATGATAATGTACTTTTTGTGATCATTATTAGTGGTCAATGTATGTATTACTTTGAGCTTTTGTATCTCATGGAAGACTTGCAGCAGGAACTATTGTGCACGACAACAGCTTTCTACATTCAGATTCCACCTTTGTCTCTATGTTTTATTCCAGTCAGTTTGGAATGCCTACTACATTGCTATTACTGGCCTTAGCCTTTCCTTTGTTTCGCTGTTGATTTCCCTTGGCATATTCCTCTGCTTTAAGTAAGTATTGTTTTAATTTTCAGCAGTGTGTGATTTACCCATTTGCAAATTTGTATGCAATACAAATATATATATATATATATATATATATATATATATATATATATATACACACACACACACACACACATATATACACACACACATATATATATACATATATATACATATACATATATACATACATATATATACATATATATATATATATATATATATATATATATATCTCCAAATAAAGAAAAACATGCTATCATCTATAAATGTTGTGGCCCATCGCTGCCAGCACAGCTAGCTGCAGAGTCAGATGAGGAGGAGGTAGTGGGAGAGCCTTAGCCAGCTTCAGAGGCTTTGGAAGGCTCTGATAAGGAAACAGCATCAGAGACAGAGGCAGAGACAGAGACAGAGGCAGGGCCTTCCATCCTCCCCAGATGGAGAAGCAGCTGCCTTCGGGGCCTGAGCTGAGTGAGGGAGAGGAACAGATGGGCCCCATCCCAGATGTGCATATGTACAGAGAGGAGACGAGAGGAGAGCAAAGGAAAACAGTAAGCAATCTCTCAGGGAGAGGCAGACACAGACAATAGCTAGCCCCTCCCTGGTTGGGAAATAAATAGGAGGGATTGGGGAGTGGCCAGTTGTCTCAGACAGCCATTTGTTTCTAGTACAGAGCAAGCAATTTGGATTTCTTGGCTAAACCCAGGTTTGTTGGGACTAATTACATTTGATTTTTTGTTTATCCATGTGAATAAAAGACTGTTACTGCCCTGTTATAAAAGGGGGCTTGTTTTACTCATGAGTAAATGTCTTCACTACCTGCAAAGACTGGGTCAGAACAATAAAGCCTTTCAAGGTATAGGCCACATTATCTGAGGGACCAGCTATCTGTTGGATCTATGACAATTTGCTATGGCCAACTCACCATGCCTAATTCACCACAGCCAACTTTCTATGGCCATCTCGCTGCAGGACAACTCACTGCAAGACAAGAGTTACACTAATATCAAAGAATTGATGGAATAGAATCATTAAAGAAAGGATGGAAAAATACCTCAAATAGGTATTGCAAACTGAAGCTGTGTTATTGTCGCAACCTTTTAAAAAAAATTTAAAAAAATTTATATGCCGCCCTTCTCTGGAGACTCAGCGCGGCTTACAATGCGTTAAGCAATAGCCTTCATATTTTTGTATATTTTATACAAAGTCAGCTTATTGCCCCCACAAACCCGGGTCCTCATTTTACCCATCTTAGAAAGGATGGAAGGCTGAGTCAACCTTGAGCCTGGTGAGAATTGAACTCGCAGTAATTGCAGGCAGCTGGTTGTTAAATGCTGCCTTAATTCTTTTGTGTCATCTGTGATTTACTTGCAGTCAGTTTGAGAAAAGAAATGCCCCATCCAGAACTTCACAAATAAAATATATATATATTTTCCCCTTTGGGGGAAATGTACTATTGATACATCATACATATATAATCAATATACTCATTCTGTTTCTTTTTGAGGTAAGCATCGCTATACCAAGTGCAGAGGAAAAATGAAATAGTGAGCAGAACAAATCATACATGAGAAAAGAAATGAGTACTATTCAGTAACAGATTCTAGTTTACTAATTCATTCACCTATATATTCACATTATGTAATATTCTCCATGCCTTTCTATTGTTCCCCTTTGTTCTGCCCCATCCATTCATGTCTCCTGCATTGTGTCTGGATGGACAGAATTTTCTTCTCTTTTGCTCATCAGATTGCAGAAGGACCTGCTTCTAATGGTACCCTTTCTCTGTTGCTTTGTAGTATTTTCAAAGAATATTCAAGTCAAATTCTAAAGACATTTGGGGTTTTTTGTTTTTTTTGGTTTTTTTGGTTTTTTTGTATTTTAGATTTTTATTAAAGACAAAACATAAAACACAAAACAACACCCAGTGTATAATACATAATAGGGAAAAATGGAGGAATTTTTTCTTCATCTTCAGGTCTTCCAAAATTCTCTTTGCTTTGGCACTGGCATTATTTCTTCCAAATTCCTGGTTGCATAGTCCACAAATGGTTGCCATATCTTCCAAAATAAATTTTCTTTCAATAGTCCTTTTTTAAATTTTATATCACATGTTAACTTATCATTAAGAGCAATTTTCCAAACTTCTCTAAGCCATTCATTTATTTTGTATTCAACATTCAATTTCCAATATCTTGCGATCACAATTCGTCCCATAATAACCAATATCCTTACAGGCTCTCTTTCATTAATTGTTAACACCTTATCATTCAACTTTAATATAAGGATGGTACCTACTCCCAACTTTACCTTCTTTTTAATTATTTTACTAATTTCTTCTTCTATTGGTAACCAAAAATTCTTCACTTTATGACATCCATACCACATATGTTCATAGGTCCCATTCTCCACTTTACATCTCCAACATAACTTGCTAACACTTTTATTCATTTTATATAATCTTACTGGGTACAGGTACCATTTCCAAATAACTTTATAACTATGTTCCTTTATTCTTATTGATAAGGTCCTCATTATTCTACTATTCCAATTCAGATTCCATTCCTGTTCTGTAATACCTGTTTCTAAATCTTTGGTTTTGTTTTTAAAAAGACCTTACTTTCCTTTTACTTTGCCCAATTTGCTAGTTTTACATCCAGAGATTTCTAGGTAGTGTATTCTGGGAGAGGGAAGCATGATGTCCAGATGTTGACTAGCTCAATGCCCATCAGAGTAAGCTAGTGCATTGAAATAAAATTGTAGCATTGTGCATACACCAAACAGTATTTGATAGAGGTACTTTGGATTTCATGTGAGGACCATATTTCTCTATTATTCATTAAACTATGCAACCTTTTTTAGGTTCTGTACAATTCTTCCCAGCTTTAGAAACCTAACGAGGACATCAATATAGTAATAAAATAACAGAGAAACCTTGATCTCATACATGGTCTGAAACAATGATTCCAAATATTTTTGAAGCATGCACAGCCCTGTCACCTAGTGTCATTGCCACAAGGCATTTTGGAATATAAAGATAGCAGCTGCCAGCCAGATGCCAATGAGAACCCCATTGCCATGGTTGCTAAAATCACATATCGCCTCTAATCATTTTCTGTACTTCACTTTCCTTCCCCCAAATGGATCAGAATTCCTGAACAACTGCATCCCATGTTAGTGGGACAGTGAAAACAGTGGAGGATTTGTCAGCTCCATCTGTATACAAATATTTTAAACCTTGTGGACACTGTAGTCGAAGAATAAAATCACTGATAAAATTAAAAATGCAGTCATCACTGGCCAGATTCTTCAAAAGACCTCTGGCTTTTCTGAAAAGCCGATTTTTTAAAAAATTCTTTCAATTGATCAGATGAATTTGTTCTTTTCGTAAACATCCCATCCAGAACTGGGAGGGATTTTTCTTTTGGGTTCTGAAGTTCTTTCCAAAGAAGCTAACCGTTGAGCAAATGCTTGGCATGGAGACAATGGGCGTGTGCTGAACAAGACAAAACCACTGTTACTCAGATATTTGATATAAAATCATTCTGCATGCAAAAGAGATAAACAATAATTTTCTCTCCTGTGTTTCTTTATAGGAGCTTGAGTTGCCCAAGGGCCAGTTTGCATAAGAATCTCTTTTTTAGTTTTATTTGCAACTGTGTTATATCACTGACACTTCTGGTAGGAACTGTCCAGCAGTACCCACTGGTTGCAACTCCTCCAGTAAGTAGGCATGATGAATATTTACTTTTCAAATTTATCAGCTTCAGCATCTAATTGGGAATACTGATTCAAAGCTGGGAGTGACAAGGGCCCTTTGAATCAGAGAATAGCCTGGGAAGTTTAATCTTCCTCTTCACATCTGCTTGTTTGCTAAATCAGGTGGAAATTATCTGTATTATAAAAGAGCCTGCATGAATTGTATGCTGTACTAAGTCGATACTCCTGCCTGCCCACAGGTATGTAAAGTGCTTCACATCTCCCAGTTCTATTTTCTTCTTTGCAACTTCTTCTGGATGATGTCTGAAGGAATTTACCTCTACATTGTCACTGTGGTAAATGTATTTGCAAAAAGACAGGCCTTGCGGTGGTATTATTTTCTCGGCTGGGGTACGTTGTTTTCCTTTCACTTCTTTCTACATTGCAAGAACACACACTGTAGCAAGATACATTGTCATCATGGGAAAAGTAACATGCTGCTTTGAATCTCTGAAGGTTTTCTAAGCCCCCTCCCCAAGCCTATCTCCTCCCATTATTGTGATTGATAGATTCTATAGAATTCTGGGGTCTCGTTTTACTTGCTTGACATGATGAGTTACATATACAGACTCTTATGCTATCTTTAACATGGATTATAAATTATACTTATTTTTGATCAATTTTAGATGCTTACTTTAATTTAGTTTGATGCGTACTAACCTTGCAGAAATGCATTCTTTTCTCTAAGACATTATATATTGATTGATGATGTCCCATCAAATTAGCTGACTCTTGGTAACCACATAGATCACATAATGCATAAATTTTCTCCTCAATATTCATTTAGGCTACTAATATTTGAAAGCAATATTGGAGCTAAATAAATAAAACTCTCTGTGTTGTTAAAAAAAAAAACCCTGTTTGTTGTTCACAGGAGTCCCTTTAATTCATGTCTCTACATATGCTGTAGCCAGAAGCCTGTATTTCAATGATTAGTAAGTCAAAACTAAAATCACCCAGCACATTTTACAGGAATTTATTTAAAGGAGTCACATATAATCTTCAGGTTACAACGGCAATTGGGAATGAAAATCTTGTCACTAAGTGATAAAGCTCAATATCACCTGACTCAGTGGTGGGTTCCAACCGGTCTTACCACCGGTTCTCTTCATGCATGCGCTTTGTGCACAATTGCTCCGCGCAAGCGCGTTAGGTTTCTGCCCAGCTGAGATGCGGCAATCCATTCTGCCGGGCCTATCAGCTGGGCTAAAAAACAAGGAATAAAGGTAGGAATAAAGCGGGGGCAGGCGGGAGGGCCCAGTTCCCAGTCAAAGAGAACTGGTTCGGTGACATCACATTGTCACCACTACCGGCTCAGCCGAACCAGGCCGAACCGGGAGCAACCCACCGCTGACCTGACTACATCACTTAGTAACGTAGCTTTTTTTGGCTTTGTATTATGCCATGTTTGTCTTGAATTTGTTGTTTCTTCCCTGGAAGTCCCCAGGAAGGTTGGGAAGATGACAGTTATAATCACAGGACTACTAGATGCTGCAACCCTCATAAGTGCAAACTGGTTGCCAAGGACCTAAATCCTGATCACATGGCCATGGGGACACTGCAAAACTTTGAGTCCTGCTCATAAATTCCTCTCATTCAGCGCTGTCATAACTTTGAATGTCGCTGAATGAGTGGTCCTAACTCAAAGACAACTAGCATTGTGGCAAGAATACTCTTATACTTTTTTTTTCCAGCTGCTGGTACACAACAGATACTCTTTTATTGTATACCATCGACGGGCCTATCTGCACTGTTCTCTTGGTAAGAACATATCACAATGATTTCCACATCAAATATATTTTTCTTACTTTTATGCCAAATGTTTAGCTATGGTGGTGGTGCAGTGGTTAGAAGGCTAACTCTACCAACTGAAGGGAGTTTGATCCTGATGGGCTTCAGGTTGACTCAGCCTTCCATCCTTCTGAGGGCAGTAAAATGAGGACCCAGACTGTTGGGGGCAATATGTTCAGTAAACCACTTAGAGAGGGCTGTAAAGTACTATGAAGCAGTATACAAGTCTAAGTGCTATTGTTAGGAATAAGGAGGAGGCTGACTCACTGCACAGTTAGGTATTAAGTCAATAAATTCAGTACATTATAAAATCAATTAATATGGAAATGCATCTAAATATAGAGTTGCTACAGGGCAGGGGTGGGTTCTGCTTACCTTTACTACCGGTTTGCAACGGGATCACACAACGGGAAGCTTCTGCACATGTGCAGATCACCAATGACGACATCCGGGGTGGTGGATGGAGCCTCCCGCCGGTTTTACTACCGGTTCTTGTGAACCGGTCCGAACCAGGGGCAACCCACCACTGCTACAGGGTATTGTACATAGACATCACATTAATCCTTTAGTAGCAAAAAAGTAAAATGTAATGGTTAAGAACCAAAGTCTACCACAGCATTGCACTTGAGCTTGCCAAATCTCATAGCCTTTCTTCTTCTGCATACTTGTCATAAAGTTAGAGGGAACAGAACAAAAGATCACATATATAAATCAATTTCTGTGTGCCTGACTTCCTCCTCCTATTTTCCACACAATCACCACCCTCTGAGGTGAGTTGGGCTGAGAGGGACTGACAGGCCCAAAGACACCCAGCTGACTTTGATGCCTAAGCTGGGACTTGAACTCAAGATCCTAGTTTTTATCCTGGTAACTTTATCACTGGCTATCATGAGGTATCAAGAATAAATATTTGTTTATTACATCTAAACAATGATTTAGGACAAAAAAAGGGGTCAGTAAATTGTTTTATTATTAATTTCTTTACTTGTATAAAAATACATTCAAGCCACCATTTGAAGTGGCACTAAAATGGAAGCCCTGAGGGTTATTCTTTATTAAGAAGGAAGTAGAAAGAAAATTAGTTGTGATTAGTGAAATACAAGCATGATACTGCAAATTAAATAAGAAGCTGGATATGCTAAGTAAATTAGCTTAAATCCTATGTAAAAGAACTGAAGATTGCTTTATTGTTCTTCAGACATGAAGTTTTGATTATAGGTTTTGTGAATTATTGGTTGATTTTGTGCAACACCCAATCTTTTGATATTACTTATTAGATTATTAAATATTATTTTGATGACACTCTCTTATTTTTATCTCTTTCTGAATATTTTGTATAGTCAAAATCACTTTTCTGAATTTCTGAAGTGCTTATTATGGTAGAATCATATAATGAAACAAAGAAAAAGCTAGGCCAAAAGAAAAAGCTGCTTTAATGGTGGTAGCACAGCATTGCATTCAATAATACATTATAGCCATTTTGTCAAAGTTCCATTGGTGCAAACATTGGGGACTTAGGCCTAAAACTCTCTGTTGATGTTTTTATTGTCAAATTGCATGATATTTCTTTTTCAAATATAGATGAGATTGGCATGAAATTAACTTTATTTTTTTCTATAGGTAAATTTCTTGATCCTGATAAGGATCGTTCATGTCATCATAAAGAAGTCAAGAATCAGACATCTTAGAAAATCTATTCAGTACATGAAAGCTGTGAGGGCCACCCTCATTTTAGTACCGCTCCTTGGCATCCAAATCCTGTTGGTTTGCTGGGAATCAACAGGAAGAACCGGCAAGGAGATTCATCAGTACTTAATCCAAGTTTTTATGCAATTTCAGGTATCCAAGTCTCTTGAAATATGTGCAACTTACAATGATTGCTAAGGAATGTCACAGGTATAAACAATGGACATATTTTAACTCATTCTTGACTTCATATCAGTTTCAACAAATGCATTCAGACTTTTTTCCCTTTTATTTGTGCAGATTTTAATGAGGGCTAAACTGACATGGACATTAGTGGGAACTTCACTGGTATTCGAAAATTATATATGTTCAAATTTAATAATTTTCTAACAGTATTACAAAATTTGTTAATAAGTTTGACCAGTTTCAGGATGAGTGGAAACATTTGGGTCATATGCGTTCAAATCAAGACTGCTTTTGACAGCTGGACAGCGCTCTCTCTCTCGCTCTCTCTCCCTTCTTCCCTCTCTCGCTCCCTTCTCCCCTCTCATTTTTGTGCTCTCTCAGCATTTAACTATCTCTCACATGAAAGATCAAACTTGCTCATACCAAAATGGTATGATGGAATCAGCTTGGGTTGGTTCATAACAGCCAATTGTCAAATTTTCAAGAATTTTGTGAGCCAATTGAGAACAGAGCTTTTGAATACAGTGTGTTTCTGTATGTGTGTATCTATCTACCTATCTATCTATCTATCTATCTATCTATCTATCTATCTATCTATCTATCTATCTATCTATCTCTATCTAGAGATAGCTCTTTGGCTGCTCAGAAGCATGATGATGACAATTGGCTGGCACAACTGGTGGTTATTAGCACACCACTGGTCTCACTTTGCCTGCAAAAAGTTGATTTTAAAAAAATGTGATTGCCCCACTTGCATTACCACAGGAGTTTCAATCCATATTTTAAGTACTACAACACCAAGGATTCCCTTCATATTTAGATGGCATTCTTTTAGAGGATAATTAGCCCTACCAGCTATTGCTTTGGAGTCATATTCTTATCATCTCTTTTTTTCTTAGAGACATTTGGTTAAATTATTGAATTATTGAATTAGGACCAGGAAAGCTGAGGCTCAAGCCCATTATCAGAGAAGGAAGCTCATTGGATGCTCTTTGGGCCAATTGCAGTCTTTTCATCCAATTTATCTCCTGACATTGTAAGGGGGGAAAAAATGAAAGGAAAGAACATGATGAACATTTCTCTGCAGTCCTGAAATCACTCCCCCCCCTCTCTTTTGCAGGGTTTGTTGTTGTCGATACGATTGTGCTTTTCTAATAAACAGGTAAAGTATTTTTCTTTTCTTTTGATTTTTTTCTAACTGACTTATGTTTGAAATTGCATCTAGAAAATGATTACGAACAGTTACGTTAATGCTTAAATGCTGTCATATATGTCATATATGGAATAGAAGAGGAATAGTGTCAATCTTTTCAAGTCATATTAAACTAGAGGGTTCAGCTTGTGAAATGAGACACCTGATAATCTATACTGGCTGAAATGGTGCAGAAGTCAGTATTCTAAGGATGATAATAGCAATAGCACCTAGACTTATATACCACTTCACAGTGCTTTATAGCTCTCTCTAAGCAGTTTACAGAGTCAGCATATTGCCCCCAACAATCTGGGTCCTCATTTTACTGACCTCAGAAGGATGGAAAGCTGAGTCAATCTTGAGTCTGATAAGAATTGATCTTCTGGAGTGAGCAGTGAGTTAGCCTACTGCTTTCTAACCACCGTGCCACAATGGCTCTAGAACAGGGGTGTCAAACTTGTTGTGTCACGTAGCCATCACATGACATTTCATGACATTTTTTCCCTTCATGAAGCTGGGGTGGCCCACCAGTTTGACACCCCAGCTCTAGAATAATGTATAGCCTATAGGTGGACAGTTTATGCCGAGAACAATTAAAGCTATGAGCTTTAATTATTAGAGCTATTTGTCTTTTGTCACTGTTTTTTTTTTCCAAAATATAGATATGACCATAAAAGTATTTGGTTCTGTGGAGCCAGTCTGGCTGATAGCAACTAATGACAAAAAATGTTTTGTTATAAGAAGTCTGTCTTCACTTTCTGTCTATATTATTCTCATAAGAAATCTATCCCCAATAACACCTTTTTTTCACACACACACCTTCTTTTTTCTGGAAAGGTTCAATCTGTTCTCAGAAGGCTATGGAATCGATTCCAAGCATCACTTCCAAGTCAGAGTTCGACTTAATACAGACAACTTTAAACATTTGAATGGAGCCGAAACAGATAATGTTGCTTTTTTAAAAAAAAAACTTTTTGGCTAATTGCAATTATGCTCTGTGCAAGTAACATACATCGTATGTTTTTTTAAAATCATTCATTACAATATTATATTGTAATAAGAAACAGAGTTAAGCCTATAATAGTGTAAACCTTGTAAAAACAGAATGCAAACTTTATCAAACTGTTTTGGTGTAGCGGTTAAGGTGCTAGTCTAGAAACCAGGAGACTCTTGAGTTCCAATCCCACCTTAAAATGAAATTTGACTGGGTGACTTTGAACCAGTGCCTCCCTCTCTCTCTCCAACTCACATCACCAGGTTGCTGTGGAGAAAAAAAGAGAAGGAGGAAGAAACAGGATAAAAATCAAATAAATAAATAAATGCAGAAAGTTAAGTTAGTGAGAACCTCTTAGTTCCTTACTATTAAAACATGATTATGTGAACAATAGAAAAACAAAATCTACCCTGATGGCATTTGACAATATTTAAAAGAAATACGATTGAAGAGTCTACTGATTGTTTCCCTACAACCATCCCTGTCATAAATTTATGATCTGTGATTTGTCTAAAATATATACAATTAAAGAGACTATTTCTTTCTTGTGGCCCACTGAAAGTTGCTTAGGACTTTATTTTAAACATTAAAGTTCACGTGCCATCTGCCAAGGATATCTATCCTAATCCCAAAAACAAACATTAAAGAACTCTTGACTTATTTTAGGGTTGCTCCTTGATTAGCAGCAATAAAGGATATCTTCTGACAAGCGAGAGTCACAGCCAAACACAGTCAGAGCAGAAATTGGGACTTTGGACTCAAGGCAATTCATCACCATAATTGTTAAATCCTTCAAAATATCTCTGCATGAGTGCATTTCATAAATCCTTTTGACTTGAACCTCCCCCCTTCAGAACTCACAAGATGGTGGTAATTGATTTGTTCTCCTCAGAGGCAGATTGGAAGCCAGTGAAAATGCTTAAGCTGCAAGACAATATTTCCTGTAGCAAATAAAGCTTCCATTTTGGGGATCAATTTAAATATTCAAGGCAATGAAAAATTATTAGTATAACTTTAGTATCACAAATGCTATATAAATCAGCTGCTCGGCTTCGGTTCTATGTTCTTATTGTTTAATTATTCTTATTATACTATCTTTGTGAGAAGTCTGCCTTTATGTTATTCATTTGCTGCCTTGATTTTAGGGTGAAGGATAGAATTTAAAAAAACCCACCACTGGTTTTGTTTTTCCCTCCTCCCCAAGCTAATTTAAAGCAGACAATTTCATAGAGAAATCCTGTAAATATACAACCTACTTACAATTCTCCAACAGAATTTGCTAGCTATGCTCATGGAATTCTTCCTTTGTTTCTGCCTGATTTTTAAATTGTGATACAGCTATTGCATGCTAAATAGAATTCCTATGTCACATTAAATATGGTCTGTCTCAGGGCATGTACCAAAGCACTTCTCTATAACTTTTTATTCCTTATATTCTTTTGCTAATAAACCTAAATCTTGGATTAATTACTGTGATATATTCAGATCTTGGGGAATTCTGAACTAATTTTCCTCACCCCAGATTATTACTTTGATCCCCCTAACCAAAATACAATAATCATGTATGCTGAACATCTGGTGGAGCTTGGTAAGCAGAAAATTGGAAGCAGAGAGAGTTATAGTTTTCCAACAATATTCCTTCTCCTGACACTGAAGAGATCTTTTCTTCAAAAACAATAGGTGGCTTGATCCTTGAGTAGTTCATCACATGTACAAATCATAAAAGTAGAATGGAAAGTAACCCAGTGGTGAAATCCAATTTTTTTTACTACCGGTTCTGTGGGTGGGCGTGGCTTGGTGGGTGTGGCAGGGGAAGGATACTGCAAAATCCCCATTCCCTCCCCACTCCTGAGGGAAGGATATTGCAAAATCTCCATTCCCACCCCACTCTGGAACCAACCAGAGGTGGTATTTGCTGGTTCTCTGAACTATTCAAAATTTCCGCTATCGGTTCTCCAGAACCTATCAGAATTTGCTGGATTTCACCCCTGAAATAACCCATGTAGCTAACTATGGTATAAACTCTATTAATTCATACACGCAACCAGAAACACAAAGAGAGAGATTAGAATTTTTAGAGTAGAATGAGCTGGAAGGGACTTTGGAGGTCTTCTAGTCCAGCTCAAGCAGGAGAATCTATACTATTTCAGATAAGTGACTGTCTAGTCTCTTCTTTAAAAACATCAGTAATGGAGCGCCCATGATTTCTGAAGGTAAGCTGTTCCACTGGTTAATTATCCTCACTGTTAGGAAGTTTCTCCTTAATTCCAGGTTGCTTCTCTCTTTGATTAATTTCGAACCATTTTTTCTTGTCCTGCCCTCTGGTGCTTTGTAGAATAATTTGACCCCCTATTCTTTGTGGCAGCCCTTCAAATACTGGAATACTGCTATTATGTCACCCCTAATTCTTCTTTTCTTTAGACTAGCCAGACCCAACTCCTGTAGCCGTTCTTCATATGTTTTAGTCTCCAGACCTTTGATCATCTTAGCTGCTCTTCTTTGAACTTTTTCCAAAGTCTCAACATCTTTTTTCTAGTATGGTAACCAAAATTGGTTGCAGTATTCCAGATATGCTCTTACTAGGGTTTTATAAAGCGGTACTAATACTTCACGTGATCATGATTAAAATGTGCCATCATTGGAATAATACTTTTTTTGTAGAAGTTTAGTTTGCACCTGACAGATTTATGGCTCATGCTTCATATATAAGGGGAATATCTATTTTTAATATTATTTAGAAATATTTCTAAATAATGTTATTTAGGAATATTTAGCTAAAACATATTGTAAGTACATCTAAGAATATATACTGTAGAGATGGTAATAAATAGAAAAGCAATTTTGTTGGGGAAAATGTATTCTTCCAAATAATTTCTGTCTCTAGAGTTTTTAAAATAAACACAGAAATATACTGATATTTAAAAAGCTGAGGTGTTGAAGGAGGGACATTGGCAATGCCTGTAAACTCAAGCCCCTGGGGAAAATAAGATGCCTGAGAGACGAAGTATTAGTAATACCTAGAGTTGCAACAATTTAGAATAGATTTTAGAAGATTAGAGTTAAGCATGACTTATAGGCTTAAGGAAAGAGTCAGTGGTGGGATTCAGCCAGTTCGCACCACTTTGGGAGAACCGGTTGTTAACTTTCTGAGCAGTTTGGCAAATTGGTTGTTGGAAGAAATTATTAGGCAGAGAACTGATTGTTAAATTACTTGAATTCCACCACTGGAAAGAATCACATCTTAAACCCTTTCTAAAGACCTGCAGCATTGGAACTATTGTATGTTAGACACATCTCCTGGGACTTAAAAGGAGACCTTTTTCATTGAAGGATGCCAGATTGTGCCCTCCTTATTGGAGAGTGTGGGATAGACAAATACCCTTAAAATGCTTTTAAAAGAAAAAAAAGTTGGCCACACCCATCCAGTCACATTACTCCCTCACCAAGCCATGCCCACAGAACTGGTAGTAACAAATTTTACATTTCACCACTGCCTTCAGAACAAGGGGTCCCACAAATAATCCAACGATGTTGGATTTTGTAGGTGCTGATCAGCACACTGATTTGGCTCCAGAAGCCTATTGGGAGCTGATGCAGTTTGCAGAGTGGAAGTGTCATATGGGTAATGATATATGCCCACATATGTATACCAATATTGCTGCATTCTGCACCTGTTGCAGCTTCTAGTCTTCAAAGATAGCCCCATGTACAGCATGTTATAATAATCCAATTGGGAGTTGACTAAGGCATGAGTGACCCTCACTGAGGTTTCCATCCATGAACAGGTGCAACTGGTACATTAAGTGAAGTTGTACAAAGGCTCCCCTGGCCACAGCTACCGCTTGCTCTTCAAGCAGTAGCTGTGAGTTCGGGAGGACACCCAAGCTGCACATTTCTCTTTCCTTGGGATGAATTTGCTGATATGGTTTCTCACATTAGTTACTTATAAATGGGGTGGAGAATTTAAGGAAGCCATTTATGTACTGATCTAATAAAATGTCCAGTCTAAACACAGTGCAAGCTTAAGTATCAAGACATTGAATATTACATATTATATACGGTATAAAATCAGTCCATCTTGCTTTTAATTTTTTTCAAATTGAAGATTGTCACAATCTAATGGAAGTAATATGTTATAAATGAATTGATTTGGCAATCCCCGAAAGGCTATTTTCTACAGCTATGCTGCCTTCTGAGGAGCACAAGAACTCACTCAGAATACAAAGTGATTGTTTGCTCATTTGATTTTTTTTCTCATCCTTCATCAGAAATACTTACATGTTTTCAGCTTAAGGCATAATTCACACTATCCTATCAACAAACTAATGGAAGAAATAAATAGTGGTTTCCACACTGCATAAGGACACAATTAAATTGAATCTAATGGTGGATTAAAATTTCATAGGTCCATAGAATATTAGTTGAATGGGTTTATTTGGACCATTGAATTCAAATCAAATTTATTACAGCCCTAAGGCCTGATACAAACAAAATATTGAAACAAAAAAATCCTTCTGTATATAACATATTTCTGTACATAAGTATATGTGTACTAGAGAAAAAAATAAGCATAATGGTATATTTAATAACATGGTTATTAAAACAAATTCCAATAAAATACTATTACAAATGGTAACACAGAACTGGGAAAATTGAGAGGTTACTTTTGAATCTTTGTGTGAGAGTACTAAATTTCTTCAAGACAGGGTATATAAGGGTCTGTCTAGAGTCCATATATAGGGAACAGTATAAGTAGCATATGAGCTAGAGTTTCTATTGAACCATCGCCACATAGATATAACCAAGAATCTGTAGGAATACCCTTAAAATGTCCCCCCAAAAAAGAAAGAAAGAACTAAAGGCAACCTGGCTAAAGTAAAATTCTTACAAAATTTTAAAATTGGAATGAATGATAAACATGCTATGGGACTACCTGGTTTGAAAGTCCTTGCAGGGCTGCAGGAACATAATGGGGTCCTTTTGAATAGTAAAATCTTTGAATAGCAGTAGAGGCACACTGTGCAAAATGTGCCCAATAAAAACGAGCATGTTAGGATAAGGAGGTGTGATATTGCACTCCAAGGTGCACATCTGTTTGACTGAAGTCCCAACTATTTGGCATTTCTAAATTTTTTGATAATGTCAGGCAAAAACTAAGACCTTGGTTTTCTGATAATTTATTCTGGTTTATGTTCTCTGCAGAATAAAGCTAAACCTAGTGCTTTTCTAATTCCCACTTGTGAGATAGACATAGTGACAATATCATCAATGTACAGTAGTGCTGAAATTGCATGATCATAGTGGGCAGATGGTGGACTGGAACAGCAAGGATTTGAATTATTGGATTTAGATATAAATTCTAACATAATGGTGTTAATATACAACCTTGTCTTACACCTCTCTGTGTTGAAACTGCTTTAAATAGATGACCTCATAGGGTACATCTAATTTTCAGGGAGGAGTTAGAATAGAGTAGAATAACCTATTCAGTGCAGAAGTTTGAATTAAAGCATCCTAGACAGAAGGATATTTTAGATTTTTCCTAACAAAGCAAAGCTTACTACCTTTCTTACTCCTAAAATTTAATTCACTTAGATTTGTTTTTGTTTTTAAATAAAAATATCCCAGTCTAAATACTGTTAAATAAAAATACCCCAATCTTCACATCGGAGTTTATAAACTCACTATGTGAGAAAAAGCAATATTAAGTGATTCACCTTTATTATAAGCATACTTACTTAGAAATAAATCTGAGTTATGTTCTTAAGAATTCCAATAGGCATAATAGGATCCATGCATGAGCTAGAACTTCAAAAGTCATGAAATATCAACTGCCAATATGAATAACTTATATTCTTTGATCATCGTTCAGCTGAACATTTCTACATTGTCAAGCTACTCTAAAATTTGTCTGAATGGGTAACCATAATTATTTCCATCTGCCAACAATTATCTCATTCAGGTGTTATATGATCCAGAGTGCTCACACAAACAATACTGGCTTCACATGGGAAATCATGCATTCAGTACAATTGTCCTTGGGGGAGGAAAATCTGTCTCTGTGGACAATTGGAGAAGCTAGTATAAATGCAGCAATTAATTGACCTAGGAACTATTATGTTTCAATAACAGAGAACTGAATCATCTAAGGAAGCAAAATATTTACTACACTAGGGTTTCTGTCCATCTGAGAGATATACAATCAAATATACAATCTCTCCATTAGAAACGTGGAGAACTTTTGGTGATCTTCTGTTCTACTTCTCTGTATCATCTGAATTAGTAGAGACATTTAGGCTGATGCAGTGGTGTACAAGAGAAGGACCAAGAAGCTGAGCTGAAAGCCAAATAGGCACAGACATAAGGAAAGGTGGGGCCCTTGTCTGGAAATCAAGGAGATTGCCTATTCTTTTCTTATATATATGTTTCATTTGTAGTTTTCCTTTAACAGCTGTACATATTTTGTGGACAGTGTATTGACTGGGTCAATACAATGCTAATCTTCCAATTTCTGGAAGATATTCTGAATGAGAATATATTCCTTCTAAAATAACAGATATATAAACTTGGGATGCTCCTAGAACCAACATAATCAGGAGGATGTAAATAGTTTCTGTAGTAACAAGTATCTTAGTCCTGCTCCAGCTGACTTGGCACTACATGCAATCATTACTATCCATAAACTGGTAACCTCAAAAATGTACTAATTTTATGAGTTGTTGTAATTCTGATTTTCTGGGAGGTTATGGTTTATAAAGTTTTTCAAAGCATATTAATACTTTCGGGTTCTTTGTTTAGCTCTTAATACCCAAGTAATGATTTTTGTTAATATTCTACTAACAACTTACTTGTCTCTATTGTTTATTATTTTTCTCATTATCTTAAGGACTGAACTTAAAATCTTTTTATGCATTTCAGTTGCCTTGAGTCTTCGGAAAAAGGCGACATACAAGTTGAACAAATAAAATGTATCTATTTTATCTTTTCTTCCTTGGTTCTTAATTTCCCTGATATTTTCTAACTTAGATTATTAGGGATATTGATCAATATTTCATACCAAACTTGACGTACATTGCACTGCAGTGATAGGGATAATCAACGAAGATCAGGTAAGTGTTGCCATATCTTTCATATATGTGAAAAGAAAAAGTGTAAAAACCAAGATAAGATTTTTAGACCACATTCCCATATCTTTTGCCTCTGGCCATATTGGATATAACTGATGGCAATTGATTTCAAAAGTATCAGGTGAGCACATCTTTCTCTCTCTGAGATAATGCAAACTATTAAATTATGAAAAGATAGGAGAGCAGGTTTTACTGAGTTTTGCCGTTTACATTTGCAGTAAACATTAAGGCCATGTTTAAGTGTATTCTATAACCAAGTCTTGCAAGAAGTATGTAATTTTGGACTGCACCATTAAACAATTGCAGAAAAGTAATTGGAAGGAGAGAAAAGCTAGATGGTCTGGGACAAAAATAGTCATAATATGATCAAGCCAAGAAGATAGTAAAGGATGGGAACAAGATAGAAATTTAGATCTGAAAAAAAAAAGTCAACAAAGCAAAGCAAATCTTCAGTCGCTTACTGCAAGACTTGTGAATAATAAAATAATAACATGAAAAGTATATCAGATAATATAAAGGGGTTTAACAATTCCATTTTGGATATGGAACTGACTAGGAGGTTTCAATAAAGAGCTTTGCAAAATGATGTTCCTTTTATTGCTATAAAAGTTGAACTTGAGGATCCATTGGGGAACATATCTTTTCCAGACTTATACAAATCTTAAACTCAGAACAAGGTTCTGTTGGTATAGTGGAAAAATTTTAGGTAAAGTCAGATCCTAGGATAGAAAGCTTGATCTTGTATCCAGGATCCTGTGTCAGAAGCTTCTCATTGAAGAGTTATGTACCTCAACTACTTCTAGATCAGTAATAAATTTCTGAGCTAACTCCAGTGCATCTTTCAAAACTGGCACTTGAGAAGTGGTAGGCTATTGGTTAGAGGAGGCCTCAATCCAGAGAAGCATGCTTTATAACATTTATATCTACATTTCAATCCTGTGCTCTTACAACAAACGTAATAATGCTGAATGGCCCTTATTCAATTTTGCTTGAGGTGGCAGGAAATTCTGGGAGAGGTAGGTCAAGCGACAGTATAATAAACATACAGCATTGTCTGCAGGAACTGATGTTTTCATCAGAGGGACAAAAGCAGCCTCAGATTGTCATAACACAAGCTCTGCCCTTTTTGTAACTGTGATGCACATATAAAAGTGACACATTTCTCACCAAGAAGAAAGTTAAATATTATGTGCTTCTAAACAGGTTCTTTCAATTATTGGCTACAGTTTTCTCTCACAAAGTTCATCTAACTAACTTAGTGGGTAGCTCTTGATCTTCCTATAAATGAGGTGTTATTGATAAATCACCATACAGTGGATATTCTCTTGGGGTTTTGGGCTACAAACAGACCATGGGGAAACCTAAGCAAATATGGTTTTTATCTGGCCTTAAGCAAAAAGCTCTGGTCATGGAAACTGAGCTGAATTTAAGTTCAGATGAGAAACTATAAGAGCTGTTTTGACTAGCTAGCAGAGGTAAAATGTACTTACCTTCGCTACTGGATCACAAATGTGAGTGTGTGTGCTTGCTACGCTCGCGTGTGCCTCTTCTATGCATGAACAGAGCCTTCTGCCCATGCGCAAAGGGTCAAAAACGGGATGTGATGATGCCCAGGGTAGGTGGGCGGAGCCTCCCACCACCAACCCTACTGGATTACACGAGCCAGATAGATCCGACTGAATTTCACCACTGCTAGCTAAGTATTTTGAGCAATTCACAGTTCATAAATACTGCAGGCTTTCACACTAATGTGGTTTGACACCTTACCATCAGCAGTCCTCAAGAGTAGATGCAGAAAAATCCCTTTTGCAGAAATAACTTACCCACTGTCTTCTATCAAGTCCACCAAAGTAACCATTAGGTACGTATAAAGTGTCCTGTTCTAGAGAGTTCCTGTTCTGGCAAGTAGGCTAGCTTACGGGTGAAATGCTTCCGGTTTGGACTGGATCGCCCAATCCGGTAGCGATGGTGGCAGGTGGTTCGGAGAATCAGTAGCAAAAATCCCTGCCCTCCCCCTGCCGAGCTGAGCTGCACAATCATCAGAGGCTTTTTTAAAAAAGCTTTTAAAAGCATTTTTTTCTACAAAAAAATGGCCGAAAAATGCTTTTAAAAGTAAAAAAAAGCCTCTGATGATCGCGTGGCTCAGCTGGGATCGTCAGAGGCTTTTAAAAGCATTCTTTCTGCAACCTCTTTGGCTAAAGCAGTTGTAGGAAAGAAAATGCCTTTAAAAGTCTCTGGCGATCCCAGCTGAGTTGCCTGATCGTCAGAAGCTTTTAAAAGCATTTTAAAAGTAAAAAGAAAAAAGTTGGCCACACCCACCCAGTCACATTATCCCCCCACCAAGCTATACCCACAGAACCGGTAGTAACAAATTTTACATTTCACCACTAGGCTAGCCTACCCGTTATCATTGTGCATTATTTTCAGGACATGTTCAATTGATTTCCAGCTTCGCTAGAATGAAAATGCTGTCAAAATTTTTCATTCTAGTAATTGCTTTTACTTTCAGCAAACCTAGCAAGCAGAAATATCAAGACCAAATGAAAATCTCCAAGCAGGAAAAAAAAAGTTATATAAGTTTCCTGGGAGGCAAGAATCTCACAAAGATCTTGTGAAATGTGTTGGGGCTGCATTTAGATATGATAAAGAGACATGGCTGTGGCCAAAGTAAACATTGTTTTTATATCAGAGTAAAAAACACATACTCCTTTTCTTTAATTTCAACATCATTTTCCTCACCAAATGGACTCTTCCATCCCTTTGCTTATTCCTTGTCTGATCAAAAAGCCATTTAAAATCGCAATTGACTTTCCACGAATTGGTGGCTGTTGAGAAGATGAGATAAATTTGTGCTTTATGCAGCAACATATTAGAGTAAGGACTTAAAAGTTACTTTTGTTATAAAAAGTGTTTTTGATGTCCTTTAAGTGATCATGAATGCTAAAAAAAAAGTATGCAGAAAATGCTTGCAGGAAATCAATTTCTTAATTAATCAGGAATTCATAGTGTGCTAATTACTGTTCAATACATCAGCTGGTCTCTGGATTCCAATTTTACAGCCATAATAATCATGTTATTGTTGCTCACTCATTACTCTTCTCACAAAAAGTTCATACAACAACTAATACAACAACTCTTGGCATAGGACGAAAGTGTTTTGCCTTCAGAATGATCACTGTGCACATAAGATAATCAGAATTAATTTGGAAAAGGATGCTTTCATAAAATCAGATGCTTTTCTGAAGGATTAGGAGAGTTTGAACTTAATCCACTATGGATCAGAATTTTTTTTCAAATGACCTTAAAACAAGTGACACCTTTAAACTGAATCCCATGTTTAGCCACATGTTAAAGCATTCATGTGTCAGCCTGCATGCTAATTGCCATTATTGGAAGTGGAGATTCTCTTTAATATATGAAGTGGGTATATCCTGAATTAAATTTTATTTTGTTCCTGTCATCAAGTTTATGTTTTGTCAAAATATTTGTATACCTCTTTATATAAAACAAACTTGAAGCAGCTTCCATTTTGTGTAAAATGATTAATTGGCAAGAGTTAAACTGTTAACAAAACATGGATTTTCTGTTCTTATTGGCATTCTCAGCAGACATGGGGGAAAAAACACTGCACCACTTTCTAAGGAGATGCAAAATACTTCAATCAGAAAACATTTCAACCATATAACAATTGTTCGGATTTCCTAAGTTCAGAACAAAACACATTACTTTGTCTATCTCAAGTATTTCTACTGTTCCAGAAGTTGCAGATGGTTTGTTGTTCTGTGGCTGGTGTACTGAGTTGCTTTTCTGCTGCCCCCTTCTCCAAATTTGGCTCATGAAAGGACCAATCATTAGATTAGAATAGTTGGGATGCTGTTGGAGGGAAATGGTGAGGGAAAAGCAGCAGTGAAACAGATGGCTAAATAAAAGAAGGAAACTGCAAACAGCTGCATACTAGCCAGACTGTCTGGAAAATTACCATTATTTTAAAAAGATTAACCTATATTTGGGGAAGTTAGAATTCATGTCAGTGAGTTGTATGAATGAAAAATATGCTCTGCTTTCTTTTGCAGTCAGATAATACAAGGAAGTGGAATGTTGCTTTGATTAAATTGTTGAGCTTTGATGGAAAAATGCATACACCACCAGAGATATACAAGTCTGCTATGTTGAGTCTGTGTGTTTGTTGAGCTTCAAGCAGCATATCTGTGTTTACTTTTAGCCCTTGTTGATGTTGACTTTTCTGTTGCATTTGAACATTTCTGGCATGGATGGACTTGCAAATTTTGGGGTATATTTGAGCATATTCTTGTGTTCTGTTGATATTGAGCGACCAGAATTTATTTCAAAATGCTAAGAATCTGGGTTGGTTTGGTGGGATTGTTGCTAAACTTGATGCACAGTTGCTCTTTTGCCTTCATAATGCTTGGCATGCATTATTAATGCTTTGCTGGTTGTAAAGTCTCTGACTGTTAACAATGTTGTGTGTTTGTTTGCTGATTTATGTATCAATGCAAAAATTATAAGCAGCCAAGGAATTTGCTCCAAAATGAATTCAATTTTTAAGAAGTTATAAAAACATGCTCACAGAATTTAATTTATGTCTTCCTGGCAGTGATTTTATTTTATTTACCTCCAGGCTGCGAAGTGTTTCTAACTAAAGGCAGCATTTTTATGTGATTAGCAATTTTGTCCTATTAGTATGTTAGATGAATACCTCGGGGTTTATTTAAATAGCTGAATAAATTATTGATAAACATAATATGGTACCTGCCTCCCAGTCATGCTGCCTCCTCACAGCCACGCTGCAGTGATTCTGTGGTTCCCTTTCTAGCTTTGGCCATTTTTATGTAAACTGCTGGCCCATAACAGTTAGCATAATCCCATCTATATTTATGGCCTTGATATATTAGAAAACTCCACAAACCTCTAGCTTTGGAATGTTCCCAGGCTAACCATTAAAAAGCATAACCAGTCTTTCTTGTGCAAGTAAAGTACCATACTTTCTTGTTACCTCAAATTAACCTTCTCTTTTCACTGCCTCTTTTTTCATCATTACAAAATTGCTCTTAGCCCACTGCTGCCTTGGCCTACGTCTTTTTCTTCCTCCCTTTTGGGAAACCGCTTCATATGCCTTTTATTGTATTTTCTTCTTTCCCACAGTTCCCCTATGCATTCTTTACTCATAGTCATCTTCTCAAAAGGAATTATTTCCTGCCTTGGTAGATAAATCAGCTCTGCCACACACACACACACACACACACACACACACACACACACACACACATTTGCAACTCATTCTGTCACCAATTGTGTAGGCTGGGACAACCCCCAACCCACGTTCCTTGACAGCCTGTTGGCATCTGAGTTTCAATCAATATTCAGAAGAGAGAAGTGTGCTCTGTAACTTAAATACAAAGCAATATACCTCACCTCTTCCCTCGTTGCTGGAGTTTCAAGCTTTTGAGTCTTTTTAAAAGAAAAAAAAAGAGGAACTGAGCAATAGTTGTTATGCCACAGTGGGGAGAATTAGAGAGCTAAATGTATTCTCCTTTAGCCTCTGATTGAAGTGGGCTTCCAGGAAGAAATTTCCAGGTAAGAATGGGAACAAAAGTAACATTTCTTTCAAGGGTTGTCTGTTCTCCATGTGAATAGGGGGAAAAAATAAGATGAGGCCTGTATTGTGTTTTATTTCTGTTCAGCATGTGGTAGCAATTTCTATTTTTCTGAACAATCTAAAGGAATTCTTTGTAAACTCAGTTTTTTCCTATTCTCCCCTCCCCCCCTTTTAAGTTTGTATCTAAGAAAAAGGCTACTTTCCCTTAATTAAATTCTTATGGATTGAAATACAACTTGGAAGCAATTTATCTTCCTGGAGGCTGCCCAGGCTCATTTTTGCAATAGACCAGCCCCATCTTGTGGTCTGAATATTAGTAACTCAGGCTTATAACCATATCCCTTGTGCTCATTTATACCTTTATCTAAATATTATCCACTTTCTATTCTACAAACCCTAAATTAAAGAGAACTGCCCTTTAAAGGCCTCAGAAAATGTTTTCCCGAAAATAAGACCCAACCAGAAAATAAGTCCTAGCATGATTTTTCAGGATGCTCATAACGTAAGCCCTACCCACAAAATAAGCCCCAGTTAAGATTGTCAGCCAGGTGGATGCATTTGGTACTGTATTTCCTTCAAAATAAGACCTAACCAAAAATAAGCCCTAATGCGTCTTTTGGAGCAAAAATTAATATAAGACCCAGTCTTATTTTTGGGGAAACATGGTATTTAAAGGCCAGTGCTCCCCCAAACAAGCACAATCCAAAGCACACTGAAGATGTCACCTTGAATGGGGATGAAACATTTGCAACCAAATCGTCAAGCTTGGAGCTCAAACCAACAACATAATCTTGTGTTCTACTTGTAAAACTTTTGTGTTCTTTCTTTTAAGTTGCTGTCCCTGAACAGCACAGTTTTATCATGACCAGTATTGCTTATTTAAATTTTTATATTTGAATGTAAGGGTGCTCATATTTTTATGGTTTCTCTTTCAAACTACCCTTTAGTTTTATTTATCTCTGATGGAATCGATCTAACTCCCAAGGAAAGGAGAAAGAGCAGTAACCTCTGGTTGTATGTCTATGACATAATCAGGGAGCTGCATTATAAATATTATTCCAATGACCAAATTTAATCCATAGATGACGCAGGAAAAAAATGACAAAAACTAATTTTTAGAGTAAAAGGAAGAGCTGAGGTTTTGTGATATATTACACTTGTTTTCTGCCAACATCATCTGATCAGTAGGGATATGGAAAGTCACAGAAATGTCATAAAAATCATAAAAACCACTGTGTGGTGGGCCCAGAAACAGAGAACAATTCAAGTAGTAGTCAGAAATTGCCATAAAAAAACCAAGACTTTGCCAACCTTATTCTTAGCTTTTAAATTTCAGAATGGAGGAAATGAGAGATTTAAAATGCCTTGAAATTGTACTTCTCATACATCAAACTTTACAGAGAGCTGTGAGGGTATGCATGACGGCATAATCCACAGAAATTCACCCTCACCCTCACTGCATCCTTAGCTTGCCATGTAAGCTAGGTCTGCTGGAAATTGTAATTTAACAATACCTGGAATGTGGGGGTTAAAAAGCATGGTCCTGATGCAAGGTCATAATCATGGCAATTCTGTGACTATATCACTGGGTACACATTTCCATTTTGGTGTCATTAAGAGCCATGATGGCGCACTGGTTAGAATGCAGTATTGCAGGCTAACTCACTGCTTGCTCCAGGAGTTTGATCCTGACTAGCTCAAGGTTGACTCAGCCTTCCATCCTTCCGAGGTTGGTAAAATGAGGACCCAGATTGTTGGGGGCAATATACTGACCCTGTAAACTGCTTAGAGAGGGCTGTAAAGCACTGTGAAGCAGTATATAAGTCTAAGTGCTATTGCTATCATTACAGTTTACCATGGACGCTTCTAGCCACAGGATCTCTCTCTAATAATGCATGAAATGAAAGAAGACGGAGATGGACGGGGCATATATGTGATCGTGAGGTTACCATAGCTTAAAACTTTACTTAGATGTACCACAATGGTAGAACTTTCACAAAAGCTTGTAGGCAAGCTTTTAGTGTTCCAGCATGCTCATTTTTTTCCCTTTCTTTTGGGAATAGAGTGAATGAATGTGGAGAAGGAAATTTCAGGTACGAGAAATTAAAATGTCACATAAGAATCTTTGTTTCTTATCTGTGGCTCCATGATTCTTTTCACAGAGTCACAGACTCTAGACTCTTTTTATAACTCTCCTACAAAGGAGAGTTATCCCCTATTTGAAGAATACAAAGTCTTCCTTACTTTTGTAGGGAAAGACAATTTCCCTATAATCGATTGTTCTGATTCTGGATGTTGTCAATGGCACCAATGTACCTTCTTGTGTCATTTGGCCTCAGGATCTAGAGTTGAGCAGCAGACATGTTCTTATATTAAAGGAATCTATATCATCTATATTTCACCACTAAAATAGTCTTTATCTATAGTTTAAATGGACATTTGCAAATACCAGACATGACTCAAAGAGAAATCTGCCCAACTTTTCACCAATTCCCTGAATCAGTATATGATGGGAAGCTCTCAAGTTAATTTCCCACAGATGTTGCATCTCTTTGGCAATTTTATCACAGGGACCTAACTTTGTGTTCCTTGGTTTACACAATGACAACAGCACTGACTCAGCTCAGCTGAGTGAGCTGTTTCATGTAACTGTTCACACTGAGCATTTTTTTACTACTTTTATAGGACTATAGATCTGATGATCGGATCTCCATGGGGTAACTGAGAGTGGCTCATGCAGACAATGGCTGCAGTGTAATCCTTCGTACAGGATTATATCCTCATTCCCCTTTCATTGGATTAGATGTTATCCTATTAAAAAGAAGCAGCATCGAACATTTGAGTTTATTATTCACAACGTTTTCAAAGAAAGGAATTGCAAAATCCACCCACCCCCCACCCATTTCTAAAATGTAAAATGATTGTTAGGCCTGGGGAAAACAGGTCTATCGACATAAGATGTTCTGTGTTGGCTTGCCCGCAGTTCTAATGATTAGAAAAGGCTTCAATACAGGCATGGGTGAAAACATATTCCAGCCTCTGTAACTGTTGCCATAAAAGGATCAAAAGAAAGGTGAACAAAAGCAGCAAAGCCACGTCACTCTAAAAAGCAAGGGGCCACATCACTTTCCAATGGAAATTTGAAGGGATGCTTCATTCAAGTGCTCCTTTGAACATCTAAACAGCCCTGATTATAATCTAAGTAGATCACGAGTGTCAAACTTGCCATGTCACGTTGTTGTCATGTGACATTTCGTGACATTTTTCCATTCGAGGAGCTGGGGTGGGTGTGGCCTGTGCGTGAGACTGCCAGTTTGGCACCCCTGAATTAGACACTCTCCTCTTGTGCAATCCAAGAATTGTTTTAAATTGTTTTAAGGTTTTGTTTTTAAAAAACTGATCACTGGTTATGTAAACTCTCAGGATTATTTATTCATTTAAGGAATCATATGTCCATCCAACTTGCAAAAAAGTTACTCTGAGTTGACGGTAATAAAGGTATTTGATTTATGTACACCCTATTATTTGTTGCAAATATTGTTTTTCTTCTGATAAATTCTGTGTAACTATTTATGTCTTAATTTTGTTAATCTAGTATCCTGATACTCAACTATATTGCTGTATATGTTCCATTACTGAATCTAAAAAATCTTTTTGATGGATAACATTGGTTTAAAATGTAGCAGCCCCCATGGTTTTGTGGAAGTCTAGATTTGTACATGTGATATCTTGCCTGTGGGAGCTGCATCAATTGCCAATTTGCTTTTGAGTCCAATTCAAGACTTTGATTTTCACCTTAAACGCTTTACATGGCTTTGAACCAGGTTATTTGAAGGGCCATCTTTTCCCAATCAGATCTACCCAACCTCCCTGAGTAGGTAGGCAGGGAATTCCCCTCTCCTTGGTCCATCTGGCAGGATCAAGAATAGGATACTTCTCTGTGGTAGCTCCCTACTTGTGGAACATTATCCCCACAGAGATAATATTGGCCTCAGCACTGACACTCTTTTGCAAGGCCTGAAGACAGTTCTGTCAATTGGCCTGGGGACCCCAGAATGATATGGGACCCATCAAGAGGCTTGTTTGATCCAGAGATGGTATCCAGCAGGTTCTGACCATTTCTGGAGAACCATTAGTGGAAATTTTGAGTAGTCCGGAGAACCGGTAAATACCACCTCTGACTGGGCCTGTCCCCATCTTTTCTCTGCCTCCCGAGTCTCAGCTGATTGGGAAGAAATGGAGATTTTACAGTATTCTTCCCCTGCCATGCCCACCAAGCCATGTCACGCCCACCAAGCCACGCCCACAGAACTGGTAGTAAAAAATTTTGAATAAATGCATGCTATCAGAATATAATTTTAATACATGTGTTTCATTTGCCAATTCAATTCTGAAATGTTTTGTTGTATCTTGACAATGATTCTAAACCCAATAGAATTAAAGGAGAAGAGAGGGGACAATCTTGATTTGTCCTTTTCATTATAAAACACGTTTGTGATTTTAAAAAAATCAATTTACCATTACCATCAGCAAATTATGGCTGATCAGGTTATTCTGATACTAAAGGCAGTAGATTTTAGAGATATCTTATCTCCTGCCTGGTATGAGAAATGCCACAATAATAATAAATTAAATAGATAACAATTCGTTGCTTTTTTCTGACACTCAAAATCAGTCTCCTTAGGCAGCCAATTCATTACAGAAGTCGAAAGCCTATAATAAATCCTCTTTATATTGGAGCATAAAGCAATAGCACTATTAATTATATATCAAGCGCTATGGTTTCTATTAATCATAGTCACTCTCTTTGTGTCTGTATATGTCAATGCGCTTGAATATTTGCTTACTTCTAAGAGTCACAGCAGAAGAAGAGTATTGAAGCCTTTGAACTTTGGTGTTGGAGAAGACTCTGGAGGATACGGTGGACTGCCATGAAAACAAGCCAATGGATCCAGATTGGGCGAACCGGTAGCAGCAGCGGTGGCAGGCTCCGCCCACCCATCCGGACACTTCTGCGCATGCACAGAAGCATCGCATGCAACACACGTGCACCCACAGACAAACCGGTAGCGATGGGTTTTGAAACCCACTACTGAATGGATCATCAAACAAATCAACCCGGACTTCTAACTCTAGGCACAAATTCCCATGCTCCTTGGACACATACAGGTAGCCCTCGACTTACCACCACAATTGAGCCCAAAATTTCTGTTGCTAAGTGAGACAGGTGTTAAGTGAATGTTGCCCCATTTTACGACCTTTCTTGCAACAGTTGTTAAATGAATCACTGCAGTTGTTAAATTAATAACACAGTTGTTAAATGAATTGGGCTTCTCCATGGACTTTGCTTGTCAGAAATTCGCAAAAAGTGATCCCATAACCCAGGGACACTGCAATGGTCATAAATATGAGTCAGTTGCCAAACACCTGAATTTTGATCACATGACCATGGGGATGCTGAGATGGTTGTAAGTGTGAAAAACAGTCATAAGTCACTTTTTTCAATTCTGTTGTAGCTTTGAATGGTCACTAAGTGAATTGTTGTAAGTCGAGGACTACTTGTAATGTGTCCAAAGTAGAAATGTGTTCTATTTTGGGCACAGGTGAAGATTTAGCTCTCTGGAAAAGGCTTTAATGCTGAGAAAGTTGAAAGGAAAGAGAAGAAGAGGAAATCTAGCAGCAGAGTGGATGGACTCAGTTACAGTGGCAATGAGTGCGCTGTTGGGAGACTTGAAAGAACAGGTTAGGAATGTGTGTCATCATGCAGAAAATCTATGTGATTGCTAGGAAATGGCACATAATCAAATCAGAGTCAATTCCAAGATTCTTAGAAAAGCACTAGGCAGGATAAAACTCTTCAGTAGTGCAGAAGACTGGAAATTATTGAAGTACATTACATTCCAATGAGAAACAAATGGAGGGCAGCCTAAAAGTCTTCGAAAATAGATAGAGAGCTATCCACTAAATATGGGTTCAAAAGAGCAAGGACAGGAATTCACCAAAATCTACCAGCAAAAAACTATAAATACTACAAACGCATATGCCCAGGAATGATGTTTTTATTATGATCACCGACCATAGTTGTAAACAGAAACACATCAAAAATAAAATTAATTAAAAAACTAAGGTAAATTATTACCCTTGGTGGGCTCATTGGTGAACAATCAATTATCTGCCTAATTTTTCAGGTAATATAACATTTAACCACATTCAAGGCAGTGGTGGGTTGCCCCCAGTTTGGACCGGTTTGCAAGAACCGGTAGTAAACCTGGCGGGACGCTCTACCCACTGACCCGGATGTCATCATAGGTGATCTGCGCATGCGCAGAAGCATGCGTGCACAGAAGCATGCATGCGTGCGCTCCCAATAGTAAAGCTAAATAGATCAATAGTAAAGATAAAGTAAAGATAAGTAAGCTGGTGCTTACCTATAAAGCCCTACATGGCTTAGGCCCGGGGTATCTGCAGGATCATCTCCTGCCATCCTTCCATCGTCCGGTGCGTTCACACAGAGCGGGCCTCCTCAGGGTGCCATCAGCCAGACAATGTCAGCTGGTGGCCCCCAGGGGGAGAGTGTTCTCTGTTGGAGTGCTGACCCTCTGGAATGGGCTGCCCACCGGTCTCAGGACAGCCCCTGACCTCCTCTCCTTCCGCCACAAATTGAAGACGTGGCTTTTTCACCAAATGAATCCGTAAGGGTGATTTTAGATAATTTTAATTCATTTTAATTCATTTTAAACTGATTTTAATGTTTATGTAATTTTTTGTGTTCCTTTGGTAAGCCGCCCTGAGTTCTTCGGGAGAAGGGCGGCATATAAATTACATAAATTTAAAAAAAAAAAAAAACCCACCCCTCATTCAAGGAGACTGAATCATACTGATCTGAGAACTACAACTGTACATTTAAAAGATCAACATTTTCCAAGTATTTTACCGTGTAAGGCGTTATAGGAATAGGCTCTTGAGTCCTTATAGAGGGTACAGTATAACAGGGCATGAATTGTGGTTTCAATAGCTCCATGTCCACAAGAGCACAGTCAACTCGTGGGTAACTTTATGGCATTGGCCCTTCAAAATTGCTGTGGGGAGAACATTGAAGCATGCTAGAGTTAATGCTCTTCAGAATTTGGAAACAGTTATGTGGCGTATCTCACTTGCTTGTAAAAAAATAAAACAGGATAACGTTCTTAGGTAGAGCAGACTGGTCCTTTAACAAGTTGTTAAATGTGCTGAATACATGCTCATAACCCATTATTGCCCAGGAGGTACATAGGCTCACAAAGTAAACTAAAAGCATTCCCCATTTATCTTTAAAAATGGGGGGGAGGGGGGCTGTTGTACTGTTGAGATCCTTTACTTCAATCTTTAATGAAATGAAACACATCCTCAAATTTGCTTTTTCAAAAGGTAACTGGACTTTGTTGTTTTTTTAAAGACGTTTCGCTTCTCATCCAAGAAGCTTCAGAACTTCAGAATTGAAGAAGTTTCTTGGATGAGAAGAAAAACATCTTCAAGGAAAAACAAAGACCAGTTGCCTTTTGAAAAAGCACCTTTGGGATAACCATGATCCAGATGACTGAGAATCTCCATACACTTCCTCAAAGCTTTGCACAGCCCTACATTCATACAAACACATTCTCAACCCCATTTTGAATATCCTCAGTATGGAAAGATTTCTAACAGCCAGCTCATATTCCTTTCCTATTTTAGCCCTCATATTCTGCAGGGAAAGGTTTGTGTTACGTCTTTCTAGTTAAGTCCTACTTCTATATATTGATATCTAACCAATATTGCTCAGAATAAACACCCTACCATGGCAATAGAAACACCATTGATAAATTAATATTGCAGACAGGCCAATGTTTAGACATTAGATGGCAGCATTACATAGCATATAAAGTCTTGTGAACTGTAAGATACAGTGATCATTTTACCGTAATTCAAGCTACTATATTTCCATTTTTGGGGGCTGAGTGTGTGTGTTTAGCTGATTATGAATTTTCTCTCTGTGTAACTATACACTCAGAGCTCTTAGTTCTCTATACTATAGTAGAGTTTATGTAGGCATATATAAATTGTGGTCTATAGATAACCATCTGGAAACTAGAAGCCAAATATAATATAGTGTATTCCATACAATAAAAGAAATTGAAGATTAAGTAATCTCTGCTATATTTTGATATGGAAAAAAGCTAAATTGCCAGTTTTTTTTCCTCCTCTTATTTCATCTTGTGATATAGGTAGGGTTTCAAATATCTTGAAGTCAAATAACTACTTAGCTTGGTGACTGAGCATCTGAATTGCCAAAGATCAAAATCAAATTTCAGATCAACTTTAGGTGTGGACTTTCTTAGGAAAGAAAATTAGGTAAAAGAGAGTTGGAGAACAGGTTTTTTTCATTTATTTTATTTATTTATCATATTATAAAACCTTCCGTCTCCATCACAAAGGGACTTTGGGCAGTGTACAAATATTGACACGTATTCACATTTCTTCTTTCCATCCGACTCCTTAATTTTGTAAAACACAAAACCAGATTGTGTAATAAAAAACACCTGCAAAATTCAAGTGAGTCATCAATTTCTGTCTTTCAGATGTTCTGGAATTATATCTTCAAGAAATTCTACCCTGTATAGCTTATATTTAAGCAGTTTATTTGATTAAAAAGATAATCAAAAACATATAACTCTGAAGTAGTAAGTAACCTGATGTTGTTGGTATGTCGATGAAAGATAAGAGTCAGCCAGCAGATAAACGCATATTATAACTCAGCAATATGCAGAGGGTCAATAACCTTCCTTCCTTCCTTCGAGATTGCTTAACAACCATAACTGGAAGTGCCAAGATTGTAGTCATTGAGTGAAGCAATCATATGGGATCTCACTTAATTACTGCTTTGGTCAACAACTGAGATTCTGGCCCCATTTGTGATTTTAAGGACAGGACCACCTTATTGTTGCCTAATAAAACTTATTTCTCTTTTGTTTCATGGAAGTACCAGTTTTAAGAATACTTTCTTTAAAAGAAAAAGTATAGTCTTAACTATATTGTTTTTCTCACTCCACACATTCCACTTTGTAAAAATTTGTATCATTTTGGGGGTTAGGGAGGTGCCTTCAGTCAGTATTGACTCCTGGAGACAGCCTGAACTAGTCTCTGAAGTTTTCTCAGCAAGATTTTGAAAGTGGTTAGTCCTTGCCTCCTTCCTAGGGCTGAGAGAGAAAGACTGACCCAAGGTCACTCAGGTGGCTTTGTGCTTAAGGTTGGATTAGAACTCACAGTCTCTGCACCAAACTGGTTCTCATGTGCTATCTAACAGAAAATATTAATTTACAGTCTATTTTTATTCCAAGAACTCAAGACAATGAATAATAGAGCTATCTCTCCTCTCATATTTCTGATACCAACAACTGATTGGGGGGGAGTGTATCTTGGGGTGCTTACACAACTGAGGACAGATTAAGACCTGGATCTGCCTGCTTTTAGTCTAACACCTTGACTGTTACACCATAATGACTCTCGGGAGATGTATATTTGACAGAGCGGTGGCCTAATTCAATGCCTGTTTATCTGGGAAATAGCATGTTCAATCAGATTTACTTGGAAAATTACTCACATCAATTTTATTCATATGGGGTTACTTCCAAGTAAATGCTTGATAGGGCCATTATTTAAAACATATATTAAAACCTCTGAGAAACCCAAAATCCGTAGTTTGCTAATTTAATTGTAAACATTTATTCTGGCAGGCAATGAAACATGTAATGTTTAGTAGGCATGTTAATGTAAATATAATTTGTACATGTGTACATTAGCTACACCTATGTTATGCACATTCATATTTGGTGCTGGACAATAAAATATCTGAAATTCATTCCCATTTAAATTTGGCAATTTATATTCCCACTACACGATCACTTTGAAGGATGAAAGAATGATCCAAAACCCGGATTCTGATTTCAGTTGTTATGATTAAAAGGAGATAATTATAAAACTCTTCTGCACAGAAGAAATAATCTACTTTATTATATTCATTACATTGTATGTAAACTCAGTTCTGAGGTCAAAGGTTTAAATATTCCCTTCCTTTCCTTCCTATCACAAGTTATATGACAATGTAATAAAACAATCCTGTTTTACTGCATGAATTCAACTGACTTATGCTTTCAGCTGTAACTAAGGAAGCTGTTCAGATGAGTAGGCAGAACTGATGCCTTTCATATCCTCTTGTCAAGATGACACCCAAATTATATTTTCCAGCTGCTATGGGGGTGGTGGGGTGAATCCTTGTCATTTCATTTACTCTTTCTCTCAGTTCCTCAGCAGGTAATATCCCAGTGGAAAACTGTTGAAGGTCAAGCCTGAACTGAAGAACCAGAGGTATCAGTGGATTACCTAGCTGTAATGAGGAGGGAAGGCAGTCTCACATGATCATAGGCAAGTGTGTTTAAACTGGATGTTGGGCCAGGGGAATATAGATAGTCCTCAACGTACGACTACAATTGATCCCAAAATTTATGTTAAGTGAGACAAGTGAATTTTGCCCCCATTTTATGGCCTTTCTTGCCACAGTTGTTAGGAGAATCACTGCAGTTATTAAGTTAGTAACAGGGTTGTTAAGTGAATCTGGCTTCCCCATTGACTTTGCTTGTCAGGAGGTTGCAAAAACTGATTACAATACCCTGGGACACTGCAACCATCATAAATATGAGTCAGTTGCCAAGCATCCGAATTTTGATCACGTGATCATGGGGATGCGGCAACAGTCACAAGTGAAAAATGGTCATAAGTCACTTTTTTCAATGCTGTTATAACTTTGAATGGTCATTAAACAAATTGTTGTTTAAGTCGAGGACTACATGTACTGCAGCTGAGTTACAGGAAACCTGCTTCTATCTATTCTTCCTCATTCATCATCAAGTTACATTTGGAAGAATATGCAGGGAAGTCCCCCCAATCTTCCTCTGAGGAGCTACAAATTATTTCTTTTGTGTCCACCATTTCTACCATCTTATATTTGCTCACAACAATCATGTGAAGTAGGTTAAGGAAGAAGAAGAAGCAAAAGGACCTTTACTTAAGGTCAACCATGTGTGTTTTTACTTTTGTATTTATTGATGGGATTTATGAATTGCAGGTTTCATCTAACAGGCATCAAGTCAACATACAACACAGGACTTAGGCCATTGAGTTTCAGGGTTCCTGTAGCTTCTCTTTCTTCCTCTCCAGGAAAGTTTGGGGTAGAGTATAGAATATTCTTTATTGGCCAAGTGTGATTGGACGCACAAGAAATTTGTCTCTGGTTCATAAGCTCTCTGTATACACACAAGCAACAAAGTGGTAAGTCATAGTTTTCAAAACTTCTACGATTGGAATCTCCAACACTCTACAGTAGTGGCCAAAATTGTGGAAACCTTTTGGGAAAGTGTATTTTCTAAACCTAGCTAATAACCACTTTTTTTAGAGTAGTACCATAAAAGTATATATCAATGGAAAGATAATTTAATCACAAATGTAATGCAATAACTTTTATGAAGGATTTGCTATTAGAATAGCAGTTAAGTATAAAGAAGAAAAGTGAAACATGTCGGAAAAACGAGATATACAAATATATAGTTCTGCAGCTGTTATAATGTAAAACCAAGATTGAATGATTGCTTCTATTAACTGGGTTTTATTGCTGGGTCACTTCTGACTAACAAGTTTCTTTATGCGGCTCCATAGATTTTCATTTGGGTTAATGTCTAGGCCAGTGATGGCTAACCTTTTTGCCATTGCGTGCCAAAAGGGGGGGGAGTGTGGGGGGTAGCACGCGTTTGCCCACACCCATAATTCTATGCACCCCCCGCACATGTGTGCGCGACCCCCCTGCTTCCCCCGCTTTTCGCACGTGATGGCACGGTAGGCCCATTTTTCGCCCTCCCCAGGCTCCAGAGACTTTCTAGGAGCCTGGGGCGGGTGAAAACGGCTCCCCACCCCCAGGCCCTCCAGAGGCTGTTTCCCAACTTCCATGGGCCGAGAAGGCCTGAAAATCAGCTTGCCAGTACGCACATGTGCGCCAGAGCTGAACTCACATGGCCACTGATATGGCTCTGCTTGCTACCTGTGGCACGTGTGCCATAGGTTTGCCATCACAGGCAGGGGTGGGTTCTAATTTTTTTTTACTACCGGTTCTGTGGGCGTGGCTTATTTTGTGGGCATGGCTTGATGGTCATGTGACAATTATTTAGGATTTAGCAGAGGTACTGGTCTACCAGGCTTTTAACTGCTTGCAGAGCCGTACCAAACTACCCATTTATTTTTTGCAGGCACTGATCTACTCATGTATTTTTGCAGGCACTGGTCTACTCATTTGTTTTCGTTTACCACTGATCAGCTGTAGGGTAGCCCTTTGAAGCCCTGAGGCAAGTTTAAACAGTTTTTTCCCTCTAGCCATCAGCTGGGACTCAGGAGGCAGTAATAGATTGGGGGTGGGGCCAAACAAAAGGTAAGAATAACGGGGGGGCGCGCGGGGGGGGGGCACAACTGGTTCGGTGACATCATATCATCACCACTACCAGCTCGGGAGAACCAGGCCGAACCAGGAGGGACCCATCACTGATCACGGGTCTAGTCTATTCCCAGGCTATTCCAGCAGTGGAATACGATTATCTTGAAACTCGAAAAAAAAAGTGGTATTATTAGCCATCAAACCTCAAAAATAGTTTTCCCAAAAGGTTTCCACAATTTTGGCTACTACTGTAGAATAGAGATGGGGATAGTTTGGACTCGAATTTGGGTCGGTCATTGGGAGCTTTTTCGAGCTTGGTTAGTTTGGACTATCTAAACTTCGAACAAACTGTTGGAAGTTTAGATAGTCCAAACCAACCAAGCTCTGCTGTAACCCTTTACCTTAACAATTCAAGCCCCCAAGGGGACAGGTAGGCTTGAGATCCAACACCAGGCTTTCTACCACCTAAGTGGAAACATGTACCTTCCCTAGGGCGCTTCTACCCACGTCCCCTTGCCAAGGGGAAAGCCTCAATTCAAGTTTCTGCTTTTTTGGGGGGGTGGGGGAGCTCGTCCCAAACGCCCTGCAACTTGCCACTTCGACTCCCATCAACCTCTACTGACAGGGTCACACAGCAAGGGTTAATGGGAGTAGATGCCTAGTTGTTCCAAGGTGAAAAAACAGAAGGGCAGGCAGACTCCCAGCCCAGGCAGAAAGAACCGCGTGGCTTTTTGCCTTTGGAAAGGAGAGCGAAAGCTCGGCCGGGCCGAGCGCGCGCGTTATTTGAGAAAGAAAGAAATGTAATACTCGACACGGGCGGGGTCTCCTCCTGATGTAACAGGAAGCGGGGATGTTTCCCCTTCGGCGGCCGATAAGTTACAACCTCACAAGGCTTCTGAGCGCTCCTGGCGGCAGAAGCCGGCCGTCGTCCGCTTCGGGCTCCTTTCGAAGATCTCCGCTGATTGGATTGTAACCTCGACCTGTAAGGAGCAACTAGCGGGATCGCGGCTCTTTTCTTTCTTTTTTTAACCGTTTCAACTCCTTTCTCCTTTTTTAAAAACTTTTTAAAATATATATATATATATATCTATATATACACCTCATTTTTTGGGGTGGTGGTGATTGTGGTGGGAATTCTTTCTACCCAAACCGGGAAAAGCCAAACTCATTTTGATTCCTGATATTAAGCCCGGGAAGGAAAGCACAGCTTTTGGTGAGTAAAAAAAAAAAGGGTAGGTGGGTGGGAAGAGATTGGTGTGAAACGTTACAGAGGAGGCGGAAAGCGAGAAATGCAACCCTTCTACAGTTGCTTGCGGGGAATAAGATTCATAAAAGGCGGGGGAGGACATTTCTCGGACCGTCCAATTCGCTTTGTGGAAGGGGCGGGGGAGGGAGGCGGGGGGAGCACCCCTTTTTCCCCAGCGCTGCTCAATAAATGAATTGCCTGGCGAATATAAACGGGCGCTCTCCGGTGCGGCTTAGAAGCCCGATCCAAAACTAAGCTAAACCGTGGGTTGCGTTTCTTTGAGCCACGCGTGCTCGTGCTTCGGCTGCCCGAATCTGGAAACCTAGCGAATTTGGAAGCGTGTGTGACAGAAACGATCTTCTGAATCGGATCCTGGACCAAGTTCTGTAAGCATCTCTTTCTAAAACAAACACACACGCACACACACACACACACAAGACAAGCGGACGGGAGATGGGAACAAAAAGGAGCAAGCTGTGCGGTCTTTGTAGTGACCTCCTACCCCTCCGGCCTTTCAGTGGATTCATTTCGGCGTGAGAGTTTCAGCAGCGCGGCTCATCCCTTCGTCCCGCCGGTCCCAAAGGGAGATGGGAAGTTTTTGTTTGTGAGTGTGTCTGTGTGTGTGTGTGATACAGAGAGAACAAAATGTAAAACAGTGCACTAACGTTAACAGCTTCATCTGAAGTCGGACAAATCAGACTTGATGTTTGGGAGACGCTCCTTCCTCAAAACGGCGCGGTTGTATACTCGTGTGAGAAACGCCTCGTTAGCTATAGTTGTTGCAGGGAGATTTATTTCTGGGAGTAAATAAACCAGCATAGGATGTATAGTGAGAGTCAAATAGAAACTCATGAATAACAAAATCTAACATTGTCTTTATTTGGACCCGTCAGAGTGACACAAAAAGTATGCCGATTTTTTTAAAGCTATTCCTCCAAGAGCAGGGCTTAATTAATTCTGTGGCTTCTCAATTAACGAATTAAAGTATCAGACCTAAGTTTTAGCCTCGAGGCATGTTACTTATCCCTGACTGTTCTTCATAACTTCCCTGAGGATGAATTGTGGGAAATGTAAAAGCTTGCGGACTTTTGGGTGCGCTTTTGGCTATTCGCAGTGAAGGTAATACCATCCTATGGCTGTTGTATTTTATTCTTGCACAGAATCAGGCAATAGTCTTATGTTTTAAACAGGAACCTGAGGATTGATGGTTTCAAACAGGAACCTTTCAATCCTTTGAAGTAAAACTGTCCATTGATTTCAGAGGAATATGATGAAGAGTTAATTTTAGATTTATGTCTATGGCGATTCTCAATCATCCAGGTCATGGTCATCCCAAAGGTACTTTTTCAAAGGCAACTGGACTTCTTGTTTTTTTGTTTTTTGTTTTCTTGAAAATGTTTTCATTCCTCATCCAAGAAACCTCTTCACTTCTGGTTGAATGGTTGGGAATGGAAGGATTTCTATCCCTTAATGGTCATCTGGTCATTAGTTCTCTGTTGGTTGAGATCACCCGGCGGTTTATATGTGTATAAACTATTAAGTTTTTAAGCTATGTAGTTTAATCCTAAATTCTTTAAATGTGCTGCAAATTTCACACTGAATCTGCTTTTGATTAAGTATGATTAATATGGTGAAGTTGGAAGGTGGTGATAGTTCATCATTAAGCCTTCTGAGTTGGAGGTTTGATATATGGTGCTGCTTTTTTCTTGTATCTTTTGTTTTAAAACTTGGCAGTTATGAAAATATGAATGAGTATGACATAATAGGTTGGCCCAGAACAATCTTGTCTGTCTGTCCATCCGTCCGTCCATCCATCCATCCATCTATCCATCCATCTAATATTCCTTCCCCACTCCACACATTGAATTCCAGCACCACGACATTCAGCTTTTGGGTGTTTGATTTTCAGTATATAAAAAAGTAAGTGCAAAAGTGTTGAACTGTCCACAGTGAACATGCCAAAATATGAATACAAGTTGCTGAAAGAAAATGCCAACATTGCAATAAATCTGAATGTGGTTCCTGATTAGTGTGGTTGTGGGTTGTGACTCAAGAAAACACTTCCCTTTTATTTTGTCCTTTTGAAAGCATTCTTAAGTGCTTGGAGCACAGCTCTGCTTTATTTTGGAAATCTGGAAACCAATGGAAGGTATATCAAGGAACCCTATACAAATAAGTGGTGTCTGAAAAACAGAATTTTGTGCTTTAAAGAGACTGGCTTTTTTGCCTATAGGATATACAGGCTCTTAAGACAAAACTGACTATATACAGCAGTGAAATTAAACAAATACGATTTAAGATTGCCTTTGTAATTCCTGGTCCATTCCAGATATGTCAGGTGTAGAATTCTGAATATTGTGGTACTTGTATTCCCAATTCACTCTGGAGAGCGTCAGGTTAAAAAATGGTTTAAGATTTGTACCTTTTCAGTAAACGTATGTTTATCTGGGGAAAAAAGAATTGTTTGGTACAAGTTACTTTTCAAGCAAGCATTTTTTAGGTACCGTACTTTGAGAATTTGGGGTATATTCTCGCATAATGACAGTACTCTTGAGTGGGAAATCAATATTATTTTACCTCACAAATGAGGATTAAATGAGAAAGGCTGAAAAGATGAGGTAATTAATTAGACTTAAATCATAAGTCACCTTTTACTTAAATTTCTTGATGATGTAAATATATAGTACTAGTAACAATAGAACAATTGTAATATTTTGTAAAAAAGTATTGCAGAAAAAATAGCTCTTTTCCACTGAAATTCTGTCCAGGCATTTAAAGGGCTAGGAGCCCTATTCTGTTTTTTATTCCATTCCATTCCATTCCATTCCATTCCATTCCATTCCATTCCATTCCATTC
>WNWU01000006.1:38545916-38630518 GCA_012654045.1 Ptyas mucosa | reverse complement strand
TCCATTCCATTCCATTCCATTCCATTCCATTCCATTCCATTCCATTCTTCCTTAACAGAAGAAGACAAGTTTTTTGATGTTGGATCACATCAAAAGCCCATCTTACACAACATCCTGTTTCCCACAATGAACAACCTTTCATGAGAGCAATTCTTGCGTGCCACAGGAAGGTCTCAAAGATGCTTCTTAGCAACTTATGGAAAAGACAGCAAGTAGGAAAGCCAAAGAACAGAAAGTAAAAAAGAGTTCAAATGAGAGTTGTAGTCACTTGTGCAAAAGCACTTTTTAAAAAAATTTTTTGATTTATATGCCGCCCTTCTCCAGAGACTCAGGGCGGCTTACAATGCATTAAGCAATAGCCTTCATACTTTTGTATATTTATACAAAGTCAGCTTATTGCCCCCACAAACTGGGTCCTCAATTTACCTACCTTAGAAAGGATGGAAGGCTGAGTCAACCTTGAGCCTTGGTGAGATTCGAACCTGCAATAATTGCAGATGATTAAAAAACAAAAAGGTCCATCTACCAGAATAAGGAAACTCAACAATATTATTTGAAATTTCTGAGTTTAGTCAGTTTATTTCATTTGGAAGTATTTTCAGTAAGAGCACTATAGAAGATAGGCTAAAAAATAAGCTTCTTTGATTAAGTCAATAAAAATAAATTAGTAGATCTATTGCTGATCATATTTTATAGAACTAGAACATGTGAATGGATTTTTGGCCTGAATTGTAAGGGACTTGTTAAATCTAAGCTGGTTAGAATTGTAAAAACATTCTTTGGAAGGAAATAAAATACTCAATTTGTAGTTGTTTCGTTGAGTTCCTCAGCCATTTTGGAAAAATTACTGTTCCCTTTCTTTGTATACAGAAGGATTGGAGGGTTGGGGGTTTTTTTTTTTTTGGTGGTTGTTCTGTAGCTCTTAAATTTATGTCATTATTTACAGTTGATGCATAGTTATTGTTATTCACGGTTCCATGTGGATTTCAGCACTTGTCAGTAAAATGTACCATCAGTTTTGTATGCAGTACGTACAGTATAATTTACTGACATATTAAATGCAAATCATCCCTATTCATCTAGACATAGCCATAAATATGGGCATGAAATGGGGGAGAGAAGTAAGTGGGGGAATTACCTTCTCTGTTAAAAACAAGGGTAACCATCCAATTATCTGAACTGTCTGATCACCTCAAAAATATCACTCTATGAAAACTTACAAGCTCTTTGCATTTAACAACATAAATTCATAGTGTGTACTTTATAAATGTATGGGCTTAATTTAATTAATTTGTTTGTCAAACATATACAAGATAACAAGTATAGGTATGAACATAAACATGAACAAAGGAAGTAAATACAGATAAATGGAAACATTTAGTTAGTTAAATTGTTAAGCTGAAAAAATAGGGTTGTTAGAAGGTAACGTTTATAGACTTAAAAAAACAACAGCTTGGAGCTGATAGCACTTAACTTCTAAATTAAATAATGCTTGACATTTATACCATATTGCAAGACTCTAGACTTTTGACATATATTGTTTAATTGCAGTCTTAGCTGGTAATTTAATCAATATTGCACCGTGGATGGATAAGACTCAGAGTTAGTAGTGAAATTCTGATAGAAGTTGACTTGATCTCAGGCATGGTACCGTGCCACTTATATTGCACTCATATTTGATGTTCTCACTTGGTTCTCAACCATTTATTGACATTCATTTTAGATGTGGAATAATATGCAGTTGTATACATCACATACATTGGAAGAAAAAAATTCTGGATTCCTCCATATCTTATCCTAGTTTAGAAGGGGGGAAAAACCTTTATGGCACAGCAGTGTATGTGGGTGTTAGTTTGTTTTTTCTATTCTTTCTGAACTGCTGAAGGTTCTTCCATCATATAATTGATTTTACAAATAATATTTTTTGATCTCTACCCATAGATTGATGTTGCTGATTTATAATATAAATTTCTGACTATGTACTATTCTTTTTTGACTATGTAGAATGAAATATACATTTTATGCTATTTTGTCTTTGTAAATGAGAGAGAGATGTAATTGTGGAATAGGTTTTGGGAATGATTGACAATTATATTATTAATTAATATATAATAATTAAAAAAATAATTTATCACAAGAATGATAACCACTAGCACTCTTCCTTCATAAGGATTAATGCTCGGGATTATTCTAACACAAGTTGCCAAATTGTGTATTGATTTTAATATAATATAAGATAAGCAACTTTATTGGAATGATTATAAAAGGAGAAAGAGATGTATGTAAGTGAAAATATTTTCACCTGTGGACTAAATCTTCCTGTCTAAGTCTGGCTTTCATTGAGATGTTTTGTATAAGGATTTAGATATACATGCCTATCTTTTATGCATTCAGTAAATCTTTTTTCTTGATTGGATGTGCTGAAATGGAAATCAGAAAAGCTTGCGATGTTGTTTCTGTATGTTTCTCTAAAGAAAAGGGGCAGTTTTATTATATATTTACACAAGTAATTTTATGTGGGCATATAGGATACTGCATTTACTATATTATCTTTTGCTTTCACTTAAATATACTACGATATATACATACATACGTCTAAAGATAAATATTTTTCTCCGTAATATAAAACTCACAGATCTAGCTCAAACTATTAAAATTTAAGAATAAACATGAAATTATCATGATTTTGTAAAATTCAGAACACAACAAATTTCATTTTAAACAAACTTATACATTAAATAACTGCAAACACTGTGAATGAAAGGATGGGAATACATCTAATAGGAATAATACTGCTTATGCTACTGCTACTACTAGAGTTGCAAAACAAAGTTTTGAAAATAACACATTTTTTGACCTGCAAATTAGTTACTGGAAATGTCATCCTGGAATAGTTTTCTTTGGAGCCATCAGATTATTAATAGAAGTATACTGGATTAAATCATTTGTTTATTGAAGCTTTGAGAGAGGAAGAAGTTAAGCAAATAGTTAACGCTATGTTTAGTCTGTTGTATAATAAGGAGCTAGACCATAGAGGACAGAGTCAGATAATGTCCTCATTATCTGGTTAAGATGAAGTATATAGATTATGCCTACTAAATTACTTTGCTTTATGTAACAAACTTACAGGCATGCAGGAGCACACACATCCATAAGTTCTCAACAGCAAACTAAACTTCCCTTCATATTTAAGCTTTTATTTCCATCTATTTTTCATAGAATGATAATGGAGTGGATCCAGATTGTATCTGCTGGAAATTCATTGAAATTAATATGAGAAAATGTTTGGGATTTCCATCTGTTTGATTTCAATTCAACTATTGGAATCTATATTCAGTTAAATAAAGATAACTTTTAAAATTCCAAAGATAACTTCTCTAATGAGTAGAGAATATTGCTGAGCTAACAGCTTTTTGCTTGGTTTGAGATCCTATGAATGAAAATTCACATCTCCTATTCTTTTTATCCATAGACTCCAGCAGGTGTCACTCTGGGGACTGCATTTTAGCAACTTAAAAGGTTTTGAAGACAAAATTTATTGAAAAAAAATACATCTACTATATAACTCTCTCTTTTAGAAACATTTTTATTGCCAGCTTTTCCCTCTTTCTCTGTTCCCTTTTATCAACTTTGTGGTTTCTGGGGTAGTTTCTCATAGACAGCAGTTATATTGGCTACAACTTAAATTAAAATAAATCAGGCACAATTGCAGTTTGTATTCATCTACTCAAATTGGTTGGCATCCAAATCAGATACATGGACTTACAGTTACCTTCAATGCATGTGGACTGGATTGGGGATGGACTGAGCAATGGAGTAAGGCTGATTTAAATGTTTGTTTGCCTTATAAAACAATGCTGTAATAGAATGCTCCTTTGTACGAATGATATTGCTGATATGCATCAGTTCAGATGGGTCATGAGAATATCAATTGGCAGTAGGAAGCAAAGGCCTTGCCAGTAAATAAATAGTTGTGCATTATGGGTATTATAAAAAGGTTTGCAGGAAGACTTACGATGTATAATGTAAGTTTTTTAAAAAAATATTTTTTATTTCCAAAGCTAAAATAAAAAAGTAGGGAAAAAAAGAAAAAAACAAACAACACTACCAAGAAAAGCAAAAAACAATGTGTACAAAATACTAACAAATGACAAATCTAATCGTTAACACTGATATTAAATATGAAATGTCCACCCTGGTTGAAAAATATATCGGAAATATCTGGTACGTTTTCTTTTCCTTGCATAAGAGATCTACAAGTAATTATAAAATTTTCCATCCATATTTAATAAAAATACCATGTTGGGTAGAAAGATGTCATTGATATGGAAATCTATTTATCAGTCAAATCGACCCACCATCTGTTCACTGTATAAAAAAAGCAGTCAACAGGTAACCCCAAAAATAAAACTGAAACAGGTAACTAAACTAATCTTCAAAAACCTCTGTTAACCATCTGTTACTGTATTTAACATGCAGATAGTCCACTATGAGCATCCAATCTCTTATAAACGTATCTAATCTATTGCCTGTAATCAATGTGGTTAATTACTTAGGCATAAACAGCCCTTGCTGGCAGTCACCATGTAAAGAAATAACATCCCAAACTGGTTTTCTGTCAATTTATCGACAATACTTAGAAAAAAGACTTCAGGTTCCATTAGTATTTGCATTTTAAATATTTTCTGCATTGTTATGATTATATTTATCCAATATGATTTAGCACACTTACTGTACAGGACCATCACACATGGTAAAATGTATACCTGAAGTAATCAATGTTTTTAAAGGACATATCTATTTGCTTTCAATAAATGGGTGTGGGTGTATATTTCCTCATGCATGTGTGTCGAAACTATTTTAGGGGCTCAGTGATGAACTAAACTATAAAGTTAAGCAGTAGAAGTAGGTTTTCTATCTTGAATTTTAATTGTTAAATGAAGTGATGAAGGAAATTCACCTGAATAGACTCAATAGCTCAATTGTGCCTAAAGTGGAAGCGATGATAAATCCTACTGCTTATTGGGAGAGGAAGTTAAGCATATTCTTATAAACAAAATCTACATACAGCTTGTATGAATGTAATGATTACAAATTAAAGAGTTTAGTCCATTAAGGCAAATGACTGGAAACACATTTATTTGGGAAAATCTTTCTTTCTTTAATTTGTAGAAATCAAATTCAGGCATAGGCTATATCCCTCACTATGCATGAATTCTGTCCATAAATATAATTAACATTTCTTCATTTCCTAGGAATAAAATTGCCAGTCAGACAGAACCTATGCAATATACTGTATTTTTTGGAGTATAAGACGCACCTTAGTTTTTCGGGAGGAAAATAAGAAGAAAGCTGATTTGGGGTAGATCGGCCTCCCGGAATACCCCCAATCAGCTGTTCCCAGAGGTGAATTTTAGCAACAGGTTCGTTGGTGGTAAGCTCTGTGCCTTGTTTTTTTTCCCTGCCTCTGAAAGCCTCAGAAACAGAGCTTCAGAAAAAAAGGCTTTTTTAAAAAGCTGTTTGGAGGCTTTTTTTTCTGAAGCTTCTTTCAGAGGCTTTTTTTCTGAAGGACTATCTGTACTCTGTTCAATCTCCTTTCTTTGGTATTGGTATACAGATTAACCTCTTCCGATCTGTTCATTATTGTGTCATTCTCCAGATTTGTTAGCGTAGTTTGGTTAGAACCTTTACTGATCCTTCTCCTGTTGCTTGCCATATTATTTTAGATAAAAGCCTTTCAGAGGCTTTTTTTCTGAAGCTTCTTTTAGAGGCTTCTTTCAGCCTCTGAAATCTCCTTTTGCAAGGCTGGGTGGGGCTACATTTGGAGTATAAGACACACCCAGATTTTCACCCTCTTTTTTGGGGGGAAAGGTGCATCTTATACTCTGAAAAATACAGTATCTTTGATTTGTGGTTTAGAAAGACTAAGCTGTAATCCTAGAATAAGAGATAACTGAATTTTACTTATATTTGCTGCAAAGAAAATTGGATGCTTCTGCTTGTTATTTTTTTTCCCTGCAAGTTTGTCTTTTTTCTTTGTTTTTCTTTTCTCTCTTTTCTGCTTTTTATTCATTTGCATTAGTTTTTATGTTCTTTGTAAAACTTTCAGTATATTTTTTTTAAAAAAAGAATACATATAGTGTGTGACTAAATTTTGAACACAACCAAGTGTTGCTGAAATCTAGCCTAGAAGTTGTGAAATGGCTTGGCAATTTATGGTACGCTGATGTTATATTATTATTAGAATTTCTAACCAGCCGGTTCCTGTACTGGAAGGACACAATGAATATAATTAATCAATGGGCACATCCAGAAGTTGTAACCTCAGGCTACATAAAACATTCCTGTTTCCTTTCTTTCCTCTGTACGTCCATCCTGTTCCTCTTTTATTTTGTTCCATTTCCTCTGCACCAAAGGTACAGAATTAGTCATTCTGGCAGGCATTTAAAAATGTGGCCAGGCAAACTTTTAAAACTATTTTCTGTTAATTTTCGGGTATATTTCAAAATCACTAACAACTGAATGGTTATTAATATGGCTGATATACTCTTGCTTAAATGCTGCTAAAGAAAAAATGTTAAGAAATTATGCAATCCAAACACAGCCACATACACATCTCTGTTTGGTAAGGCAAGAAATGTGCAAAAGCTTAGCATCTCTCTTCTCAGCTCAGGATGTCATATATTATTAGATCCAAACATTGTCCTTAATTATACCATGGTAGAATTGTATTAGGCTTCAGCTATTGTGATTAATAAACATGATTAGTAGGATGTATGAAAGGGCTTCCTAGGCACACTTCGATTAACATAATTATGGTTTACAAAGTGTGTGAATTCAATTTTATGAAAGATTTACAATTGTCATTGCATTTGGAACATGCCATGATAGTAAAGTAAGACTTCAACCACAATTTACTGCTGCTTTAAATATTTTTTTTTTCATACCAGATACTGTGATACCGTGGGGGTGCAGTGGTTAGAATGCAGTACTGCCTGCTCACTCACTGTTCACTCCAGGAGTTCGATCCTGATCTGCTTAAGGTTGCCTCAGCCTTCCAGCCTTCCGAGGTGGGTAAAATGAGGACCCAGATTGTTGGGGGCAATATGCTGACTCTGTAAACTGCTTAGAGAGGGCTGTAAAAGCACAATGAAGCAGTACATAAGTCTAGGTACTATTGCTATTGCTACATAAAAAAGAAAGGCAGACAATCTGAGAGAGGCATGGTTTATTAAATCAAGTCCCCGTCATAGCCCCAAAACTAGGAAGACTCCACATTCCTTAAGTTTAACATTTTTATTGAGTTATAAGGTAAAATAAGATATAAAATACAATCCTGCGGTGGGGAGGAAGAGGGGGAAGAGAACTGAGAAAGAAAGAAAAAAGAAAACGAAGCATTGATTTCCAACGCTTTCTGTTGCAGTAAAATAAGGCATTAACATTATTATTATTAATTTAATTTATATACTGCCCTACTCCCGAAGGACTGAGGGCAGTGAACAGCCACAGGGTAAAAATACATATACAAAAGTTAAAAACCGTTTAAAAATATATTAAATAATTTTGGTCCAAAAACGAATTTAAAAACACTCAATTTCTATAAAAACTTAAAAGCAAATTTAAAAGAGAGAGTCAAGCCAGACCAGCCTGCTGGAATAAAAATGTTTTGAGGGTGCAGCGGAAAGTGCGTAAATCTGGGATCCTCCGTATCTCTGGGGGGAGCTCATTCCAGATGGCAGGTGCCCCCACAGGGAAGGCTCTCCCCCTGGGGGCCACCAGTCGACACTGTTTGGCTGACGGCACCCTGAGGAGCCCCTCTCTATGGGAGCGTACTGGTCGGTGGGAGGCTACTGGTGACAGAAGGCAGTCTCGTAAGTACCCTGGTGCTAAGCCATGGAACGCTCTAAGGGTGGTAACCAGAACCTTGAAGCACACCCAGAAGACCACCAGGAGCCAGTGCAGCTTGCGCAGGAGGGGGGTCACATGGGAGCGCCCCGTCGCTCGCATAACCACCCGCGCGGCCGCATTCTGGACCAGCTGGAGCCTCCAGGTGCTCCTCAAGGGGAGCCCCATGTAGAGAGCATTACAGTAGTCCAGGCATGAGGTGACGAGGGCATGAGTGACCGTACATAACAAGTCCCGATCCAGAAAGGGATGCAACTGGTGAATCAGGCGGACCTGATAAAAAGTCCTCCCGGCCACGGCTGTCAAATGCCGTGGGGGCCAACAACTCACCCCCAATAGTCAGTGATGGCACCAACTGACTATATTGGGACATCGGAAACCACAACATAAATCAAAACTTTTTGTTTTTTCATAATCATATAAACAAGCTATTTCTATAAGGATCTATCAATCTAATCAGTAAAACCCAAAATCAAAGTTTCATTCTTTTCCACTTCAAGAACAAAGTTCAGAAGCGGTCTCCATGAGGAAACAAAAGTACTTATATTTTTTCTTTAATCAAAATAAGTCAGTTTTGCCATTTCAGCCAACTCCATCAACTTCTGCAACCATTTGTCCATGGTGGAAATTGAAGTGTCCTTCCATTTTTTGTGCATACAATAGTCTTGCTGCTCTCAACATATATAGTACCAAAGTTCCAATTTTTTTCTCTAGGTCTTTTCCCATTAAGCCCCAAAGGAAAAATTCTGGTCTCATCTTTATCTTCATTTTCAAAATTTTCTGTAATAAAATATGAATCATACTCCATTTTTTTTGAAGACTCCATATTCCTATTGCAGACTAAGCTATTTCTTTGATTGGGTCTCATTGTTCTGTCTCCCAAGTTCATTTCCACATTATACAAATGCTTCTGTAAAGATTATACCATTTGTTCTAACTTCTCCAATGATGCAAAATTTTACAGTCCTCACAAATCCTTTGATGTAATTTGGTATAATACTGACAAATTGACTTAACAGTACTTCTTACAGAAATTTGCAAGTTTATATGAGTCATATGCCTTTTAAAAGTCAGACTTACTTTCGTCTGCCCAAAGTCAAAGGGAAGAATGATAGGTCTTTGTCTTTTGATGTACCATTGGCAGCTATCAATTTTAGAACAAGCTTGGTAAAGTAGAAAGTGGGGAAAGAATTCATTAAAATTCGTAAGCTTTCTTTCTTTCTGAAGTCTGTGATTTTCTCAATTTGATATCCTACTCTTCTTCTGTGGGATAATCTCCCTGAGCAACATAATTATCCTTGTAAGAAGTTGTAAGGTTGCCTTATGGAATCTAAGCTTCACAAAACTAAAATCCAGAATTCTCTGACCCTTGCTGAGTACTATATCATACAATTTTTTTTAAAAAAATTGATTTATATGCTGCCCTTCTCCGGAGACTCAGGGCAGCTTACAATGTGTTAAGCAATAGCCTTCATACTTTTGTATATTTTATTAATTAATAATATTAATTAATTACTATTTATTAATAATTAATATTAATTAATTAATAATTAATCACTTTAATTATTCAGCTTGATTCTCAGCCTTAAAAAAAAATTAAATTACCCCTGTCAGCTTCATATATTTATTATATCTTTAACTGACCATGTGGTCCGTGAACTTGAAGCAAGTAAATGAATGGCCAATTGAAAAGGAAATTCAATTTCCTTTTATTTACTTATCAAATATATTGCATATGCCACTCATTTTGCAGTGCCTTTCCATTCTCCAATAAATATTATTATAAATCTGTGTACAGATTCATAAACACAAGAGAAGGTGAAATAAAATACACTACAAGGAGACACACCACTTTGTTTTTATTGCAATATTTTCCTTCAGTCATATGCAAATTAATATCTGTACACAATACAAAACAAATATACTTGATCTGTTTTCATGTTTTCTGGAAAGATACAACTTGATCCATACCTGTAGAACAGTTTTGCTTAATGACACAAATATGGACATGAATTTGCTGGCACCCAAAGTTTCTCCTGGAGTCCTATTACAACACATGGAAAATTACATCTCAAACCAGCTATATGGGTAGCAGCATAACTGCATTCTCAATAGATAGAATTCTTTATTGGCCAAGTGTGATTGGACACACTAGGAATTTGTCTTTGGTGCATGTTTGGCAAACTTCTGCTATGGGTGGATGGGGTGGTCAGAAGTGGGGGGAGGATACCTGACTCTTGTGAAAGCATAGCTGATGTTCTAAACTGATTTTGATACTTCATCAGTTTGAAGCTTTTCATTTGAGCCTCATTTTTCAGTTAAAATCCACTTCTCCCAACTCAAAAATTTATTTTAACCAACCACAAAATGGGTTTTTCTCTGTGCATGGGAAAACAACCCAAAGAACTAGTGAAGTTTCTCAGATAATGTGTTGAGAATAAGAGCAGCTGATTAAGCTGTGTCAACAAAAGACAGACAACATGGAGAGAAACAACCTGATTTTTAAACTGAATATCCTTATTTTTAATGCTTAAAAAGCAGGAGTATTATTTTACACAGGCTTCAGAACCACATGCAGCATTGGGACTTTGCTGAAGTTGAGAAGTTAGAAGGCTAGTATTGGTGCTGCCTTTCAGGGCTGCCTTTCAGCCTATGTGGAGTAGACTGAAGGAAAGAATGTTGAAGAAGACAACTATGAGATATAGAAGAACAGTGTGGAGGGGGCAGCTCATAGGATGCTGGAAATGTAAATGTCTCTAGTCAATCAAATCGCTCATCTGGAATTCTGTTTGAGCTTCAGGAATCTCATAAGGAACAGGACAAGCGAGGAAAGTGATTATCTTCACAATGTCAAGCAGAGAAAGAAAAAGGGTAAAGAAAGTGTTAAAGGATCAATATATAGTTAAGTAAGCTATTTTAATTTTTTTAATGCATATATTATTTTAGTCTATGTTTCTTAGAAAAAGCTAGTTGGTGCTAGGTTCCTAACTGAAGCTGCTTCACAAAGCTGTAGCCGAATATGTTTGCTATTCACTCTGTAATATTTAAAGTTACACACCGTGCCACTAAATTTTAACTGGCTACAGCACTGGTCAGTGATTGTATAGCACACACTGCTTCTTTTGGATTTGGGAAAGGATTACAGGCCTCCCGGTTTAAGAAGCTATCACAATCCTGTAGTTCAAAATACTGGTATGAGTTATTGTTCCTGACAGATCTTTCCTCAATAACCTAAATAATATCACAATTGGGATGAAAAAGAGGAGAAAGTTGTAGCCCTAAGAATCTTAGATTAAGAGACCTACTCAACAAAGTGTTGTTGGGAGCACTTATTTCTCAATATTCCATTCCATTCCATTTTTATGTATTTATTTATTTACTTTTATACTTATTTATTCATTAATTACATTTTTATGCCACCGATCTCACTATCACATGACTCTGTGTGCCATTATGTTCAGATTAAAATCAGGATCAATTAAGGTAGCCATGGATATGTGGGGGTGTGTGTGTCTATGTGTATGTGTCTGTATGTCAACAAAACCAAAATGCTGGCAGTGGCTGAGAAATTGAATCCTGTCCCTTTTGACATGTAGGCAATGTGAGCGATGCATGTTAAAAAGGGTTATGTTTTCAATTGCCAAGGTGCATCTGCCCTTTTGATGTAGTTGACATTCTCCGGTACACCTCTGAAATACATATTGAATCATGTATTTTTTTGTATGCGAGCAACTGGGGGATAAATATATATTTTAAAACATTTATATTATTACACTGAATATTTAGTGTAACCGGAAATGTTTCTCTCATGATGCGTACCTTGTCTGGCAGTGATACACAACGATCAGTTCCCAAACGGTGGCCTTCACACCACAGCTGGTCTGCTAGGGTGTTTCAAGTAATCATTATACATGAAGGTGCATGAAAATAAAATAGAATAAAATAGAAAAGAGAGAAAAAATAAGAATATAGTAAAGATAGTAAAAAGGAAATAAATATATAAAGAAATGATTTTTTCCTTCATAAGTTTAAGCAATTAGTAATTTATCACCTCCTGAAATACAACAAATGATCTTTTCTTCCCATACCCCATCTCTTATCTATAAACAGATCCTTAACATCTCAACATTTCGGTTCTGATATTAGCAAATGTCAATTTAGATGACAACGAATTTATGTTAATCTTGAAGAAATAAACCAACCTTCTATTTCTTTTTAAAAAAGTTTTAACAGCCTTAAACTTTAGTCCCTTCAAATAATGTCCTACAACTTAATTTCTTGCCATTTTTGTCTATGTCCCATCTCACAAAATTCTGCCAAGCTTTAACAAGCCTTTTTTTGTAAAACCAATATAGGAAAATTATCCAGGTCACTCTCTTGGTTTCTTATTTGTATATGTCTTTAAATTATCAAGACATCAGCTGTTTTCTTTTATATGTCCTGAGTAGCACATTTTCTCTATCATTCATATAACCTGCCATTTTAAAATCCACTTTCAAATCAGTCTCTGTCTTGTCTGGAAAAAATTGGTCCATGACATCTTTTAAACATAGTCTGTCTATAGAGACTATAGAATTACCATCTATGTTCAAAAACATATGTTCAATGTTAAAACATTTTGCTCCATTCTGCATCCATAAGTCAAATTTAAGTGTTCTTCTTTAATTGTAATTTTTAGTTCCTGCTAGTATCCAACCTTCAATGTCCCATCCTTTCATTAAAAAAAAAAAAGAATTCGAACAAAAGCATTGTCCCATGGAGGAAAACTGGTATAATTAATTCCAAAATCTTACTTTATATCCATTTGGACTCTTTCTCTATCATATTTTGCTGCTTAATCCAAAAAATTCTTACACTTACGTTTAAAACTTCTTTTATTAAGGATTGAAGGAAATTCACCAGATGCTGTAAAACTTGTTAATTCAATAGTTCCTAATAGCTAAAAAGTAGTGGATAAGCAATTTCAAAAATGATTGCAGGTAGTCCTTGACAACAGTTTGCTTAGTGACCATTCGAAGTTACAATGGCACTGAATAAAGTGCCTTATGCAGAGGTAGGATTCAAGTAATTTAACAACCGGTTCTCTGCCCTATTTTTTTTTTAATTTGATTTATATGCCGCCCTTCTCCGGAGATTCAGGGCGGCTTACAATGCGCTTAAGCAATAGCCTTCATACTCTTTGTCTATTTATACAAAGTCAGCTTATTGCCCCCACAAACTGGGTCCTCAATTTACCTACCTTAGAAAGGATGGAAGGCTGAGTCAACCTTGAGCCTTGGTGAGATTCGAACCTGCAATAATTGCAGGCAGCTGTGTTAATAACAGGGTGCTTTAGACCACTGTACTATCCAAGGCTAATGATTTCTTCCAACAACCAGTTCACCAAACTGCTTAGAAAGTTAACAACCGGTTCTCCCGAAGTGGTGCAAACTGGCTGAATCCCACCACTGCTCTTATGTATGACCATTGCAACATCCCCATATATTTACATTCAGATGCTTGACAACTGACTCACATTTATGACAGTTGTAGCATCCCAGGGTCATGTTATCCCCTTTTACGACCTTCTGACAAAAACCAAATTCACTTAACAGCCATGTTACTAATTTAACAACTGCAGTGATTCACTTAACAAGTGATTCATTTAACAAAAGCTCAATTCTAGTTGTAAATTGAAGACTACCTGTATTCAGAGATTTTTGGCCAAATGAAATCTTGTTAACTTAAAATCAAACTGGTGTTTGAGTGTGGCACTCAATCTTTTAAACCAGTGATGGCTAGCCTTTTCCGGACCGAGTGCCCAAAGTGTGCCCAAACCCCCCAAATGCAATGCTCGCACGGCCCCCGTGCATGCGCCCCAGCCCACATGCATGTGTGAGTGCCCCCTGCATGCACCCCCTCATATGTGCACGTGCCCCCTGGATGTGCCCCCCGCACATGCACAGCAGAGACCCAAAGACCAGCTGCCCAGCCGGAGGCACGCACGCATGTGTGGTGGAGCTGAACTGGGGCAACGGCTCATGTGCCATCAGAGAGGGCGCTGCATGCCACCTGTGTGCCACATCAAGGTTTTAAACACAGAATATTTTATTTAAAGGTTTTTTTTCTGGAAGTCATTGAGTCAGTAGATGGGGTTCTTTTTCAAATCATTTTGGCTGCATCATGATTTGTTTTAATTGCTTGATGGTTGTTACAAGAGTAACAGTGGCATCAAAACCTTTTTATTCTTATTTCTTATTCTTTTAATCTTTAAAAGAAAAATCATGGTACTGGGAGTGGGTTTCAACACAGTGGAACTTCCCCATATGATACGTAGTCTAACTGTAGACAACTAGCAAGTTGGGGGAAACACTAGAGTAGATCTATGGAGATTCTCAGTCATTCAGGTCATGGTTATCCCAAAGGTACTTTTCAAGAGGCAAATGGACTTTGGGTTTTTTTTTTCTTTAAAAACATTTCGCTTCTCATCCAAGAAGCTTCTTCTGAAGAAGCTTCCAGAAGCTTCTTAGATGAGAAGCAAAACATCTTCAAAGAAAAAAAAAACCCAGAAAGTCCAGTTGCCTCTTGAAAAAGCACCTTTGGAACGACTAGAATAGATCCAACATTCTAATGTCTGTTTACAGGCAACTGAAATGAAACATTGATTTTGATCCACTCCTACTTTCCAACTGATGCAAATTGATGTAATCAGGAAAGAACAGAGTGGTTATATTTTATTCCCAACATATCCAGTTTGGAGCAGAAAAGTTCACTATTTGAAACTTGAAGAGCTACTTTAACAGCTTATCTAGTTTACTCAACTAGCTTGATCACTGATCTGTTTCAAAACATCACACAGCACAATGTATTCCTAACCCAGGTCATAGTTTATTATCTTACTGAAAAAAATATGCTTCAGTACTTCAGAAATAGAAAATAGTCTTCAATACTTCAGAAATTTCACATGTTCTGGTTATTATTCATAAGCCCTCACAAGTGGCTGGATCTGTGAGGTCATAAATTATAGTCTGGGAATTGTAAATGGCTCATTGGAATGATAATTTCAGCATATTTCTTTGAAAAGCTACCATTTAGTCATTGAGTGATCCGAGGACATACAATATTACAACTTTTCCCAATCCTGGTGCCATCCAGATGTGTAACCCTCTGTTCCCAGAATTCTCAGCAATAAATTATCCTGGCTGAGAACCTATGGGAGGAGAAATCCCAGGCTGCAGTATTGTATAATTGCTGCTTGTTTCTGTAGTCCATGGTGTTTTGGCAAACCATGTTGTCAGCTGCAAAACTGTGTAGTTCTCTCTCTCTCTCTCTCTCTCTCTCTCTCTCTCTCTCTCTCTCTCTCTGTGTGTGTGTGTGTGTGTGTGTGTGTGTATGTGTATGTGTGAGAGAGAGATGGGAGAAAGTACAACAGTGGACATAGTCTAAAAAAGATCTTAAAATAATCAATCTTGTCTATTTTTGTTGCTCAAAAAGGCAAGAAATAATCCAGGGAATGCCTATCATAACATGTGCTCATGCTTTTGTTAGAAGTGGGCAAGATTTTGCATTCCAAATGTTGTTGGACAGCAGCTCCCATCATTCCTAGACTACTGAAAAATTTAGTGTTAGGACTTCATTGAATTATGATTAGTACATATTAAGTAAGCAGCAATCTGAGCTATATTTAGGAGGAAACACAACTAGCTGAAACCTATGTGTTTATCTTAGATACTATTACTTGTTGTTCTTACAGTGCGCAGTGCAGTGGTGGGTTCCTCCCAGTTCGACCTGGTTCCACCGAGCCAGTAGCGGCGACGATATGATGTTACCGAACCGGTTCTGCCCCACCGCCCCCCTACCCCCCACCGTGTTATTCTTACCTTTTATTTGGCCCCACCCCCAATTTATTGCTGCCTCCTGAGTCCCAGCTGCTGGCTAGAGGGAAAAAACTGTTTAAACTCTTGCCACTGGGCTTCAAAGGGCCACCCTACAGCTAATCAGTGTTAAAAGAGAACAAATGAGTAGACCGGTGCCTGCAAAAATAAATGGGTAGATCAGTGCCTACAAAAATTCATGAGTAGATCAGTGCCTGCAAAAATAAATGGGTAGATCGGTACAGGGGTAGAGCCTTCTCTGTGGGCGCGCCCACCCTCTGGAATCAACTTCCCTTGGGGCTTCGGCTGGTCCCTGACCTTCGCACCTTTCACCGCGAATTAAAAACTTGGTTATTTGAGTCCCCCAGCCTGGACCGATGGGGTTTTTTATGGGTTTTAATTGTATCTGATTTAATTAGGCATTTTAACTTGCATAATTGATTGTGGTTTTTATTGTTGTGAGCCGCCCCGAGTCTGTTGGAGATAGGGTGGCATATAAGCCTAATAAAATAAATAAATAAATAAATAAATAAATAAATAAATAAATAAATAAATAAATAAATAAAAGCCTGGTAGACGAGAACCTCTGCTAAATCCTAAATAATTGTCACATGAGCATCAAGCCACGCCCATAAAATATGCCACGTCCACAGAACCGGTAGTAAAACAATTTAGAACCCACCCCTGTCACATGCCCATCATAACTGAACATTTTCCCAAGCAACCAGTAGCCCATGTAATAGTCTCACAGATTTCTTTGATGAGTGAAATTGTTTGTTAACAATTTGTAGAAAACTTTTAGAATTTGCTAGTTTTTTATATGTTCGGTATTGGATTAATAAAATGTCTTTTATATGGCGAATTCTTGGGCTTTGTACCAGGATTTAGCAGTAAGTTTACAGAATTCTAGACCAGGGGTCCCCAACCTTTCGGACCTCAGGGACCACTAAATTCATAATTTTAAATCCTGCGGACCACTAATACGATCTGCCTAATGACCGGCTTGGTGGGCGTGGCTAGGTGGTCATGTGAATGGGTGGGCGTGGCCAACTCAATGTTGCTCACGTCGAGGGGCTCCTCACCGGCCTCTACTCGCCCCTCCCCTCTCAGCCACTCCTCGCCTCCCTGCCCGGGCTCCTTAAGGCCCCAACAGGAAGCAGTTGTTGGAGCTAAGCAGCCACCACGAGAAAGAGTTGGCAAAATAGCTGGCCCAGTTCAAATTGGATTTGACCAGGAAGGAGGCTCAGCAGAAGCACCTCACTGAGGACTACGAACATAGGCTTTCCAAGCAGAGGGAAGACCGGGAGTTCAAGGCCAGGTACCGGCACCTGGAGGCTCATCGGGCTGAGATGGTCAGCCAATTCCAGGCCATGATGCAGTCCCACTGGAACAAGGCCCTCTGGCTCTTCGCCACCAGTGGCATTTCCCTCCAGCCTTCGTCCAAAGCCCCACACCAGGAGGCTGAAGCAGATCCCAAGTTGGAATTTCTGCCCCCCTCAAAAAGACCCCAAAGGAGGAGACTCTCTGCAGCAACACAAACATTCATTGCACGTATCCGGCCCAGGGGCCGTAGTTTGAGGACCCCTGATTTAGTGCAATATAAAAAATGCAAATAATTTTTCTGCGGACCACCAAAACTTTCTCACAGACTACCAGTGGTCCATGGACCACCAGTTGGTGACCACTGCTCTAGACATTTCACTCCCTCAGTTAGTTTTGGCAGCATACCGTATATACTCGAATATAAGCTGAGTTTTTCAGCACGTTTTTCAGGCTGAAAAAGCCCCCCTCGGCTTATATTCGAGTCACGAAAAAAAATGCCTTTTTAAAAGAAAACAAATGAGTAGACCCCTGTCTGCAAAAATAGAAAAAACAGCCCCTTTCAGCGTCAGTATAGGTTAATTACCATAAGTTGATTTGAAGAGCCTCCCGACCCTCAGCTGATTTGGTCTCAGCTGTTTTACCGGGGTTCTGTTGCTAGCTAGCTGCAAAGAGGTAAATTGCTGGAGCATTTTCCCTCCCCCTCCCAGCTATGCTAAAAAAGTGAAACTGAAACTAAAGCAGGGTCTTTGCTGCAACGTGACAAAATGAGGCAGAGAGAGATTTCTTTTTCTTTTTCTTTTGCTTGCAACGTTGGAAAGGCAGATTTCTTTTTTCTCATCAAAAAAAGTAGGTGCAAACAATGGGAAATTCATGGCAAATGGCAAAAGAGGAGAGTTCAAGATTTTAAAGCACAATAGAAAAAGCTCTATTTAACTAGGGAATTGTAATAATTGAGATACTATTAATTGTATATTGTGTTGAAAGCAGAAATGATTAAGTTGTGGTTTGGAAGAATATATGGGGGAAATTATTTGGTTTATTATTATTGGTAAATATAATTACCAGTAATTGATTTGTAAGAAATTGGATTGCATGGAAATAATTGGAATATTCATGTTCATATTGATTAATATACAAAAAAGATAGTTATATAACTAATTGATTTATATTAAAATGTTGAATTTGTATTGAACAACTGTAATATTACATAATTAAGCAATGTGAGGATGGATATAAAAATAGATGACAATGGGAAGGGGTATAATATAGAATAGAAGGGAAAAATTGAATTTGATTAAGATTAGAGATGAGGATGAAGGGTAATATTGGTTTTTTAAAAAAATAGATGAGGAATAAATATGGCAAAAAGGAAATATAGAAATTGTAAATTTAAGTGAAATGACTGAACACTGTTTAAATTTGTGAACCGGCCAAATACTCTGTTCAAAGAAAATACATTGTATGTTTGTATGTGTGTTTCTAATGATTGCTATTTATTCATATTTGTTCTCTTTTATTCTTTAAAGTTTAACAATTCATTCTTTATCTTAATATCTTTATATTTGTTTGGGGTTGGTTTTCTTCCCTTTCATCTTTTTTATTGTACAGCAATCTTTCTCCTCAAACCTACCACCTCTCTCTATGAAGAAGGGGGGAGAAAGAGAATGAGAGAGAGAGTGGAGGAGAGAGAGAGAGAAAGAGGGGGAAAGAGAAAGAATGAGAAAGAGAGGGGGAGAGAGAAATGGTGATAAGATAGGGCAAAAATGTAAAATGTGAGGACAGTCGTAAGTTCGAGGACTGGTCACAAGTGCGAGGACCAGTCAAAAATTACTTTTTCAGCCCTCTGAGTAGTGCATATGCACAAAAGGACTACCCAGAGGGCTGAAAAAAGTGATTTCTGACAGGTCCTTGCACTTTTGACCAGTCTTTTTTTATTTTGAAATTTACCAGTGGCCGCTGCATTTCCCACCCCCGGCTTATACTCGACTCAATAAGTTTTCCCAGTTTTTTGTGGTAAAATTGGGGGTCTCGGCTTATATTTGGGTCAGCTTATACTCGAGTATATTCGGTAATATGGCTAGATTAGAAACTTCATTGCAACAAAGATGCACTTGCAATGCTTCACATCACATCCACATTGAGTGCCCACTGCATTGCAAAGAAATGAGGCATACGTATGCATCTATACATTTAATAATTAAATAAAAAATATAGAAAGTATATTCCAGGTTATTTCCTTCAGCCTTTCTGAATTAATGGATACTGGGCATCTCCCTTGAAGGCGTTGAGAACTACCAAAACTTAAAACACTTTCTGTAGTCTGGAAAACAGGCTCAGCTCTTACAAAAACCTAGCAGCTTCTTCTGTGTCCCTAAGTAGAGAAGTGGAATTAGGTTGTGCGTTACTCTTACTTAATTTTATTATATTTTTCCATATTTCCTTTCTTTAGGCCAGAAATGGAAACAGCTACAAAAATGTCCTGGAAAAAGGCAGAAGCTGTACTCTTATTCTTTGTCTTGGATTATTTATAGCTTGCTGATTTTTATTGTGCAAAAAAAAAAAAAATCTTAACAGAAAGGCCATTCTAATGAGATTCCCATCCCAATCACCAGTAGGAAGTTGGAACAGCTTCTTAACACAGCAGCTAATTTACCTGAACGGAACAGGCTCACTGAATCATTTTGAATGCCTGTCCTTTGCCTCTCTCCAGCCTGCCTCACCCTGACCTCCAGTTTCATTTTCCACACAATCTGCACATTTGGAAGGAAACATCTTTGCATTTTCTTCACTCCTGGGCTTTCCCCCCATCAACAGAACAGCCAGTTTCCTTTTCCTTTCTCAGACCCATTTGATAAATGACTAATATTTTCCATACAGTGAAGCGCACATCAGCAAACACAACGAAGGACAATTAAGTGTATAGTTGTCATTTGTTTAGAGAGAATCAATGTTTTAGAATAAATTTGTTTAGGAAGAACCAATATTTTACAATAAAGAATGCACAAATAAACCTGTTAAGAGTTTTCTGATCTCCAAAATGTACATCTTCGAGACATAATTTTGCTAGAGAACTGACAATAGTGTGAGTATTTTACAATTGTTGTACCTTCAGCAACCTGGCAAAATAATCAGACTGGACGATCAGGAAGATACCATTTCACTCTTCTCTTTAGCACACCAAAGATTGCATTTGATTTAACCACAGATTTTCCAAACTCATCATGTTGTGATTAATCCAAACTATGGTTATTTTAAACATATTTACTTTAAAGGGTATATTCCATAGCTGCTCTGTTTAAAGTAGTGATTGTTAAAATGCATAATTCTGGAAGAAAAAAGAGTGCATGAGCTGAGGAAAAGGCTTAACTAGTTAACATGTAGTTGGGCAGATGCTTGAAATCTATGATTAGTTACATTTACACTATAATACATTTAGAATGTATTAATTTGCTTAAGCCCCTTATGGTACAACTCGTTGTGTACATGTTTCTGCCTTCTAGAAGCTGCTGGATAAAGCACCAGCTAGTTCACCAAGTTTGGAATAACGTTCTCTGAAATAATCTGCAACTAACTAAATATTTTTTTCCTATTTTTTCTATATTTCTTTTTCAGGCAAATGATCAAATTCAAATGAGTACAATATGCAGGACATGTTCAGTATGCATATCTACAGATAGCTATGCTGTTGAGCTTTTGGGTTGGTGGTGATGCAGAAATTACGTTGCTTTGTTTACTGGTTAGTCTTTTCAGGTAGAAAAGTCTGTTTTTGCTGTTATATCAAGCACTGAAGTGAAACCATTGCTGTTACGGTCTCTGCTTGCTTCTATGAGTGGTTGATAGGCCAATACTTCAGCCAGTCAAAAGTATGCTTAACTGTTTGCTTTCATTATTTGCTCTGGGAAATTTGATTTCAAAAGAAAACTATCCTTGGTTCCCACTCCACCCCACCCAATCTATTGATGATGTACTCAACTGGATTGCCATCCCATTTATTTTTGTAGCCCTAGGATGAAAGATAAAGGAGGCTTGCAACAACATTCCATTTGTTCCTATGTCACTTGGACTGTTTTGAATTTGTTCCATGATTTTTAATTAAGATTTCCCCCAAAAACATCTCTTTCCTTTTGGTTACTTCCTCCTTCCCGCCAAAATGTATGATTATTTTACTTTTCCTAGTATAGATAGTCCTCAACTTATGATCACAATAGAGCCCAAAGTTTATGTTGTTAAGTGAAAAATTTGTTAAGTGAGTTTTGCCCCATTTTACGACTTCTCTTGCCACATTTGTTAAGTGAATCATTGCACTTATTAAATCAGTAATACAGTTCTTAAGCGAATCTGGTTTCCCCATTGATTTTGCTTGTCAGAAGGTTGCAAAAGGGGATCACGTGACCCCAGGACACTGCAGCTGTCATAAGTGTGAGTCAGTTGTCAAGCATCCAAATGTAAATCACGTGACCATGGGGATACTACAATGGTCATAAGTGTGAAAAGTTGTCATAAGTCACTTTTTTCAGTAGCATTGTAACTTTGAATGGTCACTAAATGAACTGTTGTACATTGAGGACTACCTGTCTAATATCTCCTTACATGGCAAGTTGTAGAGATGAACCCAATACTGTATCAGCAGGTTCTGACCAGTTCTGGAGAACCGGTAGCGGAAATTTTGAGTAGTTCGGAGAACCGATAAATACCACTTCTGACTGGCCCCGCCCGTCAGGGGACTGCCTCCCAAGTCCCAGCTGATCGGGAGGAAATGGGGATTTTGCAGTAACCTTCCCCTGGAGTGGGGAGGGAATGGAGATTTTACAGTATCCTTCCCCTGCCACGCCCACCAAGCCACACCCACAGAACCGGTAGCAAAAACTTTGAATCCCACCACTGTGTCATTGTATTAAAACAGCAACCACTTTCATGTTAGATTCCTTCCAGGTTAATCTTGGAGGGGGTTGAAGATAGTGGTGTTTAAGCCAGAGCAAAAACTGAACTGGAGAATCAGTATTCCTTTGTGGGGTCCTTGGCTCTATTGTCTTCTATTGGTATCAGTATTCTCCTCCTCTGACATTTTCATTTTCTCTTTCAAACATGCTCTTCTCTTTTTTCCTAGGAATAGATAACTTGTCACAAAAGTTCTGAATAAATACATTGCCCAAGGCTTTTAAAATTATGCTAAAGGTTAGAAAGGTCATAAGTTACCCACCTCTGTTCTAAACGATTAGGCATGAGTGATAGGCTTCCTTATTTACCTTTCATGTTTCTTCCTTGGGCTCGTAAACTTTTTCCTTACGGCTTCTAATTGTCTTAACTAGGTTGCTGGGCTGACCATAGTTAGCATTAATTCCCAAGAAAAACAAATTTTTATATCGTAGTTTTGGATTCAGAACAACTCAATTTGAGCAACATAGCGAGCTGTGTTCAAACCCATCTGGAAATCAAGGAAGAACTAGCTGTTTATGATTATTTTTAAAAATAGATATTTCATTATTTTTTATCATAGGCTCCATGTCAGCCTCCGCCTTTACTGCTTTGGCTGCCATAGTAATGGGAGGGGGGAGAACTAGGCGGCCTGGGGGGAAGTGTGCTGGAGGACTTTGGAGGAAACGAAACTGAATCTTTGAAGTTGCTATCGGGTCAACCGTCGTGGCATTCCTGATTGATGATGCTGCCAGACGTGCTTCCACCTGACCCCTGGGAGACTTTTGGATTGGATGATTTACAATGGACAGTGGGAGGGGATGCTTTCAAATATGCAATTTTCGCGCCTATTGCCTTTAGTTTCAGCTTAATGTCAGGTGTGCTTCCTTCAAAGTCCAGGAAAGAATGACCCAAACTCCATTGTTTATAGAGAAAGGTACTTTTACTAGAAAATGAAGTGAAAGCAACCAAGGAAAGCTGAAACTAAAGGCAATAGGCGTGAAAATTGCACATAGAAAGCATCCCCTCCCACTGTCCATCGTAAATCATCCAATCCAAAAGTCTCCCAGGGGTCAGGTGGAAGCGTGTCTGGCAGCATCATCAATCAGGAATGCCATGACGGTTGACCTGATAGCAACTTCAAAGACTCAGTTTCATTTCCTCCAAAGTCCTCCAGCACACTTCCCCTCCCCAACTCCCCCCCTAGCTCTCCCCCCTCCCGTTACTATGGCAGCCAAAGCAGTAAAGGCGGAGGCTGACACTCCATTAAATAATCTCAGAAGGGAAAAGTAAAATATAGTTTGTATATAATATGCATAAATACACATAAACTAAAATTAAAGTTACAAATGCTATGTGTGAAAAAGAAGTTGTAAGTAGGGATAAAAAGCCTGACGCAGGTTTTTCATTATTTGAATTGAACTATTTATTATTAATTCAATCTTGGCATATTTGTTCTGAGAAATTGAACTAGCGTAGCTTTCTCAAAGATAAATATGAACTTTACATTACCAAATACAATTTCTATGTTTCTACGTTTTCAAAAGTTTAAAGCAGATGGAAGATATAAATTGATACCTTTTTTATGTGAGTTACTTTGAAATCTTGTTCTTCCATTACAGGTAGTCCTCAACTTACAACCACAATTGAGCTCAACATTTCTGTTGCTAAATGAGACATTTGTTAAGTGAGTTTTATCCCATTTTATGATCTTTCTTGCCATATTTGTTAAGTGAATCATTGCAATCGTTAAGTTAGTAACACGGTTGTTAAGTGAATCTGACCTCCCCATTGACTTTTTTTGTCAGAAGGGCACAAAAGGTGATCATGTGACCCTGGGACATTGCAACCGTCATAAATATGAACCAGTTGCCAAGTGTCTGAATTTTGATCATGTGACCATGGGGATGTGCAATGGTCATAATCAGTGCTGGGTTTCTACTGGTTCGCCCCGGTTCGCGAGTGAAGCAAGTGCACGCATGTTCCCGATTCCAAACCGGTAGCAAAGGTAAGTGGAACCCACTACTGGTCATAATCATAAGTGTGAAAAACAGTCGTAAGTCACTTTTTTCAGCACTGTTGTAACTTTGAACAGTCACTAAACAAACTGTTGTAAATCGAGGATTACCTGCTGTTGATATTTCTTTTTAGATGGTCTTAAGGTTTTTAATTTAGTCTAGCTCCCTGGAGGTGATTAGCTCTTTTTAATATCCACTGTCCTTTCTCCTTTCCTATATTCCGGACATTGCTGTCTCTTTACATTATTCCTTACCACAACAAAAATTAGGGAATAAATTTTATTATAAATAATTATGTCAGAATCAATGCCTTCAGTTTGTTTCCCAATTATCCCACCTCTTTCACAGTAATTCAAACTAGAACAGAAAATAGCTCCCCATCAACACCCTAATCAGCAAAATGAAAAGTCATATGCAACCAGGCATCATATAAATACTACACATAGAATAGCGCAAAGCACATACTCTGGTAGAGAAAAGTTCCCAGAGGATGGGCTCCAACATGAATCAAAAGCTCGGAAGACTGAACCTCTTGTCTTGATGACCAACTCAATTTGGATCCTAGAACAGAAAAGAAAAAAGTGCTATGACTTGCTCTTGATCTGCAGAAAAAAGCAGGCAGGATATAGATATGGCCAAATAAACTTGGTTAAGGTGGTTATTATAGGTTAAAACCTATATTATGGTTAAAAAATGTATAAAGTTTATTTATAACATAAACACATTACACTTATTCCCCGCCTTTCCTCTAGGAATTGAAGACAGTGTATTTCAGCTGGTTACTACTGAAGTCATCTAGTGAGCTTTATGCCCAACTGATGTTTTGAATTTAGGTCTCAGTAGAGTAGAGTAAAGTAGGGTAGGGTAGGGTAGGGTAGGGTAGGGTAGGGTAGGGTAGGGTAGAGTAGAATAGAATAGAATAGAATAGAATAGAATAGAATAGAATAGAATAGAATAGAATAGAATAGAATAGAATACTTTATTCTAAGTCTAAGTGTGATTGGACACACAAGCAATTTGTCTTGTTTAATGTGAAATCGACATTCAAAAGAGACCAGAATACTGTGCTTAAAACGGTTGGTCAAGGCAAAGAATTTCTGTATCTGCTCCATCTCTTTCCCCATGATTCTGTTGATTATGTATCATCAAGTTTATATCAATCTTAACAACCATATATAATATATTTCCTCCAACGGGATCTGTCCCTAACCTGATCTCTCAGATCTTCCTAAAATGCACCAATCACCATAGTGACTGAGTCCACCTTCCTTGATGCTAGTCACCCTCTTGTCTTTTCACCTACCTTTCCCAATTTTAGAACTTTCTTCAGAAAGCTAAGTATTCACATAATGTGTCCAAGGCAAGATAATTTGAGCCTGGTCACTTGTATCTTGAGTGAGAACTCTGGGTTTATTTTTATTAATTGAACAGAAGGCCTCTTCCCACTTGGATCTAGTCAACCTGTTTAATTCTTGTTTGAAAATTATACAAGCCTGATCTGAGGGAGAGTATCAGAAAACAGGAATGTTATACAAATAATCCTTGTCTTACAACTACAATAGGGACTGGAAAATTCATCCTTAAGTAATGCAATCAATAAGCGAGACATCACAAAGTTGGTTTGCAACTTTCCCTGCCAGCTTCCTTGACTTTGCTTGCCAAAAGTAAGCTGGGTAGGACACAAATCACATGAGCTCAGGATGTTGCAACCATCATAAATGCATAACAGTTGGCAAGCACCCAAATCATGATCACATGACTATGAGGATGCTGCAATGACAATCAGTGCTAGTCGTAAGTCACTTTTTACACTTTTTTCATTATAACTTAAAATGTTTGCTAAACAAATGGCTGTGAATCGAGAACTGCTGTATCTGAATGGTTCAGCCTTACAACTCTGATTATAGAAACTAGTGAAATATGTAGATCCTACTGATGATTTAATATCAAATGCCAGTTTAAAAATTCCATATGGAACTATTCATTTAATTACTAGGCATATTAGTTTCTTCCTGTCCTGTTAATATGAGAAGTGCAGAACTGACTACATGTTCTAGATTATTAATTTTAGAAGAGCTGAGCACAGGGTTGGAAGTAAGATCTGGATAAGAAACTCAAGTGAAACTGGAGGGAAAACTAAGATTCAGCTAAACCAAATCTACTAAACCTAGCAGGAAAATTTTGTTCTAAATATTACTTTTGGAAGATCTATCTTTGTCTAGGAACAGAAAAGAAATCCAGCATAAATTTATTTTATACCAACATGCTGTGATCCACCAAAGCATATACCACCATACTTCAGGCCAAAGCAGTAAACAGAATTCATTTTGTAGAAGTTAGCATCCATTCAGGAAAGACCTTGCCAGAAATGGCATAAACAGCTTTTGCTTATGCAGTGATTTCCATTCATTGGTCCTGGAAAGATCTGTGCAAATTTCCTGTATCTTCATCTATATTATTTCTTTAATGGGAATCCAAACAGAGAGAACCAATGTTCATTTCCGGACTTTGTTTTGTATGTATTCATTCATAAATCCATTTTGTCCCAATTCCACATTCTGACGGAATAAGAAATATCGCATTCCATTTTATAATTTCAAAACTATTTAATCCATAAATTGTGAATTTATGTATGTGTTTTTTAAAAGTTACTGCAACATTTGGAAAAAGCCTTCTGATATTCAAGTCTGGGAAGTACTAAATTCATCCTTTTTTTTGTCAGAATATGATAGAGAGGAATTCCCCAAACATTCCTATTTGTAAATAAACTACACAGATAGGGAAAGATATAATACTCTTTCCCAGTTCATATGGAGCTGCTTATTTAACTCAGTTGCATTGCAATGTGCCACTGGATTACAACATTGGATGAGAAAGTCCACTGAGATAGAAGGCTTACTAAATGGCTATGAGCCCAATGCTATCTTTCAGCCTAACCTACTACATTGAGTTATTGTGAAACTAAAATGAGAATGAGAATTCTAATTTTTCTGTGTGCATCCTTAAATTCCTAGAGTAAATATAGGATCGTGGTTCTCAACTTTTTCTTCACCATGTACCCCCTCTAAATACCTTTTGGGCCACGGACCAGGGTCATGGACACCCAAGACTTAACTCCAGATTTAAATCATAACATTTCTTCAAGCCTTCGTGGACCCCTGTGATGGTATCGTGGCCTCCCGGATCCACAGATCACAGGTTGAGAACCAGTGATATAGGATATAAATGAATGAGTGAAAAATGATAGTTCTAAAATGAGGAAATTCGTACTGCATTTTAAAGCTTGTGGTCCTTGAAATAGGAACTAGTTGAGGCTTTCCTTATATAGTGATGTGGAGATGATTGGATTAATGATTCCCCAAATTCTCAGCCAGCATGAGGAGAAACATTTGAACTTATTTTCACCAATACAACAATCCCAGATTTCTTACACAATAGTATCTTCTGTTTGAAAGATGGAAGGGAAGGGGTACCTGGTATCATCTTTCCTCTAAACAGTTGATGGTGAATCCCCAGTTATAACTGAACTAATAATTCAGATTATCTATGCAGGACTTCACCCACACTTGTTGCCATCCTCCTGAGGATTGCTCTAGGTCTCAGACGTTTGCTGCCTAAGGTAGAGAAAATATAATGCCCCCTTTCTGTTGAAGCTAATTGGGCTAATAGGTAAAACTCACTTTTTTCAACACTCTGGATCCTTGGTGTTCTCTGAGCTTGGTTGTTTTCTTAAAGATGTTTCATCACCCAACTAGATAACATCGTCAAATCTAGAGGGAGTAGGATTTGCTTTCTGTTTATATACAGCTTGCTCTATCAGTGTTAGTGGGAGGATTGTTTTCTTCTTGGTAGATCATTGACTAGGCTGTTATACCTAGTCAAATATATACTGTAAATACTGTTTAATTGTTTTCTGAATTTGTAATCCCTTGATTGGGGTATTGTTTACTTACTTGATTGTTGGTCTGGTATTAATGCAATTTTTTCAAAACTGGAAATCTGATGACTTTCTCCAGGACGCCTAAGTGGCTAGTTTAGCAAGTGTCAAGACAATGTGCAATAAACATAGTTGTTTGCCCTTGAGAGAAGTGGGGTGGGAAGAAGAAAGATCCATGACTTAAGGTTATGACTTCATTTCCCAAATGGCAGAATCTAATCTTGATCTTGCTCAATGTTCATTTGAGAAGATTGATGTTTGTTACTTTATTAATCTATTTACAAGATTTATAGCTATTACAATCTACCAACTCTGAACAACAGTAACTGCAAAAAAACTTTTATTGTCATCATTGTTACAGGATATAGCATAATGTTCTTGCCAAAGCTCAACTTTAATTAAATTCAAGAGGTTTGTGATTCTCAGGTACTTAACAAAGCTTAACTTGGTTCTAAATATTTCTAATGTTTTCAAAATAGAAATTAACTCATCCGTCTTCATTTCAGCCATCCCACTCATGAATGATCTGTATCGGTAAATATCCAAACTTTTCAGATTTTAATTGGTTCATATCACAAGAGCCTTACACATAGTAGAGATGTGGAAGAGAGCATGAGTTCTAGTCCCACCTTTGACTACTTACCTCAAAGGATTGTTGTTGTAAGGAAAATTGGAAGAAAAATATTATATATGTCCACTGCCTTGAGTTACTTAAAAAACAATAAAGGCAGGATAACAACCAAGTCAAATAAATAAATAAATAAATAAATAAATAATGAAGTCACTCAAAAATGCATAATTTTTACCCAAGCTTATCCACTTAGATTTGTAAATTCAGCAAATGGAATATAAATAGATGAAAAGCTCATCCATGCTTTTCACCCAGTAGCAAAACATTTTCCTTCTATCCCCATTGGAGAAGCTCTGAATCTAACAATAGTCTTACTGTGTACAGTAAGTAGCATTAGCAGGAAAAAAAACTGGTATGTTTGTAGCAGAAGGGAGAGTTGAACTTTTTCTTCAGAATTAAATACTGTATCACAGTTAATTCTTATATATTGTTGCCATGGAAGGATGCAGTAATAGCTTTTAGGGCAGAGGTCTTCAAACTTGATAGCTTTAAGACTTGTGGACTTCAACTCCCAGAATTCTATGCTGGCTGGAGAATTCTGGGAGTTGAAGTCCACAAATCTTAAAGCTGGCAAGTTTGAAGACCTCTGTTTTAGGGTGACTACATAGCTTTGCTTTCTGCAGTAAAATGTATTGTTCAAGGATGTCAGTACTTTTATCATCATTTTTAATTCAAAACTAAACACTATTCAACAAAATCTGTGCAATTGTCTTTCTTCTTCAATCGTCTTTCCCTTTTACTGCTTCACCTTTTACAAGGAAGCTCATTAGCTTTTCTCAGTTGTCTTCCTTAGGCAACAGAAATGTCAAGTCAAGTAAGATTATTACAGTCAAAGACCAGAGACCAGAACCAGTTAAGAACACTCGAGGAATACCCAGTTAAAAACTCTAGAATAAAATAATAAATAACAGATAAAATATTATTTATTATTTTATTCTAGAGTTTTTAACTGGATATTCCTTAGGCGTTCTTAACTGGTTCTGGTCCCTGGTCTTTGAGTGTAATAAATGTATTTGACTTGAAATAGAAATATGATTTCCTGTACTTCTCCCATTTAAAAATTTCCGGACAATAGGTTTTTTCTCAAGTCAAGCAAAATAATTATTTCTATCGTCCTTGTCCATTCCATGCCCTCGTATAGCATCAGCCAGGACAAAGCATTGTTTCTGATTGTCATAAACTGATGGAAGATTAAATGGGATTATTTCCTCCTGATAACAGTCCTGTGAATTAAATCTAGAGAAATGGCTTGCGTAAACCAAATCTTGACTGCACAAGAACCTAACTCTATTTTTTTCTAATTAAACCCAGCCCTATAATTACATTTTAGGAAGGAAGGATTTCAATCAGTGTAATTTAAATCAAGGGGCGGGAGGTGTAAAATGAAATAATTAATCTAACTTGCTTCCCAAAGCTAGAAAACACACACACATACATACAGCATAGGCACTCACTGGTTAATCTAATTCCTCAAGCCATGTCAGTTTATTGCTAAGTGAAGCATTTTTTTGCTATCTGTGAGGATATTGATTTGGATATGCCTTTATTTAATTGTTTTATTTACCGTATATGCTAGCCATCTTTAAAATTGTGATGTCAAACCAAAAACATAAACCAACAAGGTTAAAAAAAAACAAAAAAACAAGGAAAATGTGACGTAACCAAGGCCAACCAACAGTAATTCAGTTTCCAACCACTACATTCAGCAACCTGATCCAATGCCTAGGGCAGTGATGGCTAACCTTTTTGCCATCGCGTGCCAAAAACGGGAGGAGCATGGTGGGGTCACACGCACGTGTGCCCACATCCATAATTCTATGCGCCCTGCCCCCCCCCGTGCTCCCCCCGCTTTTGGCACGCGATGGCATGGTGGGCCCAGTAGGCCCATTTTTTGCTCTCCCCAGGCTCCAGAGCCTTTATAGGAGCCTGGTGAGGGCAAAAACAGCCTTCCCCACCCCCTCCAGAGGCCGGAAACAGTGTGTTTCCTGACTTCTGGTGGGCCCAGAAGGCCCGAAAATCAGCTGGCTGGCACATGCATGCATGCTGGAGCTGAGCTCGCGTGCCCACCAATATGGCTCCGTGTGCCACCTGTGGCACCCGCGCCATAGGTTCGCCATCATGGGCCTAGGGCAAAAAAAAAAAAAAAAGGGCCTTATGGAAAACCAACAGGGTTAGGGCAATCCAAAAATTGGGAGTACCGGTATGTTGTTCCAGACAGCAAGCACTGCAACCAAGAAGGCACATCTCCTAGATTCTACTAGATGTCAGTGTTTCATAGAAGGGCCCAGAGTAGGGCCCCTTGTTTGGATCTCGTGAGATGGGCAGAGTCAGATGAAAATAGGCTTAATAAATGAGTGTATCTATGTAGTAGGGCATATTTACAATATGACTTTGTGGTAGTGTTTAAAAATGTCGTTTCAGACCCTGCAAATGAATCCCCATTCACTCTTCTCGCTGGTATCTTAGTTGTCAGGCAGCTTCAGTGTTGCATTGTAGTATGTTTGGGTATCTACCAAAGTCAGTACTTTTGTAAGAAAGGCTTACTACCAATTACCTCCATCCATGTTGGTGTTCCTCCCAAACATGGTTGTTTGACTGAAGTTGTCTTTTTCAAAAGACAACTGGGCTGTTTTTTTTTTCCTCAAGGAAGAAGTAGTTTCACTTCTCATCCAAGAAGCATCATCAGTTGTGATTGAATGGTGGGGTGGAGTGTGGGAGAATAGGTCCTGACAGGATGGTGGGGAAGGGAATGGAAGATAGTATTTCTTTGCAGTCATCTGGTTGTTAACGCTCTCTCTCTGAGACCACTTGGGGATTTATCTGTGCCCTTAGGGTCATCTGAATCAGAGTGCAAATTAGTGGGAATCAGTGCAAGGAGGGAATGAACTGCTCAGTAAATGGTCCCTGTTAAGGGCCATATGAATTCTGGAAAAGGCAGCACAGACTGAGAAATAGGTACTGTTTCTACACACCCTTGAATTTACATGATCTTTATAGCATAATGTTACAGAGTGACACTATGTAAATTCAACAATCCTCAGTGCATTTGGCTGTATTCCTTTGCCCTAACAATTGTTTTAATATCTTACAGCTACTGGAAATCACAGATTCTGTGCCAGATATCTTTTTAAGTGTTGATATCTCTTCCAATCACATTACTTCAGCAGTATTGTTGGTCTTCAGATTAAAAACTTTAATAATAAAGTTGTATATATGGCAATGCCTTGGGAGGACAATGCCCTGTTCTTCCTTCATACACATTTCTGTTGGGTGGGGGTGTATGGCATATTCACAGATAATATTTTTGTTTTTAAATTTAAGGGTTACTTTTAATGAGTATTACAAGTACTTCCATGGTAAGACTCTTCATTTAACAAGTTAATTAAGAAGTATGTAAATAGTGTATTGGATCCGGGTTGCAACAATCAATATACAATGTATATAATACAGCAGCAGAGATGCACAAAAACCCCTCTTTGCTACCATCAGTGTTATGTATTTTTGTTGCTCAAATGTGGCAGCCCTTGTAAAAAACAAAATCAAAGATATTATCACAAAAAGGAATATATTCTCTTTTGCTGGGCACCTAATAAAGCATTTATCCTTTGATTTGGTTTATTATGTGAATGATATAGCAGGAACGTGATGATTTGCAATAAAGATTTTAGAATAGAATAGAATTCTTTATTGGCCAAGTGTGATTGGACACACAAGGAATTTGTCTTTGGTGCATAAGCTCTTAGTGTACATAAAAAATAGATTCATCAAAAATCATATGATACAACACTTAGTGATAGTCATAGGATACTAAATAAGCAATCAAAATCATACTAGGAAACTAAATAAAACAATATAAATCATAAAGATACAAGCAACAAGGTTAAAGTCATAAGAAGGACATAGGTAATAGGAAGGATGAGACAAATAATAGTAATATAGTCTTAGTAAATAGTTTGACAGTGTTGTGGGAATTAGTTGTTTAACAGTGATGGCATTCGGGAAAAAGCTGTCCTTGTGTCTAGTTGTTCTGATGTGCAGTGTTCTATACCTTCGTTTTGAGAGTAGAAGTTGAAACAATTTTAAGTCCAGGATGTGAGGGGTCTGTAGATATTTTCACAGCCCTCTTTTTGATTCTTACAGTATATAGGTCCTCAATGGAAGGCAGGTTGGTAGCAATTGTTTTTTCTGCAGTTCTAATTATCCGTTGAAGTCTGTGTCTGTCTTGTTTGGTTGCAGAGCCAAACCAGACAGTTATAAAGGTGCAGATGACAGACTCAGTAATCTGTAGAACTGGATCAGCAGCTCCTTGGGCAGTTTGAGCTTTCTGAGTTGGTACAGAAAGAACATTCATTGTTGTGCTTTTTTTGATGACGTTTTGATGTTAGGTGTCCATTTTAAGTCTTGAGATACGATAAAAGCTAGAAACTTGAAGGTCTCTACTATTGATACTGTGTAGTCTAATATTGTAAGAAATAATCTTATAGGAGGGTTTCTCCTAAAAATTGCAGAACTATATACTCTATTGTTATCATTTTTTCTCTTTCTTAGTGAGTCCATGCAAGGGGGTTGTTACTACTTTTTAATTTACAGTTTAGCCCACATTTTTAGTATAGTGCTATTCAAACTAACTAGGACTAACTTTGCTTAGGTTCAAATATCCAACAAAGTCACTTATGTTATAATATGGAACTTGTGTGATATGTGCCTGTTTGCAGTATCCCACACACACACTTGAACATTCATCTGCTGTGCCTCAAACAGTGTGGGAAGATTTCATTAAGAAAATTGCCTCTCTACATGGTGAACTGTTAAAAATCCCCACTGTGTGAATCGTTTAGAAACAACATTCCACCCTGTTATGACATAACTTCATGAAACAATATAGAATCTTAATTAACAACTGGAGTATTTTGAACCAACAAGCAGAATTGTAATAGAAATTATCTAGCCCAACTTTTTCTTATGTAGGATCTACAGTGTGTAATTACCATAGTGTAATAGAGTGTGCAATAAGCTTCCCTTAACTGTTTCATTTCTGTATAAATATCTCCAGAACAAGTCCACCCAAAACATTTGCTTAACTGCTTCCAGATCCAGATTCCAGATATAATTGTCTGACTTCAATCAACTTAAGTCTGGTCACAATAACAGAATAAGAGTGTTGGAAGGGACCTTAGAGGTCTTCTAGTCCAACACCTTGTCCAGCAGGAGACCCTATAACAGGGGCGTCAAACTCAAGGCTCGGGGGCCAGATCCAGGCCACAGGGCATTCAGATCTGGCCTGTGGGGCCGCCCTGGAAACAGCAAAGGACCGGCCTGCAGTGCTTCTGCCAGTGAAAACAGAGATTGGGAGCGCCGCATGCCCCCCCCCCCCAGCTCTGTTTTCACTGGCAGAGAGTTGCAGGAAGCCATAGCAGCCAAAAACGGAGCTCGTGAGCCTGTTTTCACTGGCAGAGCGCCCCCAACAGGATTGACGTCAGCTGGCCATACCCACCATGGCCATGCCCACCCCAGCCCCCTGAGGTCAAACACAACCCTGATATGGCCCTCAATGAAATCAAGTTTGACACCCCTGCCCTATACCATTTCAAACAACTGGTTGTTCAGTCTCTTCTAAAAAAATCCCTTTCAGTGTTGGCGCACTCACAACTTCTGGAGGCAAGTTATTCCACTGATTAACTGTTTTAACTGTCAGAAATTCTTTCCTTAGTTCTAGATTGCTCCTCTCCTTGGTTACTTTCCATCCATTTGCTTCTTGTCCTGCCTCCAGGTGCTTTCGAGAACAGGTTGACTACCCCTTCTTTATGGCCACCTCTTAGATATTGGAACACTACTATCACGTCACCCCCTAATCCTTTTAATTAAATTAGATGTACCAAATTCCTGCAACTGTTCTTCATACATTTTAACCTCCAGTCCCCAATTATCTTGGTTTCTCTTCTCTGTATTCTTTCTAGAGTCTCAACATCTTTTTTATATCATGGTGACCAAAACTGGATGAAGTATTCCCAATGTGGCCTTATCAAGGCATTATAAAGTAGTATTAGCATTTCATGTGATCTTGATTCTATCCCTCTGTTTATGTAGCCTAGAACTGTGTTGGCTTTTTTGGCAGCTGCAGCACACTGCTGGCTCATATTTAAGTGATTGTCCACTAGGATTCCAAGATTCCTCTTGCAATTACTTCTACTGAGCCAGGTACCACCTATACTATACCTGTGTGTTTGATTTTTCTTGCCTAAATGTAGAACTTTACTTTTTTCATCATTGAATTTTGTTAGATAGGGCCCAGTGTTCAAGTCTGTCAAGATCCTTCTATATCTTCAGCCTATCTTCTGGAATGTTGTCTATACCTGCCTGCTTGGTGTTGTCTGCAGATTTGATGAGTTCCTTATCTATCCCTTTATCTCAACCTTTGATGAAAGTATTGAAGAGTACTGGGCCTAAGACAAAGCCTTGAGGTGCCCCACTACATACTTTCCTCTATGTAGATGCACTTCATTAAGGACTAAACTTTGAGTGTGGTTGGTTGGTTGGTCCCATTCCTGAATTCTTGAACTTAGTGATCTCCTGCTAATAAGTAGCCAAAATTATTTCCTTCATTTTCCAAGCATTTGTTTTAGTTCTGCTTTCTGGATCAGCACAGCAAATTGTCTTTTCCCTTAGTTTCTTTTTCTCTCAAAGCTTAGCTGTCTTAACATTTTTCTGGATGCATTGTAATTTGTCCAGTTCCTGCTTACATGTTGCTGCCCAGATTTGGAATTAGTATAGATATCCAATACTCTGACTTGTACAAAATGGAATAAAAGTACTAATTCTTGTAATTTGGCTGCTATCAAATTCTTTGCTGCCAAGTATTTGGCACAATTCATCTGTGAATTTCATGTATATAGAGTTATTCCAACTCTACTTTGTTGGAGTCAGATTGTTCAACTTTTTTTGAAAGCAGCACTGCTGATTTCTAGAGAGGTCCTTCATGCAAACTTCTGAAGAATTTGCCTAAAATGGAAAATTAAGTTTCATTTTCAGTGATGGTGAAGCTAAACTTTTGCCCAGTAGGCTTGACACCCATAACAGTCCTTGACAAATATCAGTCAGACTGGAAGAAAGTCTCATCAGACAGAATGTGGTCTTTCATCAGAGTTTTTACCATTAATGAAATATAAGGAAACTAGAGAGATTCTTAAATAATGAGTTATGAGTGTAGATTTGGAAACAGATATAAATCTTATGTCCAGAGACCTTAGGTCTTGGAGACTGAAATATTAATAAGGAACTGTCTAACTCATAACCTCATAGTTCCTTAGATATTGCAGAGCTTTATTTTGAATTCACTTTAATGTACTATCTCTCCTGTTAATGGAACAGCTTAATAAGATTCTCTTTAAGGAACTCGTTTGCCACATAAGTCAGATACAAGTCAAAACTGCTAGCTGTAACTTAAATTACCATGAATAGCTTTAGAAAGATGGGGTTCACTTTTTGTAATTCAAACTTTGTTTGTCATCTAAATTATTATTATGTCTCTTATTATCAAATAGTACCTAGTTATTGCACCCATATCTTAGTCTAGCCCCATATGTGCAGCAACTTATAAAGCCCAGCATGAAATAACTGTAAGCTCTTAGCAATATTTCTAAAACATTACAGTAGGAAGCTTGATTGCTTATCACCTTTGCATAAATATGTACCTATTGCTTTTGCCTTCAGTATTTTGACCATGATGGTTCATAACTGATCGATCAAATATTTCTTGCAATACAGGTAGTCCCCACTTACTTACTGACTGCAGTTGGGATTGGCAACTCCATCATTAAGCAACAGGGTTGTAAAGTGAAATATCACACGATCCTGCCCAAATTATAATGTCAGTTCATCAGTTCTGGTTACAGTTGTTAAGGGCAACATCACATGACCCCCATTTACAACCTCCTGCCAGCTTCTCCATGACTTTGTTTGTTAGAAGCTGACTGTGAGGGTGGCATACGATGATCATGGGATGCTGCAATGTTTGCAAATGCATATGTATGCTGCATGATCAAATAGTGATCATGTGACTCTTGGGATACTGCAATGGCTGCAGTGAACTGGTTGTAGAGTTTGTTCCGTGCCATGATAACTTTGAACACCTGCTGAACAAGTGGTCGGTATTGACATTGCGTTCCTGTTAACGCAGCTTAGAACTATATTAAATATTTATAATTTAAAAATAGTGAAACAAATTCACTGCTGTTCAATGAGACTAAGATCTTAATTGATCATCTGTTTTGTATTTTGTTTTCTCTATAACTCAAGAGATTTATGTTAAAGAAAACCTCAAAGATGTACCCTGAACTCTGTTACATTTGGATTTTGTATAGAAGGCACTTGATATTTTCCAATGTGATCTTCTATTTCATTCATTTTGTTCACTTTCAGCAAATGATCTTGTCCAGTCAGATCATCCATACTGGGATACCCTCGTGAATTCTGAAATTCAACCAACCAGTGGCTCTTAGAATTACAGCATTTAAGGATGAATTGATTCTAACTTGGTAGAATTATTGCATCTTGTAGTAATAAATGATATAATATTTATAAATATTATTGGCTGGTGCATGGACATAAAGTTTATTGCTGTGAAACTACAATACATCTTCTCTAAGATAAAAGATTCTAAGTGCTATATCCACAGTTCTTTTCATCTTATTGTATTGTTTAGTCCATCTCCTTTGTGCCAAAAATAAAATTTCTTGTGTGTGTAGTAGGGGTGGGTGGGAGGAAGCAGTTGATATATGAACCCCTTCAATAATTCTTGGATTATAGCATAGCTACACACTGTTTTGAACTGCTTGCTCCTAACCATATGTTTTTTTAGTGCACAATGCTTTTTATTTTTAGTTTAATTTCCTCTCACAAATGCCTTTGCTAAATTTCAAAGATTTCCCATTCTGTTCTAATGGAATATGTACAATTGTTCATTTTTAGCTTACTTCAATATTATTGCTTTGCACAAGTCAGGTAGAATGACAGGGTGGAGTAACTTTGAAAGGATATGGGAGGAGGTAGTCTGTTTATACATTAGGGGAATGCTAATTGGACTTTAGGTGCCAAGTCTTAGATGCTTCAGACTTTCCCACAACCACACCTTAAGTATATGAGCTTGACCCAAATTCATTACAGTCTTTTGTCCGCTTTTCAAAGAACAAATGAAACTGGCAGTCTTACGTGTGAAAAAAACTCATCTGTGCATGCACGCAAGTTTTTGCTACAAGTTCCTACATCTGTTCATTGCCCCATTGTTCTTTTCCTTGCTGGCTAAAGGAGATATATTTGAATTTTCTCCCAAATGAAGGAGGTTTGTGTGAAGCGATTATATATTGATACTTTTTGACTCTAGTCTTCTCTATTTATCCTGTTATTAAATAGGCAGCTTAAGGTTAAAGGTTAACCTTGAAGATTAAAGAAGTTGGGGGGGAGGGTAATTATAGTTCATAAATAAATACAAATACAAATAATTAAAATAGAGATCTGTGTTTTCAGTACCTTTATAGCAGTCTGGTAAGTTATGGGACCTAACAATACAACAGAGTCTTGTCATTAGCTTCAATTATGCTAATGTATCTGTAAAGAAACTTATTTTTAATGTCAAAACACTTCTCAATGTTAAAAGTTACAATTAGTTGTAAGTTTGCCACCTTGATTCATTAGCCCTTTTTAAAATGATATACTTTTTTTTTTTTTTGCAATACTAGGCTATTAGAATTAAGGCTATTGATGGTACCATTTTAAAGGGTAATGGAAATAGGAAAATGTATAAGTCTACATAAGTTCTTTGTGGTAATTATTTATTTTTTGCTGGAATTCATTTTTCACCTCCGACTTCTGACTCAGGAAGAAAGATAAGACTCCTGCAGATAGGCATTGTTTAATTGTCACAATTTGGACCAGCAACTTGGTCATCAAGCAAAGCAATCGCAAAGTGAAACCACAACTATGTTGATACTGTTAAGTTCAACTTTCCTCTGCTTACAGACCTGCAGAGGTTGTAAATGTCTTCAAAGTTACTTTTGCATCACTGTTGTAACTGAAAATGTTTGCTAAACTAGGCAGTAGCTAAAGAAAGACTCTGTATGTTTAAACAGTTGTAACTGCAATAACAAAAGAGTCAAGAAAAACCACTCTTTTCAGCTGTGTGCACAGATTTCCAGTCAATATGGATTAGAATAGATTAATTAAGCTAACGTCTCTGACAACATGCATTTTAAATCATAAACAACTTAAAAACTGCACAATACTAGAACCTATCACCAAGCAGCAACAGCAGGTGGAAGAGTGCCAGTCCATCAAAAGCCTAGGCACCCTGGTCATTTTCAAACTAGCAACAAAGGTTTATGCAATTCAGCATCAATCATATCAGATGAGGGAAATTGTTCTGCAGCCTTGTCAGATAATAAATCATTGATAAATGCAACATTCTCAAGAAGACATTGCCAGTAGACTTCAAGTGATAGGCAAATAGCCATGGGAGGTCAACTCATCCCAGATATAGAGTATAGACAAGCCCTTGAAGCTACTCTGCCATTTGTGAACAAAAGATTAAGATATTCTTGCCCACAATGACCTTTTGGAGAAAGCTGATTAAAGGTTGTGTTATCCCATGCCCCCTCTCCCAGAGATGGAGAGAGACAATCTGAGTTAGATCAGGGTTGCTATTTTTTATTAGTGACTCCAATCCATGTGGGTAATTTATGAGGACAATTTCATTACTTACAAGCCAGTGATTGTGTTTTGAGTACAATTAACATAAATACTACATGATAATATTTAATCATTTCTCCCCACTTAGGCTTATATGACAATCAAGTTGTTAATCTTGCTAACCAAAGATAAAAGCATCAAAAGTTTTAGCTCAATTTCTTCTGGATTCCTAATCACATTTATAACTTTGCTCTCACACTTGATTTTTACCGTTGCCTTACAATATTCTTTTGGTTGTGCCAGATTCTTGGCAGATCTTGGCATGTATTCGTGTTCGTGCAAGCATGCCCATCTATGTGTATATGTATATTTCAGTTGATTTAGAATTGCTTGAGATTTTACAGTTTTTCACATTAAAATTATTGTCATTAAAATAAAAACCTAATTTCTCTGAATGGGAAAGGCATTGTAAACCTTTGAAAAAACTCTGAGGTCAGTGATTGATTTCTATCTTGAATGCATCCTCTTGCTTTGAAATCTGTATTACAGTGACTCAGCTTCTGCTGGATAGACACATTAACCTCTTATAATTTGATAAAGTGTCACGTCTGTCTTGTTGTTTGCAAAAATGTTTGTTGACGTCTCCAGAAATTGAATTGAATCACATTTAAAATTGGTACATTTAGTTACAAGTTCCTATAGGAACATAGATCACTTTTTCTACTTTTGTATTTTCTGTGTCCTCCTGAGTTGTATTCTTCATTATGATTGTCTGTGTAATGATTTTATTTTCAGGTAAATTAATCTATCATATTATTAAGAATTCAATTCAAACCTTTATTGTCAATGCACAACATGTGTACAATGAAATTGGATTAGCTTCTCTTAGTGCAGCCCCCCCCCAAACACAAAATACATCTCAATGACTCATAAGTGAAAGAAGAAAAAATATCCCTAACCCAATAGATCATACTAACAGACACACAATCCTTTATACATATATGTGCATTATATATTATATTATATTATATTATATTATATTATATTATATTATATTATATTATATTATATTATATTATATTATATTATATTATATTATATTATATTATATTATATTATCAGTGTAGACATATTGCACATTGTGCTAGCCCTGCAAGTCTATCATGCTGAGTAGTTATGGTGTTATATTGCATTCAGAAGTCTGACAGCCCACGGATAGAAGCTATTTTTCAGCTCATTTGTTTGACTGGCTATGCTTCTATATCTCCTGCATGATGGTAGGAGAGTAAAGAAGTGCTGACCAAGGTGTGAATCATCCCTGAGGATTTTCCTCACCCTGCTAAGACATTGAGTCCTAGCGATTTCATCTAGTGAAGTCAGGGGACAGCCCATGATATTTTGTGCTATTCTCATCACTCTTTGTAATGTCTTTCTATCCGTGGCTGCCAAGCCAGCATACCATACCGTAACGCAATTTGTGAGGACACTTTCTATCCTAGACCGATAGAAGGAGGTCATCAGTCGTTGTTCCACCTTGTTTTTCCACAAAATCCTGTGGAGTCTCTGTTGAGCCTTCTGGACCACCTGGATTGTATTATTTTTCTGGGTGAGATCTTCACTAAGATGGACTCCCAAGAATTTGAAAGAGGAAACCCGCTCCACACAGCTCCCCTTGATGTAAAGTGGGGCAGGTTCCTCTCTCTTCTTCTAGAAGTCTAGCACCATCTCCTTGGTCTTGCTGATGTTTAGGTGCAAGTTGTGGTTGACTTCTGGACCTCTTCCCTGTAGGCTAATTTGTCACCTCCTGTAATAAGACCCAGTACGGTGGTATCATCCACAAACTTGATAATCACATTAGATGGGTCAGAGTACAATGTACTCATTGTATACATTAGATGTGTACAATGAGTACAGGTAGGGACTGAGCTGATGTGTGACAAGAAGATGTGTGACCTGAGCTTATTGCACTCAAGTCAATGGCATCCACAATGAAAGCCACTGTCTTCAAAATGGTGGGCACATTGCAACAATTAAAGCTTGACTCTTAATTGGGGTACATTCAGTATATGCTAAAAAGGGGCAGATCTTTGCCCAGTTGCACCCACCATTTTGAAGCCAGTGACTATTACAATTAATCCCCTTCAAAGGAAAGTTATGTAAGTAACTAAACAGCACTTTTATTTTGTGCTAGATTTTCTGGATCCAGACAGTTTAATAGATTCATGGAAACAAAAATCCAAGTAGAGCAGGTTACATGTTCTCTATCATTTGCAATTTTAGAGCAAGATTCATTGCATAGCTCAAAACTTATAACTATATTTTTAAAAGAAGAAGCAGAACTGTAAAACCACTGCCATAAAACACGCCAAAGTATAAAACTCCCCATGATGTTTACATATAAATTTTATGTATTTCTGAAAAAGAAGCTATGTTTAAACCATCTACTTTCTTTATCAGCAAAACCGGAGAGTGTTTTATTCAGTGGAATTAATGTGTTAGTTATACCGGCAGGCAGTTTTAACTACTATCCTTTAAACCTCTGAACTCTTTTAATGAGATGATCTGATCACAGTAACTTTCTTTGCAAATTGACTTTTCTTTGTCATTCTCACAGTAATTCTGTCTAGTAATGCACATGTGTTGTTATTAGGAAAAGTGAATATTTGGGAAATGTGCTTTTGTACTGTTTGAAATCACTCAGACATGACATTGCATTTCTTTTTAAACCAGTCTTTGTTTTAAATAGGTTGGGGGGGGGAAGTATTTGGCACCAGGTTATGCAGGAAAGAAAGTTATTTTAACTGTCTATTGAGGACATGTTTTTAAAACAGGAAAAAACACAGCCATGAGTTGATAATAGTTCACTGAAAAGGTTAGCACAACTAAAATGGTTTTGCCTTCTTTTTTAAATGGAACACAACATCCTACACGAATTCACAGTTTAAGAGCTGTAATGTGTAACAGGATAGTTTTCTTTCTGTTGAGTTCTGCTTCTAATTTGAAATACACGTTAACTCATTTCTTATGTGTGAACTAAGACAAAGGGGGAAAAAGCCCATGTTTAAGCTAAGATGACCCTGTTTATTTATAAAAAAAATAAAAAATACTCAGTGAGGAGAACTAGAAAAAACCAAGAACTCTTTAGAAAAGAAGACAATGTCCAGTGATTTTTACTATATACCATTATATGCTTGAATATGTACACCAGAACATTTTTTAATCAAATATTATGACACATGCATAAACCTTTTTTACTTGAGGGAATATCGTACAGTATTTCAGATACTAAGAGTCTATATTGGGTGTCTCACATTTCAGCACAAAGTTGCACATGAGGGCCCAGAATTAAATTGAATCCTTCAAAATTGCAACCAAGCTGTACTTTTTTATGCAGCAGAAAAATAAAAATAAGCAAAAATGTTTTAAATAAACTTTAATTATATTGAACTGAAAATGTTTAAAAATAATTATTTACATATAGTTAAGCAAATATAATGAGGGAGCCAGTTTGATGTAATGTTGAGAAACATGGCTAGAAACTGGGAGACTCTGAATTCTAGTTCTGCCTTAGGCATGAAGCCAGATGGGTGCCCTTAGGCTAGTCACTCTCTTTCAGATCTAGGAAGCAGATAATGGCAAACCAGTTCCAAAATCTTGCCACAAAACTGCAGACATTAGTCCAGGCAATCACCAGAAGTAAAAAATGACCCAAAGATAGACTCACTCACTCTCTCTCTCCCTCCCTCCCTCTCCCTCTCTCTCTCTGTCCCTCCCTCTGTCCCTTTTTCTCTCCCCCTCCCTCCCTTCCTCTCTCTCTCTCCCCCTTCCTCCCTTTCTCCCTCTCTCTCTCCCCTTCCCTCGCGCCCTCCCTCCCTCTCCCTCCCCCCCCCCCCTCTCTCTCTCTCACACACACACACACTTACTTAAGTTTGGTCTGGCCCTTCCTACTTTTTGGAATTTGATTCTTGCCATACTATCCAAAGACCAAGCATTGATGTCTGCTCTCCAAAAGCTGGAAATTCTTGGTTGACTACTACAGAATGAAACTTGGAATATAGATACTCGTTATGGAGACTGGGTGTTGACCTAATCCAAAGGTGATTCTACATCACAAGGAGTCATTAAATAACTTCAAATAATAACTTCAAATAGATGCAAAGACAGTTGTTCTTTTGAATATGCATGCATATTTTGTTAGGGGGTTGAATCTTTGGTTTTATTATACAAACTGCAGGTTTAAAGGCTTTAAATCACAAGTTTGAATTCTATTGAATTGTCAAATTGCAAATTCAAATTGTATGATTCACTCACATTATAAGTTCTAATAGGAGGCTGCTGTTATTAACTTCCAGCTAACCACATTCGGCTGTTATGCTTTAGTCAGATAAATCTTAGTTACAAAGAATTCCTACTTTGGACATAACAAACTATACTCAGACTCAAAAGCATATGGTTTGGACTCTTGATGGCCAACCAGAGAGTAGAGAATTGTTCTACTGTACTGTCCATCATCTCTGCCTATGCCAGCTGTTTCACCATTGTCCTACTTGTAATACTATTTCTACAGTGCTTCCCTACTTTTACTGCATTTCTTCATCCTCTAGTATTTTGGAAATATTCTCATCAGCTGGAGGCAGCTTTAACTTCAATGCATTATCACATCGACTAAGTCCCACTGTAGGAATTGGTGCCACAGAATCCATTTAGCATGCTAGTAAATGATGCCAGTATAATATTACTTTGTGAAAGATTTGTTGGTTGCATGTGTAAAATGCATGTGTGTGTGTGTGTGTGTATATACACACACACACACCCCCCTTACACTCAGAATTTTATAATATGCAAATAAGTAGCAGATTTATTTACTGGCTACAAAGTCTAGACACTGAAGATCGCCTTTTTTTAGAAGAACTTTCTTTTCCTTGTAGCTGAAGTATTTGAGATATTTATTTAGTGGACTTGTGTGGGTACCAGCTCACAAATTGCAATTCTGAGTGGCTAACATAGGGTTAAAACCAAAACAAAAGACAGGGCCATCACCATCTCAAGCAGTATGCTATTCCAAAGAAAAGACGCCATGTATACAAATATTATTATTATTATTATTATTATTATTATTATTATTATTATTATTATTATTATTGACAAAGGCACACTACTGAATCCTGCCAGATAACATATTTAGCAGAAGGGACTCCAAATATGCCCATCCCATTGGATCTGAGACAGCTGAAACAATCAGAAATAGGCCGTCGTGCAAGCAATTCAGGTTTGTGCCATGAAGGTAGTAACCAGAAGCTTGAATTGCACCCAGAAACCTACTGAGACTTGGTGCACCTTGCAAAATAATGATTTTATTGTGTGCTGACTGAAGTACAACTAAAACTATTATTCCTGGATGTTCTTCCCATCCCCCTTACCTCTCCTGAATACTTCCTCCTTCCCAGTCAGGAGTGATGTGTAACTTGTAGAGCTGTTGACAAGAGGGCCTTTGCACCAGTGATGGGTTGCTACTGGTTCGCCCCGGATCAGACGTACCGGTAGTGGCGGCGACGGGAAGCTCTGTCGACCCCCACTGAATGCTTCTGTGCATGCGCAGAAGCGTTACATGTGCATGTGTGCCCACGAGCGAGCCGGTAGCGACAGGTTTTGAAACCCGTCCCTGCTTTGCACACCTCCACCTAAATTATATTACAGATGTAAGATATTTCCATAGGATAGGTCCATGATGGGGAACCTATGGCACGCATGCCGGAAGTGGCACACAAAGCCATCTCTCCAGGCACACAAGCCATCATCTGCTGCTCTTCCGGGTTGTGGTGCACTGGCCAACTGGTCTTCACACGTGCAGCAGTGCTGGAAACTCGGTGCACATGCACGCGCTGGGAAGATGATCTTTTGGTTTCTGGTGCATGCATGCGCACCAGCCAGCTGGTCTTCACATGTCTATGTGTGCCAGAAACTGGAAAACCAGGTGGCCGGTGCGCACACTCGTGTCAGAAACCAGAAGATCATCTTCCCAGCACGCGCATGTACTCAGGGCAGCTGCCCTTCCAGTTTCCGGCACACACATGCATGCTCACATTTCGGCACTCTGTGCCAAAAAGGTTTGCCAGCACTGGGATAGGTGATAACTTACATTATCACAGTTGGTAGCAGGGCATCATACTATTATATCCCACGTTGTTCATATCCACCTGTTCAGTTCAGTCTGAACTGAAGAGAAAGTGGAGTTTTTTTACTCCAGAGTTCTGCTATTTGCATTTTAATCACTGTGAGCACATCTAAGATTGTATTTTCAGATAGTCAGCTAACAAAGCACCGCAGGTTCTTCAGCGAAGTGGAAAAGTCTCAACAGGACTGTGAATAATGCTGAAATAGGATTGTATAGGCAGATGTTATGAAAGGAGAGCAGCTAAGCCTGTGGTGGGCATCTCAAAGAGGATAATTGAAGTACAGGGTTTTTTGTTTTATTGTTTCTCTGTTTTTGCTATGATTCTTTTATTTATTGGTTTTATTGTTGTGAGTTGCTAAGATTTCTGAGAACTCAACAAAGATCAGCAAAGTTAAACGAAACCCTATTGAACATTTATAAGATTTCAAAGTACATTTAAATGGAATGAAATGGAGATTATGAAGTGTTTTCTGATGTTTTGAGTAGCATAGCAATTCGCTAACTTTGAAAAAAAACCCAATTAATTTGCATCAAAGAAATACCCAAGTATTTTACAATTAACATTTGCTCCTAAGCATCACTCAAGCTTCTTGTCATGATTATATAATAGGTGTGTAATTGGTTTTAGAGTAATATAAATTCATTTATTAAAAGGTCAGAGTTTTGTGATAGTTAGTTAAGGACATTAGACAGACAAAATTGATATTGTTGCACATTTATTGCGTAGTAAATTCCATTTAGTACTTACTACTAGAATTTATAGAGTAAATTCTATTCATAGAGCCCTGGTGGCGCAGTGGTTAGAATGCAGTACTGCAGGCTACGTCTGCTGATCACCAGCTGCCAGTAGTATGGCAGATTGAATCTCACCAGGCTTATCTCTCAGGCTCAGCCTTCCATCCTTCCGAGGTTGGTAAAAATGAGGACCCAGATTGTTGGGGGCAATATACTGACTCTGTAAACAGTTTAGACAGGGCTGTAAAGGCACTGTGAAGTGGTATATAAGTCTAAGTGCTATTGCTATTAAGATTAAGTAATCATGCATAGGACGTTTACCAAATCATACCAAAATTACATCATCTCTATTCTGTTATGAATTATCTTGTCTGTTTGAGAAAAGAAAGAAAGAAGGAAGGAAGGAAGGAAGGAAGGAAGGAAGGAAGGAAGGAAGAAAAAGTATCCAGGGAGTCAACTGTTTGTTTATTGACATAAATCTCATGCAGGTCATGACTGTTGGTGAAAAGAAATCTGAAGATTAATGGAATACATGAGAAAATGCTACATGAGTGATTTTAATTCGAAATGTTTTTGTAATTTTGGGCCAAACTTTATTTAAATCATTTTAAATTATTTTAACTTTTGTATACTATGTTTTTAGTTGGCTGTTCACCGCCCTGAGTCCAAAAGGAGAAGGGTGGTATAAAAATTTAATAAATAAATAAATAAATAAAATAAATAAACATATGTAGATATTTAGCTTTCCACAGTGCAGGGATATTTTTATATTACCAGTTACCAATGTGGCATATAAAAATATGAGCATTGTGCTAATACAAGCACCATATTGTTGTTGGTAATATTTCTTCCTATTTTGAGTGATCAAAGGAAGGAAGGAAGTGCCTTGATGAATCTTACTAAGTGTTCTATTCTGACTGGTATCCTTTCAAGGATCAGTCAGATAGTTCTGGGATACAAATAAAAGGAACACAGGAGAATAGCTCTATCATCACTTTTGTTGTTATAATTTGTTTGTATTTTTATCTTTTATCTTTGCCACCCCAAGTTCCTTTGGTACAGAGGCATCTATGTCAATCTGTTTAATACAAAAATAAATAAATTAGTTTTTCCAATACCTGAGATAAACAAGGTAAAGGTACTTTCGTGCAATTTCATATTCATTTAAAATTTTAACCATAAAAGATAGAATGTATAATGTGCTGAGTCAGATCAAGCCATTTCAAGTCTGACATTAAAAGAGAAAACATCAAAGCGACAGGTAGCAGAGGAGAAAATTCTGTTCAAATGAATGGGGAAAATCAACATTGCTGGAAATCATATTCGTTATGAATGGTTGAATATGGGACATGGTAATATTGTAGCATACTGGGGAAGAATAAAGAGGAAAGGAAGAGGGGGTAAAAGTGATTTTATGAAGATGCATTATATAGACTGTAAAGACAAACAAGGGAGAGTTGAATTAGAAGAAATACTGTAGACCGGGGTCTCCAACCTTGGCAACTTTACGACTTGTGGACTTCAACTCCCAGAATTCCTCAGCCAGCTGCTAGGAGTTGAAGTCCACAAGTCGTAAAGTTGTCAAGGTTGGAGACTCCTGCTGTAGACAATATATTAATAGTAGAAGAATGAATGAGAACATCAACATTTTTTGTGATGGAGAATAAGAACTTGTTATCCAATTATTATTTTTTTAAAAAAAAATTTATAAACTTCATTAAAACACATGTAAAACACATATAACACACATGAAAAACATATAAATACATTATACAATAAACAATTTGTAAGTAAATCAATCCTTTGAAGCATTTGTTTCGTATTGGTCTACAGAGAGAAACCCAAAAAGTAAAGATATAATCCAAATATATAATATATAGACTATTAAAGCAGAAGTCTTAGAGAAGAGAAGAGAGGGGAGGGAGAAATGGTAAAAAGAAATTATTAAGTTATGATTTAGGAGAATAAGTATAACCGTATTACCTGAAAGACCAACTTGTTATCCAATTAAATGGAGACTATTATCACTATCACTTAATTGATAGAGACTATGTCATTGTTTTTCCTTTTTTCATTGTTAATTATATTTAATTATTATGTTAATTGTTTTGGCCTATAAGATTAATGAATGTGAACAGTGTTTAATTCTCTAAATTATTCCTAAACAATTCCTAAGTGCAAATTTCTTCATCTATAAAAGATCTGTGTTCTCTTCTGACTTTTTTCCCCCTACCCTTTCTATGTGTACCTTTTACTGGTTACAGTAATTGAAGTAAGTTTAATGTGGCTACAAACTTCTGCAAATTCCCATAGCCAACATTGGTGGGAGTGTGAGAAATGATGACCAAAACTAGAGCTGGGTTGCCATATTGGAATATTCTGACATTATGATTTTAGAGGCCATATTACAGGAGCATTGAGACCTCCTCTTTATTGACTCATCTTTCTTATTTCCATTTTTTTCCCAAGCTTCCCAAACAAAAGGAAACAACACAGACAAATTGGCCAGTCTTTTTCAGTTGATTTGTTTTCCCTGAGGGTTAAGACAAAATGACGTGTCTTCTGCAGTTTGCTACTGTTATTTTAATTCTGTTTAATAAACACTCAGGAACTCGGCCAACATTGGATGCTTTTAAGTTTCACTGGCTGAAGTGGGAAAGTTAAATGCAAACTTCAGCCCTCACACTGAAAGCTGAGTCATATAGTAATCTTATAGATGACTACTGAGGGGATAAACCAGATTACGTTCAATGGGATATTTCCCCGGTGAATGAGTTTAGGATCATAACCATAACACTAAGATGTTTATAACTTGTTTTGTTTTTTTTTTGTCTACAGTTTTTTGCTGAATTGTAAAGCTACATTTAGTGATGGAAGCTGGTTGGACTGTACATCTGTTGCCTCTCTTAGCTCTGACATTGGTGAGTCTGTTCCCTCTACATGCACATCTGCAGATGTTTATATAATAGAGTGTATACATGAATGGAAGTTGCTCTTAAATGTTGCTTGCTGTTAGCTAGGTAGCTGGATAGATAGTTGATTGATTAGTGGTGGTGCAGTGGTTAGAATACAGGAGTTTGATTCTGTCTGATCCTCACCAGGCTCCAAGTTGACTCAGCCTTCCCGCCTTCTGAGGTCGGTAAAATCTGAGGATTCAGATTGTTGGGGCCAATATGCTGACACTGTAAATCATTTAGAGAGGGCTGTAAAGCACTGTGAAGCGGTATATAAGTCTAAATGCTATTGCAATTATGATGATATCAAATGTAAAACAAAAATAAAATATGGGATAATTCCAGGGTAAAATAGATGCAAGAAAAATACAGTAATAAAATACATATCTGTAAAATACAAAGTATCAACATTCAGGTATATACATTATCTTTGCGGGATAATTTGTTTGTTCAGTATAATGGATCCTTTGGTCAACCACCTTAGCTACAAATCTAGCAGGAGATAATTGGAGAGACCCAAGATAGCAATAGCAATAGCACTTAGATTTACATACCACTTCACAGTTTTTTACAGCCCTCTCTAAATGGTTTACAGAATCAGCATATTATCCCCATCAATCTGGGTCCTCTTTTTTTTGTTTTTTAAAAAACAGTACTATTTAACTTGGGACCTATTTGGTTAGAAAATAGAAGCAGATGTTAGTAATTTATAATTAAGGACGATCAATAAAATAAAAGTAATTATGTATATAAGCAATAATACCATAAGCACTGGATTATACTCGATTATAGATTAAATTGTATAGGATGATTAGTAGGGAAGATTACATTGTATGTATTATGAGAAAAATGGTTATAATTATGGTATGTATAAAATTATATGTATTTAAAAGAGATTTGATACAGACAGTACACTGCTGTTGCAGAAATGGAAACGTTATGTATAACAAAGGAAAATGCATAATAAAAGCAATTTAATAAAAGCAATAAAAAACCTGCATCCTCATTTTATTGACCTCAGAAGGATGGAAGCCTGAGTCAACCTTGAGCCCAAGGGGATCAAACTCCTGGCAGTGAGCAGTGAGTTAGCATATAATACTGCATTCTAACCAGTGGTGGGTTGCCCCCAGTTCGGATCGGTTTGCAAGAACCGGTAGTAAAACCAGAGGGAGGCTCCGCCCACTGACCTGGACGTCATTGTAAGTAATCTGCACTTGGGCAGAAGCTTCTGCGCAGGTGCAGAAGAGCGTGCGCGCAAGCAAAGTGAGTGTATGCGCACGGGCACGATGCAAAGGTAAGTAGAACCCACCCCTGATTCTAACCACTGTGCCACCATGGCACCCAATGGTTATGATCAGAATATCAAACACAAATTATATTGTACAGCACATGTCCTTTGTGTGGATAGTCTCAGTTTTGGCTTCTTGAGGAAGACTTCTGCTTGAAAGAAGTCAATTTTGAAGATCTATTTGTTATCAGGCTTTTGTCAACCTGGTGCCTTCCAAATGGGATATCACTCAAAGACTTCTGGATGAGAATTTTGAGGGTTGTAGCTTAGCATATATGTAGAATTCTAATTTAATGACACATAGTATAGATTAACAATGTCTGTAACACTAACAAGCATTGTTCTTAGAGTTGTTCCTGAGAGCACATATGCAATAATGTTATCATTCCAAGGTCCCAATTACATTACATGACATTTGAGACACAACATTATGTGATGATGATGATGATGGCATGCATGCTTCCACTTGCTTGTCTTGCATTCCAAATGCCTCATTATATAGGCATCATGATATTCTATGTTTTAACCATGTTTTATTAAATAATACCCAGTTGACTGGGTTTACATAACATACTGTGCTATTAATTATGGGTTACAAACCACAGTGGCTGCTTTGATATTTCATGCTAAACTAAAAACAAATAAATCATACTATGGTTTTTGATTTCTGAATTCTGCCAGTACAGGTAGTCCTCACTTAATAATGGCAATTGAGACTGGAATTTCTATCATTAAGCAATGTGGTTATAAAGCATGACATCATGTGACCACACCATTTAGCAATAGCATTTCCAGCAATCCCCAGTTACCATTGTTAAGCAAGAATCCTGTGGATAATTAAGTGAGGACCTCACATAATCATAACTTCTGACTTTCTGCCAGTTTCCTCGTTGACTTTGCTTTTCAGAAGCCAGCAGGGAAGCATGTAAAAATCACAATCATATGACCACATGTGCTGGACAATCTGTGGCATTTCAACTCCCCAATTTTTTTTTTTACAACCAGTAGCAGTTTGTTTGGCTGGCAGAAGAAAAGATGGAAACAAATGCAATAGAAAAACCTTTGCAGGAAATAACAGCAGTTTTTTCCTCTCAGCTGTCTCAGCTGAAAGGAATTTAGGATTCTTAGTTGGAGACTACAACTCCAAGTGTCAGAGCTAAGATAAGCAGACACGTATAAATAATATAAATCTCGATACTTTTACTAAAGCTATATTGATAAATAATAAGATTTATGTTAAATTTGCAAAATCCAAAATAATGCCTACATTCCCCTGCTATAGTCAGTCAAAGTCAAGATATTCATTGTTCATTGGAACACTTCTCCAGTCAGAATGTTAGCCAAGACAAGAACTGGAGTTTCATAGTTTGTGAAAAGGTATCATAACCACCTTTCTGAAACTTGTCAGGCTTTTGTAGAGGTAACAGAAAACCACTCTGAATGGCAAAATAACAATATCAGAATATTTGTGCACAGGGGATCTTAAAGCAGCAGTGGTGTCAGCAGGATGATTTACAGATCAAGTGGAACCCAGAAGTGAAAAGAAGAAATTTATTACAAAAGATTGTAATTATTAAATATGCTTCAAAGGAGTGTACATACAATCATGGCCATAAATGTTGGCACCCCTGAAATGTTTCCAGAAAATGAAGTATTTCTCACAGAAAAGTATTGCAGTAACACATGTTTTGCTATACACATGTGTAGTCCCTTTGTGTGTATTGGAACAAAACCAAAAAAGGGAGGGGAAAAAGCAAATTGGACATAATGTCACACAAAACTCCAAAAATGGGCTGGACAAAATCATTGGCAGCCTTTCAAAATTGTGGATAAATAAGATTGTTTCAAGCATGTGATGCTCCTTTAAACTCACCTGGGGCAAGTAACAGGTATGGGCAATATAAAACTCACACCTGAAAGCAAATAAAAAGGAGAGAGGTTCACTTAGTCTTTGCATTGTGTGTCTGTGTGTGCCACACTAAGCACGGACAACAGAAAGAAGAGAAGAGAACTGTCTGAGAACTTGAGAAACAAAATTTGGAAAAATATCACCAATCTCAAGGTTACAAGTCCATCTCCAGAGATATAGATTTGCCTTTGTCCATAGTGCGCAACATTATCAAGAAGTTTGCAACCCATGGCACTGTAGCTAAACTCCCTGGGCATGGACGGAAGAGAAAAATTGATGAAAGGTGCCAACTCAGGATAGTCCGGATGGTGGATATGCAGTCCCTAACAAGTTCCAAAGCAATTCAAGCTGTCCTGCAGACTCAGGGAGCATCAGTGTCAGCACGAACTATCCATTGACATTTAAATGAAATGAAATGCTATGGCAGGAGACCCAGGAGGACCCCACTGCTGACACAGAGACATAAAAAAGCAAGACTACAGTTTGCCAACATGTACTTGAGTAAGCCAAAATCCTTCTGGGCAAACGTCCTTCTGGACAGATGAGACCAAGATAGAGCTTTTTTGTAAAGCACATCATTCTACTGTTTACCGCAAACAGAATGAGGCCTACAAAGAAAAGAACACAGTACCTACAGTGAAATACGGTGGAGGTTCACTGATGTTTTGGGGTTGTTTTGCTGCCTTTGGCACTGGGTGCCTTGAATGTGTGCAAGGCATCATGAAATCTGAGGATTACTAACGGATTTTGGGTCGCACTGTAGAGCCCAGTGTCAGAAAGCTGGGTTTGCATCGGAGATCTTGGGTCTTCCAGCAGGACAGTGACCCCAAACATACGTCAAAAAGCACCCAGAAATGGATGGCAACAACGCACTGGAGAATTCTGAAGTGGCCAGCAATGAGTCCAGGTCTCAATCCCATTGAACACCTGTGGCGAGATTTTAAAATTGCTGTTGGGAAGAGGCGCCCTTCCAATAAGAGAGAACTGAAGCAGTTTGCAAAGGAAGAGTGGTCCAAAATTCCGGGTGAGAGGTGTAAGAAGCTTATTGATGGTTATCGGAAGCGACTGATTTCAGTTATTTATTCCAAAAGGTGTGCAACCAAATATTAAGTAAAGGGTGCCAATGATTTTGTCCAGCCCATTTTTGGAGCTTTGTGTGACATTATGTCCAATTTGCTTTTTTTCCTCCCTTTTTTGGTTTTGTTCCAATACACACAAAGGGAATAAACATGTGTATAGCAAAACATGTGTTACTGCAATACTCTTCTGTGAGAAATACTTCATTTTCTGGAAAAATTTCAGGGGGGGCCAACATTTACGGCATGACTGTATCAATCATAGAGGTACTGTAGTCCTTGACTTACAACCACTTCATGTCAATCTCCAAGCAGGCTCCTTTCTCATGATCTTTCAAAAGCTGCCTTCTCAAAATTGTAGTTTGGAGAAAGAGGTTTTTGAAGCACTGTGAAAGCTGCTTGCTCAGCTGCTTGCAATTACTGCAAGTTCAAATCCCACCAGGCTCAAGGTTGAGTCAGCCTTCCATCCTTTCTAAGGTAGGTGAAATGAGGACCCAGATTGTGGGGGCAATAAGCTGACTTTGTATAAATATACAAAAGTATGAAGGCTATTGCTTAACGCACTGTAAGCCGCCCTGAGTCTCCGGAGAAGGGCGGCATATAAATCAAATTTAAAAAAAAAAGCAGGCTCCATTCTCACATAGCTGATTTGAGTCATTTACAAAATTAGGCTGAAGTGCCTGAAACTCAACACATTTTGGATAGTTATACATGGAGATATTTTTGTTGAGACAGAAAGAGAGAGGATGAGGGAGAGACTGAGACTGTACCTTTAAAGAGATATTCAGATAATTTTTTTTCAGGTATTTATTTATTTATTTAATTATTCATATTTCTATTGTATGCCGCCCACTCTCCGAGAACTCTGGGCAGCTTACACCAAAGACAGTATACTAAATAGCATATTGCCCCCAACCATCTGGGTCCTCATTTTACCCACCTCGGAAAGATGGAAGGCTGAGTCAACCTTGAGCCGGTGAGATTTGATCCGCTGATCTGCTGAACTAGCAGTCAGCTGAAGTAGCAGCAGTACTGCACTCTAACCACTGCTCCACCTCGGCTCTATAGCATCAAGGTAATAGATTCACATTGTGTATTAAAAATTGTGAACCTCTTTAATGCTCTTCCTCCCAATTACTTGGTGTGTACATTATTACATACTTCAAAATGGTTTGCATTAATTCATCCAATTCAATTAACACTCTGTACAATGTTTGCAGTTATTTTGGCAACTATGACAATCTAGTTTTTCTCATTATCTGTCCAGGCTTTTGTCACAGCTGTTCCAGATGAAAAAGAAGGAAATTGGTCCAGTGAAATGGGAATTAAGAACCATACAGACCATCAAACAATACTAGGCGTAACGAATAACAAAATCATGACAGCACAGTTTGAATGTTATCAGAAAATTATGCAAACTACTGAAGAATATGAAGGTAAACAATGTATATCAATCTATTTTGATCTTAAGTTATTTTCCCTAACTAAAGCATTCCATCTGTCCATTCGTGCAAATATAATTTAAAAATGTTTTTTACCTAATACTGTGCTTTTTGCATCCCCCTTGGAAACAATTTAATACTTGAAAGTAGTTTTTTCCTGTCTAAAGGAGCAGATTTGATCGTTTAAAGTTCTTTACAGAAAGCACTGGGAACTCTTATATGTTCCAATAAAAATTTTCAGTAAGGCACTCCAGGGTATTCTTATTTAACATTGTTTAATTTAATTGAATCTCGAGTTTATTTATTTTGAATGTGATAATAAGTGCAACGACTATTTGGTTTGTTGGTTTATCTTTTGCATGTAACTCTGGCTTTGGGTTGTGAAAAGGAATCAATACATTACAGATAAATTAATGAATAGAGATGTTTGTTGAAAAATATTTTGCTGCTGAGATACTGTAGTTAAAGGCACACATTGATTTGATAGGCAGTGATAAATAATTGTAACTTATCTGTTACGAAAACAGATAAGTTGAATGAAAATCTTATTCAGTGTTATAATAAAGAGCAGCTTTATTTACACTGCAGAAGTCAAATTATTAATGTACAACAAACCTTGAATATTTTTAAACCATTCTCATTGTTTTAGCAAAAGAAAGGGTTTTTAAAAATGGGGAGGAGGACTTTTTAGTAAAAATCAGGAGATTTGCATTAAGGTTTCTTTCTTTCTTTTTTTTACAAAATGGGCAAGTGTGTCAGAATAAACTAATGGCAGTAGCTTCCCTTCTCATACTTCCTAAATTCCAAGAGAAACATCCTAAACAAACTCATTTCACAACAGCTGTTATTTAAGGCAGGCAGCAAGGGAGACCTTAAGCAGATGGAGAGGTGTTCAAGCAATCACAGCAACAGTGGGCAGCCACAGCTCTTTCTATCACCTCCCCAGAATAAAGTTCAAAAATACCATCAGTATAAATCCTAGGGCACTACAGAAGCAAAAGAAATATATTGCACAGAATTTCTTCTGCAAAGAATTAAAAAAAAAGAGGAAACATTCTGACCCCAGTTTGGTGGTTTTGAAAGCAGTGCGATTTACTTAGACTGATTTGCTTGGACCAATTCAGAAGCCTTCCAGTCTCAGAGTAAAATTATGTATCTTCATTTAGAAATGGGATTTCCATGCAATGGATCATTACTAGAGATCCACAAACACCTGTTACCTTTTTCTTTTTTTGACAGAATTGGAGGAAATGTATGGGGTTTGTTTGTTTGTCTGTCTGTCTGTTTGTTTGTTTGTTCTATGTTTATAAATATCTCAAGGTGGCCAACACATCTAATACTCCTTCCTGTTCCTATTTTCCCCTTAACAATAACCCTATGAAATGATTTGGGCTGAGAAACTGGGACTGGCACAATATCACCCAGATGGTTTTTCATGCTATCTCTTGTAACCAGGTGGAATCTGCCAGGTTTCAGACAAAAATATTTAGAAGTTTCCTTCCCCCCTTTCAAGATTAAAGTGATAGATGTCCTAGTGATATCTGCAGTTAAGAAACCTGCACAAGTTCAGAAGGTGAAACACTGATTTCAGCATGGAAAGGAAGTGTTCAGAGGTTGTCAGGGTGAGACGGATTTGCTTCCCTTCCCCTGCTTCAGTTGGTTTATTTTGTTTGGGGAAATTTATAGGAAAACAGTTGTGTTTCCAGGCAAGGTGGTTGCAAAATTGTAGCATAACAGTTACAGGATAAAAGAGCATGATGGTGAACATCATCTGTTGTTTTCTGCTCAAGCGCGGTATTTTTAATAGTCAAGATTTAGCTGACGGTTTTAGAACTCAAAATGGCAAAGTTTAAAAAGATGTAAAACATCCAACAAGTTGTAAGTAAAAACCCAACGCAAGAATAATGGTTGGTGTTTTTTCTCTTGGCATGAAGGAGTTATATAATCAAGGCTGGTATGGAAGCCTCTTTGGAAGCAAATACTACATATGTCAATCATAAGGAGTTTGGATTGGATCCAAAGGTTTGTTTCCTTGCAAGGAAAGGATTTTGTGTGTGTGTGTACAGAAAAAAAATGTACCCAATCCTGGTAAATTAGGACAAAATGCTTCAAACGATGCCTCTTCACTTTGTAGGTCCACATTGCAACAGAACATGGGATGGTTGGTTATGCTGGGATAGTACTCCAGCAGGACAAACTGTGGAACAAAACTGTCCAGACTACTTTCTGGACTTTGACCCTTCAGGTAAGGATTAAGACTTCAGTACTGTATGTCTACTTGAGAGAGCCAGTAAAAATATTTTCTGAGTGCTATGAATTTGGGTAGAATTATGCAAATTCAACTTTATGACAAATCTTTAAATAATTTGAAAGCAAGCTCTTTCTAGTACAGGATTCTTATTACTTCGAATGCATCTCATGTGTCACATGTCAGGCCTACAGAAATTATACTGCGGCCCATTAAATGTTTGTCAGGTTCTGGAGAGAATAATTCCAGGCAGGAAGCAAAGATAGGAAATTAATCAGACTCCAGGATTGTTTTTACACTTGGCTACTAGACTGTGCCCAGCCTGATAGGTCATATGTTGTGTATGCAAGAACAACATTATGGATTTGAGACATTGTCTTCTTTGTATTTTGAAGTACCATCAGATTTATGTTCCAGATGGACATTTGATCAAAGATGTCTCAAATAATTAGGAAAATCAAACTGTTCCAAATCTCTTGAAATATTTTGGCATTTGCATGTGCAGAACAAGTATCCATAGATAGATTTGCAACTTGCTGCTTGTGGTCTCACTTCATCTAAGCTCAGAGCTAAATTACGAAGTCAGACATTTAAGCAGGGTATTTCAAGCAATTAACGAAGCTTATTTTGCTATTAAGGAGAGCTTCTATTTCATTTAAGAAGTTGCATTGATTATAATCCATCATTTAATTATGTACATTTAAACCTGTTTAAATGCATATTTTATTGCTACAAAGTTAAAGAACAGTTCTTGGTGATTTATGGATTTAGGGGTTGGAAGAGGAGTGCAAATTAAAATAGGCAAGGATGTGTTGAGAAAACATCTGGTTGCATTGAATGAATTCAAGTGCTGGGGTTCACCCCAGGGTTGATGTGATCTCTGAACTGCTGACTCAGTGGAGTGTAGAGCAAATGTCCGAAAACTAGAGAATAGCTATCATTCTTCCAGTGTTTTAATAAGGGGGGGAGGGGGAAGAAGACCCAGGAAATACAGACTAATCAATTTGACATCACTACCTAGAAAATCCTAATCATCAAGTTGTGGGTTAGACAGCAAGTGTAAGATAAAATACTAAAGAAGGGTTAATTTGTTAAGCATTTCTGAGAATGTGTTTGATAGAATTTTGATTGAAAGGATTCAGAAAGAGATAACAAGAAAAAACTGAAGAATTTAGTAAGGCTTTCTGCCAATTGGTCGGCTAGATTAGATTTTTGCTGTTTAGCAGATCAGTGAAACTGATGAAAACTGAGAAAAAGTTTATTGGCTTAGAGAAAGTGTATGATAAAGTGAGTTATGGAATGTTTTGTAGGAATATGGACTTCCTGAATATAGTAAGACCACTATATGATGGAAGTAAAGAATGTATAAAAATAAATGAAATCTTTGCAAATGGTTAATAGTTGAGGAGAGAGTAATACAAAAATGTACAGTATAATATCCTCTTGATTATTTATGTACACACACATATGAAAAATGTTTGGGAAGCTATTAGAGAAGTGTTGGTTAAGAATTTGTACATTTTTAGGTAGATGATTTTCAGTGAACATTAATACTGTACATTGAAGGAAGAATATGGATTTAGTAATTAATATATAGGGGAAAAAACTGTGACATAGGAAAAGGAAGGAACAAGTCAAGTTAACTGGCCCAGAAACACTAGACCCAAACCAGATAAATGTGTGCTCCTTGGCTGAATGTTCAGAAAATGTGAGAAAATGAATAGCGATAGTTTAAGATCTGCAAATATTTATTGAAAAGTACTAAGTATTTAATATGAGATTTGCATGTGCAAGAAATATCTATTGGTGCACTAGATTAGATTTTTGCTGTTTAGCGGATCATTGAAACTGCTAAAAACTGACAAAATATGTAATATCCATTTCTTGCAAGAAATAAATTGGTAGTATATAAAGGAATTGCTATATGGAAATAATAATTCAATAATTATTACAGAAATAATAATTTAGTGAAGAAAAATATAAAAGTAAATTGAATGCCATGGGAATGAGAATGAAGTTCTTAAGAAATATGTATGGTAAATAAACATGGATTGAATACAAAAGTTTATTTTATTTTATTTATACTTATATGCCGCCCTTCTCCCGAAGGACTCAGGGCGGCTCACAGAGATAAAACAATAAAATTATGACTAAAATACTCAATTAAAAACCCCAAAGTTAAAGTTACAAACTCCCATCAGATCAGCAAATTTGTTGGAAAAGCCATGTCTTCAGGTCCCCGCGGAAAGAGTGGAGGTCGGGGGCCATCTGGAGCCCAGTGGGTAAACCATTCCAGAGGATCGGTGCGCCCACAGAGAACGCCCTCATCCTGGGCGCCATCAGCCAACATTGTCTGGCCGATGGCACCCGGAGGAGGGCAGTCCTATGTGAGCGCACTGGGCGGTTGGAAGCAGGTAGAAGGTGATCCTGCAAGTACCACTCAAAAGTGAGTGACCAATATGTAAATAAATATATATATATATATATATATATATATATATATATATATATATATATACATACATACATACATACATACATACATACATACATACATTGAAGGTCATATGTAGAAAAATTGCAGATCCAATTACCGAATGCTATATTTGAGAAAAAGTGGAAGAATGGAAATGGTGTGATTTGTTGGAATTTATGGGATTAAACTCTAAAGAACAAATGGTCATGTAATGTCTGAAGCAGCGTCTCAGCAAGATGGAAGCAAGAATGGTTTGCAAGCATAGAAAAGTATGGAGTAAATTATAGTGGCTTAAATTAGTTTAAGCAGCCTTGTCTTTTCCATATTTTGTTCTTCAGATGTAATTACCTTACTATTTATTGCTCATTTTATATGCTCTGCATAATGTTGCCTACACCACAAGGGAATAAAGGTGATGGGAGCTTATGTACTGTATATATGTATTTCAATGCTTTTTGCTGTTGCATTTATTGAAACATTAACTTTTTTGGAACGCAAAAATTATAATTCACTTTTTTCTCTTTAATTTTTTTCCGAAAGAAAAAGTTTATAAGATCTGTGAAGAAAATGGACACTGGTTTGTGCACCCTGAGAGTAACAGAATTTGGACAAACTATAGCCTTTGCACTCATCAAATATATTATAAATTGCAGGTAATTGCATTCTCGGAAGAATAAAGGATTTTAAAAACATAACAATTATGAAATGTCCACTATGTTAACTTCTTCTCACTGCATTATATTTCAGTAAGGTTAATTAATTTAGACTGCCATCCTAGAATAAATTGCCTTGGAAGACGGTGCATTGAATTAAGCAGGGCCTGTTTCTCTTAATGTTTATTAAGGTTTTATTTTATTATATAAAATACAAAGAAGAGAAGAAAAAATAGGAAATTAAGAGAAGGAAGGGGAGCGGGGAAAGGGGGGGTGACATACAAGGGGAAAGAGAAAAAGAAAGAAGAGTTGACTTCCAACTCTTCTTAGGACAGTACAACATAAACAGACTTCAACCTCAACTTTTTGCTTTTACACATTAATATATACCGTAACTAGCCATCCCTATAACCCCAAATCTTTCTGATCAACAAAGCCAAAGTCAAAGTTTTATATATATATATTTCTTTACAAGCAGGACCTATTGCACAATAGACATTTGTAGGATGTGTTGTTAGCATTTTAAGTGTTTATATCTATATTGCAATCAGGCAGAATGTCATGTGCTATAGAACTGGTTTCACAAATAAGCAGGGAGATCATAAATGGGGGGAGGGTTCTTCGGTGCTCTCTGAGCTCGCTTGTTTTCTTGCAAGGTTTTCATTACCCAGTGCCAGACACTTTACTGATGATGTTACCTAGTTTGGGTAATGAAATGTCTGCAAGAAAAGCAAGCTCAGAGAGCACCAACCCCCCCCCCCCCCCGATTTCAGTCATGAGCCACAAATATTGTCCTATATCAAGATCATAAATAGCTGGAAGGAAAGACCATTGCAGATAGATATTTTAGCAGGTTTTTTTATGAAAGAACAAACATGAAGAATTATTTTTCTTTTTTAATATGTTTATTAATTTTTCTATAAAACATAAAGATAAAAACTAAGAAAAACAATTGTTCAAAGAGAGAAATAGCTGGGAAAGAGAAAAGAGATAAAGGCGCAAAAAAAATATCTAGAAACAAAAGCGTAAAAGAAAAAAATTAAGTAACTTCTGACTTCTTTTACAGACAATTCAGTTAAAACTTACATTCTTTACTTTAGCATCAAACTGTAGCTTTCATTTTTCCCAACAATCAATAAATTTTATTAGTCATCAAATCCATATGTCGTAATTTGATTTTTTTTTCCTGTTTCTTGCTATTAGTATTAAGTCCTGCAAGTAGTATTAAATTTTGCCAATGTCTTTTCTCTAATGAGGGCCATGCTATTATTTTCTCCATGATTAAAAAAACTCAATGTACTGAGATTTTATGTTAGGATCAGGATTGACCCAATGCAAAAATTGTAGGAAATGGTAAAAAAAACCCCAACCCTCAGGTTATCCGATCATAGGGAGGTGTGAATACTTGTTAATATGTATAGTTTACTAGACACTCAGTTGAATGTGTTTCCATCTCTTGTCTGGATATCCATTTACTCTGAATGAACTGTGAGAATAGAGCTAATGTAAAAAGCCTGACTAGGTGGCTCAGTGGCTAAAACACTGAGCTTGTCAATCAGAAAGTTCGGCGGTTTGAATCCCTAGTACAGGTCTCCTGCCTAAGCAGCAGGTTGGACTAGATGACCTCCAAGGTCCCTTCCAACTCTGTTACTGTTTACTGTTTAATTCATTGATTTGCTGCAATTTGTGAATAGAAGGCAAGAAAATAAACCCAGCAGGCAATGATCAAATGTAAAATCCTAACAATAAGCTGTTCTGAATCCCCATTGACAGCTTACTCGCCAAGCTGCCCTTAGTACCGCATGGCTGGTCAAAATTTGTTTGAAGCTTGAGAAGCATCTTCAGATTCCTAACAGCTTAAATCCCAGGAAGTTGCTATTGAATTACAGTGCAGTTGGTTTACAAATTTTATAAGGCCGGTTAATACAGACCTTGACTGACCCTAGAGACTTCATTCCGGGGGGGGGGGGGAATAGCTTCGTTTTTGAAGGGCTAATAATGTGCAAGAAATCTGAGAACCTGTTCTATAAAAGCAAAAAATGGAGCAACAGTACCAGGAGCAACAGCGGAAATAATACTGTTTCCATTTAGGACAAGCAATACACATCTTGTGTGATCCCCTCCCCCAGGCATTTTGCTACCCATCCCATGGCTATATTTTGATTCTGGCCAATTAATCCTGTAGTGTTTTCAAGTTCTACTAAGCAGCAGAATCAAAGGCAGACAGGAGATCTATGCAGAGGTTCATCAGTCATGCAGCCTGGTTTGAAATCTGATCCTCTATTCAAGTTCTGCTCTGCTTTTTCGATGTATGAGAAGCTGGCCAGCCAATTCTACTGACTTCCAGAAGTGACGCCCAACCTGGAATCGTTTTAAGAGCAAGCAAGGCTAGGTTATCTGTCTCTTCTCTCTATGTGTGGATTATTCAGGGCAACAATGGCCAGATTTGGCTGCTAGCTCCATGGCCTTTGAATCTGTGATGGGTGTTTTTAAAATTATACTCAATTTGATGGACTCAAGGTCAAAAGATCTGCAAAGCATTGGACCCTATGCAGTTGGATTTTTGTATCTCCCTATAAGAGCTGGGGAGAAGTTTTATTTTGAAAGAAATATCCAAGATACAAAAGTGAAACCTGCAAACATGTATTAGTGATGTCTTTTTATGTCTATTGTCTTGTACTGTGCTCTTATCTCCATTAAAATCTACACACTGTTCTACATACTGTAGTCTACTACTATTATTATATTATATTCCCATGATGGCAAACCTATGGCACGTGTGCCCGAAGTGGCACACAGAGCCATGTCGCCTGGGACACGTGGCGTCACCCATTCCTCTTCCGGGTTTTTGGCACGCATGCGCGCGTGATGATCAGCTGGCCTTTTTGCATGCGGCAGTGCCGGAAACTAGAAGAGCTGGTCTTCAGTTTTCCTGCGTGAGCATGCGCACCGCCAGCTGATAGTCACGTGCAGATGCATGCCAGAAACCCGGAAGAGTAGCTGGATGAAACTGGAAGTTCAGTAGCTGAAACCAGAAGTTCATTTTCAGGTGCGCGCATGCACTCTGGGCAGCTCCTCTTTGGGTTGCGGCCCAGACACGTGCGCTCCCTTTTTGGCACTTGATGCCGAAAAGATTCGCCATCACTACTATATTCTATACTCACCTGTACTTCTATGCTATATTTTACTATTTCTACTACAGGTATACTATTACTATTGCTTCTATACTTTTATTACTCTACAACAGGGTTTTAACTCCTACAGATACTGGTCTGTCTTTAAATCCTCTCTTCCTCCCCACTCCCTTTTTCTCTCTCTTCCATCTCTTTTCTCTTTCTCTCTCTCTTTCTCCCCCTTCTCTCTCTCTCTCTCTCTCTCTCTCACACACACACACACACACACCTTCTATTGTTATTTTTACACTAGCTTGTGTGGTATAGTGGTGAAAGTGATGGAACAGGAGTGGGAAAATCCTTGCTTTCATCAAAATCAACCACAGAGATTCACCGGGAGTCTTTGGGTCAGTCCTTCTGCATAGTTTACCCCAGAGAGGAGGAGTTGTGAGAATAAAATATGCAGAGCAATAACCATAATGGTGTATTAGTACATTTCTTTAAAGTTAGAATAATACCCCCTCTCCAAAAAACCATGTTTGCCTAAATTTAACTGTGCCCTTCCTATGAGCTCCCTATAATTCCTGGCACAGAAAGGTTACCAGCCCTTTTGATTGTGGAACATTAAAATCCTAACTTTAATGCGTCAGCTGGTGAGTGCTACAATGAAACAGAAATATTTGATAGAGATAAGAGAAGTTAAGCCAAGCTTGCTGTTCATCTATTTATTTCAGAAATATTTTCTGTTGTTTTCCATGTGTATCAGATTTCCTTACTTACATTTGTGCTAGCATTTATTTATTTCCCCTCCTCCTGAAAACACGGTGGAAAATTCGTATTTGCCATGTCATCTTTAGTGTATAAATTTTCCTTCTTATGCTGTTTACAACCATACCACAATACACATGGCTTTCATAAAAACATTCTGGAAGTATGTTCACTTGTAGAAAATGAGCTCAATATGTATGTATATACTTAGTACAGTATATACTCAGAACGTATGCTTACTTGTAAAAAGAAATAGGGATGACATGGAATGAATTAGTACAGTCAATAAAATGTAGAAGGAAAAATAAGTAAAATATTGTTAAGCTACAGCATGGGAGATCATGTTGTGTTTAACAAAACAATGCTTGAAGTTTACTGAGCATAGACAATGCTCATTGTTTTCAGAGAGACTGCACTACAAATAAGCAAGGCAGGATAATCATTTTAAAAAATCAGCTCATTAATATTTTAAAGAGTTAAATTAAGATCTGATATAGTTTATGATTTGATAACATTGTTTCTAATAATTCATGCTACCTATCAGGACAAAATCTCCCAAAATATTATACAATAAAATAAAGAGAAGTTTCAAGATTGAAGTAGAAAAAATGTGCTTCGTTTTTAGGGTAGAACAAAATGCTTGGGGTACTCAGATTTTTTTCTGTCAGTTCATAGCCAACTTGGTAGAATATTTTGAGCAGGATGTCTCCAAGCTCAGATATTGTTTTCAGATTTCTCATTTTGTCCATGTTCCCACAATGAAATACATAAAATAAAAAACAGAATCATATTTTCTTAAAAAGAGTAGCAAAAGGAAGTAGTTTTTAAAATAGTTTTTTTTGAAAGCCCCAGCGATCAGAAAATCAGAAGAAACAAGAGTTCCTGTTTAAAACTCCACAGAAATTCTTAGCAGAAGAATTTAAGAATGAGAGGCCACCGGTGAAAATATCCTGCCAACTCGATCATCCTTAAAGAAAAAGAAGGGAGATGGATTTTGGACCAGCCATCAGACTAGCCTCTATCTAGAATAGCAGCACAATTTCAGAAATTGTTGTCACTAGCTCTAATCTACACCAAGATATGCTGAAATGTTTGTCAGATATTAGATTTGATACTCTTGTTCTCCAGCAATTATTTTGAAATAATGTTTGGGCTAATGCTTAGTAAGCTGTACTTAAATGCTCATACTTCTTTCTACATTTTATTACAGACAGCTCTGAATCTGTACTATATCTCTATAATTGGCCATAGCCTTTCAATTGTTTCACTTCTTATTTCCCTTGGCATATTCTTCTATTTTAAGTAAGTATAATTTTCATTTATAAATTGTATTCACCCATATAGTTTATAAAGTAATCATTATCTGTATATAATTAATAATATGTTACTTCTAGCATTCTGAGTACTGATTCACAGCTGGATTTGTTAAATTGTATTCATATTATCCTAATATTAAATTATTGAAGTTACCTGATAGAAAACTGTTGGGATCATATGACTCCAAAGTCTATGCCTGAATTTATGGAATTTTTGATATTGGAGAGACATATGAAGCCACTGTTAACTGGGATGGGTTTATAGAGACCAAATCTTCAAGTACAATATAGTTTATGTATCAATTTTTCTGGCAAGTTGTAAGTCCAAATATGAATTTATGCTTAGCCCATATGCATGACTGATTGTTAGTGGCAGTTGATTTAAACTGCTGTGGTAAACAACCTTCAAGATGCCAGAAATCAGGAGAAGGACTAATTAACCAATAAGAAATATACACTGTGTCACAAGTCACTCTGACCTCTGTTTTGTTCTTTATATTATATAAACAATGTATTACTATTCAAAATTCCAAATGTTGAAATACTTTTTTTTTAAATTTGATTTATATGCCGCCCTTCTCCGGAGACTCAGGGCGGCTTACAGTGCGTTAAGCAATAGCCTTCATACTTTTGTATATTTATACAAAGTCAGCTTATTGCCCCCACAATCTGGGTCCTCATTTCATCTACCTTAGAAAGGATGGAAGGCTGAGTCAACCTTGAGCCTGGTGGGATTTGAACTTGCAGTAATTGCAAGCAGCTGATCTTAATAACAGTGAATTAGTCCACTGCGCCACCAGGACTTCAGTGTAATTCTCTTCTTTCTCATCCAAGTAAATTGTTTTAGGAACTTTGGCTTACATTTAGAATTCATCTTCTGCCTTAATTCTTTTTTTTAAATGAATGCTGTTTATATACTAGCAATTGTTTCTTTAATGCACATCAAGCATGTTCAGACAAATGTCTTTTAACATGAATACCACTAAATCATTCCTTCTTTTTGGGTAAAGAACCTCTGTTTTTGTTCTATTCAAACCAGAAATCAATGGTGATCAGGTCCAAAATAAACCAGGATACTAAACCAACTTCAGAATATAGCTTGATATTTTCTTTTGTCTTGATACTGATCACCCTAGTTTTCTAATGAGGACAACTCTCCCAAATTAATGGCTTCCTGGAGTAATTAAGGTACTATGGCTAGAGGTGGGCGTCACATAACGTAACAACCAGTTCACCCAGCACCGAAAATGCATGCGTGTGGCTTCAAAATCACGGCGATATAGGATGGGATAGTGCCCGGGCGGGTGGTCGCAACTACCTGTTCACCTGAACCGGTTTGAACTGGCAGCTCCGAACCTCTGACTATGGCCAATCTTTCACTCACAATGTAGAATGAACATTTGTAGAATATTTTATCACACAAGACTTGGAGCGCTGACTGCAAGCAAATGTGTTCAATTCAGAGGATCAGTTGGGTTACCGTGGGCTCTTTCAGAGGTTCAAATGCTCTTGAACTACAAAGCAACTTTCCAGTTAGCAATTAAACTGCTAACAAGAAACTGTTCTGTGCAAAGGAAAGAAATTTCTGTCTCTCTAACTTAACTTTCTCTGGCTCATTTTCTTTCAGGAGCCTCAGTTGCCAAAGGATCACGTTGCATAAGAATCTCTTTTTCTCTTTTGTTTGCAACTCTGTTGTAACAATTATTATTCTATCAGGAGCTGCCAACAATGAAGAAGTGGCTGCAGATAGCCCAGTAAGTGTCTACCACCATGATGGTGAACCTATGGCAAGTAGCACACAGAGCCATCTCTCCGGGCACACGAGCCATCGCCCGTTGCTCTTCCAGGTTCCGGCGCACTGGACAGCTGGTCTTCAAGCACGCATGTGTGCCAGAAACCGGTAGACCAGGTGGCTGGTGCACATGCACGCACTGGAAACCGGAAGTTCATCTTCCCGGCGTGTGCATGCACACCGGGCAGCTTAAATCAAGTTCTAAATATCTAGAATCCAAGATCCTGGAAATTAATGTCCTCCACATTCTTATTACTATAGGCAGACGAGAAATTGGGGTGGGGTTGTTGTTGGTTTTTTTTGAGATCCTGAGATCTTCCAAATTCTTCTCCAAAAGGTGTGTGAGATCACAACATAGTGTTTTGAAGCAGAGAGGATTATCTTTGTTGTCTCTTTGTGTTTCCATTGTTGTTAGTCCAATACAAATTGAATTGGTTTTATCCCTTGCATATTACAAGAATATCTATAATCATATTGGTCTTTTCTCCCATAGATTGGATGCAAAGTGGCACAATTCATTCACTTTTACTTAATGGTTTGCAATTACTTCTGGATGCTCTGCGAAGGCATTTATTTGCACACTCTGATTGTGGTGGCTGTATTTGCAGAAAAGCAGCATTTACTTTGGTATTATCTCCTTGGATGGGGTAAGCTATTTTTCTTCTTCCCCTCCCCCTTCCTAAGTATATTAATATTACTTTCTGGGCCCACTCATACTGTAATTTTAATTTAAGGGGAATTTTAATATCATCCAAAGGAAACCCAGCAGCAATTTGTAACCTCTGTTACTTTATTCACAGAGACCTGAGTGACCTCAACAGATGCTAAATATCATTTTACATTACATACCACTCCCCACACTGGAAATATATCATTCGTGGCTTTTAAGTGTATATTACTGACTTACAAGTCTTATCTTAGCTAAATGGGGAAAGTGTTGGGCAGGAAATGACTTCTTTGATTTAGAAAAAGTAGTCTTCTATTAGGAAAGGGCATGAGGGCATGATTATTCATTGTTTCCCATCTTAGGAGTGTTTATACAGGCAACATTAATTGTTGAAAAAAAATATATTACCCATTCCTACAGTGGGGGATAAGCCCACCATTTATTTTTCCAGGAGTTCCTTTGACCTCTTTTGTTCGCAGAGTAAATAGAAGCCACACCTCTTGAAAAACCTAAGCTTCCCCCCCCCCCTTTAATGGGTCAATAGGCGTTCATTTGCTTTATTCTCTCATTAAATTCCAAAAGGGAGGAACCCTTTCTCGCCCTGGATGTCTTGCATCACGCCGTGATCTAAGTGCACCTCCTGCCCCAAAGCCCACAATTGTTGTTTGCAATTGTTTATTTGTTGCTAGTGCATCTGGGGTCCATCACTTCTTTGGCTGACTAAAGATGCTTATTTCAAGTTCAGTTTTGCATCTTAGACTCTGAACATGTTATGTATTCTAATCTATGCTGTCTCTTGCTCCTCTCACAATCACGTAAAGTCTCTTTCCAACTGAAAACGCTTCTTTAGAAAAGCAGATATGGTGATTAATCATCAAATATTATAGGCATTTAGGAATGATTTCTAGCTTTAGCCAAAATGATATGCAAATAATAGGAAAGGAATTATTTAGGTTCATGTAAGAGGTGATCTCTGCTCTTGTGGCATCGTGAGGGAACAGGATAAGCTTCAATACTTCATAGTCCTAACCTCTCCTGGTCTCCTGTGAGGGAGAGAAAGACTAGAAATAATTTCTGGGGTTTGGAGAGGACTCTGGGTTTTTTTCCTGATATTGGAACCTCCTAATAACCATCTTTGTTATGGGCAAAATTATGCTAATAAATACAGGCCTACCTTGTACAGGGTTATTATGACCATAAGCTTTTATTCTTTTAAAATGAGTAATTTAAATTTGAGCCTACTGTTTAAATCAAGGGTGTTGGATGCTATGTAGCCTCTGGGATCAATTTTTATTCTTTCATAACACATACTTATTTTAAGAACTATTAACAATCCATTAAATGTGGATCTAACTGAGAGCTTTAATTTATGGAGACCCATGTACAGAGACATTTTAATGTCACTTTAATTAAATGAATGAAGACTTAAATCGAGTTGGATTTATAGCTTCAAATGCCAGTATTATAAAAATAAATTGTTCTATATTAAAGCATATTTATTGCTAAGGTTGATTCTAATTCTCTATGGGTATCGACTAATTTTATTAATTAGTGGTAACTGTGCTACAATAAATTATAAACAAATCAACCATGTGTGTTAAACTTACAGATATTTCTGCTATTGCAAAAGTATCCAAATGCAGATTTATATAATTCCAAACCAGTTCTTAAAATTTCTTGATTTTTTTCATTTCACGTTAATGTATATATAGAAGACATATCTGTAGGATCAGTAATCAGGAGAGAAATTTCTTTAGAAAATGAGCCTTCTCTTTTGCTGTTTTGTATTTTACCTTTTATGATAAAACAAAACAAATATACTTAAGCAGAAAATTAGCCTTCACCCAAATTAGGTATCTTCCAAATGTGTGGACATCATCTCCCAGAATATTCTTCAGTAACTATTTGCAATGGAGAATTCCACACAACATATTTCTGTCAGTTGCTGCTTTAATTCAAATGAAATTTTGACAGCATTTTGAGAGCAATTGTGGCTGCCGCCAAGAAATCATACCTGCTGTTTTCACCACTTTGCACTCCTAGTCTCATGATGCTGTTGTATCACAAGGTTAGCCAAGAGACTTGAACAGTCAGGGAATAAGCTCCTGTATACACATCCTGGAATCTACTTTCACCATGAGATTAAATTGATGAAGCCAGTCAGAGTTGGAAAATAATCAGAAATCTGAATTTAAAACTGTGTACTCCAAAATATTCTTGTGGAGATTTTAATTATTTACTGGCTGAGTTGATTCCTACCCACTTTTTCATCCAAAAGGGCAACTAATAGATATGGAGCATAATTAAAATATGCATGGTTAAAATATACATAATTACAATATGAATATAAAAGATGATAAAACGAAGAGGAGCAGGCACCAAGAATGACTTTGAATGCGCCTGACTGTAATTTCGGCTGACCTGAATTCAGACATTCAGCCTGAAGTATGTATATATGTCTAATGTCTACTTCTTCTATGGGAATTTCTCTACTGCCAGTATTGCATCAAAAGTTGAGATGTTTTACTGATGCAATGCTCAAAATTCCCTTGCCACATCAGTTGAGTAGCAAAACTTGGTCTCAAGCCACTTGTGCTTTCTTGTTTTCTCTTCTGATGAAAACAAGCGTGGTGGTAAGGGAAAAGATGCTTGTGGTCAACCTTCATGGGCTGGGTTCCAATGAAGCACTTAGAAGGTTTGCCTGGCTGCATGAATTTAGTGGCCTCCCTCTGAAAACCTGGAAAGCTCGTGTGCTTATGAATGGATTAAAGGTGCAATGGGCTTTAACATCTGGCTAAAATTATATCTTAATGGCAACAGGACTAAAACAAGCTTATTTAGCCAACTGAGGTTTGTTAAATGTTAGAATTAGTTGCAGGAGCATTGGAAGCTTAACAAACAACAGCCTTTCATTTCCTAAACAGAAATAGCTTTTTAGCTTTCTTGACAAAGCAAGCTTGTTTCCAACCAAACAATTTCTAATCAGGCTCATGGAACAAAGTCAAACGGTTACAATGCTGATGTGATGTTAAATTGTATTTTTTTTAAAAAAAACAAAAATGAGAATTGTCCATGTATGAAGAGCTCTGGATAACCATGCTTGGACAATAGCAAAAAAAAAAGATGATATTGTGATAGATCTGTGCATACCCATGATACAGTTGATTAAGACACCTGGGGTAGGACTTGTGATAGGAGTTGGGGGTGGTGGTTAATTCCTCCTTGAGCGAGGGGATAGGCCCACCAGCTTTAAAAAGGTCATGGTGACTGCCTCCTCAAGTGGCCATCACCTGACCCAACTGTATCATTTTCATCCATTCTCCAATCTTCCCTTTTTTTTTAGAGAAGGTGCTAGAAAAGACAATCACACTGCAGCTTCAGAGGACTCGAAAAAATGGATTGTCTGGGCTTCTTTCAGTTGGGATTTAGATCTGGGGGAGGTACTGAGGTGGCTTTGTGTTGTGCAACATCTCATTCCTCCAGAGCTGATTCCAATAGTTGTTGGGGGAGGGACACAAAATCTAGTGCACACCCTCTACAATGTGGAGTATTGCAAGACTCCATTCTCTCTTCTTTCCTATTTAGCATCTACATGTTAAACTTTCAGTGAGGTCATGCAAAGGTTGGGGATTATATCACCAGTATGCTGATGATACTCAGTATGCTGATACACCAGTATGCTGATGATACTCAGCATATATCTCTCCCGGGCCTTTTGAGTGATGTCATAGACATCCTGTTCCAGTACAGGATGTAGAGGCCTGGATAGGGTGGAATAAATTTTGGTTCAACTCAAGCAAGACTGAGAAGCTTTGGGTGTTCGGACCTCCTAGTACTGGAAATCTTTCATATTTGGTTTTGAATGAGGTGGCATTGCCTCAGACCTGGTGCACAATCTGGAGATCCTCCTGAACTCACAGTTCCTGCTTGAAGGTGAGGCCTACTCATGGGTTTGTCATATCATCATGGCTTCCCATCAGGGATACTGCAAATGAGCTCTACATGGGGCTGCCTTTGAAGAACATTCAGAAGTTTCAGTTGGTGCGTAATACAGTTGATGGCACAGATTGTTTCGTGCATGTAACACCATTACTCTGTGAGCTGCATTGGTTGCCAGTGTGCTGCTGAGTGTTATTACCTTTAAAACCTGGGGCCAATATGCTGACTCTGTAAACTGCTTAGAGAGGGCTGTAAAAACACTATGAAGCGGTATATAAGTCTAAGTGCTATTGTTATTGCTCTCTGAGGGTTCTTCCCTTGCAGATGGGTTATTCTTCCATCACGCTGCCTTCTGCTGCCAGTCAGTTGAAGCCCCTATCTCCAAGTGCCTGCTCTTCCATCTGCTGGGAGGGAAGGGTGATATTTCCTAGTGGTCCTTGTGAGAATCCTGGCAAAGGCCATACCACCTCTTGCTTCTGCACTCCCAAAGTTGAGATGTCTCAGTAAGAAACCCATCATTTGCTCTTCACAGGCTTCCCATTGATACCTTCCTGCATACATGCTGTAGCCAGAAGCTTATATTTCGATGACAAGTAAGTCACTTCTGTCTTTGAAAGAGTTTCTAATTTTTTTTTTTAAAAAAAATATCTTACAAGAAAGAGGACAAAATTATTATTATTCTTTAACTTTTGTTTTTGTTTTAATATTCTGCAGCTGCTGGATCAGTTCAGAGACTCATCTGCTGTACATCGTCCATGGTCCTATTTGCGTTGCTCTTTTGGTATGAACTTTTAAAGACAATCTCTTTTCTTTTCTTTTCTTTTTAAAGAACATCCTTGGTTTTATGTTTTCTCAGTCTGTAAGGACCGTTAATCTTTTATTTAAATTGGCGTAAGCTAAACAACAAGTACATCGAACGTAGTCACCTACATTTGAGGTGAAGTTGTGAAATGTGTCAGTGTTTGATGTCAGTGCTGTGATAGTCTGTTTCACTGGTTGGAATCCAAAGAGTTGCGTGTCTGTACTATTGGGCCCCTGGGACAGATTGACATTAGCATGGAGCAGGATAACTTGCTCCAGCAAGCCTGACAATGTACCTGCTGAGCAGGGCGGTTTCCACCAGTCTCCCTCGCCTCCTGGCAGGCTGATTTAGTTATGCAATAGCAGCACTTTGATGCTTAGGAGTTCTATGATTACCATTTATATTCATGCTCAACAGATGTTCAGTTTTTCTCTCTCTAGCCTTGCTTATAAAAACAAAGTGATTGGGGGCGGGGAGGGGGAAGCTCTTGTTTTGAGGGTGCCTTCAACTTCAGCTACAACTTCCATTGTAGAAAAATATCTCTCTGGTAATCTGCAGCCTCCCTAGCTTTTCCACTTTTCATCCCCAGCGAAGGGAGCCTGAGAGAATAGCTTCATGTCTTTTCAAAGCAGGAAACAGTTTGGGGGAAACTGCAGAATGATAGGGAACACAGTAATGGAAAACAGTAGGAACAGCACTACCAACCTTAGCCATTGTAACGTCATAACCTTTTAAATAGCTGCCGAAGCCATAGAAGATGAAATATTTTTTTTAAAAAAAAGATCTCTGATGAAAAAGAAAACTTCGGAGAAATGGAAAAGCTATCTTGGCTCAAGCACTAGACACTGCAGATACTAGCAGCAAAGGTCTTGGCTGGAGCTTGTTGAGGAGTGGCATTCACAAGAAGTGTGCCAAAGTCCCATCAACAATTTTCTCATAAGCTTGAACAAGGAGTTCTCCTTTCCAGCAACTGCTTGTCTTCTGAAAAAGTTTGCCTGAAGTCAGGACAGTCATCCAAGTGCCTTTTGAGACTTATACCCTTCACATGTTTGGGAAACAAGCACTTTCTTAATCAGATCCTGGCCTCAGCTGTTGCTTGTGTGCATTAGGAAAGAAGCTGAAACTAAAACCACTTGTTGCATAATCACTGGTTTTAATACTGAATATTGGATGTCATTTTGGCTTCCTGCAGTATAAAAGCATCCAAGAAATTATCATAAATGAGTAGCGGTAAGTTGCATATATAAATTGATACAGCTGTATTCTTGAATACTTCCTCTGATTCTGGTCACCCACTGAACAGTTATATTACAGTATTGGAAAAAGTGCAATGCCTAGAAGTGGAGCTCTCGCCTCACAATCAGGAGGCTGTGAGTTCGATCTTAGGTAGAGGCAGATATTTCTCTCTCTGGGCACAATGAGAATATATCTGCTGAACAAAACTCTGCATTGATGACAGGAAGGGCATCCGGCCAGTAAACACTCTGCTAGCTCCATTCAGTTTCCCAGACTCCACCCCGCAAGGGATTATGGGTTCGTTAAAAGAAGAAGATGATGATTGGAAAAGGTATGGAAAAGGGCAAGGAATATCATGAAAGGACATCAAGCATTGACAGATCTGCTTTCAAGAGAGTGGTAACACATGTAATGTAAGTTCCATTATATTTAATGGAATTTGTTCCAAGATTGCAGGCTAAGAATCAATGTAAAAGTTTATACTAGTAGACCAATATTTGTTTTGCTTTCACCATTGGGGTTTTTCTGTAATGAGGGTTCTTATGAAATGGTTAGCTTAGAGGGGAAATTGTATCTATTCCAGTAGTGGCTAGTCTCAAAGTCCTCATTCATCAGGAACCAAATTAGACAACTTGTACTTTGCCATTTCCTCCACAGGATGCTTTCTACAATCGCAGTTTCCCTCTATTTTTTTTCCCCTGACAAGACAACTTTATTTCCAAAGAAAGCAATGGATTACAATAATGTCCCTCTTAACTGATGATTGGTAGAGAACCTGGCAAATATCAGAGGAATTGGAGTTTGAGTGATTAAATGACTGGTCACAGCTTGGTGACCATTACTTACAGAAATGAATGGTGATCACATTGATATTGGTGTTGCTGTTATGGTCTTTTGACGGTCTACTTCCTGGCTCAAATCAGGAGAGAGCTCAAATCAGTAGAAAATACAAAACGCAAAGAGACCATGCACTTAATCCTACCCCAGCTTCTCTGCAGCCTCCACTGAATCTGGAAGTGGGGGTGACTGTATTTGCATTGGCTTGATGCAGTTATCAGAACAAACCAGCCTCCTTATTTTATTCTTGCACAGAAAGCTGTAGTCACATTAATGTCAACACAAATAAAGCTGTCCTCCTCCACCAATGTGTGGAGGCTGGAGAAAAGAGAAGCCGGGACGGTGTGCACAGTCATATTCCCAAGTGAGATTAAGCTTTTCATGCATTTATGCAAATACCAGAATTGTCTCCTATTGTCTCCTAGGAAACAATAGGAGATGATTCTATTGTCCTATTGTCTCCTAAAAGAAAAGAATTCAGGTACCATTTCACAGTAGGAGCCTCCTTCAGCTTAACTTGGAGAACTGGAAATGCTTTTCTTTGGGAGGCATAATTTTCTTATTCTATTTTCCTGGAGCTTATTCTTGAAATAGTTTCATGCTACAGCAGTGAGTCAAAAGGCTCAAATTCTGATGAAATCCATGTCTCTTGGTACTATTCCATATTTGGAGGGGACAGAGGGAATTCTATTTATAAAATGTCAAAAAGGAGCATGTTCCATGAATCCAGTGTCTTTTCCCCCACTAAAAGGAGGGCAGAGCTGACGTCGCGATGATATGATGGAAGATCTTGGTGCTCCAAGATCGCCATCGATATCTCCGCTGCTGGACGGTCCAGTTTGGACTTCACTGTCCCGTAGAGACAGTGATAGAGGAGGGCACATCCTGCCGATCCCAGGGACACCGCAAAGTCCCTGGTTGATCCAGGAGAAGTCCTTTTTTCCGGTGATGAAGAGGCAGCCATTAAGCTGCTGAAGTTGGGACAGCTCCGGAACGGAAGAGAATGGCTGAAAGTGTGTCAACTTGGTGAGAGATTTTTAAAATAGACTAATTAAGAACATCCTGGGGGGGAAAGATAATTAAAATTGAAGACAGAAGAAGTTAAGCCGTGGAATTGAGCTTGAGTCTAAGTTAGCTTTTCCTACTTTGCAATTTATTTTTATTTGTGGATGCCTATGGAGGATTTTATTTTTAAATTTTGACTGGACTGGATTGGACTGGAGATTTCCTTTTTATCTGTTTAATTGTTAAATTTCTAGTGCCTTTTTAGTTTTATATTATTTTGGTTTAGTCTTGTTATTTTTCTTTTCTCTACATTTTTATTTTTTTATTTTGTTTGATTGTCTATTGGACATAGAGGGAAAGTGGAGGAAACAAGAAACACTGCCATCTAATGGATTGAAACATTGTATCTTTTTATTGGCAAAAGAAAATAGCAACTGTGTTACATTTCAAGGACTCTGAGCCTGCTCATAGATAAGATAGTTAGAAGAGCATCAAAGACTGTCTGCAGGATTGTTTACTCAAGTGCTCTTCTGGGAAACTATTACTGACAGATGGCTGAGACTTGAAAGAAGAAGATTGCAGTGACTCTGGAAAGAAAGCTGTAAAAATTTGATGAGACCTACAAAAGAACTTTTGGACATTACACAATTGTGGATTCTTCTTTTAGATAGAAAGTCTTATTTTTATTTTCCTTTTTTGGGGTATTATTTTTCTATTGCTCTACTTCTTCTTTTAATTATTTTCATTTGGATTGTGTTTGCTTTTGGAAGACTTTTAAATTTTAAAATTTTTGATATATATTTTTCTTTTTCTTTAGTTTTCTCTTTTTTTTTTCTCCCCCTTTTTGATGGGAGATTATTAATGCATTCAATATCCCTTTGTTTAATTGGAATAAGGCATACAAGAGCCTGAAGAAATTATTTTTTGGTTTTTTTTCTCTTCCCTTTTTTTCTTTTTTCTTTTCTTCGATTGGAGATTGCTAATTTGGTTTATATCCTTTTATTCAATCGGATTAGGGCACACAAGAGCCTGAAGATTTCGCTTTCTTTGGATCTTCCTTTTTTTTTATTGTTATTTGGGATAATATCTGTCCTCTATAAAAACAGAATAAGGTGTAGAAGAACCTGAAGACTTTTTGACTATTTGAATATTTTGTAACCATTTTATAGACATGAGTAAAAAGGCAGCAGTTATTAGCTCTTCTACATCGACTCCCTCTTCTTCACCATCGGGAGGACAATGATCAATACAGCTGATGTTGCAACAGGAAAAGGAGAGGGCACATGAGAAGGAAAAGGATGCGACAGTGCAGATGATTTTGCAAGGAATACAAAACATACAATCAAAAATAGTGATCATTGAACAGAGAGCAGAAAAGATTGAACAAAGAATAGAAAAAATTGAACAAAGAACAGGAAAAACAGATGAAAAAGTGGAGAACATACAACAAATGATGAAGAAATATGAGGACAATTTTTCTTCAAAAAATTGAAGAAAAGGAAGAACAAAGAGACAAAAAAATAGAGATATGGATAGCAGATTAGATAAGGTTGAACGTGATAAGAGTGGAATAGGATAGGAGATGGACAAATCAGAATTCTACTTAAGATTTCAAAATATAGAAGAAGAAAAGGGAAAAAACGTGGCAGAAAAATGATAGAAATTTTAGCAGAAGCATTAGAAATTACTAAAGAAAAGGTGGCATAGATGAGATATTTCGAGTATATACAAGATATGCAGTGAGAAATAAGCTACCAAGAGAAGTTCATATAAGATTCACCAAGAAATCAATTAAAACACAAATATTGCAGATTAAAAAAAAGAAAACACTGAAATACAAGGGCAAGGAAATTGTGGTTCTGAAGCAAATACCGAGAAGAGTGAGGGAGATGAGAAGAGAATATCAATTTCTGACGAAAATATTGCTCCGGAAAGGTATGAACTATAGATGGCTGATATCAGAAGGCCTGGTGTTTACATGGCAGTTGCAAATATTTAAAATAGACTCAATTGATAAAGCCAAAGCATTTTACGCTGAATATCTTAGAGAGAAGGAAGTAGAGTTAAGAAGGGAAGAGTGACTGGTCGAACTAAAAGAGGAATGTCTAGTAACGATTGAAAAGGAAGAAGGCGTAGTAGGGGGCATCGTAGAATATAAAGAACAATGTGAACCAAGATCTACTAGAGCAACAAACCCTTCATATAAAATATGAATATGGAAGAGAAAAAATTGATTACAATGAACATAAATGGACTTAATATAGCAACTAAAAGAAGAAAGGTATTTCATAAATTAGAGAAATTAAAGTTGGATATAATTTGTTTACAAGAAGTGCATATTAAAAAACAACATGAACAAATGTTGGTACAGCTAAAATTAGGGAAATTATTTGCTTCATTGCCGCAATGTAAGAAAAGAGGAGTGGTTTTATATATTAGAGACACAATACCAGCGGAAAACATTTATGCAGATGAAGAGGGAAGAATTTTGATGGTGGAAATAATAGATAACAACAGGAAAATACTCTTAATAGCAATATATGCTCCAAATGACAATCAAGAAGATTTTTATAGAAAATTATATATGAAACTAATTGAATTGGACTATGAAAATACCTGCATGATGAGAGATTTTAATGACATAGCAGATGGGAAAATAGACTATAACACACAGTAGGCAACAAAGCAAAGTAGAAAAATTCTGCTGAAATCTTTTTTTAAGATGATAGAGGAAACAAACTTAAAAGATGTTTGGAGAGAAAGAAATACAAAAAATAGACAATATACTTTTTATTCTAACAGACATTTATCATGGTCTAGAATAGATATGATATGGATGACAATGGAATTGACTTCTAATATAGAAGAAATTTACATAGAAACTAATACCAGGGCAGACCATAATCCAATGACAGTGAGATGGAAAGAACAAAGGAGAAGTTCTAGATGGACTTTAAATACTACAGTATTAAAAGAAAAGGATTTTGTACAGAAAATGGAAAAGAATTGGCTTTCTTTTCAAAGAAAATAGAAAAGAGGATACATCAATGCAAAATCTTTGGGATACTATGAAAGCTTATGCCAGAGGCCTGATAATTGACTATACAAGGAAAAGAAATATTAAAAGGCAAGTTTATAAAACACTAGAGGATGATTACAAGAAATTTGAAAAAGAACTACAGAAATTCCCACAAAAAAGGATATTAAAATGAAAATGGATACAACTAAACATAAAATGGGATTAATAGAAAAAGATTTAGCACAAAAAATTAGACGTGCTAAACAGAACTATTTTGAAGACGCCAATAAACCAGGTAGATGGCTAGCATATAAGTTGAAGAAAGAGAATCAAGGAAAATAACGCAATTAGTAGATGACCAAGGACAAATTAGATTTGGGAATGAAGAGAAGAAAAATATACAAGATTATTATAAAAAATAATGAAAAAGAAAATATAGAGGAGGATAAATGATATTTACACAAGGCGAACCTACCCCAGATTTCTAAAGATACTGAGATGATGTTAGAAGGAAACGTAACGATGATGGAATTGACTGAAGCACTTAAAAAACAAAAGAATGGGAAGGCACCAGGCCCGGACGGACTGCCAGCAGAATACTATAAGACTTTACAGGAATCATTGAGTCTTCCATTGTTAGAAGTTATGAATGAAGTAATGTTAAAGATGGAAATACCCAAATCATGGTTGGAAGCATATATTACACTTGTCTATACAAAGGAGGATACTGACACACAACAAGTCAAGAATTATAGGCCTATATCCCGGCTAAATTCAGATTATAACATCTTCGCTACAATATTGGCAGAAAGATTTAGAAGATATTTAAATAATTTTATACATTCTGATCAAAATGGATTTCTGCCAAAAAGGCAGATTAGAGACAATTTGAGGATAATTCTGGACACTTTGGAGTACTATGAGGCACATCCTGAAAAGCAAATGGCTTTGATATTTCTAGATGCACAGAAAGCCTTTGACAATGTGAATTGGCGATTTATGCTATTACAGCTGAAACAGATGGGCTTTGGGAGGAAATTTATTCAAACCATAGAAGCCATATATCATAAACAAACAGCAAAAGAAATGATAAATGGAGAATTGACAGAATCTATTGAAATACAAAAAGGAACGAGACAAGGTTGTCCACTGTCACCTCTGTTGTTCGTGTTAACACTACAAGTATTAAACAGAAATATTAGAGATGAAAAAGAAATAAAAGGAATGAAAATTCAAAACGAAGAATATAAATTGGAAGCATTCACTGATGACCTGGTGTTTATTCTTGAAGATCCATTTGAATCAATAAATAAACCGATAGACAGGAGAATTTGGAAAGATAGCAGGTTTGAAAATAAATAAAGATAAAATGAAGATTTTGACAAAAAATGTATTAAAAAAACAAAAAGAAGAATTGGCGGATGTATCAAAGATGCAAGTCACAAACAAGGTTAAGTACTTGGGGATATATTTGACAGCAAGATGCAGTACACTCAAGGACAATAATTACAACAAACTTAAACAACAGATAGTGACAGATTTGGCTAAATGGGAGAATTTGCAATTATCATTGATAGGGAGGATATAAACTATTTTTTTTTAATTTGATTTATATGCCGCCCTTCTCCGGAGACTCAGGGCGGCTTACAAGGCGCTAAGCAATAGCCTTCATACTGTTGTATATTTATACAAAGTCAGCTTATTGCCCCCACAAACTTGGGTCCTCAATTTACCTACCTTAGAAAGGATGGAAGGCTGAGTCAACCTTGAGCCTTGGTGAGATTCGAACCTGCAATAATTGCAGGCAGCTGATGTTAATAACAGGGCTTTAGACCACTGTACGATCCAAGGCTCTTAAGATGAATATATTGCCTAGAATTTTATATTTGTTCCAGACAATTCCAATCAGGTTGGGAAAAGATTATTTTGAAGAATTGAATAAAATAGTGTTAAAATATATTTGGCAGCGTAAAAAGGCGAGGATAAAATTAAAATTGCTCAAGAAGCTAGAATAAGAAGAGGTTTTGGTTTGCCGGATTGGAAACTATATTATCAAGTAACTAATTTGATGTGGATCAAAGAATGTATAATGTTAAAAAATAATAGGTTGTTGACTTTAGAAGGACATGACTTGTTGTTGGGCTGGCATGCTTTCTTGTGGTATAAGGGCACAAAAACACAGGGGTATTTTAGAAGACATATTATTCAAGAGTCTTTGCTATTAAATTGGGAGAAGATTAAAAGACAACATTATTTTAAAATTCCAGTCTGGTTATCTACTATTGAAGCATTCTCATATTCAATAATTTAGAAAGGAACAAATTGTTAGATATAGTGAATTACTGAATGAAATGGGTGAACTTATATTGAAGCAAAAACTAGAAGAACAGGATATAAAAATTGACTGGTTTTCGTATATGCAAATACATTCTAGCTATGATAAAGATTCTAAGACAGAAGGTTTTTATAGTAATCTGACTAATTTAGATAACAGGTTCTGATGATTATGTAATTAAAAAATTGTAGGATTACTTATTAGAGGTAAAATTGGAAGAAGAACAAGTTAAAGAAACAATGATTGCATGGGGGGAGGAATTTTGGTTATGGACTTGATCTAGAGAAATGGCAAAAATTGTGGATGCAAAATTATAAAATGACAATGTCAACAGCATGTAAGGAGAATTTGTATAAGATGTTTTACAGATGGCATCTACCCCTGACAAGAATAGTGAGAATGTTCAAGAACAAATCTGAGAAGTGTTGGAAATATGAGATACCGGGCTCATATTACCATATGTGGTGGACATGTGTAGAAGCGAAAAGATACTAGACTAAAATCCACACATGGTTGGAAAAAATGACAAAAAAACATAGACTTTAAGCCAGAGATTTTTTTATTAGGGATTGTGCCAGAAACATACAATAGAGAATTGAGATATTTGATTGTGAATGTTTTGTATGCTAAAAACTGGAAAAATGAGAAAATACCAACGCAAGATGAAATTATTAAGAAAATAATGGAATGTGCTGAAATGAGTACTGTATATACTCGAGTATAAGCCTAGTTTTTCAGCACATTTTTAATGCTGAAAAAAGCCCCCCTCGGCTTATATTCGAGTGAGGAAAAAATTCCTTTTTTCCTGCAACCCGTTTTGGCTTCCAGGGGCTGCAGGGAGGCTTGCTAAGGTCAAAAAGAAAGAGAGAGAAGAAAGAAAGAAAGAAAGAAAGAAAGAAAGAAAGAAAGAAAGAAAGAAAGAAAGAAAGAAAGAAAGAAAGAAAGAAAGAGGGGGAAAAAGAAAGGGAGAGAGAGAGAGAGAGAGAATGCAGGTATCTCTTAACAGAGGCTTGAACTTGCCTGAAATTAGATCAAGCCCTACATTACTTAACCCAATGTATCAGATTAAATTGTTATTGAATTATTTTTGATATATATACTACATTCTCTTGCGTAATTTAGTTATAGTGTAGTTTACACTATGCACTTACAGAGCTAGTTTACTGTTTTTCTTTGAAATAAATATTCAAAAACATTTAAGCTACTGATGCCTCAATTAATGTAATTTTATTGGTATCTATTTTTATTTTGAAATTTACCAGTAGCTGTTGCATTTCCTACCCTAGGCTTATACTCGAGTGAAAAAGTTTTCCCAGTTTTTTGTGGTAAAATTAGGTTCCTCGGCTTATATTTGGATAGGCAGCTGTCCTTAGAGGACCATCTGACGGCTGTCACCAGGGGGACTTTCTGTCAGGTTCGCCTGATTCGCCAGTTGCGGCCCTTTCTTGATCGGGATTCCCTGTGCACAGTCACTCACGCCCTTGTCACCTCTCGCCTTGATTACTGTAATGCTCTCTACATGGGGCTCCCTTGAGGGGCACCCGGACCAACTGGACCAACTGGTCCAGAATGTGGCTGCGCGGGTAGTGATGGGAGCAATGTGGCGCTCCCATGTAACACCACTTCTGCACAAGCTGCACTGGCTCCCAGTGGTCTTCCAGGTGCATTTCAAGGTGTTGGTTATCACCTTTAAAGTGCTCCATGGTATAGGACCTAGTTATCTACGGGACCATCTACTGCCACAGACGACCTCCCATCGACCCGTGCGCTCCCACAGAGAGGGCCTCCTCGGGGTGCTGTCAGCCAAACAATGTAGGCTGGCGACCCCCAGGGGGAGAGCCTTCTCTGTGGGGCACCTATCCACTGGAATCAGTTACCCCCCGAGATAAGGAAAATCCCAGACCTCAGTGCCTTCCGTCATGCCCTGAAAACTTACCTCTTCAAACAAGCCGGGCTGGCTTAAGCAGTATTTTAAATTTTAAATTTTATGGGGATTGGTATTTTTAATTTGAGTCAAAATTTATTATTCTATTTTTAATTGTTCTTATTGTTTATATTATGTGTTTTTTAATTCCGGCTGTACACCGCCCTGAGTCCTCAGGGAGAAGGGCAGTCTATAAATTTAATATATATATATATATATATATATATATATATATATAAATAAATAAATATTTATTTGGGTCAGCTTATACTCGAGTATATACAGTAAATTGACATTTGAAATTAGAGAACAAGAAGATAAACAATACTACAAGATATAGGATTTATTTTATCAATGGCTAGATAATAAAACATGGAAATGAAATATGAAATGAATGTTATAAATATAATATTTGAAAATAATTTTTTTGAAGCGACAAAGCCATAGTTAAATAAATGATAAATGAGGATGTTGATTTGTTTGACAATATGAGAAATTAGATAATTAGTAAATTTTGAATATGGGGATGAAGCACAAAAGATTTGTAACCGACTGACACACTGTTTGCATTTGTAATAGATGATGGATTTCTTTTATGTTTCGTTAAAAAAAAAATTTAAAAAGGAGGAGCATGTGTCTCAAAATAGAGCCTTACATTACTTACATAGAAGATACAGATTTTGTACAGATTTTGATATAGGACCAAAAGGAGCTGAAGAACTGTCCATCATCACTAGGGGAAGCAAAGGTATCACTGTGTTCAATAGCTGCCCTTATATAAATTTCTGATGACCGATATTTCATGTGATTTTCCTTTGTGACCATCTTGACAGACAAAGTGAATGGGGAACCATCATAACTACGAGACAGTGGCTAAGTGTCTGGATTTTAATTATGTGACCATGGGGATGCAGCAATGGTCATAACTGAAAAAAAAACAGTCATAAATCACTTTTTCTCAGTGCTGTTATAAATTTGAAGGGTCACTAAACGAACTGTTGTAAGTTGAGGACTACTTGTGTGTGTGTGTGGATATTTTCCTCTGATTTTCTTCTTTAAATACAAAAAAAGAAAAGAACAATAACTCCAGCAACATAATAACAAAAACAAAAAATCCAAATGTCAAGTTTGATACATTTACATAATACTAAGCCCCTGTACTTTAAATAACCAGGACAATTACTAACATCATATTAATACAGAATTTAAAAGCAGGAGAAACAGGAAAAATAGAGGAAACAGTACAACATATGAGAAGATCCAAAACAATTCCAAAATGTTTGATCAGTTTCCTTGAAAATATTGAAGATTTACATCTGTGCTGTAGTTATTCTATGTATGATGTAGAAACCTTTTAATTTGTTATGTCTTTCTTCAAGCTAACTTTATTTCATGATAAACCATATAAAATGTATTAATAGTACTAAGAATAATCTAATAAAGTCGCCTGTCAATATTATCAGAAAAAATAGTTTTTGACAGGATTGGCTTGGTCTACCCAGAGATGTTTCAGAGCTGCTTCCTGAATTTTCATTAGAATAGAATAGAATAGAATAGAATAGAATAGAATAGAATAGAATAGAATAGAACAGAACAGAACAGAACAGAACAGAACAGAACAGAACAGAACAG